>OX403622.1:28516620-29716620 GCA_948107755.1 Campoletis raptor | reverse complement strand
CAAGTCTCATTAAAGTTTGATTTCAGAGAACACAGAAGATTCGAGACAAAAGGACAGAGTAAAGAGGAAATCAATTTATGAGACAACTGTACGATAACGTGAAAAATAATTTTCAAAAGAATTAATAAAAATAAGAGTAAATAATTTTAAAAAACGTAAAATACAAGACGAGAGAAAGAAGACCGGGGGACGACAGTGAAAGGTGTTTTTTGCTGATCTGTTATCGATAGGGCATCGGCCAATTGAACGGCATATGCCCTTCGTATAATAATTTTATTTTTTCTATCGTAGATCTCGACGGAAACGGTACCTGGCATCGTTTCGTTGAGACTCTCTCGTATATATTAACGAAATAAATGCGATTTTGCGCGTTAGCCACTAAAATATGGTTAATAATCGTTCGAAGGTTAACATAGTGTTTAGGAATTTTCAATAACATGAGTTCTAAACGTTGTCGCGAATAAAAATCGTTAACGAGCCTCGTATGAAAAAGTGAAAATGAAAAATTAACAAAAAAAAAAAAAATAAGTGAGTAAAATGAAAAAAAAAAAAAAAAAAACAATTTTGAGAAACAAAAACGAAAGCAAAAATGCTGGAATTTGTTGGCGACGGAATTTTTTTTTTTATTCTCCTTGGTCTCGTCGGTAAATTAGCGGACGGTCGTTTTAGAACGACACCCGTGATCATGTGTGTAGTTTAGCAATAGCGGTAGTGGATTAGATCGTTGAACTTAATCGAAGCCACCCCGAGCAAAAATGAAACAACAAGAAAAAAAAAGAAGGGTAATTTGACACATTCGTTCGTTCATCGATATGAAGCGTCGAATAATTGTTGTTATATCTTGCACTTCTTCTTTCATCTGTATATTATTTCGTCCAATCATCAAAAAAGTAAACGTGAATTGCGTATACATTTAGGTACTATATTTCTCTGTTTATTTAAAAGCAAGTGCACGCACATAAATTATCAATGAATCTGTGAGCACAATAAACAAAATTGAAAGTCGTCGGTTGTTCGGAGCGACGAAGTATTATTCAATTACTCCAAAATGTTAAATAATGCACAGGCGCACGGACAAAATAAAACGCACCGCTGAATGAATATAAAATCGAAAAAGAAAAAAAAACAAAAGTAAAGAAAAGACTTTATTCTTAGATGATATGAAAAGAAAGAAAGAGAAGAAGAAGATAAAAAAAAACTGCACACTCGCACGGATAATCCTTTTTGAATAAGCTCGAAGATATTTAAGGATATTTTTAAGGGAGTAGCGTAATCGACGTTGTTGTTCTTATATGTCTGCTAATCGATAGTTATCGTATATAGTTATCGTAAAAAACCCTGAAAGAAGGAAAAAACAAAAGAAAATAAAACAACCACAACATAAAATAAAAACGACAAATGGGGGTCGTGAAGAAACGAACGTCGTCTGTGTATGTGACCGCATATGTCCAAAAGTCTTTCGCTCGTCGATGTTTTACACAAATAATCAATCGAGAGTTAAGCTGGTGAATGGAGCGAAGGAATTTGCCAACAAGGGTGTGCTCATCGAAATTGTTGCCAGCACCCGCTGTTGGAAAGTCATCCCCGCGCTTTATTGCTCGGTAAAGATAACGCGGATGAAGAGGACTGATCTTTGAGAATATATATGTACACATGACCCACTCCCACCCTCTAAGACTGACTGTTTTTCTCATGTTATAAAAAAAAACAAAAAAAAAATGAAAAAAATGAACTCGTACGAACTTCCGAAAAAAAGGGCCATTCTTTTTAACCTATAACTTTTTCTATACTGCTCTTAAGGGGCAATGTGCTGGCAGAATTAAGCAAGGGAACATTTGTACATAATTATTGGAAAACGTGCAAAGTGTCCGAATCAAAATACCCTTTTAAACAAGACATAAAAAACAATTAAAAAATTTACCACATTTTTCTAGATATTATACGTGGAAAAAAAAACGAACCTTCATTCTCTGCTTTGTTTTTTCAATTTCGAAACTACAAAAAATGCCAATACACAGATATGCACGAAAAAAATGGCATTGGTTGAGCAGAACCATGAGTAGAAGGATTTCGTAGAGCTTGGAATCTTGAAATACTCATGTTATAAACACAGTCGATTCGTTTGGTGTACGCAATTTGTATATTATTTTGTTTATTGAAAAATAGTGTAGCTTTTCGATCGAGAGAATATTCGATAAATTGTACCTCGTACATTAGATTTTCTCGATAAATGAACTGCTTTGGAAACTGCTTATGAGTTTACCATTTGTAACGCAAAATCTTTTTTTTTCGGAAGCTTGAATCGATGACCGAAGATGCACTTTTAGATTAATCGAGAGGCCACATACAGAGAAAAAAAAACAATTTATAGGAGTTTAGGGTGAAAAAAAGGCAAGAAAATGAAGAAAAAAATATTTGAACGAGTCTTTGATCAGCGTGAATAATATTAATTCACGAATGAGATTCTGAGACATTCCAGTAATTATGAAATAATTACCTATATGAACGATTTATTCTAACTCTATTCTATCTATTCTTCTACCGATTATATTTTTCTATTATATTTGTACGTTGAATTATAAAATCGAATTGACCAGACACGTCCGTGCTTGTTCGTGCAATCAAAACAAAATGACATTAGATGAGAAAGAGCAAGAAGACGGGGAGAGAGAGAACAAAAATAAGAAAATGGAAAATCATGTGGAAAAAAAAATGAGGAAATAATTTTAATGGACAGTAAAGTGTGCTATTGAGCTTCTCGTTACGTTTCGAGATTTAAATTTCGTTGCCCAATATACATTTTTTTTTTTATACTGTAGACATTTTAAGAGCACAAAACCATACACCAAGCCACGAGTTATCGATAATAATGATCTCACCTTTGAAGATAAAGACCAAAATCCCATCTTTCGTTCGTTACAATATTTGTGGAAGTTTTAAAAATGTACCACTGTACGTTTATATATACATATTATATATATATTAAAACATGCCATGCACATAACCATATAACATTCCAATCTAGCACCGGTTATGGCTTATCGAAACGCATCGTGACGGGATTGACAATCTCGTACATCGATATGCTCTCTCACATATTAATCACACTGAAATCCCAACGTAAAGGACCTACGTAATATAAACGTAAGCATGTGAATATGATTATATTATCGATATATTATATATTTATTAATAATATATTAACTATTATTCCGAATCGTGAAGTGGGACTTTAAAGCTGCGATGATCACAGCGGCTAGAGCCTCTATTTCGAATAATCAAATGTGAGAATAAAATGGGAAAATAACATTGAAAATGGCGTATACCAAAAATGTAATGGCAACCAAAAAAACGAGATGAAAAAAAAAAGAACAAATAAATTTTAAATAAAGATAAAACATGGAAACAAAACAAGAAATAGAAAAACATAAAGATAAGCGATCAGAGAAGATCGGTCGAGACGAAAAGTTTGAAATGAACACACATTTGGGGGTTTGTTCTGAGAATTAACTGCGCTCATTTCGGTCTATACAAGCGAAAGTAAAAAAAAAGAGAGAAAAAGAACAAATTTAAAGAAATCTAAATCCCTGAAGAAATGGAAAAAATTGCTTGGTATTTTTCGAGGTCGAATGAACGATAAATATTTTCACAGGCTCCCAATCGTTGACTCACGTTTGTTTGGTTTTTATTGTCAGAAGTTTCTATTTTTCCATATTTAAGAATAGGAAACCGATAATATTTATTAATTGTGTAATTGATGGAGAACGAGAGAAAAAAAAAACAAAGTGACGTGACAATTGCGAGAAAGAGAGAGAGAGAGAAATAGAGCGCAAGAGAAAGTCGGAAAAATGGTAATATTTAAGAGTAATTATTATTAATGAATCGTTTATTACGACGTAAATTAACGCTAAACATTCGTCATACTGTTAAAAATTTCACTAAACTGCTACTATAAATAACACAGCATGAAGACAAGAAATACACACGCACACGAAAAGGAACACGAAACGTAGTTGTAATACATATTGAATTGAATGGCGTAAGTAAAGAATAACGGCGGTAAGAGAGACGTAGAGACAGAGAGAGAGCGCGCAAAAAAAAAACAGCGAGGGAAACAATGTTTTTTTTTCTTGTTATGAACTAAGTGTGCCTAGTCAATAGAATATATCTGGTCAATTTTAATATTATACATTATACATATTGATTATGACGATTACAATATTATTTGATTTTAATACCATAATATTTAATATGATGTGTACACTATCAGACATGAGGAAAGAAAACATTAATGATGCTAATAAAAATAGCAACAATAATAATATTATTAATATTAATATTAAAAATATACATTAATAATAATGATACGACAATGATTGTGCTGTGTTGTACTACGAAAAGTTGGCCTGTGACTGTATTTGTAGCATACATACGTGCGCATACGTGTAATATGTTATGTGTAAGTTGTGCCATTTTTTCGAGAGGTATGTCAAGGCCGTACACCTTGATTTATCGATAAAAACGATATCGTTATTAGGATGCGAAAGCGCATTCTTTAACCACATTTACCGGAAGTTCGTGTCGTATCGATATTTTGATTCCAATCGATCGGATCTTCGCTGTTAGATCGATTGACTATCCGATTTCTTCCTCTAACCAGACGCTGATTGAATCTTTTGTTTTTTTTTGTTTCGTTTTTTTTTTTTTCAATTCTACGTATTATCAACGATTTTCAATAAACTGTTATCGCCCGATTACAAATCGTATTCACGACTTGTAGGGCAACAAAACTCGCGATGTTTCAGCGAGCAATCAAATATTTCAAAGGTATTTTCGGTTGGTAATTAATTGTGAGATATGAGCACGATAACCACGTGGTTTCATGAAACGCGAAAAAACAAAAGAGGAAAAAAATAAACAATAGGATGGTTAACGATCCTAGAAAAATCACATATTTTTTCTAACTGAACCCTCAGACGTGATCGAACCCTGATTATTACCCTATTACACGCGGTTCACCACCAAGTTACGCTTTTCTTGCTAAAATGTTGAGTCATGAAAAGATAACGAGCAGAGGAAAAAAAAACGTAACAATAAAATAAGTAAGAGGGTTAGAAGAAAAATAAGATTTGCGATTGTCATATCAAGGTTGGTTATATCGGAATAAGAGGGCTATTTATTTAGGATATATACTGAATGGTCTGTTTTAATGTGTCACGGGCTACACGTACTGTACTATAATATCTAACAATAAAGTATTTTGTTTGCTTCAATTTCGTGTACCACTATTTATTTTCTATTCTTATACATTTTTTACTATAGTGTGCAAAATTTTCCCTAATTCCTTGTCTCGAGATAATGGTAAGTATATAAAAATTATCATAAATAGTATATTTGTTGACTAAAAACGTAGTTTTTAGTGCGACAGTTTGTTATAATCATTTCTGCACATTCGCAATGATCTTGGAAAGAAATAAAACTTTTTTTTTCACATTCAAATTATTGGTCAAAGTAACCACATTTGATTCAGTTCTACGGTGACCAAATCTTAATATAGTGAGTTTTCTACGTTGACCTTTCCGATAGTCGCGTGTTTCATCCACGGGATGATCCGCGAGCCTCGTAAAACTTGGGTTATGTTGAATTTGGTCAGAGAAAATTAACAATTTCGTATTACATGAAATAACGTTATTTAATGAATTGAAGCGTGTTATACTATAGAAAATTCAAACACGTGATCAAAAAACCTAATTTCATGTACGAACACTCTAAGCTGATTACCTTCGCGGTTTAGAACACAAAGTAAGAATACTGTACATTGGAGGCTTGTGTTTCTGTGACCTACAATAAAGTAAAAATAATCGGTCCTTTGAAGAAGGTCTAAACTTTGACAGAATGTTATATATTTTTTATAAACACCACGAGCCGATGGTATGGCTGCTTCATCGAGAATCTAAAACTCGTGTCCCAACTTTAAATCCGATTAATATTCATATCACTTCAAGCACTGTACACGCATTAGTGTACGAATATTACTAGACAGGAGAAAATTATACTTATAAATAATCCGATTGGCATTCTAGACCTGCTTCAAATTTTTTTATTTCCACCTGGGACTTAGAAAAGCTTACGAGCTCACATTCATGGTCCAAATATTGGATTTTTCAAAAAGATTTCTATTCCAAAGTGTAACCTTATTATATCACAGATGCTTAAACATTGAAATGCTGATTTTTGTTTGTTTTATGTGCTGTTTTTAGGAACGGTAACTATTCATTCTGGAAAACTAAATGAACAATTGTGATGTCGAGCCTTTTTTTAAACTGAGAATAGCTTTTTTTATGATTGAAAGAAGAAAAGAAGATTTGGCAAAATCGGGAAATTATAGATTAATACCTCTCTCTCCCTCTCTCTGCCATTTTCTGAAAAATTCATTTAAAAACAATCGGACCCGAAAATGACCGCTGCTTTTTTCTGTCAACCTAATTTTCGATTAAAACGAATAATCGGAATCGTGGCTACCAGGGGTAGCATTTTGCGAGAAACTGTTTTATACAAAAACTACAACCACAGCTCTTGAATTTTCATTTTCTTAGTGAAATTTTCTACTTTCATTGACAAAAATGGTTTTCTTCGCCAATTATGCAGTTTTTTAGAAAAGTAATCAAACTGCGTAATTATCGTTTCTTCAAATAAAAACAAAAATTGTTTCAATGGATACATTTTCTGAGGATTAAAAAAATTGTTAAATATTAGTCTTTTTTCGCAATGTTTTGAGAAATTACTGTATATTTTATTCCTTCTCATTGAATGATATTCTATTTTGTATTGTCATGATTTTTTGACTGATAAGAAAAAAATATTCAATTGTATGGCAAAACGAATATTTATAAAGACACACTGAATGTGAATAGAGTCAGAAAAGTCTTTTGAGACTTTATTAAAGAACAAATTTTCCGGTCTGTAAATGCAGTGTGATCGATTAATTTATAATCGAGTATCTGCTAAACTGTAAGAAGTGTTTTTTTTCCATCCTATCGCCACGAAGAGTTGAAAACTTTTTTACTATCCATAGTTTCATCGTTCGCGCGCGTATATATACTATATACATATATATATAAGTTGGAGTATTATTTGTTTGTCGGTCTTCCAACAATGCTCTACCTCAATGCGAAATATCCCTGAAAGCTCAGCAGCTGGGGTTGCCAGCGCTTCAACCCCAACCGGCGATCGATGAAGCGTCGCCCGCGGTGAGTAATCCGTCGATGGTCTGTTCGACTCATTTAACCACCCACGACAGTTAGTCTAGTCGTGTTTATCGTTTCACAGTCTTCGTGATTAAATAATAACACGATTTTAAATGAGTTTTTCTCTATTCTCAAGTACACAAGCTTCACTTATTTCTGTATTTTTTCATTTCTCCATCTGACGTCTCATTTTCCTTCATACAGGAACGTTCTCAAATATAATATAAAGATATTTAAAAAAAAAAAAAAAAAACACGTGGAATTTCAATTATTTCAAGATAAATCGTAGTCGCTCTTTGTGCTTATAAAAAGAAGTTTTTTTATTTTCAAAATATAAATTTACCACATTGGAGGTCAGTATGCATGATTTTATACCCACCACAACCCAATTAAATAATAATAAAAGTATAACAAAGAACACTGTTATATCATAAAATCTTGACAAATCCCAAATTTAATTTAAGTTATCCCAAATTTTATTTGATATGACATTTTGAATAATATACAGCAACCCTTTCTACTTATATCATTAATAAAGACTTGTTCAGTTGTTACCTTAATGTCTTCCTTTACAGTGCCATGCCATGAACAAATTTCAAGGTACGCCAGTGTCACCATCTTCACAAACATAAGCGAAACACCTCGCAAATCAAATATGCACTTATGGCAACATGGGTTTCGTTTTTGCCAGTGAGTAAAAAAAAAATTTTTTTCAATGTCAATACAACTTCTGGTTATATTTTATTTGTCCCCATTAAACGTTGCTGGCATGAAAATTGAAAATTTTCATGCTGACTTTAAGGCAATTATATATTTTCATTTTTTAACATTTATCAATATTACCTGCCAAACGTTGTTAGTAATATGTTCATCACCGATTATTAGTAAACCGGGCTAGAATAAAAATAATAAATTTAATCTGACAAACAACGGCGAACGATCGACAAACGATCAGCGTTAGAGCCAGCACCGGCCGGCGAGGAGAGAGCATTCTGAGCATCGGTCGGTAAATTCAACGGTACGCTTCATCGTCCGTCGATACTGTAAAATGTATAACTGTACGAAATATTCAATAGATACAAGTAGAATTCTTCAACCACAATGATGAATAAAAATGAGTGTACAATAATCTTTCCCCATGATTCAATATTTTTTTTTTTATCTAACGAAAACGAAAGAATTTTAATAAATTATGAGTAATTTCATTCTCAAAATAATAATAAAATAAACAACATTTTTATTTTTGTAAATAATACACAATAATATTTCGAAAAGGTATTTATATTATTCGTTTAAAGTGATAAAATTCGCAATTTTATTTACGCAGAAATACGTTTGAAAAAATAATCTCGTTGACGAACACTTGAATAAAATATCCATTCGTCCATACATCGTCAAGATTTTTTCACACAATAATTTGAATTATTATGAATTAATATTAATTAATTGATCAATATTTATACGAATAGGCTGATAGTTAGTGACCGGCGGTCGCCAGGCCATGCAATTGAAAAAAAAAACGATAAATATCTATTTTATTGTGCTACCAAAATTGGACTATATTTTCTGACGATAAATCAATGTTTGATTAAACAGCCGAATTGATAAGAGTTTCCCAGATAATTGACGCCAATTCATTCGATACGATGTTTGCTGGTTTTATCGATCGAATATTCGAAGTTACGATTCACAGCAACTTTCACGCTGTGATTGTCGGTAGTTCTGGTCGTGCGAATGATTCGATCGATTCGAGTTATTTTTTTACAGCTAATTTGAATTTATGTTTGCATTCGTACGTCCGATGTCCATGAATCTATGTTTTTTCTTGCCTTTTGTAGCAACTTTAACGCACAAATGCCCTTGTATTTTCATGCCACATGCAAATCGTTCACCATCGGTTAAAATGTGCTCGTGAAATTTATATTGATGTTGAATGAATCTATCACACAGCCAAAAAGGAAATGAACCAAATGCAGAAATTGGGATTGACAATCTACGAAATTATTTTATAACTGCGATTGAAAGTAATTCAACTTTGTATATAAGTCTGTTTTCACAATTATTGATTATGTTTTTTAAACCCTGAAAAAAAAACGATTATAAGGAAATTTCATACTTGAAGTTCGAATAAAGTACTTGTGTCCGAATAGGCAGCTAACAGTGAAAAATGAGCTATTTTTCAGATGAAAGAATATGGAACTCCCATTTAAAAAAACTGAATCTTTGGAGGCACGTTGATAAAGTGGAAGACCTTCAAATATCGTTTCCGTATAGTTTATTGACAATATTTAATTCCTGCTACGTATAAAATGTTGGTTATCATATTCAATAAATTTCCATCAAATATATATTTACATTTTGAAATAATAAAACATTTCGATTCACAACAGAATAATTTTTCGCAAAAATATAATCAATAATTATCCTGTGTTACGATTGTTTATTTTTTTCTTTAAACCACATTTTTCCATGTAAGTCAATCATTAATCAAGAAGTGAACAGGTGAAATAATGCACCTCAGGAATTAACGGTATTTATACGAGTTGCAGCAGCTTTATTTATTTATTTTCCTAACAACCGACACTAAATGTTAATGTTTAAGTATACTTCACAAATAATGTTGGATAATGGAAGCATTCAAATCATAATAAGCTCTTGGTGTGCTTGTGCATATTATTAATAATCATTATACATATATGTCGATCGCGCTAGCCCACGAACTTTCCTTTTCTCTTGTTTTCTCACTCTATCACAGTTTGTCGTTCCTCGCCCGCATCGACTCCTTGTCTCACGAACCAGCAATAAATTCCCAGTTCTGTATAGATAGATATATGTGTGTGTATGTATACCTTCGTGTACTATATATTTACCAGGCAATTAGTTTCACGGAGAATGTTGTTGTCCTTGGTCAAACAGGCGAGCACGCGCGATTCTTCTTATAATGTACCATATAGCTAAGTATATCCAATAGTACAAAGGGGTATATACCTCGTTTCGAGTCAAGACAATACTCTTTGCCACTGCGTTATTGGCTTAAACATCAAACCTTTCGTATATCTATAGCGAGACTTTTTACTCGTTCGGTGTTTACCCGATGCTAAATTATCGTAATTTTCTTTATCGATTTAAGCTTTTGTTTATTTTTGTGATTATTGGTCACCTGGCATCTCGAATGATGTTACTCTTTACAATAGACTTTAAAATATATTTTATCTCTACTTGAATTACCGTTAGCTCGATTTTAACAATATCGAAACTAACGATTTTTGTAGCCATGCATATAATTATATATCGTAAATCGTAAAACAACGTTTTATTGAATAAAACGTTTTTGAGAAATAGGCATTTGCAGGAATGTTGGCAGCCTGATTTGTGTTTGAATCAATAATTTTTCTACTTAAATTATTCAATACAGAGCAGTCGACTTCGTGGCTTATACATATAATAATTTATATATAAATATTTAAATACGATGAAAAATTCATTTACTGGTTTTTCATTTTTGAAAGTTGAGAATTCGTTGAAGCCTTTCATGTTAAATTTAAACTGGAAAAAAATGGATATGGGTAATGTGAATATAAAATGAAAAGTATACACGTGTATTTTATTATTCGAACATCGTGTATTGTAATGTTGAATCAGGCTATAAAAATACACCGATATTTGTAGCATATGTTAAAGCCTCCAGCGTTAACAATTTAATCGAGGCTTCTAGTAATTCGATCGTAGCTGGTTAACCTTCGAATTCGTTGTCGCATTTTCAGGGTCAATACGTTACCAAGATTTTTTTTCGTGGTTTTTAGCCTTTATTTGCATGTTTTACCATTTCTGGACTATTCAAGTTTCATCTTTTTCTATCATTTTTGCCCTGTCACCTTTTTTTCTTTCTCTGCCGTATAATGATTCTCTTTATTTCATATCCTTAACGAATCGTTTATTAGAGCAAACTAACTTTTATCGAATTCTCATGCAGGAGGCGGGTTCTTCCTGAAGAAAATCTCAGGTTAAAATTACTATGATTCTCATTTCTCGTTTACTCTATCACAAATCTCGGATATTGTGATATTCGTTCTGCTCTTTCTCATTTTTCTTTCTCAATATGAAATTACCAAGCTTTTGAGACTGTACACAACATCAAATCCTCTCGTAGACCCCATAATCCAACTTTAGATCGCAGAAAAAATAGATGGGTCTATGGCTTTCGTTAGTTTCAAGCTCGCGATACAAATGTTTGAGAATGTGTTGCGGGATAAAACGAATCATACCTGCAGCAAAAAGTTCATTGTCTGGATGAATTTTCCATGTAATGTAGGATCACGGTTATCCGATTAAACGAACACCTGAGCTACATATATAATATAATAATATTATAATCGATCGGGTCTTCAGCTCGGTACTCATTTTAACTTGAACAAGTCCAAACGATCTTTACAACTGTCGATTTTGTTTTTTGATTTCTTGAGTATTTTTCGAGAATTTGTTCCTCTCTCTCTCTCTCTCTTTCTCTCTCTGAAAGTCTTTGCCGCAGTCGTTTCACGGTCGAGGTGTTGTTGCTACAAGGTGTTAGATTAATTGTCCGATTAAGAAGTCGTAAATCAGGTGAGAGACGCCCACAACTCGCGCCCCGATCATGCAACTCGTCCGGTAAACTCACGGATGAATCTTCATGTTCGCTACTCAACCGCAAACTTCTCCGACAAAGCTTGCTTCCTCCGATATCCATGTGGGTATATCTCTAATAATATAATTTACTCTTTCTCTCTCTATCTTTATATATATTCGTGTTACGACGAGACTTATCTTTGCGTCTTTTGACAAAAACAAAACAAAAGCTTCTATAAACTTTATCGAGCCGTCTGAATGCGTTTCTCAAGCTTTGCACCATCATTTGACCAGTAAACTATTGGTCAAGAGAATTTTATCACATAAAAATATTACTTTTTATCGAAAAAAGTCGAAAAGAGTTCATCGTTCGTGGTAACTCATGCATATGAGAATTAAACGAAGGTTTATACGGGCGCGAGAGTCACACGTGGAAACAAAACGATTGAAACATTCAGTCGACAAGTTAAAACCTCTACTACATAAATTTCAGTGTATACAACAAATAAAAGATGAAATATTTCAAAGGCAAAAATACTTCGTTCGGTTATTTATGCATTTTGCCAGCATCCTGTAGAATTTATTACTAATACAGAGTTTGAAAAATATCTGATGTTTCATATTTTCTTTCTATATTCTTAATTTAATTCAATTTAAAGTAGTTAAAAGTACATTATATGTTTTTCATATTCGTATGTAAAAATAAAAGTTCTGATGATTTTTTATATTTATGAAAAATGGTGAACCTCGTGCAAACAATTTTATATAATTTTATCAATTTATCATGACAATACATTTTTTTTTTTTAACTCATTGTAAATTTATCAACATCTATCGGAATAATAAAAAATGTTAAATAAAAAATTATGTAAAGGTTTTAGTAATTGTAATTTTGCACGTGGTGTTCGAGTATTTCGATGTAGTACCAGTGATAAATTTTCGTCGCGGTGAGTGTAGAAGAAGGAAGAAGAAAAAAACTGAATAAAAATTATTTGTGCAAAATGTACTAGGCCCCACGTGCAAAATCGCGATTGCGTGGTCGAACCGCATGAATCACAGGCTTGAGACCCAACGATTA
Organism: Campoletis raptor; assembly: GCA_948107755.1. Classification (NCBI taxonomy): domain Eukaryota; kingdom Metazoa; phylum Arthropoda; class Insecta; order Hymenoptera; family Ichneumonidae; genus Campoletis; species Campoletis raptor. Next base: position 29,703,693 of record OX403622.1, on the reverse strand, counting down.
GATCAGTTGCAAGAACCACCGAGCGAGCACACACAGACTCTTTCGGGCCACTTTCCCTGCTCACGAGTGTTATATATCCCACCGATTTATTCGACAATGCTTGCTTTTACCGCTTCGAATATTTTGTCGTAACGCCTTTACGGCTCATTCCAATGAGCGAATAGAAACGGAACTTTTCAGTGATGTTGATAATTGTTCGCATATAACTTCATCGAACGACCAGTTTCTTAGAAATTGAATATGTTAACATTTAACGAAATAGAAAAACTGTAAGGCAATTGTCGAAAGAACTCAAAAGATTCTAATAAAACTAACAATCTCGATTTATACCATGAAAGAAAGTCATCTGATTATTTTTCTAACAATTAATTTCATTTTTCTCAATTTATTATTGCATGTCGATGTTCTCGAAGTTTTGAAGATGTCTTGCATTTTATTATTTTCTTACGAACGGTTAAGTATTTGAAGTTTTAGGAAATGAAATAATTGGCATAAATATGTGTAATTTTTCGTACCCGTCGCCCATTTGCGAAAGATTTCAGATTACATCTTTTTCGTAATATTCATAATTATTAATCGAGAATTTGAGAATTTCATTAAATATTTAAAACGGAATTATATACATGAGAATTTGTTGTATTGTATATTTCTTTCTTTTCTATTGAATTTGTTTGTAGATTGTTTTCATAGTTGCCGCAAGTTTAGATTTGGAGAGGAAGTGAGGAAAGGAAACAAAAAAAATTCATACTCGACGAGTGGTTTTTAAAATATTTAAATTTAATGCAATTTTTGTTTACCGAACGGAGTGTGTTAGCAAATACATCCGCCGAGCGTTTCAACAGCAACAAACAATAATATCCTTATAATAAAATATATATAATCTCGTTATTCGTACATGCGCTATCAATAAAAAATAATAATACGATAAAATTAATAATATCATTGATTATAATCAATACACAAATATTACATATATGTAACAAAATTTCATATAGATTACATGTGTAAAAAATAACTATTGTAAAAATATTCACCAGGAATTGCACCACACCGTACGTGAACTATTTATTTATTGAAGAAGAGAAAATCCATAAATATAGGATACGAAAAATTGGGATCGAAGAAGAGCTCATTTCTTTGTCACAATTTTTCGTACCCAAGAAAAAAAAGAATAAAATTTGAAAGCTGATTAGCATTGAAGGAATCAATTGTTGTTATTGCTGTTTTTCTGTCAATCGAATAATTCATTCAAATAAATAGTTCGATTATGTAAAAAACCGGTACAGTGCTTCATGGTAACAAATATAATGATTCTGGATTCCTTGTGAAGACGATTACATATTTTTTACTCTCGGAAATATATAAATGTTTTGAACACATTGTATACGTTCTGTTACTTTAAATTAAAATCTCAAGTATGTTTGTACGAATGTGCATGTGTGTAATTTATCATGTCTAATGCATCTATAAAACATTCTTATATTCTTTAGTGTATATTTGTAATGCTGTAAATGAACAATGTTACATCATACGAGAACGAAATTTAAGTTGTTCATAGATAGTGTACGTTCGACGATATTTATCGTTAGAATCGAATGAGCCCCAGACTCTGAACCACACGTAGACACACATGCACAAACTTTTTTTCAACGATCTCACGTTCTTGTCTACTTTTTGTATCTCACACCTTGGCTCGATACTCCACGTTTCTAAGAACCCAATTTGTACACGATATCGAAATCGTTACATTAATACATATTCACTCAGATCCATTGTAATCGATTTTTGTTCGCCAATTATTCTTCCATTTCAATGAAAACTAATCGAGAGTGGGAGATAAATATATGTAGAAATTTATAAAACAACCGTATTCAATTTAAATGTATCGTTTGAAATAATCGTTTAAAATGTTTAACCCTCCGGTCAGACACTCAAGGAAATCTGTAAATTTTAGAATTTACTGTAGCAGTTTTTATCACACTTGAGTTTTTTTGTCAGTTCATCAGTTGTGTGCAAAACACCATAGAAATTTCGATAAAAAATTCAGGAATGTATCATTCAACATTTTTGTTTTGTTATAAGCAATAAAATGAAAGAAAGAGTAGGGTTTCGCTCATAGTGTTGACGTTCGACGGAGGGTTAATCACATAAATTTTTGTTTTGTTTTGTATTTGGATTTGATATAATTTTCAGCGCCGTAAAAATCACTTTTGATTATTAAAAAGAATGAGAATTTTTCTATAAACATTGATAAACAATTATGGTCAAGTCGAAGTGGAATTCCTCATAGATATGTTGCAGGCACGGTCGACTCGTACGTATTGTATCGAAGGATCCACACCCCCGCACTGTACCATATACTTTACGACCCCATTATGTAAACTCTTCGGATCGGTTAAGCAAAATCTTTGAAGCAAACATTGTAGATGGGAACTTATATTTTTTCTCTCCCTCTCTCTTACGTTATCCCCAAGTACTGACCTTTTTGCAGGCTTCGGTTGAATACGATGTGCAATGCAGGTTGTCTATAGTGAATTTCACAATAACATTTATCTTTTTTAGTGATACTCGATTTAGAAGAGTATTTTTAAACTCTCTATTTCAATGTATAATTTCATGTAAAAAAAATAATTTTTTTATTATCGATGCCAGCAATCGATTTCACTTACAGTACTTGAGCCGTTACCTAATATGACGAAAAAACATCTGTACAAAAGTGTATGTGCGTAAATAACATTTTTGTTTTATTTTATAATTCATAAATTTATACCTGTCCAAGTATAGGAGAAGTGAACTTTTGTAAAAACCAATGTACGGTCGTTTCGATATGAGCAAAGTATTCGACATTTTATTAGCCTGATTGGAGGCTTGTCGTGAATCACGGATCGTGAATCAAAAGGATTGCGGGTATTGTAGACGATATTGTAGTGTTATTCGCATCTGTTATAATTTCAAAAAATACCATCATCGATTTTATTTTTCTTGAGCGTTCTAATGGTAATTGACGTAATAATATCATGTGGACGTATTATTAAGAAAAATATATTATTATAGTGTAGAAAAACATGTGCTTAAAATACGATGAAACAATAACTTATCCATAGACTCGATTTACCCAAATCCCAAACAAAGAACCATTGTGTACAACAAAATCACCGCATATATCCCGATTAAGAAGAAGAAAAAAAAACAGACTATCAATATATCATGTGTGTAAATAAATATTTTTTTTTTTTATATTTTCTTTTTTTTTCAAGAATATTTAAATGAATGACCGATGTATTTATCGACATTAATTTTACGAGTGGCTCACGTGAGCCTTTTTCGCTTATTATTAATTTATATCCTTAATTTCTAATCGTTCATGGAACATACAATGTTTAATATATCATAGATATATGGGACCAAAATCACCAGAATCTGATGCCTTAAATGCTCCAAACGTGACGCCTGTCAATTTTCTAAAAATAAAAAACAAATCTATTCGATTTTTTGTTTTTTCTGAACCGACTTAAAGCCGATCGTTCGATGTTATTGAACACCTCACCGAACTGGTGAATTCGAAGAAAATTGATGGTTTAATAATCAGCAGCAACGAAGAGTTCCGTGCGCTTTAATTATTTCATCACTTGACCAGCTTTTAAAAACAACATTTAGAGAAAATTAGATTTTCCTTGTTGACTGGTCCATGGAGCTGACATCAGAAACCAGCAAGCAATCGTAAGAAGAGCCTTACGAACTACGAAATGTTTTACACAACGAATATAATCGTGACTGCAGAAATAAATCGCAAGTAAGAAATTAAAATGTAATTAAGAAATACGTCAAAAAGAAATTTGGGACGTACCTCCCAAATTTCTCAATTAACCACCGAATAAATCGATCAAATACTACTATTCGAATATTAGAAAAAAATCATAGCAATCGATTAAAAATACCGCAAAAAAAAACAGATAGATTTCGAAATGTTAGCAATGAAAATAATAATGATAATAAAAATAAGAATAATAATAATGGATGGTCGCCCACATGGGCGTACTTGAATCAACCAAGCGTCAATTTTCATTATTATTAAAATAATGAAAATACGCTGGATTATTTTGTTTCTTTTTTTTTTTTTTTTTTTTTGGCGACGTTCGCAACAACAACAGGAATTAAAAAATACGTGTAACCAATTCATCCATTCAATTGATTCTTTCACTCGAGACAAAAATAAACAACAGACACACTCGAACAATTAACACGCATTTTTTTTCTCGTTCTCTCCGAGTTTGATCTTTCCCGTTCGAGAAAGAACCGGAAGTTCTGATTGTCGTTGGTAATTTAATTTGATTTGCTCGATCGATATTCAACGATCCAATTATCTGAATAAATCGCAATTTTTTCAACGTGGCCACGTGATTATCGGATCGTTGAATTTCAAAGGAACGGAGAAATAGAATTTTTGTGTGCTTTTTTTTGTTTCCTTTAAAGGCAATACGGATGACAGAACTGATAAACTAACCTCTGGCTTCGTTCTGTTTTCTTCATTATACCTTTTTTGTAATATTGTCTTATGCTCCGACTGAGCTTGTCGTAATTCATTGCTGGACGGTTTTTTCGTTTACCCCACAATTTTGCAACTCTTACTGAATCTTCGATCTTGAAAACACCTTTGGTACGATCCAACCAACGTATACACGAACCATGAAGTCCTGGACTTTGAAGAAGTTCCTTGAGAAATTGCCACAAATGAATGTGAGAACCCCCGTTTCTCATTTTGCCAGTTCCATTGGTATTTGTTGTCGTGGTAGCCTCTTCGTCCTCGTCTATAACAGACGCAACACGAGACCATGAGCAATTCAGATAACGTTGGTGTAACAAATTATAAACGAATGGAAACCGAGAAATGGTTAATTATTAGATGCTCATTTCTTGGTGGCTCGGAATCTTTAATCGTTGGTTTTTTTTTGTAATTTTTTTTTTTCGCGTGGAAGGAGATTTAGTCAATGAATGAATTAAAAAACGGATAACATGAATGTGTTATTTATATAAATAGACAAAAATGTCAATTTTTGTTGAAATATAAATATAAATAATTATAAAAATTTTAATTCAAATTAAATTAAAGGCCAAAACTTACCATCGGAATAATCCATCGCGCATGGAGAACCTTTGATACTCTCCGGCCCAGGACTTGTCAACGACGATGATGGACTGTGATTTCCGTTATTTTGAGGCCCTACAACGCTTGTAGGGCTCCAACATGCGGCCAACGTGTTCCGTGGTGATTCTTCGACCGCAGCTTTCCAGATTTCGAGCTGAGCGTGCAACATACTGCCGCACTAAAACATATTTCAAAAGACATCCTTGATTATATACGCCAAAGTCATTCTCCCAGAAATAATATTTGCATTTATTGGAATATGATGTCGTCGACTGACAATTTATTTTGAGAGTTTCATTTTTAAAAAAATTCTATCATCGGTTTTGAAAGTTTTCAATGTGTTATCAGCGTTCAGCTGTTTCGTTATGACAGCTCATTGAAAATATGTGCCTGTACACTTTTCAATTAATCGTAATAGTTATCCGTTACGAAAAATGATATTGAAATTTGACTCAGTAACTTAAATTTAAAAAAATTTTCAGGTCTTTCAAATTTTTCTCAGAGGTTTTGTTTTTGGGTTGCAAAAAACAATAGTTTATTTATCGTAAACAAACACTACATAAGAATTTTGATCTCTGGTGAAAAATAAAAAGAAATTTCGTTGCATTCCAACAATGCAAACTTCAACATGAAACGAAGAAAGGTTTATAAAGTCTACTAGTATTGACAGTATAAAATATTTCGTTGATAATTTTAATCATTTTTCAAGATATGAAATATTTCAAACGAAATATTGACCTGATATGACAATAATGGTGAATATTTGCAATAATAAGATGTTCTCTATCGATCGATGATGAAAATTCAAAAGAATGTTCGAAAAATAATGATTCATTAATAATCTACAGACATATGAGATCGAATGAAATGACGAAGATCAGTTGGAATGTTGAAAATGTGAAAAAACGGTGTTTGTCGAATTGTGGTGTACAAGTTGTTAGTAGCGTGTTAGTCGTGGTCGAGTATTTCGTACAAGACGCGTAAGCGAGTAACACAGAGCGAGAGCTTCGCGAAGAGAAGAGAAAGCGGCGCGACGCAACAGGCGGCTTGGCAATGCCTGGCTTGACCTACTTCGGGCAATAGCCAGCAAACTCGATGTAGTGGCTGTTCAGCAAAAGCGAGATACAGCGACGCGAGATCGAGCTAACATCGCACAGGTATAAAATCTTCGTTGTTCGCTCATTCTCTACCTTTCTCTCTCTCTTTCTCTTCTCATTCTCTCTCTCTCTATCTCTGTCTTTCACGCTTTTGGTCTATTGCGCGAGAGCAGAGAGGCTAAGATATAATAAACTGGTATGGGAATGAAGAAACAAACGCGAACGCACCTTAGATGCAGTTATGTTCGCGCTCACGAGTCTTTATCCATCGTGACGACACGGTCCACATGATTCAGGACTCAAGCTCACTCGCCGTTTGCTAGCGAGCGAAGAGCTCAACTCAGCAGATAGAAAGGCTTCATATTATATATTTATATACGTATATATATATGGGTTTTTATATACATTAAAGTATATATATATAGATTTGCTGGAAGAGCGAAAGAAAGAAAGATCAGCGATGCATCGATCGCTATTTCGAAACAGAATATCTCGAAGAAAATACCTACAACCCTACGTGTCGCGGGAACACCATCCTTTCGACGATATCTTGACTGAGATAGTTACCAATAATTGCTTAACTCTTAAACATCTACGGTTCTGTAACATTAAACATGAATTTCTTACAGGATATACGAGATTTATTGAGATTAAGACGAGCATTTGAAGAGTTGTAAAACTACGTTGGTTTACCACGATTTTGAGAGGGAAAAAAAAGAAAACAAATATTTAGCTCATTTGAATATTAAATCAACCGTTCAAATAATCATTTTGCAAGGTAGCACGTGGGAATATTTCTAGAAGTGCATTTTTTCCCTGCTCATTCATCATTCATTGTATATCTGCGAAGTTTTGTTTGCCATAAAAATAAAGAAAGTTTTAGAAAATATTTTAATTCCGATTTTTAAGTTTCGCCAAATTGTGCATCACAAAATTTCAAATGTCGAGTAAAATTCTGATGAAATCAAGAGCTTTTCCGATATTCTCGTATATCCGGTGTATTTTAATGAATTATTGATTTTGGCTCGACAGAACTGCTGCGCCACATACGCATTTGGATATTTTATTCTTAAACGGTACAGTTAACCGAGCTGGCTAAATATTTATAGCGATTTATTTCCGAAATAATTTGACAGAAATAGCCAATGCAACTAAATATAAGCGAAGAATAAGTTTTGCAAAGTTTAAATTAATCGAGGTGTGACTACGATTGAAATCATAATACACACTAAAGGCCAAAAGTGTTAGCCGTTTTATTTATTAATAGATACTTCACAGATATTAATAGAATTTCAATCTAATTTTATTATTTTAGAAAAACATTGCACTAGCCTGTGATCAATATTTATTTATTGATATTTTTAGGTCGTTTAATCTTAATGACCACAAAGGAAATATTCAAAGTAAATCTATTACCAAATTTTGATCCATTTTTAACCTCCTTTCGCTCAGACTTAAAAAAACATAATCAGTGGTCATTTACATTGATATTTTGCAAAAAAAAATACTCTGCTTGAAAATGGAATCGTATTTTTCTGTATCCAGTCGACCGTTGTTCAAAATATATGACACGGTACTTTAGCTCGAAGAAATTTCACTCAAATTTTTTTATTTAATGACCAAAGCGAATTTTTTTCCATAATTGACATTAGAAGAGTTTCTACAGTCGTGAATTTTTATAAAGTACTTTGGACCATGTCTTCACATTTACGGCAAACGATGAGAAAAAAGATGTGAGGAATTAAATTTGTCTGATTAAATTCATAATATCAATTTCTGAGTATGAATGATTGAAAAATTTCGAGTAGAGAATATTTTTTACTAGAATTAATTTATTAGTCGATTAAAATCTAGAGGTATGTTGGTTGCATCTGCGTAGTGACTCCTGATCGTGGTTAATAATCGTTAGTGTATATTATAAAGAATGCATGTTCTTTTGAGATGCCGGATAAAGAGCCCGTAATCATTTTACGAGGAACTTACGGTACTCATAGCACTGGGAAAAGAGAGACCCACGAGTTCTGACGCTGAGACGAGCAGCGACGCACGTAGATTTCCAAGAAATTCACTTTCACCCGACTTTCCTTCCCTTCTCCATCACAAGCAATCTTTCGCAATCGCCACTGAGGGCTATGAGTGCCCACGTATATTAATAAATAGATTTTAATTCAACTCTTTCCTTTATTTGTTTCACCAACAAAAGATATCAGTTGAAATAAGTAACTGATGATGATTGAACAAGTACAAATATATCTGAACGTTGAAATCCAAATTCTATTTGCGATGTGTGACGGATCAATGCTTCAGCATTTCCAAAACATTCCAAGTAAAAAGGTCTTACCGTTGAAACCAAATATACGTAAGATTGCGATATTTTAACAAAACTTTACAACGCACATCGAATGTAACGTTTAGATTGGGCGCATGAGTCATTTAAAATTGTGTTTAAATAAACATGCCAAGATGTCGCGGCTAAGAAGCGTTAATTTGATTATATACATACGATGAAAAGAAACTTACCTGTGGTGCTCGCTGACAAAAGTCGTCTTCCGTGAGACTAGCCAAGGTCGCACCATCGATGTTGAAACTCTCCAAAGGCACCGAAGGCAAATGTAGTTGTCTTCGAGCCCATTGGACCCAGGCAGCCACATCAGCTGCGCTCCAACGACGTGGTTCTAAACACGCAAACAAAAATCCCATTTTGTTTAGTATAAGAAGTATGACGAGCGCGATCAATGATGGGTACACGTCATGCGATGTAAAAAGAGGAAACTTTTTGATAATCATTGAAATAGAAACACGAACGCGTGCGTGACCTTCGAACTGGAAAACGTCCTTGCGTGTTTTTCGATCGAAGATTATAAAGCAACGATTAATATGAGAATAAGTTTCATAATTCAGTATGTGATCCATGCTAACACGTTAAACTTATTTTCCGAGCGTGACGTCATGCTCTGCAAAATGCTTTGAGGCGGCAATATATAGTAATGGCGGAATACGATTCAGTTGTTATGTGCTCCCGCGCGAATCTCGCGGAAGAAACCGGTCGTGAGAGCGAGAAACTACAACGACGTTTGCCTCAGGCCTATCGACAGTCCCACAACTAAGTTTTCTTTCCTCAAGTTTATTGCGACTGGTCTTTTGGGGACACATTCGATTAATTTCAAACAACAGTACATACGAACTTAAAAGAGTTTCGAAAGAGCGAAAAATTTGAAGGTCAAGTTGTTATTTACATGTGATGTAATACTTTCGATTTGGATGCCAATTTTTTTAGGCCATTGACGGCCGTGGTGATTGCCAGTTGGTAGTTTTTAAATCTTTTTTAAATGTGTGCCGGACATCGCAAAGCGCATGTGACAAATGGGAAAATGGTATGAGAATTTCAATTTTTTTACCTGGATGAATGCCCAGTGCCACGCATGTGTTGTCAAAATCTTTCTGCAATTGTTGAATCGCAAGACTAAGGACTGGCTCGATTTGCTCTCTGGCAAGATCGCCAACGCACTCGCTGCTCTCCATATCCTCGACAAAACCTGTACCAACACTTCCCAGATCGACCGGCCTCAAATTATACTTTTTTTGAAAGCTCGTGTCTCTCAAAACTTCTCGTAGTAGTTGATGATCGCTCTTCTGTGCTGCGTTCTCGAAAATCTTCTCTTCCTTCGTTTTTAAAGCAGGACAAGGTGATTTTTCACTTTTTAGGCGAGCATCGTCTTCTGGAACTTCAATTTTCAACACCGCCGTACCGTATTCTTCTTGAAGACTTTGTCTATCATCATCCGATTCCGTCACGGGTTTACAACTGTTGCTTGTTTTACTGAACAACAAATCTCGTAGGGGTGAACTTTCGGCCTGTTTGTTTGATTGGGGAATGGGAGATGACGATTGAGAAGAACTTGTGGAACGAGGTTCCTCCTTGAAAAGAATTTCTTTCAGCAATGGATTTGGATCTTCCCGTTTGGGAAAAAAATCGGTATCCAGAGTGTTGTAAATATCTTCCTCGGTTCGTGGAGGCGTGCAAGGGACTGTACAATCAGTAGAGTCCTCTTTGTATCCAAGGCTTTCAGCTAGAAGACTGGATGGGAAACAAAACATGAATAATCGATCAACATAGCCAAGCAAAGTTAGGTAAAATTGTGTAGCTAATGGACTTAGAAGTCACTTATAATCTTGACAGTAAGTTGTCAAATTCATAAACGTACAGAGTTGCAAATTTTTTCACCCAGCGTGAGTTATGTAATGTTAAAGTCAACATGAAAAGTTCGAGTGTAAATACAAACGTTGACTCACCGTGATTCATGAAGTATAGCCAAGAGATCGAGACTTTTTTCTCTTTTGACTGGCTGTTTCGATGGTTCCGTTGTCGGGTTGTACAATTGTGCGCTTTGCGGGCTCTGTGGCACGTAATAGGGGCTGGTTGGATAACCGGGTGAACCGTCATGAGAATAGTTCGGTGACAATTCGCCAGTTGTACCAGAATATGGTGGGCTTGGATATGTAGTTGGCGAGTTGGGTCTTGGTGAGTGCGCTTCTTGTTTGATCTGTGTTGGTTTAAGAATGTAGTCTTGGGTGCTGGTGACGTCGTAATCATCGGGCAACAGTGAAAGATCAAACTGGAAAGTACTGTAGTCAAAGGGCGATGAGAAGCCAGTAGATGAAGGCACTGTTTGTGGCATCTAAAAATAAAAATGTAAAAAAAAGGATTCATCATTAGAAAGAGAGAGAGAAAGGTAAAAAAAAAAGTAATGAGATCGCTGGGGCGTGAAATGTTCTTCTGTCTAAACGTCACGTTGGTGTTCGTTGGTTCGAGATATGAAATAAAATGATCTTGGTGAGGTGTTAACTCATTCGCGGGGCCTACGTCGGTTTTGCACTCCCATAAAACTTAACATGGGCCATAACTGTGGCAGTAAGCAGCTATATTGTGTTGTACCTCTGTTGAAGTACCTGGAGACGTCCACTGGTCAAAGAGCCGTTTAGCCAGAAGACGCCGGGGGCTAGATATTGTGTGTGAGTCGAGAAAGAATAAAAAAAAAAAGAAATATGGATGGCAGGAGGACGGGTTACGTCCATCGCAGCCATAGCCCGCCGAAACACTTTCGCCTGCGAGAATCTTCGTGAATAGTGGTATTTTTTATGTATATATGGAGAGATGTACGTATAGACTTAGATTACGAGAAGGGCCAGAGATTTCTTGATGTCTGAACGCTGTACTTCATGCCGAAGAGCTTATATACATATAACCGGCCATTTATCTTGCCCGTGTGTTTATTGCCCGTCCTGTGCTTGACCTCGCATCAGTTTGTTACGCTTTGTAAGCCCATTACAGAGTTCCCAGTGGATATTCCCTGCATATACACGCGGTTTGCTCCGAGGCGGGGTCGTGCTCTGACATCTTGACGTAGTGCATCGCAAAGGTCGACGAGAAACAAACGATTATACTCGGTGTGCTCCTCAGCAAGAGAGAAAGAACGAGCGCGTGGACCAAGAAACCACGCGGGAGAAAGACCGCAGCCATGGTTCAGTCTTTCGATTCGCTTTTACCACTAGTACACACTATCGAAATCCAACGCGAATAGAGCAATGAACACACAATATTGTGGTTGCAACACAAGGAGGAATCGTTAGTGTAACACTATGAGCTTGCAGTGTACTCTTCCCCTTTCTCTTTCACCCAAAGGACATAAAATAATATACGTATTTCTATGGATAGATGAAGATGCACCTATCAGGTGAAGTTAATTATTTGTATTTATTTATGCATATCGATTTTTACCAAGCAATATAGCTTCATCGACTTTATTCTCTTATTTGCTCGAGTGCAGGCTACGTTACGACTCCTCATTTTCAAACAGATGATTGTAGGTTTATGAAGCATGCAGAGTAACAATCTCTCAATCTTGCGGACAAATAGTACAAAAAAAGTAGATCTTCAATCTGATGCATTAATCCTAGTCGTACTACTGTCCATTTGAGCAAAATCCAACTGGGGACTTGAGAGATTGATTGAAATTCTCTTGACTAGTCGCTGCTAAAATGTATTGAATGGAAAAGTTTATTTATCCGTGGCTCATACTCACAAAGATTGCCATAATCGTTGTTTACCGCCAACAACGAACGAACGTCTGCAGTTCGTTTCTAATAAATTCCATCAATTCAGTGGATTACAAAAACATTTGTCATTGAATAAGCACTCGTGGATCGTCTTTGGAATCGACTACAAATGATCATTGCATTTTTGTCATTGAAGCCGGACGCGACGATCTTATGGCTTTGTCTTCAATGTTTCTCTTTTTTTGTGGGTTTCTGTTCACCGGATGTGCTACCACTGCGGTTTCTGGAACTCGAGTTCCATTGACGTCAGAGACTACGTAAGCTGCTCCAGCAACTCAGTTCTTCGCAGCTCGTTAGTTTCACTCTCACTCCTCAGTCTCTTTACTACCGGGCAAGCCATTGACACGTTCCGACATTCACATATTCGCTCGAGTGAAAAAATATTTCTTTACATAAAAGACGCACACGCGATATTTCATCACTCGCTTAAGCAGACCAACTTATTGTATAACACACTCTGCAGCCCTTTTAGGTGGGTAAAAAAATGAAACAATAAATGACTCATAAGATGTAAGAAAATACTATCAGAATCATAAATCATCATTTCTCTGCCTCCACTATTTTGAATCTGACCATTTTTCGTCAAATGAACTAGAGTAGAACTTGTATGAAAGATCTTCGATTGTTAAAATCCATTCGCAAAAGTTATAATAGCGCATAGAGGATGGCGCGAAGGATCGAGAGTTTACCAACGAGTGGGAAGAATCGATGTTCGCCAAAGCAGCCTTGTAACTAGAGCGATCCAAGATGGCAGCTGGCGATTCTCGAGACCAGCGTTAGCAGCCGCGGTGGCGGCGTCGGCGGAGCATAGAGATCGGGCAAATCGAGTTGATGTTCGTGAACGAGCACAACTATATATATATAGTATATGTATTGTATCTTGTAGACGGACATAGGATGTGGACGGTTCGACGACCCCGATATACATAAGGGTTCAAGGACCACGACCTTCGCTCTCGCGCAACTATGAGGACTACTATAAACAACGGTCGTCACAAGAGATTTAAAAGAAAAAAAATTATTTTACAGAATTTTTTTCATTCTATCATTTTTGTAGGCTTTTATCATTTGAAAACTTTTGTTTATTCGATGCTATACGTTATTAAGTGAAAAATCGAATAACGCTGAACGATATTCTTAAATGGACGTGTAGTATTGACACAATAAAACGCCTTAGTGCGGCGTAACTTTGAAAAGTGTCAATGTTTCTCATCCGTGTAAGAAACCAGAAGAAAACGGTTTCACTTTGCTACAATCGTTCAAATTCTACACGTGTTTCAGTTTCGTTACAATTCATGCAGAAGTTGCAACACTTTTGCATGCCTCTGCTTGGTCTGCATACCCCGTTTGCAGAAACGTAACGAGATTGAAATATGACATGAAATGCTTGCATTGATGATCAATTAAAACGTTCGACCACTTTATACGATGTTGTATTTTTATTTCCACCATTGTTGACTAGTGTTGAATGAAAAAATGGATTCTATCGTTTAAACTTTGTGAATTTATTGCATTAAACAAACAAAAATTATGACAAAATTTGTTCCAAGTAACTATTTTTATAGTTCAAAGTTTTGTGTTTTTTTCAATTTACTTCTTTCTCCCGTTTAAGAGAGATTTAAAAAATACGAACGCATACAGAAATAACGATCTTTTTCATTCATCTCCATTCACCTGTGGGGCATCCTAAGGGTTCCCAAGAGTACGTGACGTGCGTGCGATGAGTAAGCTTATCGACGTGCGACCGGAGAATTTGAAATTTCTGGCACGGTTTCTACACGGTCATCACGTTTCATCGAACTCCTTGCTCAGGAATTTGTGAACGTCTGTGTTTTTCGTTTAGAAAATATTTTCAAATAATAAGGATTATGAACCCTTGATGATTTTTTTTTCGAAGGAATCGTACATGAAAGTTAATACCCCAGTCGTTTTTTTTTTTCAAATCACAATGATTGTCATGAACATAAAAATAACTTCAATCTCGCAATAGTCGTGGCAGCAAAGGAGAAGCGCATTTGAATTGATCATCGTCAATCGACGAATTCGACAGCATACACTTTCCGATTGTCCAATTTTTTCATAGACCTCAACAAGGCGGAAAACATTAATCACTAATTACACACTTTGCGTGTATCGATAGACATCATGTCTTTGGAAAATTAATTAACACTGACACATCTTGAAAACAAATGATTTCACCATTAGAAAAAGAATACGCAACGAATTGAACGGAATAAATCAACCGCGAACTGAATATTGAGTGAGATTAATGAGGATATACAAGAAAGTTAGGAATTTTTCGGTCGCATGACGTTATACTTTCGGAAACTTTACGTTTTGATGCCATAATAGTTGCGTAGCGTTTATCGTTGCTCCACTCCAGCAGAAATGGCAGGATCAACAGCAGCCACAAAACCAAGAGCAAAGGCAGAGAACACAACATTGTACAATTCTCTCTGCCACTTCTCCTACGACCTCCACGATTCCGACTTGTGTATACAAAAGCATTTGAGGAAGAGAAAAGTTTTTTTTATTCACTACTCCATCTCTACGAAATGCTGCTTCGTATCGAAGATCGCATCTTATTTTTTCTGCTTTTAGACTCGTGTTACTCATTGCACACGATATTTGGTTTGAAAACATAAAAACTTCGCTGATTCATATTAATCAACTGATGAATTGGACAGAAAAAAAGGTTTTTTGAAAAATTTTAAAATAAAAAGTGAAAACAAATCAATGCTTCATCATGATTATAATACTTGAAAACGCACTCAATCCCGGAATTGAAATACAAAAATCCCAATAAAAGCCGAATGATCAGGTTTATCTCCGTTTGTCTGGAATTGTTGAATAAAGTGATGTCTGTATTTTTTTTTTTTTAACGTAACCACGTACCATTGTTTATGATAATTTTATTCGAACATTTCGGAACTGATTATTCAATCATTGAAATGATTAGAAAACGAATTATGGTTGATCCGATGACGAATCTGAAAATCCTACATTTATTTGTATGAGCAGGTGAATGAATAAATGCGACTAACTGGAAAGAAGAAAATCTTTGAATGAAACTCTTCAATAAATCAGATTGAATATCAATGAATTGATAACACGTGCTAATTGGAAATGAACAATGAAACGAGAATTACCAGTGAATTTATTTCATTAGCAATTGGGAAAACCAAACGATAATCCCATCGAGGAATCCTCGAAGTCGCAGGATTCGACACCACTTCTACTTTACAAGCTCGCGACATACACAGGACTGCGCAAGACTTTATTGCCACGGATGCGATCTCGCAGATCGAAGAGCCAGTCAAGCAAGTGTTCTTTTAAAGAGTAATAATGTACTCGTATAATGGATGAAGGAGGAATAAAGAAAAAGCTACCGTCGCCAAGCCAGGCCGTGGCATAGCCACTGAGACTACATAAACTTTGAGAGAGACGTACATTTTGTAACCCAGGATAAAATGGGTCCGAGTTACATCGCCAAAGACCGAGAAGCCGTTCGTCTCGTGAATTTACTTCGATAGGGGCAACAAGTAAGCGAGATCGTGAGATACAGATAGAGCTTCGAAAATATCGCATTAGAAACTCGTCTCTACTGCACGTTAAGTGTTACGAGTTAAGTCTTGCAAAGCTGCAATATTGTTACATTTTATCGTGCAAGTCCTAAAGCTCAGGATTTTATTTATTTTTTCTTCTCGGTTTTTTTTTCTTTTCATTTAATGAATCCATAAATGTCATTGTTTCCGATTTTCCTGATGCTTTATATTTTTAGGATAGACTATTCAGTGACTTTAAAATAATTTCAAGAAGTCCTACTGGCTGTCAACATTGTCTTTGACACCAAAACGTTTCGAATGGATCTTCAATTTTTTGTGAGATATTTCTTTTTGTGGTAATTCAAACGACGCATTATGATATCGAAATTTCAACTTTTTTTTCGTTCGAATTTGACAAAACATTTTTACAATTCTTATTCCAACCCACAAGGTCATAATAATAAATCATTATTTTTATTCACTAATAGAAACAACATTGCGTTCGAGCAATTTCGCAATCTGTTCGAAAAACCGAGTTAGGCGTATTCTGTGAACGAACTGAGAAAAATAAAGGCAGGTTAAACTCGTTTGCCACGAAAACATAGAAACACAGAGCCGGCAAAAGAGCCACTGAGACGGAAAGAAAAGAGAGAGAACAAGAAATATAAGTGGGGGATCGACAATAGCAATCGTAAGGCGACTTTATTGCCAGCTCTGGATTTCCCCAGCGTGGGCGATCGGCGATCGAAGCATGCGGCATAAGGTTCACTATACAAAACGCGCACGCACCTATAGAGACTATTTCAGCACGTATGTAATAACAATAATTATAATTTAAAAAAAGATAATGATAATAATAATAACAATAATAATAATCAAGTTATTGAGTTTTTTGACACCTGACAATGGATCAAAGATAAAAAGACGTATCGAGTGACCCATAAGATTTTCAGCTTTTACTTGCATAGCAATTGGCATGAAATTATCATTGACATGAAGGTTTAACGATACGTGACAATTGATTAAAGTTAAAAAGATGTATCGAGTGTACCCATAAAAAGCTTTTAGGTTTTAGGCCCATGGCAATTGACACGAAGTATTCATAAATACATGTGGACAAAGTACTCTTGGCTTTCGAATAAAAAACAAAGATAACAAATCGGTTTGACCCGCAGGGAGTAGCTAACGTATCGCATATACGTTTCCTTTTCAGTTCACATACGCGCTCAAGAGCACAAAGGCGTGTTTTGCGTGTACAATTTGTATTCTTCTTATTTTTATGAGTGCCTCTCTTTCTTTTCTTAAATATCCTTCAGTTTGTCTCTTTCTTTCTGGACTTGTTGTCTCCGGACTCGCAGCTTTTAACGAAAAATAATAATGCTCATGTACCTGCGAAATCGATATACATACAGAGCCTATCATTTGGTTACGTTCTCCGACTCGTATCTTATCCGAATATATGGACTCGCCCGCATTGTACTTTATTTTACTTTATCGAGGCACTTTCGGTAGACACGAATTTACACGCAGCACTGTTTATATTTAAAGATTCAAGAAATGGAGAAAAAATAAAGAAGAGAAGAGGGAAGGCAAAGTAACAAGAGAGAAAAGGAAATATGTAATAGAGCCGCAGCAAAAGAGACTGAAATTGCGAATGAGATTACAGATAGATACGACGAGAATACCATCTTCATTATCGCAATAAAAATACACGTCGAATTACATGAAGAAATGTACTACCTTCACGAATTCCGAATATAAATTTTTCTTTCTTTTGTTGACATTACGAATAAACGTGTTTTTATGCACTGTCACAAAAATACTCAATTTTGTACGTTAAAGAATATTGTCAATAAATAATCTTTTGGTTCATTCTTTTTGTTTTCTTTTTTTCGTGCTGCTGTGCGATGTTGGGTTGAACGAGCGCCCAATCGGAAAAATATTCAAGTGTTTATCCGATGTAAAGTCAACGGGGCCATCGGTACAATGTCATGTCAGTTATCGAAACTCTATAATAAGAAACGCGAACGAGTATCGTAAAGACGCTTATTTTGTTTTTTCTGTTAATTTTTGTACCAAGTCCTCGGAGCAACCGTCCTCCACATATATGAACGAAATCTTTCGACGTATATTTTATATTTTATATTTTATAATATTTTTACGTGAGTATGTATTTATATGTATTTCCGGTAGGACTTTCATGATCGGTGCATGAGTGGGCGATCGAGCTGCTTTTTGTTTTCATTATAAATGCTCGCTATTGACAGTCTGAACGTTTTACTTATTTCAGGAACTTCTCCTACCAGAATGATTGGAATCATGGTGAAAGTTTGTTTTTTGTACTCTAAGCTCATTCGAATATATCGAAGGAGTACGAAAAATCCAACATTAATCCATTCTTTACTTTCTGGTGGTATATAAATTTATTCAACAGTTTTTAAATATTCTGTGCTAATTGGAGAATTTCATTGTATCGAATCGACTGAAGTATAGATAATTGTCCGTTGCCAATTCGTTGAAATTAAAATAGAGCGTCAGAGTGGATAATCGCGGTTTATAATTATTCTATCAAAGTTAATGCTGAATTATAATCTTTGCATACAAATTTCTGGGTTCATTTTGAGTGGCAATGAGACCGGAACAATTCGTTGCAAAGAACGGTCTGGTAGAGTGTTTCGAATGTTAAAGTATGCGCTTTGATATCATGTCAACGCTCGTTCGCGCCTGACCGATGGCTGATTATTTCTACTTCCATCGGTCAATGTTGTGGGTGGCAACACAAGGTAATTTACAAGAAGGAAAAATAACAATTAACCGGTAACAGTTATGTATGAAGTAAATTGTATTTAGAAAACAAATTCTTTTTTTCGCCACTCAATTTTCACATCGTCTTTAGGAAGCTTTGGGAAAATGCAAAAATTGAGGTTTTTTTTTATCTTTGATCATGAAATCTCGGATAGAATTTTTTTTTTTTTTGAATTGAAAGAAAAAATAGCTGTTGAAAAAAAGTGAAAAGTGCACCCGTAGAAGTGCACAAGAAGAAAGATGAGTTGAGCATCCGGATATGGAACGAGAATAAGTGGAAAAGGGCCAGACGTAATCCAGCACATTTACAACGTGGAAGATGAGCAAGACAAATAACTGGGTAGTTGGTATAGCGTAAATAGTAACATAATACTGCATAATGGGAGGGCATAACGTAGCACGGTAACGACCCTCGGTGCATCACTACGTCGACTTAAAGGTCGGCCTCTCTTTGTCCATTTCTCTCTTTCTTTCTTTTCTTCTTTTATTATACACTTCTCATGCTTTTGCAAATCTTTCGAGCCACAACAGTTTGTGTCTTCTGGCTGTTACTTTTTAAATCTTTTACACGTGGAGCAGTGGGCATTAAACGTTTTGTAAGAGACTGAAAAATGTAGCGAGTCATAAATCATAACATAACAAAAAAAAGTTATCATGTCGTAAATTGAATCAGAGGAAAAAAATTGATTGTAATAGACGATTGCCACCAAAAATATTTCCATTCTTAAACACATTTAGTTCAAATATAAAGTCTATGCTAATTTACAGAAATTTAATACTGGATTGTTCGTGAACTTCGCGTCTCAAGATTTAGAGAAAGATCTGCGTTCATTTGACGTCTACGGAGTTATGAATTTTTTTAGCTTGTCACCCAGTGATTAAAGTTCTTTTTTTTCTTTTTCAAATGTTTCTTGTCTTTCTCTAAGAGAATAATTGTTGTATTCACTTTTTACGTGATAAATTGAAAAGAACTCTGTTATATATAACACGATGGTGCGTAAAATTGAGAATTTATGCAGCATGCAACGTGCAAGTCGATATAGTACATTACATCATTTTTTAAAATACCAATTCGGATACAGAATCATTAATCAAAGGCTAATGACACGTCGTTCCAAAAAACAAATATGTACAAGGTCACATATCACAATTCGCATATTTTATGTATACTATTTTGTAGAAAGAAAAAAGAGAAGGAAGAAAAACCTAGAGACTCGTAAATGTATACATCGGCACGGAGGACAAGTCAATCAATACCCGGACTTTTGAACTGATCTATAATCGGTTGATTATCCTACGAGTATATGAGATCGAGCTGTATTTACAGTAATAATGAATCTACTCAATTATGCTGGTCATGAGTATATACTTATTTATTATTGATCGATATCCGCAATGCCTTGTATAACATGGTAGCAATATTATGCAGCAAAATCGGTATATATATAAATCGATATTAATTTGTAATTCATTAAAAGATACTTCCGCATAAAAGTAGTTGATACACCCTCGCCCAAGACAGTTGGATATCGTTTCGGCGAGCAGAATTCATTATCTTTCGATGTAGATCTGGCCAGCCACTTTTTATTCATAGTTTCTCTTTCTTCTTCTCTCTCTCTCTCCCTCTCTCTTTGTTTTTTTCTGCATACCAAAACCATGGGTTTGTATTTTTTTGAACAACCAAATTTGTTAACGATCCACGATAGCATACAAAACGATTAATTATCGTCATAATTAAGTAGACTAATTTCTCATGACCGATAAATGCTAGCATGACACAGAGAAACAAAATATAACAAATCTTTTTGAATAAATATTTACTAACAAATAAAATACTGCTAAAGTACCATAATCAAAATAAACACTTGATTTTTTATGAAATAATTGGTTTAAATTATCACTGCAAATCATTTCATTCGTAATATTGTCATTTTTAATTGTTGGCTTTTAGTTATTCAACTCTCTTTTCCACTAGTTAACTTTCCATTGAGCCAGTTACTGAAATAAATATTGACTGAGTCATAAACTCGGATTAGTCATGTCGACACTTTTTTTTCAATCTTATGATTATATTCATATTTAAGTAATTCCAATATAGAATTCAATATTTCTCTTCCTTCCAGATTAACAGTCTAGGAAAAAAATGAGAAAAATAATAAATTAAGCATATCCCGTCAAACGAATATACTAGACGTAACGTCAATCGGTAGCTGTTGACTTCTCGCACCTCTTGATACCTTTTTTTTTATTCTCGATCGTCCTAATACCCTTCCACCCCTTGGAGTCCTCTTCAAGACCACTGAAGAACCAAGAAATGTCAGCCTTCTAAGTATATACTCGCACACATACATATCAAGCCTACGATATGTTTTTTTCACGACCACTTCTTTCGTCTCACTTCGTCATGTTTTTTATTTCCCCTCCGGTCATGTTTCTTTCTTTCTCCTTCTATCTCTCTCTCTCGTGCTCTCTCTCTCTCTCTTTCTTTCCGTCTTGTTTTTTCTCACTCATGTTAGCTTTGTCCTCGTTGCACACGTGATGAGACAGGGATACGAGACGAGGACGCAGGTAGGAAGTCAACACGTATACAGGACCGCACGTTTTGGAAAACCCAGCTCTGGCAGTCGGCCTTGAGACTCGAAGAGCCCATTCTCCAGAGTCGGTAAGCGAGTGAAAAAAAGAGACAGAAAAATGAAGACATGAGAAGAGAAAAAGAGAGACAAACGTTGGAAGAGAAGGGGCAGAATTCCGAAGCGAAAGAGATAAAGATTGAGAAAGATCGAGCGAATCATGTGTTGACGATCTCGACGAAGATGAAAATAAAATTTACAAACAGAAAAAGAAAAAAAAAACAAAGATATTCGTGACTCCAGTTACCTACTCGATGACTGGACGAACCCGATGAACGAGTGAGAGAGAAGGATGGCGAATAATAACCACCATGAAGAATTAATAAATCAGCACGAAGTTGTATACGTAACTGTCCAATATAGTAACTAGTACAAAGGGCTTCTAGGAAAAAATTCGGGCTCCCATTGTGTTTAATATTTAGAGTCTATCTACTTGTCATTTTACTATTTTATTTTTATGCATTTTTTTTTTCAAATCATTATTGATGCTACGTCTATATTTTTATCAAGAGCTTTCGTGATGTAAAGTCTTATCGAAATACATAGCGTGCGTTCAAAATTCAAAATTGATTGGAAGATTAAATGTAAAAACAATATGCTAATGTCGATGAGTAACAAAACGTTGTTCGCTCATCGAAGTTTTATTCACATCAGGATAATAACTGAATTATACGGAAGAGCTTGAGTTCGATGCAAACTTGAAATAAACAGACAAAACGATTTCCTTTCATCGTACATCATAGTTGTATAAACTGACATTATTGTTTTTCAAACTCAGGACGAAATCTAGTTTTAAAAAAGCTGCATGTTGTTCGCATCTGAATTTAAACTAAGGAATTATACTGCTGACTAGAATCAAAGATACAAATTTCTTGAAATTTTCTAAAACACAGTGTCCTCATTACACACTATATTTATGAATAAGAATTCATTTGAAAATAATCCACGTGTTTTGAACAGTTATACTTGAAAATGAGGTCAAAAAATTTAAATTATTTTCCCATCTATTTGATTTGCAAAGGAAATTAGAGGAAAAGTGAATATTTCAGTCAATTGTATTTGCAACTTGTATTTAACTGTTGTTCATAGAGTTGATGCGATCTTGAATTTAACGTGTTTGAATAAACCTGTTTACCTGTGTGCAGTATCTTTCCATTGAATCATTTTCGCACTCAAACTTTATACAAACGTGAACACACAGCTATAGATATTGTGACGACACGAATTTTGACGAAATAAAAAAATAAAATAATAATTAAAAACCGCACGACCGTTGATCGATGTGGCGCCCGGTCGCCATATTGAAAAACTGTCAAGCGGACAGCGACGCGCAAACAATCAACATGGCCGCCTTTCGGTCATCGCGCAACGCGTAGTTAACATCGATTACATTTATTTTATTAAAAATAAATAATAAATTGAAAATTTATTCAAATAAATTAAAAAAGAGACTTTGTTGTACATTATTATTATTTCAAAAGCAAAACTAGGCGAAATTATTCTCAATTACTATTGTCATAAATCAGCTTTAGAAAATAATAAACAAAATCGGAAAGACAATAGTAAAAGCAACAAAGCATTGTAAAAATCGAATAATATTAATTATTATTAAACGAAACATTGTTAATAATAAAAACAAGCGTTTATTATAAACCAAATCAAACAAATTAAATAAAAATAAGCATTGTAAATTCTAAAAAAACAAATAATTTTGTTTTCTTTCAATAAAAATCAATTTTTCAATTGATTTTATTTTAAAAACTCGTGTCGTCTCGCTTCTTTTTCATACCTGCTCCTTTTAAATTAAAGAAGCTCGGACCTGCGCGTAGCGAGTATACGCGTCGGCAGAAGCGTTCCGTTACAATATTTAGAGTAAATTGTTTGAAGGTGTGAGTAAGTCTAAGCCGATTACATTGAACAAAAATTCTCAATAAATCTACTTGGCTGGATAGTAAAACATATGGAAAGCGGTAAAGTGGATGCCATTAAGTCGTATACACACCGCGGGGATTCGTAGTTGAGAACGGCACGTGCATCATGTTTTCACGATGAACGCGTTAAACAACATGTTTCTTCTGCACCGAAATGGCTATTTGAATATATTCTGATATTTCTGCAATTACCTTTTTCGCTCTCCTCTCTCGCCCTCATATTCTCTTTGCCTATATTTCTCCATTTTTATCTCCCTGGTTGTTTTCTCTATCTCTCTTGACAAGAGAAACTGGTTGATTAAAAAAGGAATTTATATATTACGGTATCGATATAAATTGAAAAAAAAAAGTAATAGTAATAATTCAAACAGAGGCTGCTAAACTATTTAATATGCATGTAGGACACTGATAGAATTTAGAGCACGTCACAATTTATAACGAAACAAAGAATGCCAATGTCACGAAAGAATTCGAGATGAATTTTATTTTTTAATTCTTGTATGTCATTATTTGTTTGGGTTTTTATTTAACAAATAATATCATAATGAATGAAATAATAAGGTCGGAGACTCAATTGTGACTAAGATCGTTATTTTTGTTTGTTTTAAGAAATAAATAGAAAATATTGTGGAGAACTGTAAAAATATTTGTTATCCACAGAAAAATGATGTTAAAAAAAAACGAGCTTATCACACTCCCTCAAAGTGTGTGATCATTGCGTATAGTTTTTTATTTTTCATTTGTAAACTTAATGTCCGTGGCATATTTTAAAGCAGCAAACTTATGTATAATTCAGTGGTAAGAGTTTTTGTACACAAAAGCACGTGCAATCGGAGTTGTGAAAGAGCGCGATTCGCATTCTCGAATAATATCCAATACTCGCGACGCTCGATCCTATATATATATGTTCTGCGATTCCTCGAAGAACAATACATAGAAATAAAACTGTATTAAAGTTCTAGAGGCTATGTATATAGACAATCAAAACAGTTGAAAAAAAAAAAATTATTATATAAATAATGTTAAAAAAGTTAAATATTCTTTGCCAACATCGATTCAAACAAATAAACTTTGAGTATTTTTTTCGCTAGAAATATAGTTACAGAATAATTCTGTCGCAATTTTTTCATCGAAACAATATCGACATACGGAATACGTTTTATTTTTGTTTTCTGACAAAACAAAACGTTATCCTGGCGCGTTACCCCTTTTGTTTACGGTTTACAGGAATCGTGCTCCAACTCTCGAGTCCAGTAACGCGGGGCTTACCGGTCAGATTTAACCCCTCGTGGCCCTTCACATACGGAATGGCATTCGGTATTCGATGTAGAAAATTGTATGTATATGGAATGAGAGAGATAAAGAGAGTAGATGAAGGAAATAAAAGTAAAAGAAAAATGAAAGAAAAGGAAGAATGAGAGAAGGCACATAAAGCGAGAGGCTGCGAAGATATACTAGTGAGCTTTCGCTCTCGCGACACCGGAGCAACAACACACACGGTAGCCACTCGGAATATTATAATGGATTCAAACTAAGGGGGTTTTGTATTGAGATATCAGTATGTGGCCCTGGCGCAGCGGTAATGGCCTCTTGCTTCTTGGAACACACAGACACATTTGCTGTTTTTCAATATATGTGTATTAAAAATACAAGTAAAAGCATAGATACGCGACTTGCACTTCTGTCTGTGCGTGTACAATACACTCTCGTTGCTCTTAACCGATTCGTACCCAAGCATAAATTTTCTTTTTGTCTTCCCTTGACTCTTTGACTTCGATTTCACTCAGTCTTTCTTTTCTAGGTTAAAAGAAAAGAAACAAATTCCAACCATTGGAATACTCTGTTAAACATATTTATATGCTAAACCAAAAAGAACTTTTAATCAGAAGATACATTTTTTTAAATATCAAACCAGAAAACGCTACTTTAAATATATCGAATTGATGTTTTCGATTCAATGAATGTACATGGTCACCTGCGAGATAGTCCAACCGAATAACGTGATCAATTTTGAAGTCGAAAAAAGCAAACTCGTTTTGTATGAAGAGTGGTATATTATGCGGTAGGAACTTATATTTATTAACCGGTGACGGGTCTGTGTGTTATTTTTGAATGATAATTTTCCATAATATCGACTAATTGTCAAAGTTGTAGACTATTTTTCTCTTTGTTGATTTTTTCTTCGGCAAAAGTCAATGTCGTGTCAATTTTATATCCAAGATTAAAAATTATAGGAATTTTCGAACCAATCATCAGAGAGTCGAAAGGAACAGTGATAATTACGAGAGTAGAAAACAATCATGAGCATAAATTTCGTCATAAATGATCATTTATTGTGTCTGTTGTTTTAATGTAAAATCATTTCGCATCTCTCATAAAAGCAAATCTAATACAGACTATCGATCAAGCGTTGCTCTCTAGTCCAAAGAGAAGCAGTGAGAAATTTATAGGCTTTACTATAAAAAGGTGCAATGCGCTTCAGACGTCGTGCTTTCCACATGAAAACCAGTCGGTCACGTACTTATGCTGTATAAGTATCTTCCGAGGATTGTGGTGTTTGTGGACGAATACATATATTTATATATGTATATATAACACACAATTACATACACATACACACAGACAGAACACATATGCATTATGTGATGTAAAGAAGCAGTAGAAGCAGCAACGGTGTGGTAGAGATCGTTGAGTGGGTTAACGGTAAAGGCCGTTACGCGTACATCGAAGAAACTCCGTTGCTGCTGTTATATGCGAGTGTCCACGCGTGTCCCATCCGCTATAGCAGACGCACATGTGTAGAATCCACCGACTCGATCATCCAAAGTAGAAATATCAAGTCCAGTGCAGACAGCACTGCAGCAAAGTTTTTTTTTCTTTTTTTTTTACTCAAGTGAAATGTCAGCCTTATCATATTAAGCTGTATTATATTTTCACTAAAATCCCAGCACATTATTTAGTATGCCATACACTTCTTTACTTTTTCAACCTAATGATCTTCTCAAAATATAATCTTCTCAAGTTCTCAATGAATTTGTTTTATTAAAATGTGTGAAACTCGTTGTAGTTTCTATTTAATTGTTGTTAGGGCACAAACAATAGTTTATGGTCTTTTGATTTTGACAAATTTTGCCTTGTACTAAACTCTTGAAACTAAGAAATTATTCTTTACATATGAAGCACATGTTTACATTGGACTGACCTTGAATTCCTCGTAATATAAACATCTGCTTCATCACGAAATTGGGTTTAAAGAAGTGGAAGGAAAAGTTTCTTGAAATTATAAGCTTTTTTTTCACTTATTATAAGCTATTATGTTGTTTTCCATGACATGAGAAATCTATGCAAACTTGTTGTAATAATCGTTATATATGTGAATAACACATAAATTATTCTAATCGTTGTTCATCCAGCTGCACAACACCTAAAAAAAACCTTTTTTTTTTAATAATCGTGTATACACGTACTACTGTTCCACCTGTTGCTCCGCAACATATTTATAAGTCTCAACTACTATGATACCGTCGTAAATTTTCATTCGATTCCATTTCATGAATGGATCGGCTCTCTCGGTGAGATAAAGCTCGACGATGCATTTACGCGTATTACGCGTGCCTCGATGAACTGTGCAAGGATGCGGCGGCAACTCGCGAGCTCAACGGTACTCCAGTAACTCCAACAAGAATAATTGGAACGCGAGCAGTGGTACACACATAACCCGTACCTTTATTGATGCACGCTGCGTACTTTATTTGAGGCAAGTTGCACTATAAATTTAATCGAAAATCAACATCTATAAAAATTTCATATTAACAATTTGCTGCACTTGTATAAAGTTCAGTAAAACGTAAAGGAAGATTATTTAACAAGAATTAACTTCTCCCATTGAAGTAATTTCTAGTTTGTTGAAATCAATGAAAATCCTTTAAGTGTGAGATCGAAGAGACACAATCGAGTGGAAAAAATGTCAGGAAAAAATATTTTTCGTAGACAGATAGAAAGTAGATGATCGAGAAGAGGCTGCGAAGAGAGCAAAATGAAAAAATGTTGCGAGACATAGTCCTCGTCAGGACATTTATAGGAGCGAAGAAGGGAGAAAAGCAAATCGTTTGTAAATAGGAATATAGTCGACCTCGGGGTAAGAGAGGTGAACAGAGTGCAGTTTCCTTTCGATGTACGAGACAGACATAAAGCTACAGAGAGGTTCGTTGAGGGAAGCATACACCCGCGAAAGAGAGAGAGAGACAGGTAGAAATAGACGGAGAAACTTAGCGAGGAACGGAGAAGGAATATAACTGGAGAGGTAAAGCAACAGCAACAAAAAAAAAGTACTCGACGCTGTTGGAGTATCTTTCTTCTCTGTGTAGTCTCAACGACAAGACAAAGAATATCGGCTTATAATGGCCGCTGTAAATTTCGCGTTACCAGGAGGTCGAAAGCTTCCCTGGAGCATCGTAGGGATACTTCGACCGTGTGTCCATGGTTATATAGTTTCCACTATAAAATTCTGCGAGATACATACAAATATAAAGTGTCCGAGTCGGGTACGTAACTCTCTAGAGCGATATAACTCGAAGTACAAGATATTTTCTGATGTATCTCTTTTTATTTCATTTGTGTATGTCTTTCTCGCTTGCTACCATTTCGGCCTATTCTTGGTTATAAATCCAGTTCCATATTCGCCAGAAACCTACTCCCGTGGATATTTAAGTGGCAATAAAAGGTGAGAATCATCTAGACAGGATTTCTAGTTATTAATCTGCTTGAATCGAGAAGTTCAAAAAAAAAATCATTTATAGGCACAGAAATGAAAAGAAACGCACATTTTGGCTTATCCCTCATTTAGAAAAATGTGTTATAAATCAAGACGGTGTTAGGTGTTAAAGCAAAAAAAGGAAAAACGTCTTTGATAGAAATGAATACGCTAAACCAGTTAATTTTTAGTTATTCTCTAATATCTTACGGACTGTAACAAATCTATATACGAATGATGACTAATGAAAAAACCCATCTCTATTAATCTTCATGTTTTCTCGATCTTTCCTACGAGAAACGAAACCTTAGTATATAAACTTCTTGCCAATACTCAACCGGTTTCTCACTTAGTGTTTGCTCAGCATCTACGATACAAACGTAAATTCATAGATACACGTGTACATAATTGTGGACCTATCGAAAGAATAAAATACTTATACAAAGCCATGGACGGAAAAATGTAATACACAATAAAAACTTGGCCTGGACTTTTTTTGACTCGGGCCAAATATATTCGAGATTTATATCGATCGATTTTATTGTTCCAGATGAACATCATAAAGGGCAGTTTAGTTTGAAATATCACAATGAACATGTACTACCAAATGATGTAAAATATTGAGAGACGACGTTCCACCAGAGAGATTGCAATTGTCCTACATGCTCATTTCTTCTGCCTTATTTAGTCGAGATTTAGTGATCGGGAGAAAAAATGTGATAAGAAAAGGATTGAAGCTGAACTATATCAAGTACTCTGTTACTGGTACCATTTCGCTTTTTACTACTAGCGTTGTACTATCAGTGACAACAGCAACTTGCCGCAGATACAGTTGCAACACAAGCGTGCGAGAATTGCGAGGTACAATGCTTTGACCATGACCCTTCACCATTATATTGTTCTATATATCTTCATATATTTATGTGTTAATTTCCCGAAACCCGTTCATTTCATCGAGCAAAAATGTTAAGTTGAGGATAAGATGTCAGGGTTGTTTGCATTGCATCTGACAATAAGAAATTTTAGAAAATTTTATTGACGCTGTGGGACAAAGATTTTTAGAAAAAATCGTTAAAGTTTCTCTCGATTGTGGTTTACAAGGAGTGTGAAGGGTAGACGTTATATCCAAACATTCAACTGCCACGATGAGAATTGCCCAAAGGGAGGACGTTTCCTCACAAAATGAGAATAAAGCTACATTTGAAGAAACCGAATGCCGACGGTAAAAAATATAATTTGGACGATCGAAACCCCGATTAATGTATATAGATGATGGTGAAATGTTATGAGTACCAATATTTTGTTGATATCGATAGCATTTTAGCGACAAACCCCGAATAAACTTATATGTAATTCGATTATATTTTTCTTCATATTTTCACATTCTCATAGAAATATACACGAGTACAGGCGATGAGTAAAGTATTTAAGCGTGGGAAGTTACTTTTCCTCTCGGTAACACGGGTTAACATGTATATACACTCACCCACATACATTCATATACATATATACACCGTTAAATCGAATAATCGCAGAGATCGTACCGATGAAAATTGGTATCCGCGTGTGTGCCCGGGAGGATCGATCATTGGCGCATCGCGCGGTCCTTCATACACATTGTCGGAAGAGTCAAGATAAAAGGTACATAAGGTTGAAAATTTACGTATGAACATGGATTATACGTGCTCGATCGAACGCTTATTATACTCGACACAAAACTTTACCGATCGTACCAGAAATCAGAGAAAAATGGAAATTAAATGATCTTCTTTGTTTTCTTACGTTATTCTTGCATGTGATCTTTCAGCCTCTTCCCATGCTCCTGTAAACCGTATATACTCTCACTCTTTCTCCATAAAGATAAAGAGAGTCTGAGCTAAAGAGAAGGAAACGCGAATGAAGATGAAGAAAGAAAAAATAAAGAAAGAGGGGTAACAGGAGAGAATAAGGAGTCTGTTCCTCTCTAGGGTTAATGCGTACGTGTGGCAAGAGGGATAACGATGGGATAATGAGACGCGCGCGCATGTAATTAAACGAAGGAGCATTTGCACTTTGTACGAATCGGCTTCGGGTACATGTTTACCCAACAAATTCTATATAAATATACACCATCACAGTAAACTACAATTTTGTGTAGTCAGATGTTTAGAAGTGCAGATGCGTCTATTATGGTATTCGCATACATAAATATCCTGATGATTTATTTTCTGTCACTAATATATACAACAGTTCTATTTCCCGAATTTTGATCGATCCTTTTTTATGAATTTGGGAACTAAACTTAAAAATCAAAATTTTGAAAATAAGACAACAGTGCAGACGTATACGTTAAAGAACTATTGCTGGAAAAAAATAATAATAATAATATAGATCAGTGATTTTCACAGATATAGACAGAATATAAATCACGTCTATCAACAAGAATTTGATGGTTCAATAACAGTTCCACAAATTTATAATCATCAAATTATTAATGAATTACTATTGGAATTGACGATTTATTTTCTCAATGAACTTAAAATTTTTGCAGGATTTATTTATTTTTAATTTACTAGGATAAAAGTGAATGAAATTAAACGGAAAAAGCCAAACTTTCCCTCATTTTT
Source organism: Campoletis raptor (assembly GCA_948107755.1). Lineage (NCBI taxonomy): Eukaryota > Metazoa > Arthropoda > Insecta > Hymenoptera > Ichneumonidae > Campoletis > Campoletis raptor. The sequence continues at coordinate 29,673,063 of OX403622.1, read as the reverse complement.
TATCTTCTTTATCAAAATTTATTAGTTTCTCCGGACAACTAATTAGGGAACTTTGATGAACCGATACCAACACATATCACAGTAAAAATCGAGGCTAAAAAAATCATCTAAAGAGAAAAAGAGAGAGGGAGAGAGATAGGTGTAGAGGGAGAATGTAAAAAATAATCGAGGTCGCGAGAGGCGTAAAAGTGAGGCAGGGGTCCACTAGCGTGGAAAACGAGTCTGTCGCAATTACCATGAGCTGAGGTACAGAAAGTGCAGATCGTTTGCCTCCTCCCCCGATCGAATCTGTTCCTCTCTCGGGGCTGACCAACTCGAGTATATGGCAAAAGGTATCACAGCGGGCGAGGAGAAGAGTGAAAGATCCGAAAGGCCGCTGCCAACCACGCCCTCGCTAATGCAACATTGCTCGGACAGAAATCAGGATTCGAATTGGTGTGGCAAGGACGTCGAGTAACGACCACAGTACAAAGACACTGCTATACATATATAACTTAATTGGTATATTGTGGCAATGCCGGAGACAGAAATACGAGCTTTTGCTGAACCGAGCGATTATTACGAGGTTTTTTTCCCCTTTATCTTGCCTCATTATTATCATTATTATACTTTTTCTCGAGACGTGCTATGACATTCGAACAATCCCAGACTCTTGGTCTAATACATTCAAGTATTTTTGCCAGAATTCGTAAAAAATTCATGACTTGGATAACTGACCTAAGAACATTTGATGATGACAGTCTCGCTTTGAAACTGAGGCTCTCAACCTTTAACCTGAAAGTATGTACTTATGACACCGCCACTTTTTCAACGTGAAACTTTGCGATTGCACAGGAACTAGTACGATCAAAAGAAATGTATATTTGTTTGTTTTTATTTACATTCACCAACGAATCTTCACTAAACAATCTTTCTTCGCAACGTTTTTGTCCATAACGATCAAGTGTTTAGTCAATTGTTTTTTTTTTTTAACGCTGGATCAAAAATCTATATAAATACGATATTGATCGACTATTTACCGGAGAACTGTAAAAACAGTTGGAAAAATAAAGTCATTTTTTGCTTCAACAGTTTTTTTGTCGTGACATTTCTTTTTTCGCAACTGTGGAGATCGACTGGGATATAAATAAATTTTTTGAGACGTCGATAACAGGCTAGAAATGTTGATGCTTGTCAACAGAAAATTATTCATTGATTCGTTTTATGGATACAGTTTTATGGATACGAATTTATCTCGCAATATCTCTTTTTGGTTGAATTCAATTTAAACGTATTCAAAATGAGAAGTCAATGCTACTTTAGGGCGCTATACGTCTTTTTTCGTCCGCGTAAACTTATTGGGGGCACAACCCTTAAAGAGAACTCACGGCGTGACCGGTGACGGTCTGCTAATTGGAACCACGCGCTTTTACTTACTTACGGACCGTCCTTATCTACTACGAAGACTCGCACGCACGCCGATCGTTGTCGTAGTCTCTCAAAGCATATGTCCATCGTGCAATGTACCCCTGAACTAAATGAACTTTCACACGCGGTAGCGATTTTTTCAAGCGAGTCTCTTCTCTTGTTCAATTTTTATCACGAAACATATTTATCTAATTTGGTTTGTTAGTCTATATACGTTTCATACTTTTTTTTCATCGACAGATTCCTGACTGTGCAAAACTAATAACAATACTGGTTCAGAGAATATCAGTAAAATATACTGTTGAAAGTACTAAAATGTTGTTATTACAGCGAAATATTAAACGTTGCCCATATTTAACTATAAATAATTAAACTTTTGAAGAAAGTTTTTTTCTTCGTCGTTGTATGGCTAAGTACATGCTGGGTTTAAGTTTAAGCTGTTTAATCTGATGCGACAATGACAGTTAGCCTCAGTGATTTTACGGAATACTGAGACGTGAGACTAATATAGTTTATCCGTAAAAATAGGATAAAACGAAGTCTTTCATACATACAACTTCGGTGACAGAAAATTACTCTTAAGCGGTTGGATTCATGTATTTTTTGCAAACGACTTTTTTTGTAGAGCGTACAATTTTCTACAAAAAATTATTTTCAAATTATTCTCCAGATTTTCAATCAAGTGTGTGGAGTATTTCAATTGAGCAAAGATTAATTTCTCGTGTTCTCATATAGGAAATGGAAAATTGTGTGACCCCGGTATAAATATATATGTAGGTATTACTCGAAATAATATTTCGACAAACAATTAATTCAGACAGTTTAATTTTTTATAAGATATTTTTCGATCAATTTAGTTAAAAAATTGATTGTGTCTCGTCTACAATGTAAATGAAACTTCGTCTCGTTGAATAATTTGTTTACAATATTTAATTAGACGAGTAAATTCTTTACTAATTTTATTATACGGATGCATTAACTGAGTTTAAAAAATATAAGTTTTTGTTTTAATTCAAGATGTAAGAGCAGGCCGATCAATTGAAAAATACGTCCAAAGTTCGCAGTAATAAAATATAAGATACTGGTTGAACGGACCGAACGATAACAGAAGTATTTTCACGACCCCGCGTGTTATCGAATTTCGTTTGGGCATTACTCAAAACAACGCGGGAACAGCAAATTTTTACTATATCATCTGCAAAAGAAAGAATTCCAGGAGATACAGAGACTTCCGAAATAAACTTTAAACCAATGTTATAAACATAAAATCGTAATTTTGCTAACAAACTTTGTTTCCTTAACCTTTTTAGGACGAAGAATTTTTTTTTTATGCTGACGGACGGGTCAGGTCGATATATCGACAACATAAATCGAGAAAAGGTTGAGTTTGAGTTGAAGTTCAATTCACATTGAGGATGGTTACATTTTACCCAAATCTAATAGTCATTAGATTACGTACAAAAATATTGAACATTTACATGAAACTTCGATTCAAAATAGCAGGGCACAGATTTTTTATAACAGGTTGGTTCAATGACGTTTTTTCTCTCCATTTATTCAAATGAGGCATGTTAATCGGTCGTCTAATTAAGAAGTCACAGCGCCCTTTCCAAGGACAACAAAAGGAATCACTCGTTTGCAATAAAATTCAATCAGATTTTTTCGTTTCTCTCTCTGTCTTCTTATCTTGCTCGCTCACACACACGCACTATAGCTTGCTCTTCAAGACTGAGTAAATTGCGTAAAAGTAATGCACTGCGATTGATTATACGACAAAGGCGCAATACCGAGAGGCTGTACTAAACGATATTATTTATAGGTGTACTTGTTCGAAACGAGTTGCATTTCGACAAACAACAAACAAGAGTAACTTTTTCAATGGAGACAAGAGAAAATAAAAACGTGATCAGCAACGAGAAGCGATGGTCTTTGAAATTTTCCATGGTTTATAAGCACTGCAAGAGAAAGAGAGAAAGAGAGAGAGCGTGTTTTGTTGGTCGGCCGGGCCCCCAGGAGTCAAGGAACGTCGCAACACGGCGTCTCCGAGTCGCGCAAGTCGAGAGCAGCGGTAGATTCGAAAGTTATAGCCTTCCGCGTCCACACAACGTAAGCTCTTTCTATCTCTCGTTTGCAAACTTGCGGCAAGGCTTACTCACACATATTCATTTTGTAACGAATAAAGGTTGAGAAAAATATCGCTCTGATTTACGAGTGATCTTAACGATTATAAGCCGTTCTGTCAATTCAAATACAGTCCAACATACTTTGACCTTTTCATTTTATATCGTACACAGGCTTGCGCGAAAATTTGGGGTAAACCATGAAGGATCAGTTTGAATAACAAAATTCTTAAGTAAAAAATCCTCCTCCATTTTTATCAAGAGTACGTCATCAATGAGCTGATAATTAATTAGAGAATACCAATAAATTGTAACAGAGTTAAGAAGAAAATGATTTTATGTTGAGTGATTATCACCGAGCCTATACAGCTCAGCCATTTAAAAACAAGAGACGCGGTAGCGATCAAAAAATATTATGCAGAATATAAAAAAATTTCTTTATATACAAAACACGTGAATTTAGGCAACATTTATCATAAAGCATAGGGATTTTTGGAAGAGAAATTACTCCATGGCATAGAGACTTTTAAGAAAATTGCAGAAACTACTATGAGGCATGGAGATTTTTGGAAAAGTTGCAAAAAGCACTTTGCCTCATAGTAATTCTACCTCAATTTTCACATTGTGTACAACGATTAAAACATTAAAGAAGGACATTTAGAATATTATTTGACGAAACCAATTCGTTCTCTCCGTAGACGAGACAAGAAACTAACGAAAAATGTTCCCTTTGTATTATACTCGATCTGTTTAACTCTTTGAATTTGCAGCATGAATTTTGAATCAATTCGTGTACAGTAGACATGGTCGGGATGAAAAGAAAAAAATAATATAAAAATATTGCTGGTTGTGCACAACACGAATTTACGATGAGGGCATCACGGTATTCTTTGCAAAAGGTCTCCGTATAACGTCATGGTCTACCTCATGGGTTTGTGGTTCGGATATATTAGACCACTATATGCCATGGAAGAACAGTGAACAAAAAAAAGAAGACAACGATATCACGAGACCTTGCAGGACGTGCTTCAGCCTTTTTGTCAGGGATGCGCGTGACATCATAGAACATTTTAGAAAGTGATGATATAAACCTTTCAACGTATTAGTAATCCGCTGGAGGTACTCGCTCAATTTGTCCTGAACTCTGCCAAAAATAATTCGTATTTCGTTGATGCCAATTATCGATTTCATTTTTATAATTAATTGTACGCTTTTACAGATGAAACAACGATGAAATCACGGCAGTGAGGTCAATAGTGATTTATTTGAAACTCTCAATATATTGATTTACATTATAAAAAATATCGTCTTTCCTGGAGTTGAGTACTTTTTGAAATCCTCAATTTTTGAACTATTTAAATATTGCTCATAAATTATTATGATTTAAAATAAAATTTCAATAACTAATTTCAATTTCTTCCGCATATTTAAGAAAAGTTACAATAAATACTTTACAATGTCGTTGTCTTCATTATCAATGACATCAATACTATTTTTCGCCTGAGTAGCCTGCGGTTTATTTTTGAATGATAAAATGAACCGCCTGAGGAAAAACGTTTAGACCACAGTAGAGTAACTTTCCAGCAATCGTTCAAGATTTCTCCACTAGCCGCAGAGTCGACACGACTGGGTCAGACTACGCACTGTCCACAACTACTTTGTGGTGCAGAATTGTTTGCGCGAGTGTCTCTAGTGTCACGCCCCGACTAATCTCATTCGCTTCTCTGTCATGTTTAAGCTTACACTCGAACTTTATATTTTTCACAATCTTCGACTTGTAATAAAATAAACGTCATGTTCGGTATCTTTCATTCAAGGGAAGAAAGTCATCTATGTCAAATAATATTTATCACAGTCAACTATAATTTCTTATTTACTCAGTTAGCGAAAATAAGAAAAATTTAAGGAAAATAGTTTTTATTGAAAAAGTGAAATTTATTTTATTGCTAACTGTAAAACATGAATATCATTCAATTTTCCTCTTCTGCTTCACAGAAAGGAGTAATGAAAAAAATCTCAGATTTTACATTTAACACAATATTTTTCAACTAAAGCTGCGGAATATATAAAATCTTTGGCGTTTTTAGGATAAATATTAGAAGCTACACACATTTTTACAGTTTTAATCACGTTTTTTGAAAAGGTTGAAATAATAAACTTACCGTTTCCATGTCGAATCCACCGCGGTAAACCATCGTGATATTTTTCATAAATTATCGAGGAGCTCGAAAAGCTGCGTAACACGCAGATTCAACAATCACAATCTTCCAGACGTGTCAGTCTAACCGTTAGAGAACGAAGCGCGTGCGCGACTGACTTTGGTCGCGCGCGAGTAATAAACTTTTCGATAGTGCACTCGTGTCAATGAATTACGTTTTTTCCCGTAACCCTCTTTTTATTTGTGATAAATCCTTGCAATCACAGGGTTGTTGCAATGTTCACTGCAAAGACTTTTTTGACTGGGGAAGTAAAAACTGTCAAAGTGGTACACGTGAACGTGACAAAACACCACGTGCTCGACGAGTGCACGACAACTGTTCGATCATTGAACGTCACTCGAAACGATGAAAATCGCCAATTTACGAAGCCCGCAAAGAAAACGGGTTCGTTTATGTGGAACTCACATGAATCTATTAAAATGAAAATGTATAAACTAAGTTCGATCAAAAACGTCACTTGGTAAATCACCCTTCGACTTCTTGGTCTGGTTTTTCCTGTATCTTTTTTGCTTTCTTAGTAATTTATTTTCTTGTTTAAGGCCCAGATGAAAAATAGAGAAAAGGAAAACAGGAAAAACTGTAGAGCCGGTAAATGAGCGGGACCGCTACTCCTTCGTTATTTTTTTTTTTTTGCACTCTTTCTCTCTCACGCGCACGCTGCGTCTAGCGAAGGCCTACGTGTGACTGAACGAGTTGAGACCAGGCGAGCAAGCGGGTTCGCGCGAACGAGCGAGCGGCGACCTACTAAGCGAGCGAGTAGCGCATGCGCGATCGGTTGTACTGACGAGCGCGGCACAAACCGAACGAATGAGCACCAACCAACCAATCCACCCACCACCGTCCACCACCTTCTTCGTTGTCTTCGTTAGTACCTCCTGCACTTCCACCATCTTTCAAACCTAGAGAGAAAGACAGAGAGAGAAAGAGAGAAAGAGAGAGAGCGAGAAAATACGTAAAAAAGAAAAATATATATATATATACATAGATACTTATAATAAGAAACTTGACTTATTAGCCGTTAACTCTCATGCCTGGTGATCTCCTCCCAAAGATATTCCATCCCACCTTTGCTCACTCCAATTTTTCATCTCATGATATTGGACATATATTGTATAATAATTTAAATCATAATAATAATCATCACAATGATAATTTGTTTTATTGTTATTATTTCAAAACCAATAATAAAATAACAACACTTGGAAGTTCAACCAAAAATATACTCTGAAAGCAAAGATTAGTAAAAAAATCTGCTCCTTGACAGGACAAATATTTTCGATTGTGCAGAATTGAGGTTAGCATTTCTTATAAAACACCCATTTTCAACTCTAAACGAATGTTTTCAATTTTATCAATCTTTCTTGGGATATTGAGTTAATGATTTCTCATCTTTCATCATGTTGTTATTGTCAACAACTAAAAGTGTGAGTAAATTTTAAGTGTTGTAAGATCAAAATTGTAAAAAATGAAAGGCGTTATAAAGTTGATTTGTTTTCAAGTTCAATCATTCAAACAATCTTGCGGCGATTAAATGTATTTTTAGATTTTCATATGCAAAAAGAAGTTATCATACAGTTTTAGTGTCTTTGAAACAAACCACTGGCACTACGAAGTGCATTTGAAAGCTCTTAAATTCCATATAGTGATACATCAAATATAGAAAAATTGTTATATTTCATTCAATACAAAAGTCTGTAGAAGATCGCGCGCAATATTTGAAAAACTCCCACTACTCTGCACTTGACCTCACGATCTGCAGTGAGTCACATATTTCCAGTCTTTCTCGCGTTATCTATTTAAGCAACAACAAAAAAATTGGCTGGTATCGTATCAGTCATATCGAGAAAATAATACAATAATCGGGCCATAAATAAACTACAGTAAATATCTAATTATATTTTGCTTCCACATTTTCAAAACGAAATCTTTTTATAACAAGTTTGTTATTTCGAAGTTGTATGCAAAACTCCGTGAATTAACTGTATCTGACGATGGACATGACACCGAGTTATCTCCAAACACTGAAAGAGAATTTGTTGCCAGAATAAACAATTTCATAAAGTACCTAAATTTGCAACGTTTTATTTGTAAATAAACAAATTATTGCAAATATCCCAATGTTTTTATCTTTCACCAGCAATTATCACGTTTTTAGATGTTGTGTCACACTGGGGATTTCAGGTTTAATGTACTTTTATCATGTGTTTCGGACTGTCAGAAAATTAGAAAAAAATTAGGCTAACTCTTCGATGTATCCACCAGAGTGTCCAATGAATTGACAGATTTAGTAATTCCAAGAACGAAAAATAAGTTTCGATCTTCTCCATTATTTGTCTCCTTACCATGAGTTGAAGGTTCAACCGTGCTGTTAAATCCTCTGCATACTGGGCAAAGAGCTAAAAATGACGAAGATTTTTATAGAATGAAAGGTATATTCACTGATATGGCATATTTTTTCGCATGAAATATGTATTTTAATCTCCTTGGGGACCTAGTTGGTCCAGTGGATAATGGATCTCGCACAATGTGCGAGTTCACAGAGAAGTGCTTTCCAAGCACTTGTTGTGAATGGTTATCGTCGCATGGATGCGATCCTCCAGCTATACACTGACTGCTCTTTAATTACATCACAGCTAAGGAAGTTCCAATCTAAGTGTCTCTTGTGGTGATGCCTGAACGTGCCCGCACTGCCACCCGATCGAAAATTAGTTCAGCACCGACTATAATATATATCGTGGAGGTGTCCTGCAGTTTCCCTGCTTCGTCCACGATGAAGTCTGGTATTTGGTGAAAAATTGATTATGTTTTGGCTAATTCCGGAAAGTAGGATTGAAAGATGAAAATTTTGTTACCAACTGATTCAAGTTACAATTGATTCTCAAATTGTCAAATCGTATAAAATTCGCATAAATTAAGATATATTTAGAATAAAAGTAAGTTATGGATCTAATTATAACCACGTCCTAGATGCACGATTAATTGCATGATAATAATCAGTCACGTGGAATTTCTCATAAGCATGGTATAGTAGTCCTCATTAAGTATTGGCATACATGGTAGTAACATTGATGTATGTATAAGAATAAATAAGAGTTTAATCAGGGCGGAGATCGTTGCGAATCCGGAGTTCTTCGATGGTGAGCTTGACACGCACGCCTTATGGAGACTTGGATATGCAGGCAGAGCATAGAGATCTTTAAACCTGAATACAATAGCTCACAGCGTCGTGTCTATAGATTCGCGTAACACGAACGATTCGCTCGTTGCTCGCAAGAATTCGCGTAGGTGGACTCGCGATTTCGTCTCGATCGAGTTCCTTTCGTGTGTATTTTCTAGAGCTACACACAATATCCAGGTACACCCATTTGTTCTAATTTCTTTTTTTCCTTCTCTGAACACATTGCATTATAATAAATTTAAAAAAAATTTAACATCTTAGAAATTTTATGCAACCACAATTGATGTTGGGATATTGATTTGAAAAAAACAACAGAAAATAGGATTTATATTTGGGAAGGGTGTAAAAATAAAAAAATTTCAATGGGACTCCGAGATACTGAAATGAGTTTGTGAGATTTTTTTTTCTTCCACATCTGTCTTCGTTTACGAACACAATAATGTTATGATAAGTTGTAAATGGAAGATGGAAAATCCTTCCGTATGCGAGCATTATATATTTCACTCATTATCTGAATGCCATCAGTAATTATTACAGTAACACAGATTGATCGTTTTCACGAATAGTTTGAGTACAAGAAAGAAATTTCGAAAGCTCAAGGCGCGAACTATTGGCTACATACCCAAAACGTGTGACAGAATGCATCACTTGATCAATATTTCAAATAAGTGCTACAAAATGTAATCGGTAATGCTTATAATCCGCATAAAATAGAAATGTTCTTTCTCCTGTTGCGTGGCATTATTTATATAATCTTTTTGTTTTTTTTTTTTTTTTTTTTTTTTATCCTTATTACCAGGAACATAGATCTGCCGGAAATTAATGGAGATAATAAATAAGTACTGCGTAAATCTGTTAATGGTTAATTTAAAAAGTAGATTCTTCATGGAGAAAATTGTATTGTAAAAATGTAGAAAAATCGCGTCAAAAGAACACGTGCAGTTTACTTATTAACGTCTTCTCTCTCTTTCTCTCTTAACGAGAAAAACTAAGATAGAATTGTAACAGCAAAAGTATTTTGCGTGGGTGCATATATAGTCAACCTCCCTTTCTCCTGTATTAAATCCGCAAGCGTACTTCGCAGTCTATTGAAAACAACGAGAAACAATGGCCCTTTGTGACTTACGACTGACGATGCTTGTAGCAAGAAATTTACCCGTCGAGTTCTCTGTACTTTAATAGTCTTACCGCCACTCCTGCAAGAACCCTCCTCGCAGCTCATATTATTCACCAAGATCTCTCTTATACGCGGGAGCTGATTGGTAAATGAATTCCAGGACACCTTGCCGGACATCGTGACGTACTTTCCTAGCGAGGATTAAGCACACGCAAAAGTATATGTATTTTATAACCGACGCACTCTTGCGTGACGCTGTGACGTCAAATGCCCCACCATAGGTATCACTTACGAAAACTTTGTTTCGTGGAACCAGCAAGCGGTCATGAATCTCGAATTCCTTCATCATTGTATTGAAAATGTGAAAAATAAAAATAAAAACATCCTGTTTTTTCTAGAAATAGAACTGCAACAGCAATAGAAATGGACGAAATCTTTTCTCCCCCTTCCACGAGGATTTGCTTTTACAAGTAAAGCATCTGAAATTTCCTATTTTAGATTCTCTATTAGCGGGACAAAAACCTCCAACATTTCGTTTTCGATACTGTGGCAACACATTAAAATCTAGCTTACATAATTGAAATATCGATGTCTGAATTTTTTAAACGTTTAACATCAATCCATTGAATTGTTCCACGTGATTTTCGGCCAATCCGATTTTTTTTTCTTTTCAAGGTTTGTACTGTCACTTTTTGGCCCTTCTTGAAAAAAAGTATGAAATACAATGAAATATTTCGTCCAGTAAAATTTAAGATCTATAGTGAAAAAGAGCGAGAGTGTGAGCGAGAGAACAAAAGAAGGAAAAAACAACCCTCGCATTGGCACTAAAATTACGAGTGTTTGCTTAAACCGGTACGAGCGTTAACAATGAGTCAATAAATACTTGTTCTTAGAGAATTTGCGTACTGGTATAATCTACTCGTAACGCTTTTTACGGCGGCTGAACCCTAGGGTATAGTGACGTTTTATCCACATATATATTTATAACTCTCGGTCTCTTTCAACGCTTGTAATTTCACAGTCTCGCTTGACTTGGCTCTATACTTGTACGAGTTAGACGATCAATCCACCGTTCTCTCGACATTTACGTCTATAATTTAGGCAAAACACACAATACTGTGTATTCATTAAAATGATAAATAGAATAGAAGATAAAAAAACAACTATTAACTGTCCCAACCGATTGGAAAGATTACATAATCGTTCGATTCCAGCCAATTTTTGAAATTTATGTAACACACCATTAATAACAATATTTATAAACGTATTTGTAGTCGTTAACAAATTAGGTCTAAAGAAAACAGAATATTGAATAATCTAACCGTTTTAAGCCAAAATTGCACGTTTTTTATGTTTTCTTTCGTTGATTTTACTAAAATATCGAAAGGAAAAATCTAGTACTGGAAAACCTTGCGAAAATATTACAACGAATTTGGCTTATTCAAAAAATAATGAAATGCTGTTGTAATATTGATTGACATTTTTATACACTCAGCAAAATATTGATTAAATGGCTATTATGTCGACACATTCGAATATTACGTAATTTTAATATCCAATATGACATGTAAGTGAACCCTTACTAACCCTTTCCCATAAAAACAATGAGTAGTTAATGTCGATGTAAAATGTTTTTGAAAACTGAAGTATCGCGACACACAGAGGAAACTCGTTGACAGATTATTGAATAAATCTGTTAGAATAAATCACTACGGATCGTGTTGAACGATCGTAAATGCATTAAATCCTGTAACAAGACACAATACATGCTGATACATGCAGGATCTGGTTTTCCCCAGAGATTGAGAAAGTCCTTCCTTGTGGCGCGTCTTAGAACTTGTCTTTTCTCTCTGCTTCGCTGTCACTCGATCGGTAAAATGTCTCAATAATTTATCTGAATAAAAAAGATGAATTTATGTACCATGAGAAAATAACACGCTTGTCCCCGTGGGCGAAGGAAAATTTGTTCCGCCTCGCCTCAATCGTTATTCTTTTCGTACGTTTATAGTGCATTACGTATAAAAAAACAAATACGTATAAATAAATAAAATGATAGGAGGCTGATTCACGTCCATTTATCGGAGTTTTTCACGGATTTTGTCGGAGTTTTTCGGAGTTTCCGAAACATTTTTTTTCAAAATCTTACCAAACTATGAATAATTTATTGTCATTTATTTATTAAAGAATTGTACGCGATTCATTACAGACAAATATTTATAAAATACGCGTTTCAACATAAAAGTAAAACAATAAAAAATAATTGAAGCTTCGTTATTTACCAGGATGATATTTTCGTAGAAACCGAGATGAGCTTTTTGTCACAATGATAAATTATTCAGTGAACAAAAAATTCAAGCAGCTGTGAAAACTGGATACTTGTGAGTTTCGTTGGATATGATGTTAAAAACCGGAACGATTTATCCCAAACTGTCCTTTATGTATAAAAAAGTCACTAAAAATTTAAGCTTGTACTTATAAACAAATAAAAAACTCTTTTTATCCGAAAATTAATCGATCCATGATGAGTTTAGTTGTCTGATTATTAAAAGTTCGTTGAGCTCCTCTCAAGTTTTGCTTCTATACACACATTGTGAACAAAAAAATGTTTGCCAAAAGATGAGAATGACGTTGTACGTCAGCGGGAGAAGAGAAAAGGGGAGAAAGAGGCAACCCATTCGCATTAAAAGCGTCATAGGCGGCAAAATGTGCGTTTCTTTTTCCGAGGCTGCGTGCGTTATTCCCTTTCGAGATGGATGCAAAATCGTGTGACTCTGATGGAAAAATGAAGGCCAGCCCTTTCGTGACGTCGATAAAAGACCCCAAGCTTCTATATATGTCGGTTTTCGCTTATAGCAAAGTTCACAAACACACACACACACACACACACAACGCATGTAATTTCACATGGGAACGTTCCAACGAAGGAATGAAAAAACACAGACTCGAATGACTGAAGAAGAAATAAATGAAGAAATATCGTGCAACCATAAAATGGTACAAAAAAATATTTCTTTTTTATCCACGAGAACCCTTTCGTATAAGATTGTGCATCGAGACTTGATTTTCTCAACTCTCATTTCCAACGGTCTCAACATATGATGACTCTCATCCAGCCTTGTTCGATCGTACATCCGATATATTCGATCACCGCAGATGAGGCTTCGATATCGAGGAAGATTGAGGTACACAGTATTTTCGGAGATTATTTCGTAATAATTATCATTCGCTCTTTTCCTCAATCTATATCTACATCAAACTATTGTAGTCTTTGTCATTTTTATTACATTCCTAGCCTCATATTGTTCTTCGCTATCGAATTTTTACCGATCGATCTATCTCGGGTCAAAAAAGGGCTTCTATATCATATTTTAATTTTTCTATGATGAAATATAACATTAACAACAAGCGTAATCTAAGTTTTTTAATGGCATCAATAAAATTATATATATTTCTTATTTATTCGTTGAATATCTGTTTTTGCATCGGCGAGAAAAAAGGAAATTAGGTGTAGCCCAAAAACTAACCTAGCTAGTTAGTTGCGCCACGAGAAATCAAGATTTCCTTCATTTTTTCGCAACTTTTTCTCATTCCTTAGAGTTTTTATATCATCTTAAGTTTCCCACATAAGGCTTCATCTAACATCGTTTTCTCGATAATAAAAAAACTAAGAGCATGGTATTAAAAAAACTATAATATCACATGCGAGGAACATTTTATGGTATAAAAATATTGTGGTAAGCCAACTGTGCGGGTCGCTTTGGAAAATTTGATTAAATCTACCATTTCATTGTGATTTTCATTATCACGATAAATACCGTGAAATACAAGATCTTACAAACACTAACAAATGAACGAAAACTGTGTATATTTTTCAATAATTCATTAAAATGAACAAATTCCGATTGATCAAATTTTTTTAAAGTAGAATAATCCAACATCTTTCTCCAAACATTATATTTCGTTTCCAAAAAACTTCAATTGGATCTCACCTCAGATTTTTGAAGACTGTTTTCCGGCAGATCCTGAACAGATGAAGAGAATTCTCGAAGTAAACGTCCTCGAGATCGGAGAAAGAAATTTCATTAGAAATCCTAATAGAATATTTCATAGTTTCTGCACGTTCAAGAAGAATTTCGAAACGGGCGCTTATTGCGAGGAGCCCTGTCCCGATGTTGCTCACATTGACGTTCGATCGAGCGCACGTCTTTCACTCTGGCGAGATGCATGCAGGGATGCAATACTCTCCGTCTCTTTTCGACTGAGGGTGCTCTTGTGGCGTGCGTAAATATAGGGCAGAGGAGAGCGATGCACCGTGGTGGGTGACCCCGATAACCCGGTGTCGAGGTTCTAAGAGAAAAGTAAGAACAGAAAAACAAAGATGAGGAATAAGAAGATGAAGAAGAAGAAGAAGAAGAAGAAAAGAGGGTAAAGCCGAGGGGAAGTCGAAGCAAGAATGGAGGGGGGTACAAGTCGCCTCGCTGGCGAACTCGAGGGAGCGAAAGGGCCACAAGGAACAAGTGAAAAAGGAAATAAAAGAGAGGCGCCTGCCTCGTCTCGCAGTGAGAACGTTGCTCGAAAGAGTCAGAGGACTATAAGAAGCGAGAGACAGAGACGACGAATACGCTAGAGCGAAGAGAGAGAAAAAGAGACAGAAAAGTGTACATTTTGATACTAGAAGCCTTCAGCATATCGTCGTCTTTGGATATATATAGAGACCAAGCAGTTGAGAAAAAGAGTGAGATAAAAGTACACTAAAGAGACGTACCACATTCCCACACACGAACCCCCAAGATGCGTCCCGGCGTCGGGCCGGCTGCTGATGCTGGCGGGTTTGCTCCTGCTGGACCCCCGATGCCCAGAAGCTGATAAAAACAGCTACAAAACTGCCTACCGGTGTTTTCTGCCTTTTGCTCCTGCATTACTCCTCGTACGCTTCTTCTCTAACCGCTCTCTTTTTCCTACACAGTATCCGATCCAACTTGTGTAGTGTGTGGTTGAGGCGTCGAGACTCGCTTTCTCTTTCCATCTTTTGTATTTCCAAGGCGACGCTTTCTTTCATGCTCAAACCATCTCTTTTCTCTTTATTCTTCTTCGCTTTTCCCTTATTCTTCTCCGGTTCCAAGTATTGTTCACCCATCGCGGACTAACCTCAGGGAAAATCCTTATCTGCGACAATGCTTTAATATTTAGGCTTCATCTACTGTGCAAAGCTCATATTTCACGTGAGCATTGGGCATTTCAAAAAACAACTCCAGATGTAACAGACAAATGAAGATCTTCGTATATCTTTGTCACATTTTAATTTTCATCAGAATTAATATAAATCGATTTCACATGATAATACACATTGAAAGACCGATTAGGCTGTGTTAACGAAATTCATTTTGTAGTTCACTATTTCGTTAACCCAACTACTGTTTTATTGTATGAGTTGGAAAAATGGGAACAAAATGCACTGTTGAAATACTCATGCAACACAAGGTTTGGTAAATATAATACTGACATCGTTTACGTCACTTTTTGATATATTTATCGCTTGTTACGATATATTCGTTTCTATAAATAACATTTTTTGTTGCTCATTATTAACGAAATTTTTTGTTGAAAGACCTGGATATGATAGTAATGAAACCATCTCCTTTGTTGAACCACCCAATTATTTGTTCACGAAATAACCAAATATTTTGTGTTAATTCAATAATTTTTAATTGACTGTATTGAATAAAATAATTCGAGTTTTTAACAAAATCAGCTTTTCAGTGCAATGAAAAAAAAAATTGAGTTAAACGATCATGAACGAGGTCAATACTTTGTGGGTGACCGCTTATCCGAGCTCTCCGAAACTCAGTAAAAATGTACACATCTGTGTCGGTCGGGTTTTTCAGTTTCCTTTGGCTTTCGTACAAATGCTTAGGAAAGAGTAACTTCGGACAATACCTCGAAGGGTCTCACAGAAACAGGAGCAGAGACAGTGGAACAGAGAGAAAAAACGGAATTGAGGTTATGCGGTGGACTCTTAAAAATTTGTAAGAGTAGTTGTATTAACTCTGATTAGAGTCTATCGATTTTAATCAAAAATGATTGAGCAACAAAACATGTTGTGATATAGATGAAAAATATATTCTCACGCTCGTGACTAGAGATTCAGCCTTTTTTTACATTTTTTTTGTCAGAGTACTGTCTGCAGTGGGATTTTGGGTTCTAAAAATTAATTCAAAATCGTTCACCGAACCTGTTCGTTGGTAATTTTTTTTTTTTAGCTATCGAACGTCTTTAAAATTCCTCAGAAATCGATCTGAAGATAATGAGTTGGAAAAAAACAGACGATTTAATTAATTAAACAAAGCCAAACAAATACATCGAAGAAAATTGCACGATGAGCTATACATAAAAAATAAAATATGTGTTTGCACACATATAGAACAGTTTGCTTTTCGAGGCAAACTGGCCAAGAGTTTATCGTTGGAAAACGAGTTAAATTAATGATGTGGTATTTCGTTCAGGTATAAAGTGAATATTTCTTGTTGAGCAAATTCCAAGTGCGACACGGGCGAGTAATTTGATCCACCTTGCATGGTCATTTGAATATTATGTGCAAATTTTAAGTACAGGTATAATGGCCCTTACAATGTCACATTAAAACGAAGGAAGCTTCTTTATTCAAATCTTTTATTTCAAAAGAGATAGAAGCAAGAAAACAGATCCGACGCACGCCATAATCTCGGAAACAATTAAATAAAAGTACACTGCATACGAGAGTCACTTGTGCGAAAAATTATACAGGGTGAGACGATAATTATAACCATCTACCGATAATTATAACCATCAATCTCATAAAATTTGAGGAGAAAATATTCCAATTCGGTTAATAAAGGAAATAAGTCAAATCGAAAAGATCAAGAATCCATCGTTCGATTTGGAAAAAAAGTTACTAATCAATTCCTTTCATGGCGATAATTTATTTTCATATTTTATTGACGATCTCGGATGAGGAGATTGAATTTGTTTCGTGGATTCATTGCAAACTGTGAAAAAAAAACCAATCAGGGCCTTTTTAAGAATAATTAAGTCGATCCGCACAGACCCCGACCAACTGAATAAATAGTATTTTGCATCGACTCGATCGCACAATCTTTGAAACTGTTTAACACGAGTTACAAATATTGCTCCCCAAAGCTTTTAGATTCAAAGATGTTCGGAGCACTAATAATTCATGGCTCACCCTGTATATATAAATAAAATACCAATGCTCGAAAAAAACCTGCTCTTACAGTAACACATCAGCACGAATCGTTTGAGAATATAAAGAAATGCGAGAATAAAGTCATAACTGAACTGGCGAGGACAGATGTACACACACGCTTGGGCTTCTGTGTGTAGAATTCATGGATGAATTATATTAGAAAAAAATAAGAGTTCAGACGATAATTGTTATCGAATATTTTTCGAGGTTTATCATTCAAATATCATTTTCTCGTAAAGAATAATTTAAAAAAATGGAGAATACAAAATAAAATGGAACTTGAAGAATAATTTTTCTTGCAACAGAAACTTAAATATTATATAATAACATTAATTTATTTGAAAAAAAAAATGAAATTATTGTTTTTTCTGCTTGTGTATATTTTTCTTAATAAACACACTCGAGACCTCACCAAATTGCGAGTCAATCGGGAGTCTCTTTCGTTCGAACGAATCGTAATTTCTGCAGCATTGTTGCAATTGCGACATCGCAGTCTGCATCAGGAGAATGCGCAGCCTCTGTTTTTCCGTCTCTTTCTTCGACGATGGGAATCATGTCTCAAGACTTCAGGTAACAACGAGAATCCGCGCGGTATAAATAATGCGGTGTATCTGAACACGCGAGTGTGTAGTAAACAAAAGTGGTTTTCTTTTTCTTTTTTTTTTCAAAATTACCATACAAATGCTTTATAGAAATATCGCGATCAGATCAATATTATTCCCTCATGATATGGAAGTATGTTGAAATAAATAAGCTTTTGATTGAAGCGACATAATCATTCGAGCTGCTTTTCATGGTTTTCGTTCCTTAAAACGTTGGATATTGTTAAAAAATGAGATTCAAAAACATAAAAGTGTACAAGATTTCCTCAAAATATAATCGAGGCTACGATAATATCGCGATGTAGTAAGTGACGTGAGAAAAACTCATTTCCCATATTCGGAATGGAATTAGAAATGTGTGAAATCGGATTTTCCAATGTATCATGACGTGGATTAATTTTTCGTAAGTTTGGATGAAATAAACGTTTTTCTTCTCGATCTCAGAATAACGTTACGATTGAATGATGAGGCAATTGAACATCATGGATATTTATAAGTGCGTTTATACCTCGATCCACTGTTCAAAGATCGAGAAGATTCGCAACAAAATTCGAAGACTTGATTGTTGATCACTCGAGCTATACCAAAATATGACTGACGAAGGTTGTAATCAAGTAATAAATGGTGGGAGTGAGGATTGATTCAAAAGAAAATTATGAAATTAATACATCAAGTGTATCTAGTGTCTTCGTACCAACTTCTTCGAAGTAACGAACGTCTCAATTCTATCTCGTTACCAGCGAGACAGAGGGAGACAAAGATTTAAAGAAAGATAGAACAAACTGAGTGGTCCTCCCGCGCGGTTCTTGATCGTATCTTTGTTCGATCGGCCACAGGGGAACGATGAGAATAAGAAAGTGGAGTATAGCAAAGAGATCGCGCTATACACGACGAGAGAATCGCCAGGACCAAGAGAGATCGCACGGTAGAGCACGATAATAGTATCTTGCTGCTATCTACTTAAGGATTCCGTCTATAAATTAAATACATCGACGTCCTAGGCTCCCAAGACTCCGTTACTTCAGAGGTTGTGCAGCATCGAGTTGCCCCATGATGAATTTTTTCAATTTTTTTTTTTTTAATTCTCTTCTCGACGATCGATTTGGAGGCAGCACCAAAAAAATATACTGGGTAAGAATTAGTACATTATTATTACGTTTTGAGAGTGGCATCACAAAGCTGTCAATTTGTGGCGAATCTTTTTTTTTGTTTTCGTATCACTCTTTCTGCTCTCCTTCTATATATTTGTCTTAACTTTTGCATCATTTTTCGACAGTTAAATACAGCCAAATTCCTGCGATAAAATCGAAAGACTTATACTTCGACCATAATTTTCAAGAACTTTTGTATTTTTCATGTAAAATTATCTCGAAAAATGTTTCAACACGTTATTACGTAAGTTATCCACTTTTTCGCATTTCGTTGAAAAGATTGCAACCATTTGCACACCAACTGAAAATTGTTTTCTATTTTGAACTGCAATGAGAGACACAATAACAGAAAAATCTTTGGTCCAAAAGTCTTCGATTGATTATTTATTAGACTGCCGAATGGTCTGCGCGTAAAATTCGTTTATTCCTTGCGAAATGTGGGGATCGACCGTTTCAAGTTAACATGTGAGCAGGAACATCGGACATTCACGATTACTGCCATTAGCCATAATTATTCTCGTGGAAAAAAATGATCGAAGTACACGGAACGGTGGATGCATGCCATGGAAGAGGAATGGAACGGTGGGGAAAGACTGTGTGAGAGTCCAGGGACGCGTGGGTGTTCCAATACAGTCACGTTTTGTGCTGTGGTCCTCTCGATGTTGTTCTCTACTCTTCTTTGGCTCTCGTCCTGGTCACCATCGTCGTTTTTTTTGTGCTAGCAAAACACCAGTAGCTGTATTCTTCGTTTACTTATATTTGTTGTTTTTTGCTTATTTCTCTCGCGCTATTCTTCGTGTGATCTCTCTTTTCCCCTTCGTCTGCTTTTGAAATATATATATGTGTACAAAATAAGTCCCTTAAGCCATCGTGGCGTCTTGGTTAATTTATTTAAATTACCGGCGCGCGAATGGCATGTGCCGCGGCGATATACGAACACGACCCGAGACACGCGCACATTTCTTCCCCATTGTCAATGGATTTCTCGTTATTTATCGCATTTTCAACCTTTACAAACGTCCAAGCGGGTCAGACCGCTTTGCCGCCATCTTATTTTTCTTCGTCTTCTTCTTCATCTTCCTTTCTCATTCTCTCATTAAATCCATCCTGCGAAAATGAGAGTGAGAAAGATAAAGAATCGTCCAACCCCGAAGGAACGTATCATGACCTAACCATGGGAACGTGAAGGTCCTACATTTTTTTCACCATTTTGTATTCGATGACTCTTTTAAATAAAAGTTGAATTTTCATGCCAAGAATTACTGTAAGCTGAATACATCTCGCCATAAATAGCTTAGACTAACTTGCAATATTTATTACATGCGACATTTGAAAATCTTATTTATACATTAATTGACGCTCATTGTGGAAAAAAGGAAATTTGGTCAACAAAATGTCAATAATTCCACAATGTTATAATTATTTTCCTTAATATTATCATTTAATTGGAATTCAATTTTTTATCAATTCCCAAATAAAATATATGATAGTCGATAATTATTCCCATTATTTATTAAAGAACAATGATAATTTTCAGTTTTTTAAGTACTCCTCAGATTCTAAAAAATTATCGCTGTACATCAATCATTTCAAATTACCGGACAACAGTTCAGTAATTTCACTAAATTCAAAAAGTCCATGAAAAAAAATACAAAAAAATCTTCATATTTTGATGTTGAAAAAAATTACCCTCCCAACCTCTTTCACCAGCAATCAGTTTGATTGGATCATCCGTCAGTTCACTAGGAATTTCAGGTAGTTCTGTCATGCTTTTCGAACTCCCGAAACATTCGAAAAAAAATCGGGCTTATTCTTCAATGTATTCACGAAAGTGTCCAATAGATTGTCTAATATTTTGAAGACATGAGAACGAGCTCCAATATTTTTTATTTGAATTTATATCACAAGTTGAAATTCCACCTGTGCCTGAAATCCTTCATAGGCTGGTGGAAAATTAACGATAAATTTCTCTTCGCTGATCAAACAGAATTTGCGAATAGCAAGGAAAAATATTATTCACTCTTACCATGTACTGAATAATCATATTTTATTATACAAAACAGAACACACTACGACAGAAAAAAATATATATAATAGTATTATATATCCATAATATATTATTATTATTATTATTATTATTATTAATATTGTATACACAAGCTTTACTATACAAAAAAATTTAATTAAATATCACTCGAAGATAATGAACATCAACTTTTCTAAAGACATCGAAAGACTGCAATATTAAAAACCTCTCAGATTATTAAATTTGTTGTAAATCTATGCGAAATTATATTATTAGAATGTTACCGAATGAATTTTTATTGAGAAAGTAAAAAAATATTTCAAAAAACTGTACAATGAATCATCGAAATCACTGAAATTGCAAATTTGGTCGATGTGATGAAAAATAATCGATTTTGCACGTCCTTGACATCGTTAGGAGATTCTCATCGAGTCTTACAAATACGAGATTTATTGTACAAAATAAAAAGAATAGTTGATCATTCGAAAGATATTTTTCGTACGATGCACCGAACATCTTGACCGTGGACGAAGAACAGAATAGAAAAAAAACACCTAAGAAATCGGCACATCGACGATGAGCAAAATATAATATGAGTATAAAAATTAAAAAGACATCAGCTCACGTGATCGCCAAGCACGATTGAGTTAAGAGTGTCAAAACTAAAAACATTCATTACAAATTACGTTGCAAATGTTTCACGAGTACGTCCATTGAGTCTTTGTAAATAAACAAAAAAACGTGCAAGAAATAAGAATCGACTCTTTGACTTACCCTAGAAACGTTTGCAAAGCCTTGCACAATCATTTATCCTTGAATTTATTCAAGGGTTTGATAAATAAAAATAATACAAAATGTAAATATTTATAGAAATAATATTCATTGGAATTGGGCATAGAAAAAAAAAATAAAAGCACCATCGACATTTAGCACATTGCGATTTTTGTTAATTAACATTCGAATCGGTTTGTAGGTATTTTCAAATACATTTACTACTAAAAATTTTAAGCAACTACGAATTAGCTGGGATTTAAAAAGTCTAAATAACGTGCACAACTTTTTGTTGATTCGAAGTATCAAATAAGGGAAAATGAATGTCTTGATAACTCATTGTCTATCTAATAAAATTGAACAAAAAAAAATCATTTTTTTAAACAACAAACGGTTATTATATTTGTGGGGAATTGATCCATCAGAGGTCTCACTATAAAACTTTTTCTGACACTGTTACTAAAGTTATTAATAAAAGTGTAAGAAAAAGAAAAACTATTCTTCTGTACGATATAAACGTTTGAAAAAGAACAAAAAAATTTATAGTATCGATCATCATTGAGAAAATCTTTTATCGCGCTATCTACTTTTAGGGTGTAAGTAGCGCGACTGCTTGCGGAGTAAAATGGTTTGAAATACTTTAAAAAAACTAATCTTTCGATTACTTACTTAAAGATTACTTGAAATTCACTGTGTTTCATGCCGGCATTAAATATTGGATGATTTGATCCAATTAACTCGTAAAAGTGCACGCGACCCCATTAACCATTTGATTTGCAAGGCAGGAGTTTCAATAATCGCAGGACTATATTTTATTCAGAAAATTTGAAAGTACTTTCAAATAAATAGAGTCCGGCAAAAAAAAAGAAAAAAACAATACAATTTATCACATCGGTAAAACATTAGGTTACTGAAAAAAAAAAAAAAATACTTCATACATAATATTGCAAAATAAAAATGAAAAGGAACACCAATATTTAGAGGATACGTCAAGGTCAGCTTTTGCTATAATAACTAAAACGTAAAATTTGTCAAATTTGAACGCATTCCAACTTTGATGCGACGATTCAAAATTACTGACGTCATGGACAATAAAATATTTTAAATCGCATAAAAGAATAGAATGGTAAAAATAATTCTCGTTCCAAAATAAAAATCGTAAAAAAATCCGACCTACTGCTTAAATAATGTGTACTTAAACAGAAAAAAGTTAGACTATCAAAAATCAGAACATGCTAATCCTTTGAGCCATAAATTTTTCCTTACGTGATTTAAAATTTGTACTTGAAGGTTTATCGAGGTCACTGATTCCGAATCTGATTGAAAAATTGAGACATTGAAATCTAATTGTTTCTTTATTTTGTTGTACAAAAACAATTGTACGAATTTTTTTTTAAACATTCAGTTATAAATTCTTTAAAGTGTATCGTCTTTATGAAAAAATTGCTATTTCGATATTAATAGTAGTTGAGTAGAAAATGATTATTGTTCATGAAAAAGTACGAAATTCGACTTCTTATTTATATGTGGCATTTGTGCATTTATTAAATCATGAATGTTAAATTGTTTTTATATATATCAATGTCCCGGCGGCCATATAGAATTGAAAAATTCGTTAGAATTATTGCAATAGGAATGAAATACTCAAAAAACTGAAAAAATATAAGTGGGACAACGTAAGTCGAACTAAGGCTCAAAGGATCAAACAATGGGAACGTTTAGTCATTTGCTGTGAACATAGAATTTTTATTTGTTTTTTTTTTTACCCAGATCTCTCAAAGTTTCCCAACCTTTTAAGACGCTCACTCAATAGCGCAAGTGTAAGAGATATATCTGAAAACCAGATTCCCATTTTTTTTTTTTTAATTAAAACATGTCAGGTGAAAATACACAATTGTGTACTCAACGACTAAACAACTGATAGAGAGCCTTAAGACGTTGTTGTGAATTTGGCAGCTTTCGTCTCAAAGTGTCTAAAAAATATGATAATTTAATGAGGCCATAAAGATGTAAACAGTGATGAAAAAAATAAAATAAAATAAACAGCGACGATGGAGAATCTAGAGAGGTGGGGGGAGGGGTGGGGGCGGTTGTTCTATACAATGCAAATTTATCGACGTGGATAAATCTTTTAAGATTATGTGTGCAATCGTGTGATATATACATATATTATATTTGATGATACTGAAGGGTCGTGCGGAGATAAAATGACGGACAGAGGAAGAAGAAAGTGCAGTGCAAATTGATATTCCCCCAGATCCTCGAATGCTGATATCACACTGTCCGGGTATCTATTTAACTACAAAAAGAAGACCGACCAAAAGCTCGTGAATCATTCCTATTTTTTTTTTTTTTCCTAATCTACATTTGTCCTCTCAACCCAACCAACCGTACCTTGTACTATTCCTCACGAAGGACTGCAATTGTTGAGCTGCACCCTGGATTCCAGAAACCAAAAAAAAAAATGTTTAATTATTATATTATTACATGATATAATATCGACTAGAAAAAATATTTCATTCATTTATTAACGTTGTATTTTAATGACAGTGATTATAAAAAGCAATAGCTCAATTAATATCATTGATAATAAATGGAATTAATATAAAAATGTTGTTAATTTGCGATCATAAATATTTCTATTATCATCAATATTTCAATGTTATTATTTCCACTATATACTGTATTTAGAAGTGTTTAAAAAAAAAAGTTGTCATTAAAATCCTGAATGTATTTGATTCCAGTGTTTTATCCACGAACAGTTTTAATGTCCAAGAGAATTTTTCTAATCATTTTAAAAACTGTTTTTACCCCAAAACTCGTGTCGTTCGTTTTACCGTTCAAAGCATTTTCACAGACGTTATCGACCCCATTATTGTATTGGTCGTAAACCGTTTTTAGAAAAATGAAGACACGTGCCAGCACATGAATCTTTTTTTGTTTTGAATGACGAATAGAAGTATAGGCGAGAAATTGAATGTTACAAAGTAAAGTGGACGAAGGACCCATTTAAAAAATGAAGAATTAAGGAAATTGAGAAAACCTCATTTTCCTGATATTCGTATGAGGCCAATTTTCAACCCTGATCATAAGTTCTCGAGTTCTATTAAAAATTGAAGTAAAAAAAATCTTACCGTGATAGCAGCACCAAGGAACTGACTAAATGCTCTCGTCGCACCAATTGCTGCATTAAAGACTTGACTACGAACACTGCCATCTGCTTCTTCATTGTTACTTTGAGCCCTAGATCCCTGAGAAGCTGAGCCTAAATTAGCAAAGTTGGAGAAAAGTGGAGGTGGATATGTTGAGCTGGGCGACCAAGTAGTTTGAACGACATTAGTGTTGATCGATGAAGGTTTCTTGGCAGTGGATGAAACGATTTTCGGTGGATTTGTTGGAGTTTTTTTAGTAGACGATGAGATTTGCTGACCCAATTGAAGTTGTTCTCTTAGTCGGTTAGCTGGAGTGGAAGGTTCGATGCCTTGGGCTTTCAAAAGGGCAGCGAGGAAAGCAGCGTCACTTGCTGCCGAATGGGTAGAAGGCATTGACGGTTTTACGCTGGCTTGACCATTCAATATAGCTCTAAGGAAAGCTTCGTCGTCTTCCGAAAGATCCTGTGACTTTGGAGCTTCTTTAGGTTTGCTTTTTGGTGTAGTCGTTTGATCCACTGCTTGTAGGAGAGCAGCTAAAAATAGGGCATCGTCTTGATTGGAGAATCCCAACGTCGGTGTTTTAGGCAGAGACGTTGGAACAGTTTGTTTGGAGCCAAGGCTCAAAGAGTTTGGAGTGTTCGATTGGATTTTGAAGTTTTCGACTTGACGAGGTGTGACGTGAACCTCTCGTGGTTTTTCTGGTGCACTAGTTGTAATCGGTGGCAACGTCGTATCAATTGGTTTCCTTGTAGTCTGAACCGGTCGTTGAGTTACCGGCTTTTGGGTCGTTGAAGGACCAAAAGGATTGCCACCAAATAATGCTTTCAAGATATTGGCCCCAAAACCAAAAGGAGCCTGAGTCGTTGTTGTCGGTGGACGGGATGTTACAATACGTTTTGCGGTTATAACGACCGGTGCTCTAGTCGTGGTGGTCGGTTTTGGTGACGTTTGACTGGTCGTTTCAATTGGTCGGGAAAGCGTTGTCGATCTCACCGTCGTCGTCGTCGTCGTCATTGTCTTTGGTGCTGGTGCACTTGTCGTAAACGGCCGCCAAGTAACTTGTTCGGTGCTTTTCAATATCGGCCTCTCACTCCTTTGCAACAGGTCGATTATAATCGGCTCTGACGAAGGCCCTGGCGTCGAGTACGAGATTATCGAGTTAGGTGATGCATTTGCCGACTGTACGGCTTTCGGAGAACGAGTAGGACCTGGCTGTCCAAGGGCGAGACTGAGAATCTATGGAAGAAATCTTTTATCATTTTTAAGAGACTACCACCAGTTTTTTTCTCCTTTCAGCTCAGTTTCTAACAAATATCCTTCGCATTTTCTATCGTTTTGAAGCAGTAAAAATATTAAGAAAATGATCATTGTTGAATTTAAAAAAAAAAAAAATTATCGTTCAAAAGCACTTTTTCTTTTTCATTTCAACTAAAATTCAACTTCAAAAATGTCAATCGTAATCTATGTATGTCGCATTTATTACAATATTAACGATAGATATCGATGAAAAAATAAGGATGAAATTGATGGGGCGCAAAAAAGTGTCGACCCCATATGAATAGAGCGTGACAGAAGAATCGCGAAAGGTCGAGGCGATTGTAACTTCGCTATGTTTGCTGGGGACCGCGCTTATGAGTAACGAGCAACGTTCGTTTGATTTTCTTTCTTTTTTTTTTTAACGAGCCTTGCACCATTGCGTTCCCGCTTAGGGCGTGGGCTACTATAAACACGATTATAAATGATCAACGTCGGTTAACCCACGCAAAAAACTGGGTATGAAAGTAATATTGCTAGAGTATTTAGAATCAAAGAATTTAAAGTCGTGTAAGGTCGATACATAAATAATTAATAGCATGAATTTTTTGCAAGAATTATGAATCATTCGTGTCGAGGAAGTTTGCCAATTTTAGTTGGATAAGAACTTCATTCGTATTTCTCAAATTTGAGCCGAATCAATACGACTGTAATTGACTAATATTTAAGGGCTTAGATCAGTCACTCATTGTCTTCGAATTTTTGAAAGGGAAATTATTCCACACCGTTCGTTCGAGGAAAATAAAAAAGTTTCACACCATGCAGAGAAAAAAAAAAAGCGAAAATGGGCTGAAACTTTTTTATCACTTGACATTTTATTCAGCGGAAAAAATCAATTTGAATCACAATAAAATTAAATGCAAAAGTCATCATAGCGTTGGACCAAAAAATTAATTGCAAATGCAAATCGTTACAGACATGCTGTGATATATTTTTTTGATTGAAAACATTTACAATGTTTAATTATTACGAAATTTTCGAAACTGAGCAAATAAAAAAAGTAAATTATTGCGAAATACTCTCAAATTGCTCATTATTCTTCATGCAAATTTTCAGGTTTTCGCAAAAGTGCTAAAATTCTATTTTTTTCATAACTCATAAAATTCTGTATAAAAACAAAACAGTATGAACGTATACCGATACAAAATTATCACAAGATTGAACGAACCAGTTGTTTCTAGAGTTTTTGAAGAGTGGAATTCAAGGAATCTGGTTAATCCGCAATTAATACGACCCCACCGAATGATTGTATCGACAAAACGATAACAAAAGATTTGAACTTGCCTTATTCGCCAATAATTGTTCCACTTCTGTCAGAGTCTTCGGAGTTGAGCTGTCTCTAGGCTTAGGTTGTTGCAACTGCAAGAAAAAAAAACAATTTATAAAAGTCTTTGAGTCACCAATAGTCCGATAAGTGGGTTTTCCGTTTATTAAAAAATTCCTGGCCTTTCAAAAAGTGTCAACGCTGTAAAAAATCAAAAGATAATTTTTTTTTCGATGGATATACAAAAAGATAGAATTACCAGAGAATTTAAGAAAGCCAAGTCATCAAATGTTGTTCCAAAGGGTGTCTGACCCGGTTCATTCGTCATCCTAGTAACCGGACTGTTGGTAGTCGTCGTTGGAGCTAAAGTTGTTGTTGAAGCCGTGGTAGTTGGAGCCTGAGTTGTTGTTGATGTAGGAGCTTGAGTTGTTGTAGTGGTTGTCGTAGGAGCCTGAGTTGTTGTTGTCGTAGTAGGGACTGGAGTCGTCGTTGTGGTGGTAGTCGTTGTTGTTGTCGTTGTAGTAGTTGTTGATGTTGCAATGGTCGTAGTAGTTGGCACAGTTGCCAGGGTGATTGTTGTGCTGGTTCGATCGGGACTCTGGGTTGAGGTACTTGAAGTGTCCAAGAGCCTGGATCCCGATGTAACCGACGAGCCACTGAAGACCTCCACGAGGGGATTTATGGGAGCTGACATAATCGGGGATCTCGAGGGATTCGAGTCCTCCTGTGTAACATAATTATGTGCACCCCGCGCAACGAGGCACCAGTTCTTCGATAAATATCTACATTCGAATAATCGAACACACGGTACGAGCTCTGAAGGTAGCAGAGGTATATAGTAAGTATCGTTCGAATAAAAAATACTGCATTTTAGTCAAGGAATACTTTCCATTGGAACAAAAGATGAGCTAAACAAAAGTTTCAATTGAACTCTTAAAATCGTTACGTAAAACCGAATAAGAAATGAATTATCGTCTGTGAGTTACGTATCATCGGAATGGCATTTAAAAAAACAAATTACAGAAAAACTAAAGTTAAAAGTGAAGTTGAAATTACCGATAGTGTATTAGAAGCTACGGAAGCGGTGATGATGGGCGATTCGGTAGTAATACCAAATATTTGATCAAGTGGATCTTTCCATGGAAAGCCGGGTGGAGCAGTGACTTGTCCGCCATCATTTTGGCTATTCGGTAAAATATTGAAGGACGTTTGTTGTCGTGAACCAGCGTTGGATGCTGTGCCTTCATTTAACGAGCTCTTGAAGTTGAATAAAAAACGAGAATACAAATATTTCAATAGCCTTGAAAGACTTGTGAAAAAACAAAAAATATCTGATAATTTAAACTATGTCACCTCGATTCGAGGTAAAATACTTTTCGTCTACAGCTATAAACGTTGGAAGGAACGAAACACTTAGCAAGAGAGATTACAACGACAATAAATTTTCGGTAACACTTGATTACCGTGCATTTGTGGTGCGTGGAATTTAAGCGACAAGATACGCTTTTATATAGTTGTGAATGTGCATTTATTTATATATAAATATATATATAATTATAAGTACTCACGGCCACCGAGTTTATTTTGACGCTAACGAGCCTCGAATTGTTGTTTGCCGTGTTGCCACCGCTCCAGTAGTTGATGAACTTCTCCTGAAACATCAAAGAGGTTTCAACAACATTGGCTGTTAAGGTTCCTGCAATACAACGCGATCGGTGACTCTCAACTCGATCGTAAATCACGCTGAGAGTCTGACCTCCTCTTCCCCCCCGCTCTCCTTTTATTTAACCGATCGAGTCATCCCCCGAACCTCCTATGGCGCTCGCTTGTTTCTCTTTGCTATACCTGTCCAATGTACACGGTGCTACGTTGACCTCCGGCCTCTCGGCTTCTGGTCGCCTCGTCCTTCTCTGTTTCCTGAATAATACGACCACCCTGAGGATTGACATTCGATGGTGTTACGATTGCTGGTGGTCCTACCGAGCTCGTTGGCGTTGTCGTTAATCTTCCGAAACTTTCCAATTTCGCATTCGACGATCCGCCATTGAGCAAGAAATCATTCTAAACACCACCAACCCTTTTATTAATACAAAAGTTTCTGGCATTCTTTCGGAAAATTAAAAAAAAATGAGCTTCAAAAATATATCGAAAAATGACTACGTGCTGCTTCATCGCTACGAGTTTCAATTGTCATAACGTTCTACGATAAATGTGCCAAGTGCAATTATATTCAACAATGTGCTGTTGTGCTGTATTTATACAATTTACAATCAATTTTATATACAATGGAGTCACAGGCGAGCAACATCATGTTTCGATATTTTCACGCTGAAAAAAAAAAAAAAAGGGAAACCCTAATTGAGCACAAATTTATAACAATTCATTAGGATTTGCGATTTCACGAGCACAATGAACGATTATTACTTAATAGACACAAACATTTTGTTTTTACATGGTTAACACAAAACATATGGCTAACGAATTTATAGTGAGGAACTTAAAACGGAAAGACGTAAAAGAGTTACGAGAAACACTTAATTTGAGACAGAAGCGTTAAATGAGATGCAAACTTGAAGATTAAAAGATTGAATGGTAATATTTTGTATGTACTTGAAGTCGCGATCTGAGAAATAAATAAGACAGGAGAAGAAATACCATTGTCGTGCTGGTAGATTGACTAGCGACGAAATTGGGACCATCTCCAATGGGACCTATCGAATTACCGGTAAGTCCGAGATCGACTTGGCCGGGGAAGCCTCCGGGCTGGATTCCGAGTTTGTCAAATATCGATGATGGACGGTTATTATAAAGAGCAGCATTCTGGTTATAATAGTAGGCCTGGTTATTATTCTGTTGGTTATCAATGAACACGGGTCTAGGCCGGTTAGTTGTGCTCGTGGTAGTGCTAAGCGAGAACACGACCTCTACGGGATTCGATGGTGGATCCGGTATTACCGTTCCATTTGGAAACTTCCGGACGAGTTTTCCATCAGGAAATATGCCAAAAATGACATAAGGGCTGTCCACGTTCCGAGCATCGATGAGATTGTCTTCAGGGCGTTTGCGAACGATCGTTTTGTTGGGAAATATGCCATAGACCAGATAATCCCGAAGTGGTGTTCTCGTTGAAGAGCTGACGCTGAAACGAGGAGCTGGGGTTATTCTCGAGGTACCAAATCGACCAAGATATTGGGTGGTTGCAACACTGGGTGTTGTCGATGATGTGGTCGGATTTGCGCTCGTGGTGGAAGTTGGGTTCATCGTTGTGCTTGAATTACTGGAAATCATGGTCGTTGTTGGAGTTGTCATCGTACTGGATTGCGTGGACGTCGTTGGACTTGCAGCAGTTGTTACGGTTGTAGTTGAGGCAGTGCTAGTTGTCTCCGTAACGGGTTCAGAAGTTGTCTGAAGCGTTGTTTCCAACGAAACCACAGTAGTTGGAGTCGATATTGTCTCTGGTTCGGATGGAGCGTTTGTTACAGCCCCGTCACGGCTATTGATTTCGGGCACTGTCGTCATTGAAAGAATGGTGGATGTTTCGGTAGTTGTGGATGATTCGGTAGGTGTGGATGATTCGGTAGTTGAGGATAATTCGGTGGTTGAGGATAATTCGGTAGTTGTGGATGATTCGGTAGTTATCATGCTAGGATTAGGAGTGGAAGATGTCTCGGAAATATTGGTTTGTGTAGGTAGTGTGTTCGCTTGCTCGTCGTCACCTGCCGTCCTTTGGGCGGTTGCTGTTGTTGTGTCCTGGAAACCGGCAAGCGAATTAGGAATATCGTTCGTAAGGGCGGGGCTTGTTTCAGACATTGGTGTTGTCGTATCGGGGATGTTGTTAGTGATTACTCCGGGATCACCGGTTGTTACTGTAATATTTTCTAATTCTCCAACAGCTACTCGGCTCGACTGGTTCGGATCGTTCTCTACTTTCGAATCCAATTGTTCTACGGTGCTTTCTGCGGTTAGTGTTGTCTCGGAGGGCTGATTAGTCGTGAAGTTAGTAACATCGATGGCCGGGGTCGATATTAAGTCTCCTTGAGGAGCTGGGTTTGTTGAGCCATTTATTACGGTTGATGGTGTTAGTGTCGTTTCTTCTAAAGCGTTCGGACTCATTTGTGTTGTTGGTATCATTGTGAGCGTTGTTACTTGTGTACTTGTTACTTCAAAACTCGGAGTTATTTCATTTGGACCCATTGGAGTCGTGTCTTCAGACTGAATCAATGGCATTTCGCTGACAGTGGTATTTTCAATGCTTTCAGTTCCATTATTTGAATTCAAAACGACATCGTTCGTATCATTTTTATCTGTGTTATCGAGGAAACCACCTAATAATTGGGGCACATCATCTACGCTAGAAGAACTTGTAGATTCCGTAGTGTTTATTGTTACATTACTGCGCGTGGTAGCTTCCTCGGCATTGCGTACAATGGTATTAAGGGCAGAATCTGTTTGTTCGGATGAATCAGATAATATGTTCATGAGTCTTAACATCATTCGAGACAGCAAACTATTGTCAAATGTATTCGACGTTTCTGTGTTGTTGCCTAAACTAGCTCCTATCACATCTACAATGGTCTGATCACGCTTAAGTGAATCGCCGTTTCCGAATACAGTTCCAGATTTATTGTTATTATTAACGGTACCCTCGGAATCCATGATCAACAATGGAATTTGCGTTACTGCAAGTGTATCCACAGCAGTTTCGGGATTACTCGTTGTTGTTAGATCTCTAAATTGTGCTACTATTTCTATAGACCCTTTCGTACTGGTCTCCTCATTGTCTGGTGAAACAAACAATGTTGTTTGTTCCATTAAACTTATCGAAGAAGTGGGCAAAGTTGATGGAACTTCTGTAGACTCAGGCGTCGTTGGCTCAGATGTAGTTATTGTTTCAGTTATCATTGAAATGGTTGTAGTTTCGGAAACTGGGGTACCAGTTTCAATGGAAATTACGAGATCCGATTTATTATCCGTGAGGTTCGACATTTCAGGGCTGGTTGTTTCAGCCATGGTTGTTTCTTCTGTTTCGGCAGCTGGACTCGTTACTGTAGCTGCCATCGTTGTTCTTGGTACTTCCGTGCTTGACTGGATTAACGTCACCATGTCCAAGTCTGAAGTAGTTACATCATTAAATGAAGTCGTATCAGTTATATTTATAGTACTCGTAATGGAATCCGAATTAATTTCGGTTGTTGAAATAGGTATTGTCGATTCATCAACGGATGTTGTAAAATTGGTTACATTTTTTATGTCTTCCGAATAAAGTATTCGTCCAAGAAACAATATTTCGGTGCTTGATTGCGATGATGATTGGGTGGTAAAATCTGTAGTGGTACTATCGTTAGGTGTAGTGGTATCACTGATATTTTCAGTACTCATAACAGAATCCGCATTAATTTCGGTTATCGAAATTGGCGTCGTAGATTCATCTACGGATGTCGTAAGAACAGTTATATTTTCGACATTTTCAAAAGCGACTATTCGTTCAAGACTTGATACGTCTGTACTTGATTGAGAGGCTGTCGAAATATCTGGAGTAGTTGCATCGTTAGATGTTGTAGTTTCGATCATGTTGCTAGTCGTACTCGTAGTAGAATCCGAATTAATTGCGGTAATCGCCATTGGTGTCGTCGACTCGTTATCAGAAGTGGTAACATTTTCGACATCAGCCAAATAAACTATGCGTCCGAGAAACTGTGAGTCTGTTGTAACTGGGGAAGCGGTGATGCTTTGGGTATTAGTTTCTCCAATCATCGTTGTTTCCGCCATTATGTCTATTCTCGTAGTTATCGGAACTGGCATATCGGACGAAGTAACCATTTCGGTGGACGTTTCAGTTGACATTGGGGTTTCGGTGGATTCTGAGGTCGTCGCTACGGGGAGATCCGAGGCTAAAGTTGCATCGGTATTTGAAAAATCATTTTTACCATCACGCTCAAGAGCCATATTTGGATTTTCTTCGGTAGTTACGGTGGTAGCTTCAGTGGAGGTAAGAACAGTGGTATCGGGTGCAGCCATAGTGGTTACCGGGCTCTGGGTCGCATTGTCTCCAACAGTAGTAGGGTCTGAGTTTTGAGAGGTCGCAATTGTTGTTACGGAGCTAACATCCATTGTTATTGAATCTACGTTTGAGTCATTTAAAAGTAAAGGGCTTGGTAAAATAGTTGTTGTAGTAGAAGTGTCATTTTGAGAGTTAGTCGTGTCGTTAGAGTCAATAACTGTTGCGTTTTGGGTCTGGGCTACCTGGGATATTCTGCCAAATTGTTGTTGTTGTACGTCAGTCTGGTCAAGTTCGTTACTTATGCTGGCCGTTTCCAGGGCATGATAGAAGGTTAACACTTTAGGCTCGCCGGGGCTCTCGATCGAGATAGGTGGTGCCGAGCCTGAATTCTGCAAGCATAAAGAAACGGTGCCAAGTGCTGTACATTGTTTTTTCACGACTGTGCATGAGTGATTGTGTGAAGTCGTCTTGAACTTGCTACAACTTTTATTTTCATTCAAACATTGCTTGATCCTCGGTAACGAACGATCAACGAATGGTCGTGATACCTGATATACAGGTTTATGTTTACATGCGCACTGAATGATAAGGAATACAGTAAGCTTGCTCCATCTATTGGGGAGTGGGTGAACTATATCATAGCAGGGACTGGGTAAACCGACACTAGTACAAGTAGAAGTTTGCACATGCGAGAGTAACGCGTGCCTTACATGCTTGCAGCTAGAAACCTGCTCGACTACTTTCGATATCATTGATGCAGGTAGCCGATGTACCTGCGTTCAAATGTATTACTCGATTTATCTGTTTTGTCATAGAAATTTTATGCTTCGAGTTGCAACATCGAAAAAACAAAAATCTGCGACTAGTTCAATGAAATCTCAACACCAATTGTCTTTTTCCTCATTAGTCGGTATGAGACAAAGGACGATAAACGGAAATATAAAGGTAATTGAATTAATAATAACTTTGGTACCATATCGTACAGTACATGTGAAATTGACTGTTTAACAATACGGCAGACATGCACTACTTTTTCCCCCTCTTCGTGTCGGTACTAAACCTAAACTCCTACATCCACCCACACTGTCCCAGATAGCGAAGTACCTACAAATATGGATACATGTGAGCAGCGAATGTCGACAATAAGTGCATGTCTTGTGAGCCTGCGGATTCGATCAGCAAACGCTATTATGACGGCCAGAGTCACTCGAGTGTCTCATAAAACGTTGTACTTTCACTGCTCTGTGCGTATAACCTTTGGTACAAAAGCCTTGCCCCGAGATGGTATGGAATAAAAGAAATATGAGTAAATTCCAAGAAATATAGCGTAGAGAATAATTTCTTCGAGTAAGGCTGCTCGTTTTGAATTGAACAATTGTTGCAGACAGGGTAAAAATAAGCCTACATCGCTAGGAAAATATATTTATTCCAACTTTCTAAATATGGCATATGGGTGGATATAAGCTGTGATCGTTATAGAAAAATAAGGCATAGAAATTGAAAGTGTGGCATGGGGAGATGAATTGTTACATCAACGAAGATCGTTCGTGCCGAGGACAGTGAAAGTTCCGGTGGTGTTATCAGAGCTGGTAGAATCATCGATCCAGATGATCTTCGCTCGCCCCAATTGAACGGGTTCTGATATTATTTCGGTATCTTCATCAGGCAATCTGGTGATCGTGAGTACCTTCGATGCAATCATAAAATAAAATCAAACCTGCGAAGTTGTCGTGGATTCTACACCCTTGGTCATAGCTCTTTATCGAGATATTATTATCACTGTTGTTAATATTATTATTATCATCATTGTAGACACGTATTATTATAAGTATTATGTTTTATTACTGCAATCTACGAAACAACGTGCAATTAGAATTTCATTTGTCTATCCCTTCAATAATACAGCAATTATTTACAGAGGCATTGATCCTGCCTTTTCTCATTCTATGATTGGACTTTCTGATGATCATAAATGAATTAGCAATGTACATGTAAATATTTACAATATCATTAAAATACAAAGCAATATTATTTTACAAATGGTGAGCACACTCGTCGGGCTAGCACTTTTGACGAATTCATTACAGGTGGTAAAAAGAAATATGTATATATATATATATATGATAAGAATCTTACTTCGGTTGGCGTGAACGGCGTGGTTGAGCTTGTGAGGAAAGGTCCGGCTGGTTCAAGGACGTTCGGCTTCCTTACAAACAACTCAGCGCCTTTATAACGGGCGCTAAAACGTGGTGGTGAACCGCTCGGTGTGATCCTCTTTTCCGAAGCCTAATTTTAGTGAAATTTATTAAAAAGGCGAGTGGGACGATGTGGATGAATGAACACGATTGGCTGGAAAACATTTTCCGCCGTTTATCTTATTCAACAACTTACCAAATTTTGGACGTCTCTGTAAGCTCCAGCGAAAATTGGTGTTCTATTACCAAGAGCACCCAAAAGAGGTGCAACTGTGCTTCTGAGTTGTTCAAGGAAAGTTGCGTTGCTATTCAAAAGGAAAGTACTTCTTGTTGGGTTGAATATGTTACTGCCGGATTGGCCGCTATCACCATTGCTGATCCCTACGATACCAGATCCTCCGCCGCTACTCGTGTTCGTCAGCTGAGTATCATTCGAGATTTGGACATTGAGTGTCGGTTCCTGCCTTGCCGAACGTTGGCTCGAATTTGATGCGGATTCTCTCACTGTCGAATGAAATTTTAACGGGGCTTTTGGCGTGATGGCTATACTGCCAATCGATGATGACTTCTCGGCTGGTACTGCATTTACCACTATCACTTTAGGAGCTTCCGAGTGTCGTCGATAGGTTGCGGTTCTAGGACGGAATTCACGTCGTTTAATAGTCTGCACAGTTTTCTCGGTCGTACTGATTTTTGGCACTGCATCAAACGGTTTAAATCCATCAGACTTTTTCCTCATAAAGCGATTACTCGACGAATCGTTCACTGGCGTTTTCTCCGTTGTCGTGAACGCAGTAACGGTTGATTTTGTTTCTGAAGACGCTCTTGTTCTCGTCGTGGAAGATGCCAAGGTCGTTACTGGTTTTCTTGTTGGTTCCTGCCAATTTCTATCGATATAAGCGGAATTCCAAGCTCGAGATTTCTTCGTGGTCGTTGACGGACTTGAGGAACGTCTGGTTGACGATTCTTCGATACTTTTCGATCGGGAAGGCTCTTGAAAGTTCTTGTCTATGTGAGCTGAGATCCAGGCTCTCGATCTTTTTGTTGTTGTGGAAATATTTTCCCGAGGAAGTTCTTTGGCTCGACGAGACAAGATCACTGGTCGCGTCGGTTGGGTTTTCGTTTTTGATCCATCCTCTTTTTTGATCTCTGAACGAAATCTCGAATAAGGAATGGTTGTTGTTTCGATCAAATCGTTATCGTACTCATTTGAACTAAATTTCGTTGTTTCTTCTTTCTCTTCAAAATTACGATTTTTCGTCACCCTCGCGAACGTTTTTTCCGTTCTTGGATCTTTTGTAACTTCGGATGACTTCAATCTTTTTGATACTTTTGACAAAGACTTTCTTTCTTCGACGATTTTCGCGGTTGTTTGCACATCTGATGATTTTCCCGTGGTATTCGGTTTCTTGACACTGGAAACCGTCGTACTACCATCACCGTTTCTCGATTCCTGTTCAACTACGAGTTTCGTGGCACTTTCCAGCTTCTGTCTCGATCTTGCAACGTACTGAGGATCGTTGTTCTTCTTCAATTGTTCCTGAAACCGGTCTTCGCTCTAATTTTTCACGGTCTTGCGGTCGTTTCACGTATCGCATTAGCAATCAACATGATAAAAAGCGTCATTTTAGTTCTTTTGAAAGATTTCGCTTGAACGTTTTTTTTTTTTTTTTTTAAGGCGATAAAGTTTTGGGTTAGTTGCACACGAGATTGAAATGAAAGATTGACCCGAAAACAAACAATATATATGTAACATCATTTCCAAAAGCATTCGGCATTTTTATTTTATTGTCATTGGTCATGCTGCATGCACTCAGCGCGAGTTATATTATTGTACATTGTCTTGAAACATATTACGGTTATGAATATATACGAGACGTGTTCAGTTTAGCTGAACGTTTTTTGTTAATTTTTTTTTTTTTCATTTATTTAAAGCCTTAGCGCAGCGACGTGCCTTCGCTCTCTTTTCCTGTTCTCGGAAATATAATCCAGCGTAGTATATCGTCGTATATTTCACTTCGCGAAATCAGTCTCTTGCCAAGTTAAGTCCCCTCCCGCCCCTCATGAATAATGTGCGATGAATTTATGACGCGGGATGAGTTCGATGAACGATGAACAATTATCATTTTTTGTACCTCGTACAAAAAGGTTGGGCTAATTTTTTAATCAATCATTTGTACAACGGATAGACCAGATTAACGGAATCGGACGAGGTACGAAATATCGAGGAGATCCAGGCGACGAATTGTCGCATTATGTTGCTGAACCATGTACTCATTTCATCGGATAGAAACTGAAAACGATTTGCGGAGAAAATTCTTGATTGATGAGGATGTAAATGCCGATTATTGCAAAGAGTAAAATTTCTTTATCATGTTATTCCTCTCAATATAATCATTTCAAATGAATTAAATAACAATTAATACTGGATTACGAAAACAAAAGATTATTTACAAAAATTAAATTACAGGATTTATTTATTTTGAATTGAAAAACATGAAGTCTGATCAATGCCACATTAATCCGCGGAATCCTAATGATTATTTTAATATTTTTTATATTTTTAGTTTTGAAATACATTCGATTAAAAACAAAGAATGCTGGTGAAGGAGAAAAAAATAGATTTTTAGAAATGTGGACTCATTAGTGACCCGATTGTTGTTGGCAATGTCATTCGTTTTCTTTTCTTTTTAATCTAGAACACGGCTCACGTGCCAAAATGGTAAATTGCGCAACAATTCCTTTCCTTTTGGTCGGTGCCGAGATACTCTCGCGCGATCGAGCCGAAACGCGTTTACCTCGCCCGCCTCCACCGACAACCGATCCGGTTACTTTCTCCAAGGATGGATGTCCGAAAAAAAAAACGGTATAAAGAAATAAAAATAAGAGCAACCGCGGCGACCATCAAAAATGCAAAACTTAAAGACCACACCCAATTACAAATCGCATGGAATTTTCCATTATCCGGGTTTGTAATAAAAATACCATTCACTCCGAACTAAAAACTCAAGTATCCCGATCGCATGGTGTGCAAATATGATGCGTGTGTCTCCCATTGAATATTGATGAACAGAGTATTGAAAAAATCGTGGGAGAAATGGATAAAACAAAATTTTCGAAATTCCAATCTCAAAAATCTTTAGCGTCCCCCGTTTTTTTCTAGACAATGATTTGGACAGTGTTCAATATGACAATTCATTTTTTTTTTCAGAATTCAACGAACATTGCTGAAACGAATACTTCAGCATCATTGATGTCTTTCAATTAAACAGTTTCTCCAGATCGTAAAAAAACAAATATTATTTTTCTGTTTACTTTTTTTTTCATACAATTGATTAAGGTGTTTGTCACTCATGTGAAAAAATGATTAACAACTGTGAACGCTAAAAATTCAAAACCAAGCGAAACGTCATGGCCCAGTCTCGATTGGTCATCAATGACGTTCAAATAAAAAGCTGACCTGGTACGAGTCATGTGTGTAAATTCCAGGCCAAAAACGCATATTCGAGGCAAAAAAAAATAGAATCTCTATTTCACCGATTCGATCGAAGTGGTCCGGAAGTTCAAAGTTTCGGTGATGGGTGGGCCTGCAGGAAGATTCGTAGTGGAAATCGAAATAATGGATGTTACCACCTCAATAGGACGCTCGGAGGTTGATTCCTCAACGTCCTCATCGAGGCTTTTCGACTCGGAAGATACAGACGTTGAACGCGTTTGGCGAGTTGTATATTTTTCCGAAAACTCCTATAGGTACGCAGCAATATTTGGTTTTTGTTTTATGCATATTATACTCTCGATTAGATATCGAATAATATAGTCAAATATTTTCAAGGAACGAATTTTAACAGCCGAAGTACGTTAATACCCGAAGCGCTAAAAAATTTCTTAGTGGTTTCGAAGTTTTTTTTTTGTTTTTTCTAACAGACATTGGAGTATGAAATATTAAACGGACGAATGTTTGTGTCAGTATACAAAAAGTGTTAGATAATGAACGCCAGAGCTGGTATAGAAGAGAAAAGTTATAGAGGAAAATAGATTTCGTGGATTACATGCTGCGAAAGGTGAAGAAAGAAATTAACTCACCGCTGGTCGTACAGTCGCCTCTTTGGAGTTCATATTTTTCTGGAAACAAATTATTTTAAAAACGTATTATCACTTCGCTAATTATTAAATAATACCATTCAATTAAAAGAATCATTTTCACTAATAGTACTGTAAACGAGGCACGCAATCGATCCTTTTACCACGAAAGCTTCAATTATTATTCACCACTAAGATCGCAGAGCCAGTCATTTTTCCTTCACCGTGTTCTCTTTCGATAAGAGATGCACTACTTATATTAACTTTTCATAAAAATGTATTTGATACCAAGTCCAACTGATGATAGAATGATTTGAACAATTTACTTTTTTGTAAACAACGTTAATTTTCAGTTGATGTAATATATAATAAATAAATATTGAAGATACATATTCGTGAGATTATTTTTATACATACCAATTGCGCAAAACGTGCTTTAAAGTCTGCTGGATAATTGTCACTTTCTTCGGGTTCTCCATGAGACTTTTTGCCATCAGATGTTTTAGGGAAGGTTTTGGAGCCTCTGGAAGCCTTTCCGGAAGCATTGACCGGTCGTCGAAATCCCCTAGATTTCGTCGAAGCTTCGATTACGCTCGAAGTTGTAGACTTGGTCTCTTCGTTTGACGTAGGGATTTCATTGCTGATGGCAGTAACTGTGGATTGAACCGTCGTACTGGTTACAGGTGCAGTCGATGTGGTTGTCGGTTCATCATTGAAATATGCAGGTCTTCTTTTTAGAGTCCAACCGGGGTTTCCTCTCAAAGGTGATGGAACACTGGAAGTGCTGTTTTGAGGACCTGGTGATGGTTTCCGTGACGGAGCTTCAGTAGCAATTTTTCTACCACGAAAACCGAGACCATGATTGAAAAAATCCTCTTTCTGAGGTGTTTTGAGGGTTGGGGCAGCAGCAGTCGCTCTTCCACGAGTTCTAGTCTGGACCTCGGTCGTACTTTCTGTTCTTTCTCGTAATCTGGAAGACCTCGGAGTGGTGGAACTTGTTGGTAATGATGTAGAAACCTGGCTAGAAGCCATCGCGGTTTCGGCGGTTGCAAGGACCACGTTAGGCTCTTCTTGGATGGTTGTTGTCATTGTAGGACTGGCTGATGTTTCAGTCGATGTCACTTTGGACCTTGACCTTCCCCGCTTTTCTGGTTCCAACGTTTTGTCTTGATTAGCCAATGATCTGGCTCCAGAGACTATACTCCGTCTCTCGGAATTACTGGCAGTTGCTGAACTTCGTCCTTCGATGTGACCTCGCCCGGACACCGTTTGAGACTTGGTTGTGTTTGATTCTTGATTCCTCCCACGTTTTCCAGATCTTATATCTTTTTTTTCAGGATTTCTTGACTTTGGCTCAGAATTTCTTGAACGTTGAAGCTGTTTCCGAGATTCCGTATTTTTGTCGAGGGAATTGTCCGGCTGTTCGGTCTCAACGAATCGTGAAGATCCTCTCCGCGTAGATCTAGACGTTGGTGCTACAGTTTCCAGCGGTTCATCATTACTGGAACGACCTCGAGCTCTGCTCCTACGACCGCGGCCTAGAGAACCATTTTTACCCAAAGACGTGTCAGATTTTTCCAATTTAAGTTCACTCTCTAATGGAATGTCGATGCTGATACTTTCTGATGCCGCTGTTACAATGTCTTGTCTCTTTTTCGGTGAAATGTCATCGGAACGTCTTTCAAACGTAGTCGCACGACTAGGTATTGACAAAGGTTGTTTATCCTGTGTAACATGTTTTTGGGAGTTTTTCTTCGCCGTGGCGAACCGGCTCGAAGGTGGTAATCCACTTCGAAGATCTCTGGAAGATAAAGTTGTTTGTATCTTTCGACCCGTTCTTGACCTTGGAATTTCGGTTGTTCCAGAAAATACGGAAGGACCAGTGAGGCCGATTTTACGATCGATTGAATCTTCGTTCTTTGAGTCAATTGTGGCTTCTGTGGTTGTAGCAACTGTATTTTTTCTCAAAGATCCATTTCTAGTTCGGAATAACGACCCTCTACGTGGTTCCTGTTTAACATCATTATGAACGCCCAAGCCACTTTCGTTTTCGCTGTTTCCTGCTCTTTTCTCTTCAGCAGTAACATCAAGGGGCACATCGTTTGGTGGACTCTTAGTTGGGCTTTTTCTCGAGTTCGTCGATGAACGCCTCCTGTCGGAACTTGAAGAAGGTGAAGGGGACTGACTCGATTTTCGAACGTTTCCACCAGATAATTTGATATCATGATCGAGGCGAGAACCCCTGAATGTACTCGTTTCGCGTGTTTCGTGGTTTAACGTGCCCTCGTTTCGAGATAAACTTCCTCTGTTACCAGTACGTGTACGGCTCAGTGAGCGCGGACTCGATGAAGAGAAAGACGAGACGGTACTCGTCTCGAGCCCTTCGCTAACCTTGGAATTAAAACGGGACCCTCCGCGACTCCTCGAAGGCGTCCTCGTCTCATGACCTTCGACCTGCAAAGGATGATAAAACGAGAAAATAAAACAGCAGTCCTTTCACCCGCAAATCAATACAAAAATCTGAATAATTAGAAACCAAGAATGAAACAACTTCAAATATAGTTTGAATCCTGTGGTCATTTTTGAATCAGCATAGAAACAAAACAAAAATCAACATCTATAAATCCATCTAGACTCTACAATCTTTTTTTTCATCATACTGTTTTTTTTTTGTTTCACGAACGGGTCAATCCTTTCTCTATGTCCTTCTTACGGGTGACAGAAGTAGTAAGAAACGTTTCTGCGGTGGACGGCGATCTAATTACCCACAGGCTTTTTTTTATCCTCGTGCAAGGTTATCCGGGTGTAGCGTTTGTTGTGTGTCGAGTGTGTATTAAAATTAAATAATTTGAGTATTGCAAACCGGTTGAATTTTTTCTGTCTTACGATATTCAACTGGGCCACTAAAAAAATGAGTGCTCGCATCAATCAATATCTTTGATTATAGGTGAACAAATCAAAATCAACGAGATTGGGAGAA
Organism: Campoletis raptor; assembly: GCA_948107755.1. Classification (NCBI taxonomy): domain Eukaryota; kingdom Metazoa; phylum Arthropoda; class Insecta; order Hymenoptera; family Ichneumonidae; genus Campoletis; species Campoletis raptor. The sequence continues at coordinate 29,630,243 of OX403622.1, read as the reverse complement.
TGATGATTTATGTCTGACGAAGAAAGTATGCGAAACTAAATCACTTATTTGTTTGTTTTTTGTTGCGTAAGATAAAAAACAAGCAGATCGTCCTTTAGCTCTAGAGATAAATGAATGAGAGAGGGGAAAATTTGCATAAACATGACATAACAGCATAATATGCATAAGAGGTCCTTGTCAAACATATTCTTCCGGGCCTAAATAATTTGGTATGGAAATTAATAAACATGTTCATTTTTTTACTTTCATTGCTGCTTTCGTGCTCTTAATAACTCGTCCTTTCATCATATTCGGTCATCGAGATCCGGTTCACGGAACTCAAAAATGAATTAATTATGAGGTATCCATTATGAGTGAATATTAAATACGGATAATAAACATTTAGTGTTTGAACAATAAAACGCATGTGGTGTGGCTTGAACGTATTTCATTGCGCAATGAAAAATCGAGTACAAGGTTTGCTTTACATTTATATTGTTATTAGTCAAAGGTGCTGTGAAATACTGCATGGATCGTTAGTGCTTAAGTAAACATTGCATTTTTATTGCCTGAAGATTCGTCATGTGAGAAATTTGATTGTAATTAAGTGTAATAAAGAATAATTATTGTTTGTATCGACGTGTTTTCTGGTGGAAAGAATTTCTTTGTTACTGCAAATAAAAGAAAAAAAAAAATTCTTAAATCATTTTCCGAAGTTATTATTGGATACAAGGAATTATTTGATTTCAGTGAGTATGACTCATTGAATCATAATATCGTTTTGCTTATAATGCAAATTCAGCTTCAAAGAAATAATAAACTTATACACAACTTTCCTAACTGTCATTGTTTAATATTTAAGTATAAAAATATTCGCACGTATCTTTACAACAAATGTCTTTTAGTTATCCAGTAATTATTTTATTAAAAAAAAAAGAACAAATACAATAGCCACAGAGGAACGTTAACACTGAAAAAATACAATTCGGGCATTGAAACGGGTGGTGAAAAGAAATAAACGAGAGATTCATCTTTTGAGATATCGATCGTTATATTTTCCCATGGAGAACAACGCTCGTCGACTCTTCAAGATTACATCCAAGGCTCGTATTTCACACGAAGTTTATGAACTTACAGATATTTAAAGAAAGGATCGAGATTTGTTCAGTTGGTGGTTAATTGGGGGGGATTCGTCTAACAAGTACAATTTTCAATGAGTCTATGTACAAATTTGATCGAATTAGAGGAATAATTGCAAGGAGCGATCGAGCTCGTACTTGGTCGAGAGAGTATTATACAACTTCCTGATGGATCCACTTGACTCTGTAATCGGTGATTCACACGGCGATCACGACGCGGCGAGTAAATTGGTGAGATTGGATCGTTCAGCTAATTTTAATTGTATAATTTTTTCGCTGCTATACACGAGTGAATTTTTTAAACTCATTGTTTTCTCTAGTCCCAATGAAAGTTTAGAGTTAAGATCAGTTCCCATCGATAAAAAAATCGAGTCACGATCGATTCGCATGTAAATTTTGGTATGTTGATGGATTATTAAGCCAAATGAGGGGTTTGTGTAAAAGACATTTTCAAGAAGCACTCAACCACGACATAAAACAAATAAATGGTGTCACAGTGATTTTTTTTTCTTCCTCGCAATATGAATCGGTTACAAAACATTGCCTCAGTGCAATATTTCTAGTTGCTTGAATAATCATCTGGTCGTTTACGCGTCCACCGATGTCGAAGGATAATGGACGAGCATCAAAATGTTCGTGCAACCAAATGAAGATGGGGATGCGAGAACCAACCGATCCTCAAACTGCGCTCGATCGAAATATTACGATGATCGCTACTTGGCAGGATCAAATGTCAATCGCGTTACAGCTATTTCGCCATTTTTTAATTTGCCACTTTACTTCAACATTATAACGAGGAGAAATTTCTCGAGATGTACTGATTTCGGAACAATGTTCATCACTGCTTGACTTAACAATGTTCGAGAAAGCGAATACGATCCCCAATCACTTGTGATTTCAAACTTTTTTTTTCACATCGACTTTGCTTCTAGGAGTATTCGCTAGATACCAATCAATACAATTAGCAGATCTTCGCTGTGGTTTTCTGAACCGAAAACTAAAAGAAAAATATCAATCGAACCGATCATTCAATTATTTTTTTTATTCTTTATCTGTTTGTTTCTGTTGTTCCTGTTATGTTTGATTGTTTGTTTCTATTGATTTTTTGAAGTCCTATGCTTTCTCTATTCTTACTGTCATGTATAATGAAATCATTATAAAATAATTCATAAAATATTATTATGTCATCCATTTCTTTTTCAATATCAAATCATACAATTTGAAAAATATTGTTCCTACTTTTTTATTTTTTTCACTACTATGGATTTTTTAACATATTTACACTAAAAAATAGTGAAAAACCTAACACATGTGAAAAATATTATTAAGTCTTAAATTGACACGAGCCTCAAAGTGTGGTTTCCAATTTTTTTTTTAATAATATTTACTCTCATATTCGAAAATCCAGAATCATGATGACTCCAGGATCTTAATATTGAAAGTAACATCCATTTGTTAAATATCGAGTTGAATCTAGTGTAACAAAATAAACAAATATTTGATATATCAAAATATTTAATTTAACATAAATTCTTTATATTTTTCATATTACATCGTTTCTATGAGAATTAAAAAAAAAAAAAGGCGTGAAGTAATGTATTTGAGAATAAACTGTGGTCTCTATGGACGTTAAGCTATTGATATGAATTGATACACTCTCACCATATGGTTAATGCGACATGAGCGAGTTTGCTGTTGCGCTATTTAATCTACCGGTTCGTTACGGTCGAGCCGTTGAATGATCTGTGAAATTAACATCTCGAAAGAGATCTCATTTCACTTTTAGGCTCATATGGCGGTCATTTCCTCTCTCAAAATACCAAATCATTTGAATCACCGTTACTGACACTGACAATGAGAATCCGGAAAAAGTGTGTGTTATTAAATATTCGGTTTATGTTAAAAGGGTCCAAATTCCTTTCAGTTTTCGTGTATCTATAGCTTTCAAATTTCAATGGATAATCAATAACGTGGTTATGAATGAAAAACATTGTTAAAACATTACACATTCGAATATAGACAACTTGAAGTGTATCGTTAAATTGACGATTTTTTTTATTTCTTCGTCATATGAATATTGAGTAGGATTTTGTTTCGTATGAAATATTTTCGATCGATAATTCGTTGAAATAAATTAGAAATTGTTGAACCAATTTACACGAATCACAATTATATTTTCACTATAAAATGGAATTATACTTTTTTGCCGGACTTGACCACCTGCTTGTGTCAAAATCGAAAATTTGCAAATACTCGTATACGCAACAACCCTTACGCACATATGTTTACGAATGTATTGGTCATACAACGTATTCGCGTTTCGTGATATTTACACGATCAGTCTCACTTGTGCATGACCCTCGTTCCGTTCGATTGCTGTTGGCAATATTTCTGGTCCGGTTGGCGTTGTCTCACTCATATCGCGTTTTATCTCACGAGCATGGACAATCGTTTCTGAAAGTAAAAGTGGGTGTCTTGGGCGAGTTTGGCTCTTGCGAGAGGGGTTAACCACGAATCCTTGGAATTTTGCACAAGATCATATTCTCCTACCAAAATATATGTATAGAATTTTATGTTTTTTTTTTTTTATTATTAATGATTGTATATAATTAACGTATCATTATTTATCGATATATTTTCTTAATAATTATATCCGTGCAAACAAAGTTATATGATTATATAAAAGTTGAAAAAAATTTATTTTCAATTTGAATAAATAATTATTGCAGTATTAATTGAATATCCTGAAACATTTGATTTTGACATTTCATGAGAATTCCCTTGATCTCGTGACACGTTGGCTTCGTGCAAACAGGGTAACATCGTTCTCTCCTCGATACGTGTGAGGATGCACGTGAAGATCAAACTTGCAATTATTTTTATGCAGCATCGAGAGCATGGACACTGAGAGCGAGAGAAATTAAAATTATAGTACAAACGATCACTAGCAGCAGCAGGTTAAACATTATTTCGTGTAAATGAAGAACCTATTATAACAGTGAGATCCTGTCGTAAGTATCGTTTGTACACACATAAGAAATCCTGAAAATTCTCATCATCCTACGGTGAGATGTGATGCAAAAATGATCAAAAATAAAACAACGAGAAATAATTAGTCGTACAAAGGTTTGCAACTACAAAAAATTATCAAAAGGCCATTTCCCTTACTTTTGAAATTAGTACTCATTCGATCACGCAAACTTCCATAGCACATGAGTTTTCGATGTAATATTTTTGATCAAACTAGTTCGAGGGTGAACTCGGAAAAGAAATCCTTTTTTATATTCAACCAACCAAATGAAACAGTTTTATTATTTAAATCACTATCGAAAAAAAAAACAGCATTTTCATTCCGTGATAGTTTTTGCAAGTGGGTAAATTTTCACTTAGAAATAGAGAGAACAGCAGAAAATGAAAATAAAAATAAAAATGGGTGAGAGATCCAGATGTGGAAAATGCTGAAGTGACCATTAACCAGGTAGAGAATAATTTTTTCTAGAGATTCAGCTCCAAAACGTGGTCCACAAGCAGACGGAGAGGTGGCTTATTCCTCCACTCTGTGTGGGGCGAATAATTTACGACAAAATCCTTTCACAAAGTTTTCTCACGTTGGTCGCAAAACTCGGACATAGATATTTCACTGTTCTGAATTAAGAATTGCAGTGAAAAAGCTAGTTTATTATTCGTAAACAAATCAAATGTCAGAAAGCATCAAAATACCATCAATTTTATGACAGGATAACAGAGTAATAGTTCGAAATAAAACAAAATTTACGGCGTTCTTGCAACAATCAAAAATGCTCAATTATATCTTTATGATTAATGCTGATAGTTATTTGCAACTGTTTGACACTTGAATGCAAATAAATATAGAGTTATATAATTGATTACAGTCAATGTACTATTTTTATTGTCACTGTTGATTGTTCTTCATGAATAAATATAAAAGAACGCTTTTCAAATTTCTCTTTAAATCTCATTGTTCTTTTATACTTTCCTCTTTCCAATTAATTATTTTATCGTTTTACAAATCTTTAGAACTTTGAATCATTCATTTATTTTGAAAAAATGAAATGACTTATTGTACTGTTCGTTCTTGCAACATACAATTGACCTTGAAGGAGACACCCAGTTACAGACTAGTTCTTCCGTTACGAATCCAATCTGAAGAGACTGATCACGTGCCAATCTGACCGATGCCTTCACTTTCTACTATACGACAAACTTCCCCAAGGCAGAAGAGAAGGTCTTCGCTCCACTTTTTTAACCTGTTGTTTAGTAAAACGTTTTTTGTTTTTTTGTTTATTTTTTTTTTTTTTTCTTTCTTTTATCAAATAGTACAGCACGCGATCGCCACACTCTCGTTGAGTCTTCTCTGAGCTTTGAATTTCGCAAGATTTATGGGACGAAGGATGGTCGACTAAAGCATCACAAGCAAGAGGTTGAAAAATTCTCGATAAATGAGCCCCAAATCTCGTCTGAAAAACTTTTGTCTACCCTTCTTAGTCACAAACTTTTTAATTGTCTCAACAAAAGTTCGAACGAAGTCTGATATGTGAAAGGATGCGATTTTGTTAAATACAACGAAATTGTTTTTTTAAATGTCATTCGACAAAACAAAGTAGTCTCATTTGTCGTGGCATTGGATTTCTTTAAGTCGAATATCTCAAAGTCTGAAAGACATGTGTTGCAATATTACAAATTTCTAAAACACGATCAATACATTGGTGAGATCTTTTGCAAAACTCGTCCCATTCGATTGGAGAAAGTACGACGATTCGCGTATATCTTATGCATTTCCATTTAATTGGCAACTATCCAACGTTGTATTAACGAAAGGCGAGATCCCTGACAATCATCGTCATTTGTCAAGTCATAAATAAAATAAATGCGCTTGGTAGATTTAACCAAAAATGAAAGGAATCTCGATGGCGAGCTTGGCTATGAATTTTTAGCCACATCTTTGTTGATCCCGATCTTCGAATTCAATATCGTATCGATGCGGGAAATACTTGAAATGTGCGAGTCTCGTAGTAAAAAAAAATCTCATCGAGCGGGACGAGCTCGCGTAACGGTGCAATATTCTATCGTTCGCATTTTTCTTTTTTTCTTTACTCCGTTACTTTTTTCTGCTTGAACCCAGTCTGTTACGTCGCACAATTTATCCGTGACTTGAGTAACTAAATGGTCGACGCATTGGCGATGGGGAAGGGTAGAAAAATGACGGGTCGACCGGTTCGTAACGGAGCACTTTAGTTCTCTGATCAGACATGATGCAAGTTGTTGGCTTAACTATAATCGGCAACAAGTTTGATTTTCAAACTCTACGCACTATGATCCATGCTAAATTACTCAAATATATTCCAAAATCGATACAAATCAACAGAATAAATTATTTTAAAACGCAGTTATTTCATAAAAAATTTCATTTTTTTTTTTTTGGCACATAATTTCAAATTAGAATATAAAATAAAAGTTATACAAACTTGTACAAATAATACATTCTCCATTGAATTTGAATACAATGATTAATATTAAATTTAACCCTTTGGCTCCACCTGATTTGATATTCTGCCGAAATTTTTTCGATTTTTTGGATATTGTGTAAAACACAATATTAGATTATCTCTTTAATGACAACCAATCAGGTGAAAACATTTTGAGGTTCGAAAATTACTTGCAAAAAAAGCCGCATGCAGTTAAGATAAGTGTGCAGCCGAATCAAAAAAGTTCCTCGTTCTAACGCTTCGGTAAAAAAAATCATCAATTCATAATTTTGAAAATAGGAATAAAACAATTCAGATCTGTTGAGATAACAAAATCAGATTTTATTGATCCAACGTTTAGGCTCAACGATTTTAATTGCGATGATTCACTGATTCTATAGATTTTTTGAATCAACATCTTGTTATCCTCATAAAAACAGTCTTTTTTTTCAATTTTTTAATATTGCATATTCAATAAAAAATAAAAATAAGTATTTAAAAAACAAAAACGAACATCTTTATCCAAATGAAAGTAAAATTTTTGCCATTCGAACGAGTTTGTTGTTCTTTCGTTGCTCGAATTGGCCCTAAATCGAATTTTATTTACATTAGTATAAATGCAAGAGCCCGAAACGACATCATTGCAGCAGGTAAGTTATGATTAAAACATAAAATTTTCCCTTCTTTTAGCAGCTATACAAATAAACATATGAAGAATGTATAAATGTATATTATTGCGTCCAACAGATCGGCACCTGTCTGGTATCATCCAATGAGTATAAAAATAAAAAATGAGAACATGCGTTGGCAACTTGTAAATCGACATGGGTAATTCTCGGCGAGGATTTCGAAAGGAAGAGGCATCCAGTGCAAGGACTCTCCATAATGATTTAAAATTGCAACGTAGCATCGAACGCGCGTTAGAAAGTTCATAATGCGAACGATTTTTTTTATCATTTTTTTCCACTATATTATAATTATAGTGCAAATTGATGTGTCGATAAATTTGAAGGATAGAGAATATTGAAAAACCTTTCTTGAATTTTCGAAAAGTTTGGAATCAATGATTGCTCGATTTTTTTTGAAATGCACATACAAGAACACAATTCACAATAATAAATAAAATCTTGTATGGAAATTACGATTGCGTTGGACACTTGGTGTCCTCGTATGTAAATCGATGCGTCGATTCTCCACCGAAGAAAAATTATTACAAAGATCCCGCAATCCAAGCATTTCAGTTATGGATTAATAAAAAAAAATCTACACATAAATATCGCAGGATGATTTCATAACGATCTCTGGAAGATAAATGTGGTGCAAGGACTTCTTCGGTTAATTAACCCATCGTGCAACAAATTCCAACAAAGTCCAGTGCGTGTCAGTCAAACATAACATTTATAAACATTGAATGTAATTTTCTATATATTTTTTCATTCAATCTTATATACTTTTCTAGCCTCTGTGCTAATTGTTCAAATTTTGTTGCATGTTTATTGCCTGTATTCAATTTTATGGATATGCTGATAAGCCAAAAGTCTTGTAAATAAAATTGAAAGTTTTTTTAAATATCAACTCATTTTAAGGAACGGAAAGTTTTATATACAATCATCATGGAGATAGTAAATTCAAAAGAAAAAAATAATAAATAACGAGAAAAAAAAAACTACGGATTTGTTTACCAAGCCCGCGGCCTATTGCGACATTGTATTAATTTAAGATGAATATTTCTTCACTTTTTTTTTATCTAACAATATCATACGAAATGCAAACTTCAATATTTTCGTTATTCGAATTTTCATTTAACATTTTCTAACGGTTTATAATGTAATATAATTATCCTATCCCGTTCGTGGATAAGTTAATTTGACACTATTTAACATACGCATACAACAAGATGTCAAATGTATACAGCAATAAAATTGCACAACATTTCATACAATCAAGATGTTTCATGTCTTACATTCAACTTCCGCTCGGCCCATATTATTCTTGCCCATTTTATTGCAAAATGCAAGATCACTTATGCGATTTATAGTTGCACTGGTGTGTCATTGATTGTTGCATGCCAATCATTTTATTACGAACTACGTTACGGTTGCAAAAAAAAAAAAAAAAAAACAAGTTATGCATGAACTATTAACCTCAGATTACTGGAGCTCCATTTCTCTTTCATTTTTATGCAAAATTATGTTTTCTATGAGCATTTATTCAATCTTTTCAATATTTGAGAACGTAGATAAATAAAAATGATTAAAAAATAATTATTTTTTTGTTATAACACCTTCAAATTTATTCGATTAATCACGTAACCAACAATTAGTCCATTTGCATTTTTATAAAAGATTTAAAAGAACATAAACGAACATTCGGTTGTGAAGTAATGAAAATAGGCCTCAATCTTGATAGCTGTTATTACCATGAACCTCATTCTGAGCTTTGTTCGAATTGTAAGGAAAAGAAAGTGTTGTTACCTCACAAAAAAGCTTTGTCAGAGAATTGGCCATTTTTTAAGATAAAATATCTGCATAAATCGTATTAAATAATTACTTTATCGATGTGACGCACACGATGTGATTTTGTCGAGGAGAACGGATGGAGAGAAAGCGTTGGTATAATATCGAAGCGCTCCCCCTCGACAAAAAAGCCAATCGTCCTTGCACCGGTTAACGTCAATAATAATATAAAAATATCGTGGACTTCCATATTTCTCGTTTAGAATGAAAAAAAAAGAAAAATCTACTTATTTGAAAATGGCGCGTTAAAAAAACCGTTTAGAAAAATTCACATTCATTACATTATTCATTTTTTCATTTTCGTACTTTTTAACCCGTTCAACGAACACTTCGGTAAAAACTGATTATCATTCTATCGATTCACGCCAATTGATTGAGCTCGAAAATAGTTTGGTGTCATTAGTTACGTGGCTAAGATACGGGTAGTCACGAAACTTAAGCTAATTGACGTTGCAATATTGAATGACCTGTCAATTTCTTGAAATTCAATTCAAATAATTCATTTTTTCAAATCCCGCCACAATGTAATTTACGTCATTAAATTCCTTTAGGAAGTAACGTTGACTATTTAAATTTGTTCTACTCAAAACTAAATTTACGAATTTTCGTTATGCGCATTAACATAATAATTTTTTATATAATTATTATAAATTGGTGTAAAACTTGATTTCTCATAATTATATTTTGATAAATATACTCTTATTTTTATGTTTATAAAATGAAAATAAACCACAGCGATAGGTACACGGGTCGATGTGTGGCTTCACCGATCACCAAATTGAAGCAGCCTCGAGCTAGGTCAATACTTGATTCGGTGAACGTTTAGCCATGCACCGGTTCGCGAATAAATCGCAGAGTGAAAAGGACAGTGTTTATAAATTTCTGACGCTGTTAACGAAGTGAAACTCAATAAAAACATGATCGCCTGTATCGGCCAAATTTTTCATAGTTTTCCTTGGATTCCGTTCAAATGTAATACAGTAGCGCATTAGAAAAAAAAATAGCAATAGGCAACACTTTGAGGGAGTGTTATACTAACAAAGAGTGCGAAATGGAGAAAAAGGAAATTGAAAAAAAAAAAAAAAACATACTCACTCGAAGACTAAAGTCCGATTCTATTGAAAATGCAAATGCTTCGTCGAATACGTGCAACAAAATTATTTTCGGAAATTGAGCACATGCTGGTCATCTCAACAGTATATTTTGTTGTTTAATCAGATATACTGTTGAAATAACAAAAATTTAGGTAATTAATGAAAATAATTGTATTGGACGTATTGTACAAAATATTTGCATTTTCAACAAGATCGGGTTTTCAGTGACTAGTCCAACGAAAATTGACTATAAAATTGAATCGATAAAATAATACGATTAATAAATACAGCTTTAATGTTTATGTACCAAAACTACGATATTTCATGAACGTACATATACATCAAACACAATAATAGACGATGTTAAATATGAGTGAAACGAGTGCCACGAACAGAAAATGAGTAAGAATTAAAATATCGTTGACTACGTGCAGCATACACTTTTTATTTGCATGTGAAGGTATGCGCCACACACAATAAATACCACTTGCGAACCCAACATCTACGTCGTCAAGAATAAACTGTACACGTATAAACAACGGGTGTTGAAATTATAATATTACACTTGTACAAATACGCGATTTAAATGAATCCTCAGTTAGTTGAAAGAAAAAAAAAACACGTACACACACAAAAATGATTAAACGTCGTGGAGGAAATTCTAACAGAGATTCGAAATACATGGAGACCATAAAAATTTGTCTAAATATCTATAAACGGTTGGCCACGAAAATTATGGGATTTCATAACCCAGCGATACAGATGTAAGTAAATAAAATTCATGGCCTGAGGGATTTATGAAAAAATGTACGTCCCACGTGTCAGTAAAATGTATACCAAAAGAAAGAGAGCACGAGACGAGTCAATTTGATGTTCCTGTGTATCCTCAGATGCAATAAAAAGTCAGTTCAAAACGTGAGCGTAAATACCTCAAATTTGAAAGGACAGACAGTCTCATGATTTATTTTTATCCAAAAGGCTAAGGAAATACTATTTATAAGTAAATCCTTTCTCTTTCGTTGGACAGTTTGCATGATAATTTCGTATGTTTGAGAATAATAATCAATGTCAAAAGGTCAAAAGGACTGGATTAGAGCATCGTCGTATCCCCTCATTCATATATTTAGCATCTAAAACAATGTGTTCACAAAACATAATGTATATTTACTTGTAATTTAAAGAGTATCGCGTGCTGAAATAGCACGCGTGCGTAAACATTCGATTTGCAAAAGGTTGTCGAATAGGTAGCGTTGCGTGACGACCAAAAAGTACAATTACACGTATACGAAGCCTGTCAATCGTATGTTTTAACAGTTTGAACTTTACAGCCACCCTGTATAAGTGTCCGATATATGACGATACATAACACCACGAGTTGGCGAATGGCGCGCGACTAGGCGTGGACCCGTACTCATGTTTTTTTTTTATTAAAGGATATACACAACGAGAACATTCACAACATCGTGATACGGATACGTTGAATTTACGTTTTAAATACACTCGTGAGCACGAGGTGTATTAGCCACACTAAATATCTCAAGAAACTTGATGCGAGAGTTTCAGTTCCTCGAGGACTCGAACTAAACACGCGTTCCTCATATCCCAGTCTTTCAATCTTCTATCCATTGACACTCAAATATATAATAAATATGTATAAAATATATACATATTTACAGAGAAAGAAAGAGAGAGAGAGAATTAGAAAAAAATCTCTCTAACGATTAAAAGAGTAGCATCGTAGCGGGGTACCAAGTAGTGACATATTTTTTAAAATTTTTTTATTTTTTTTATTTTATAAAGTTCTTGAAAATATTACACATGATACCACACAAATTTGTGATTTTCTAAAGAGCGATTCCTGGACTTACACACGAACGCTCGATAATTCGAACGGACATTCAAATTAAATAAAAATTGAAAAATTACCATTACAATAATAAAAACAAGAGATTTTACAGTAGAAAATGTAAATTGTCATAAAAATGTGGGAAATTTTAGTTTTTTTTTTCTTCATTTCTCTATAGCCTCGATGAGAATAATTGTGTCAATCGTGATAAGGCAATTCTTGCTTGCAAATAAAAATATCCTCATCGCGTCGTATAGTATTTTTTTGTTGCAACGTTTCGTGATTAACATCTTATTGAAATAATAAAAATAAAAATAACGTCTTGACCACCAATATGATGATTTTTTAAGATTTTCACATTAACGACCTTTCCTGACCTTTGAAGAAACACACTTGAGGAGAGAATGAAATAAGTTAACGGACTATGAACGATGTCAGAGAAGATGTTCCTCTCATCGCAAAGTGAGAGGCTGACCGGTTTAATCGCCGGGAAGTCGATGAAATATGCATGCATGCTTGATATTAATAAAGAACCTGATTTCTAGTAACATACAACCATTTGCTTACTTCGGAACGTTCACGCTGATGAGGAAATGAAAATGTCTGGCAATAAATTTGTGAAACTTTGATGTAATAAATCATCGATAGACGGTAGAGTGTGTGTGTGTGTGTTTGTGCGTATTTTTCTTAACGTATTAGTGAAAAGATTAGTTTTATTTTAATCGGTTATATGAGGATTCATTCACTTTTGTTAATTTTAAGGCAGATAATGTGTTGACATACGGAAAAATTAAAACGTCCATACGTTTTATAAAGAAAAATATATTTCTTCCCTGATTTGAAACTATTTATGGTTTCAGTAAAAAATATAATCAGCCACGATTTCAAGAATCAATGGCCAGCTATCATTGAATCTGAACTCCGAATAAAAATTGATTTTAATGCCCATCAGTGCAAGCCTTTTGAAAACTTTCGATCCTAATAATTTTACGCTTTAGTTTCAATCGGTACTTTTGTTTTCCGCATCAACTTCTTTCAAACATAATTTAATGAAACATATATTTTCAATACACACTTACAAGTGATATAATTGCTTGAACGGAATAGAAAGAAGTTGAGGGAGTGAGAGGATGAGAGAATCGAACCGAAAAAGTAATTACCAAATCTGTCTGCTAATATCCAAGGCTTTACAACGCGATTTCCTCGTTCAAGGTGTGTTACACGCAAATAACTTGATAATACACGCCAAATGAGTACGTATCCGAGCGTTACATCGTACACATCGCTTCCTTCAAAGCGCTTAATTAGCCACACATTCGTCATTACGAACGGATAATTTGTTTATGAACAACCCAAATACATCACATCCGGTAGGTCAATGAATTATAGAGGATATACTTTAATTACATTGAAAAAAATTAAATATATACATTCCACTTAGCATGGTGCTAAAATGATTGAGAAATTGCAAAACGCATGTATTTCCGTTTGTAACTCTTTGGAAAACGAACAAAAATAAAATCATACCTTTTTTCATACACGTTTTTGTTCATCGTTTCATATGTTTTTACCCAAACTTTGTATCTGCATTTAAGATCATCAGAGGCAAAGCTGTGTTTTTCAAAACATGTTATTCAACAAATTGACGAGAGAAAAAAATCGTCCCTTCTTTTTCATACTTTTTTCTTCATCGCTTAACATATTTTTATCCAAAATTTGTATCTGCTTTTAAAATTGTCAGAGGCTAAACAGTGGGTGTTTTTTTTTTTTAACATGTTATTTCATAAATTAACGATAAAAGAAAAGAATCTCTTGATAAACGAAATTTGTTTCAGATTCGATGAAATTCAATAGGATAATTTTCTATATATTTATTTTCGGTAGCGAGCCTGCAATTTAAATGTTTTACGAGTTGTTGAACGAAATTTTTTCTATACTTTCAAAATTGCCAATGTCTTAATTGCTTCTATTTTTAAATACTATATCGAGTAAAAAAAAAAGAGAACAAAAATGTTCTTTTCACGAGTTGATTATTGAATAACGAAACGAAATAGCGAACAAAAAAGTTTGCTACGGATGTTTAAAAGATCATATAATATTGAAAATATAAATAAGACTTTTGAAATTTATAAAACTCTGTGCAACATGACAATCCAGCTAAAAAAAAGTGTTAAATAACCGTGAAATGTACAAGAAAAAATATTAAAAAACATTGTAATGGAAACATACGTGAAAAAATACTACTCACTTGACTGGAAGGTCCTCGTAGGCCGTTTGCTGTGACGAAAAGTAACGCCACAAGTAGGACCACCGAAAACCACTGAAACCTCCTCGCCATTCTGGAATGTAAATATTTCAAAAATATTTTAAATAAATTGTAATTTTTATATGTAAATATGTATTTACTGGCGAGCAACATAGTATGTGGCGCGAAATCTTGAAAAGATATTACGAGCTCGCGGGACGTTACCGCCGTAATTCGACACGGATCGATTTTCACGTCGACAGAGCATAATGAAAGAACGAATCGCTCATCACGAGACTCACTTTTATTTTTATTTTTTTTTACTCTCTCGATGAATCTCGTTCCTTCTGGCGGAAATACTTTCCAATGTTTTCAACATATTCTCAAAATGTATTTTTATATATATTTATATTTATTTATTTACACAAATTTGTGTCTTCTAATGAAAATGACGAATAAATCGAATCTAAGAACGTACATTTTTCAACCTTTTGTACTCTAGCAATAAATATGCACCTGCGTACTATTAAGACTGAATTTTATGCAGTTAATTAAGTTTCGAGATAAATTCATAACCACAGTGTGCTCGCAACCGCACTGACCGGTCATTATATTACGTACACAGAGAAATACATGAACACATGGATTCTCTGATTCTGATATGGACCATTATTTCAATCGGTATATTTTGCCGATGAACCAAATTGAGTATGAATTGATTGATTAATCGTCCGAGTGCTGAAAGTCAATCATAATGAAGCTTACTTCTTAAATACGTAATTAATGTTTACGTCTTAGATGAACATCGTTATGGGATAAAGAAAAAAAAGTAAAAAATATTAATGTTCACATTGAAAAGAGGAAATTATTTCAGATTCCAAAATTCATCGAGTTCCACGTGTATTCGATATTTTTTTTACGCAAATAGTTTATACTGAAAAAATATAATCGACGAAGTAGTTTCCTGATATTTTAAAAACGATGTCGAATTGTGCGAAAGAAATCATTTTATTCTTTTTTTTAGACTTTTTTGGACTTCTCCCTGTAGAAATAACATTTTTTTTATTTTCAGAATTGGTATCAAAATTTGTAAAAACCGAATAGTATGAATTTTTATGTTTGATAAAAAATCTATATTTGACATAAACATAAGTTTTGTCATTCGAGAAAAAGTTTCAATGCAAGATCAATTTTTCCAACAAATAATATGTCATCATTGTTTATTAATTTTGATCGCAATTTTTAGTGTTTATTTTATGAATTTCAAAACTTCAATGATTCTCGAAGCATTAGAACAGTTTGAAGTAAAAAATACTTTAAATATTTCATTTGCTACGTGTTTTCTAAATGTTTCATATTTATCGTGTATGAGTATTTTCCATGATATCGACGAATTAGATCAACCGTTCACTTTCTGCTCAGCAAAAAATTTCCTTAGCAGCAGTGAACGAAAATGAACCGTCTCAGAGGCACTGACAGTGCTGTCATAAAAAATATGTTCAAATGAGACATCGATCTGATTCATTAATAACGGTAAATAATAAAGAAATGAAAATTGCTAGAGAATCAAAGGACCTTGGACTTGAAATATATCCAAGAAGATTGATTGCGAGCGTAGAGCCTCGAACAATCGAAAACATCGTCATAATGGAGCAGAAGAGGATGAGAAGGAACGAGATTGCAAGATCACTGGGTCGTAGTACACACGGAACCGTTAGCCGAGAAGACCTTCTCATGAGTACACACAGACTCACAAGATTCCGGTCGAATCGATAAATTTCATTACGTAACTGTAGGAATATATCCTTCGATTATATTTGTATTTGTTACTTTTTGAAATCATCTCCACTCTCATATTTTATGCAAATAATTGTTTCAAACGTTTTTTTTTATTATTATTTTGGATCAAAAATGCTATATAGTTTGAGGAAATGATCGTTTGATACGAAAGTTTTTTCATTATTATTCAAGTGGACGTAAGACGTCAAATTAATTCAAGCAACTTTTTTCTATTTATTTCCGGTATACACGATCGAATTATGAATAATAATTTGTAAAATACTGTTCTCTGCAACTTACAATTATTATTCGCCTTAAATAAGGTTATGTATTTCAAAAAAAAAAAAGGAAAAAACATTTTTGTTATATGCTCTTGCGATTAAAAAAAAATATGAAATAATTCCTGCCTTCAAATATCTCAAGTCGAAGGCATTATAAATATTTCTATTCGAAGTTAACATAATCCAGTAAATTTTCTTGTGTCAGGTGCCGATATATTGAACTTGTTTCATTCTCCATTATTTTACCATGAATTTTATAGCTGTGCGGATTATCACCAAGCTAAGGATCGAAACAATGTGTTTTCATGAAAGTTATATACTTGAAAACCGAATAAAAAAAGAAAAGCAAATTGGTTTTTATGATAATCTCGAGATAATAAAAATGAATAAAGAAAATTTAAATACACGACTGAGACGAATAAAAATAAACTTAGACGAAAAATCTTTTTAGATTTATTCCTACATGAATGAACTTCAACGAATAATTTCATCTTGGAGAATAATTGAGCAATTGCAGAATTATTCCACCGGGCGTTATGACGTTTTCATTACTATTATTAAAATATGCAAAAATTGCTCTCTCGATGCTGAACGATATAACATATTTTTCGATCTTTTTTTTCTTCTCGTGTTTCTTTGAAAACCTAAACCCTTAGAACGATAAAATTTGACTTTTAATCTCACATTCGGATTAAATTGTTTTTGTTTTCTTGTTTTTTTTTCTGCTTCCTGACAGATCTGAAGTGCTCCATGTATTTTATATTTTACGTAAGGTGGCTGGGGAACATCTGGTCAGTTATAATAATCTCGTGAAAGTCGTGCAGCAATCTCTCTGTCTCTTGTCGTGGGACAAGCTGCGAACGCTCAGTTAATCTCGTTCGCTTGGTTTAATATTCCACAATTTCATTCTACGAGTATAACTCCAGACTAGAAATATTACAGTGCAAGCTTCGTGTAACACGGTGATTGCGAGCAAAGAATTGTTCGACTATGCTCCGGTGACTTTTTTCAGCATTTAGTCAATTCCTGAACCCCTGGGGGCTTGAAGCCTAACAAATAACTATTCTAAGGAACCTCGATAAACTGTTTTATGAATTGCATTCACTAAACTCGTTAAGCATATGCACCATTGCAATGAAAACAAAGCGAAATTCCAACATGGAATTAAACCAAAATAGAGGAAAAACGACAAAACAATTTTTTCCAAACAGAAAAATTAATCTATCGTCCTATTTTTTTTTTTTTTTTTTTTTTTCATAATGAATGATAAATTAATTTTATATCTTGACGAAATAAAAATTTGTATGAATACCTTGTATTAATATTTTTAATCAAATTAATCATTTTAATTGTATAATTAATTAGAGAAATAAGTTTTTATAAAACACCAAATAATTCATACGAGGAGGAAAAAGCACTGAGATATTAATACGAATTCGTAAGCCTGAATGACGATAAAATCAAATTAAATCTGCACTTATTCCTGTTTGTATTTTCACAAAAAATAAGTAAAAACCCGTGTCACGGAATGACAAATAACAAATTGATTTCTCACCTTGATCTTCTAATCCAATCTAACGTTCATAATATAAAAATATATAAATTTATATATTAATGTGTATTTATCACAGTTCACTTTGATTTTCGATGGTCGAGGCAAATACGCACAGCACTACGAATGTTCGAAAAACGAGTCGATCGAATGAACGTTCAAATAAACTCAAAAAACAACAAAATGAAAACTTTTACTCCAATTACGTTTGTACGTAGTTTCTCCCGGTCCAATGATTCGTAACGATTGACGCGAATGATTTGATGATAAAATAGTATAAAAAAAAAAAAAAAAGAAAAAAATTAACACACAACAAAATACAACGACGAATCAGATTAAACGAATTTCGCGAAAAGCATTTTTGCTGTAAGGTGTAAACGCTTTGACGGTCGGTTGTAGAGTGTCGAAGATAAATGAAACTCGATCGAATGGGCTGTGTCAAAAAACGGGGCACGAGCAACAAGGGAGGTACGAGTAAAAAGTTGAAAAAAAGCGGGAAAAAGAGAATAATAAGAAGAAAAAAAAGGAAAAACATAAACGAAAAAGAAAGAAAGATATAAGCAAAAGGGTAGGGAGCGTGCCGACAACCCGGCATTTTCCCTTTCGCTCGTGTCCGATTCACCCCACCCTGACACAACGTTTCCCCCCCACTCCATCCTTATCGCTCTGGGGCCCACCGGCCCCCAGAGCTTGAGCTAGTTACACAAAGTGGGGATCCGCGTCCACGCGGCTCACGCGGCAATACGACGACAACGCGCCAGCTATTACACCGGTTAAAGTCCGTTCGGACGATCACTCGGATCACTCGATCGAAACGAAATTTACTCTCTATTTCGTCCGACACTTCGAAGACATTATATGCGTGCTCCCTTTTCACGATATTTCGATCGATGGTTGTATCAGAGAAACACCTTTAAAACACCTTCAACGTATTTAAACAGCAAATATTTTTTGTGGAAACGAACTCGAAAACTTTTTTGAACATTTTTTCGAAAACTTTGAGATTTAATCCTGCTCGTCCCGAAATCGATGTAATTTTAGACTCGCCAATTCTTGAAAGTATTCTCTAGAATCTTCATTCACCAGAATTTTATTGAAGGAACTGGAAGAAAAAAAACAGCAGTGCGATCGAAGAAACTGCATAGATTTCATCGAATCTTTGCGAACGTTTTTATCGTTTGAAAAAAGTGCTAAAAATATTATCTTCCCGCAAGAAGATGATTTAAATGAAAAATCTACAGTGCATGCAACATGAACGAGGGACAAAGTTGTATTCATGTGATTATTTCCGAGCAATATGAAAATTTTCATAGAAATAAAATTAAATCTCTTGCTTGATCTGGGAAATTTTATATTCCCATAAGAATTAACTTTTTGTCAATTAAAATATAAAAAAATCGAAGATTGTTTTTTTTTTTCAATAACTGCAAGATCATTCTTCAATTTGAATTATTTTCGAGTACATTCAAATATTTTTACAATTTCTTCTAAGCGTTCACGTTTGCGATCAGTCTCGGAATGATAATTTTTTTTTTTTCCAGCTAAATCTTTATTTTTTTTCTTCACTTGTGAAATATATCTGTAAAAAAATCTAAATTTTGTAATAAAAAAAAGGTCGTAATTTAAATGGTTTTCCGTAATAATATTTTTCATGTATATGCGAAATTTCATTTGTTCTCCATGAAAACGTGAGTTTTGTACGCTTAAAATTATGCTCAACCCGAAATAATTTTTCGGTTTTCATTTTTACCGAGTGTGCTTTTCAATTTTTGGCTGTTTTTAAATTCCATTCATAAATTGTCACGACAGGAAGCCGTAATTATTATTCTATAGATATGATATTTCCTGGACTAAATATATGTCTGATGAAAGTTTATTTCAATGTTATTCAGTGGATTCACTTCGCAACCGTAACAATAAAATAGGTTAAAGAAAAGCGAATGACTAATAATTACAAGATAATTACGAAGACGCATATGTCCATGTCCTATATTTTAACGATAAATATTCGGATGAACGCGTGTATGTCAATTCCGTAAGGTGTCGCTTTCCCTTGACATTCTGGATTGGTTTTATTTACTGGTAAAAGGACTCGAAACTCCGACCATCCGATAGTATAAATTGTACATAATCATAGACTATAACTCGGTCACAGAAGCAATGAAAACGTCATCTATTAAGTACGTGACTTTACGGTTGAGATTAAAAAGATAAATATATAGTGAAGCCTGATTTTGATATGAAGAATTTTTGACGAAAGGGAAATCAAACATTTTTTCGAACTGTCTATCAACTCACTGTCAAATAAATTATTTAGTTCCCTTTATTTAAATTAAATATCAATTTGATTATTCAATTTATAAGGAAAATACCGAACAACACGAAATAAAATAATGATAATCTTCATAATAATCTCGTTTCATAATAATTTACATATCATTTTTTTCGTACATTTTTTTTCCGTCTCGTAAAAAGATTTATATATAATACAAGCATAATATTTACATTTGTTGAGAATATAATGTGGAAGTTCGAAAAGTTTTATTATTCTTTCCGAACGAGACGGATGAGACTAATCGTAATGCGTGTGATAAAAAAACAGTGAAAAACTTCTCGATGTACATTTTTTCGTTGTTTCTATACATATGATTTTACGGCCAATAGTATAAAAATGTGAAATTAAGTTCGTGACCCAAATCCAAGTTGAAAACTCTTGTATCATTGGTCCATTGAGCTCATCCCGCCTGAAGAATTGTCAAATATTAAAGTTTAAGAATTAGCGTTCGTTTATCGCGCATACTGCCGAAACGATTAAATGTAGACGAAAAGGTTACAAGACCAATCTTGTAGTGCATAAAATTCCCCTTGAAAAATTTTTTCGCGGTACTTTTTTATTTCCAACAGTTTAGATCTGAGAGCAAATTAAAAAAAAAAGCGAACAATTTCGAAAGATTTTTCGAATCGATCTCCGAACGAAGCTATTGAAAATAGAACTTATTTTTTTAGACTTTTTTAAGGAACATCTGATCCGGTTTAAGATTACTTCCATGGACTTTTGGTCTATATCTAACCGTTCCGGCGGGATGTGTTTAAAAAAAAAACGTCTGTCCTTGAAAATAATTGATAACTCGTCAAGAAACATACATTTCACTATAAAGACCTATCGACTCGCCATTAGGTCGTGAACAAGCTCGAATTTGGTCTCGTTTTCTTTGTAGGATACACTCTGTATGATTAGGGCATGGTGAAATTATCTGTTATCGCATAACTACATTTCAATAATTTCACAATACGTACTTGTTAAAACACAAGGGGAAAACAGTCGGGGACGCGTTCTATTAAGCAAAAGAAAAATCGAATCGTTAGTAAATTAGTTTCGGGAGAAAGCGAAATTATATTTCAATATTACTCATTATTGAGATATATATATAATTATGCACGCATCGAAAAACGCCATCTAAGTCATAGAATAGCAGTGTGACGAGTTACAAAATCAAGGTTGATCGTAAATTATAACCTTTATTCAATAACGTATTTTTAGAACATTCGTTTACATGTGATTTAGGATACAATGGTGCCAAAGCCGAATCTTCCGTGTAACATTCGGTACAATTCGACAATCGTCGAGGACGCTCGGTTTTGTCCGAGGTGCGAACGTGGCCAGCGAGCTGTCAAGTTTAAAAATTTATTTCGTCACCTGATATAACGTTCCAGTCCGATGATCGCTGAATCGAGTGTAGCGATAACAAAATCACGAGATCATGATCAATGATAATTTTTTTATTGTTTCTTTGCAAAGTATTATCTTAAATGTATATTTTGTCTTAAACATAACCTCTTCTAGTGTGTGAATGCAATAATATTTCTGTTACTGGCACCATAAAGCCGGTATAAAATTGTGTTTTATTACAATTTATCATTATGTTTTTCCATACAGTTGTCCCAATTTAATGACCAAATGAGTTTCCCTTGAAATTTTTTTTCTACGAAAATACTTTCAGTGACGGATCACCTTGCCTGCTGCCTGTTTTCACAGTATTTCGAGTTTCTCAGGAACATATGTGTCTTTTTATATTCCAATGACGTAAATTCTGTATTTATCAGACCTCGGGCTGTCTACTCGATGTTTTTTAATTCAATGTTTCTTTTTGGTCGATGAAAATTGTAACTCAGAAATTGTATACCTGGTGTCATATTCGTCAAGATCGATCTCATATAGCAATACAGTGAAAATTGTGATACAACGTGTTTTTTTTATTCGCGATGCCAAGTGACAACTCAGTGAACCAACCAAACAATGTTTCAAATCAAGACATCATAGAAGAAATTCTGAATTCTCCTGATTCAGAATTTGACGATGCTCTTGGCGTTCCAGACTCTTTGGAAATTGATGAAAATGGCCAACCCGTTGATATTCTGAATGACAATAATTGTCAAGACGTCCACCCCAACTCGGAAGGTAAAATTTTTCTAATTATAAAATAATTTCAAAGTGTTTAACTGCCCTATGGGTGTTTTGGTTTTGAATTTGAAAAAGTGTCAAAAGTTTTCATAAACTTGATAAAATTTTGTAATAATTTTGAAAATTGAAAAAATAATTGTGCGCATGAAAAATTAAAAATGAAAAATCTCCTTGAATAATGGTTATTTTTTCTGTAATTAAAATTGATGTAAGTTTTATGATGTATGCATTTTTTAAGTATTGCAAATTCAAATGATCAACAATGAAAATCACATTCTGCAAAATCATCTGCGTAATCATATAAAGATTAAAATAGGTAAAATTTTTTTATTTCAAACAATTTCTTTCCATAAAATGAAAATCTTGTTGCAACTGTTTCAAAATATTCAATCTCAAGTTTGACGTGTTCAAAATTTTTTCAAAAATACTTGGCATCGAGACGCAACTGCGTTTTTAGCTATCTTGTAATTATATGTCACTTAAGACATTTTTGAAATACTTGAAAACTATCAGCTGGACTTGTTTTTTCTTATTTTATGCTATAGTTTCATAATGTACGACATTACTCTTTATTTATTAATTTAATTTAATTATTTATTTATTAATACAGAGCATCCAAGAGTTATACCGTTCTCAGAGATATATTCTCTGGCGGTGAAGTTTGACAGTCGAAGCCGTACCATATTCATACCCGGTGAAGAAATAATAGTCAAGATAATAGACAATGAGCGCAGTATCACAACACATCCGTTGAATCCTAATTTATACACGATAGAATTCAAGCATGGTGCTTTTGTTTGGAGCGTAAAAAAAAGATACAAACATATTCAGTATCTTCATAATCAACTAAAGATTTATCGAACGAGCCTTAATATTCCATTTCCAACAAAAAGTCACCGAGAGCATAGAAACAGTTTGAAAAACCTTGGAGATGATCAAATGAAGCGACGGAATAAAGGTGCTCTGCCTCGGTAAGTAATAAGAAAATTTGTCTGATAAATTCAATGACTTTGCAGTAACAAGGAATATATTAATGTTTATTTTTTTTTCCTTCAGATTCCCAAACAAACCAGATGGTCTCGTATCTTACGAACAATTGCCAAATAGAATGAGACTGCTTGAGGATTATCTTGGAAATTTATTAAAAATTGAGATCTACAAGCGACATCCGGAGACGGTATTGACCAAGTTTCTCTATTTCAAAAATAATTCATGATTTTATTGAATTTATTAATAAAATGGATAAATTATAGATATGTTTCATGGAACTGTCGCGTTTATCTTTCATCGAAGATCTCGGTGGAAAGGGGAAAGAAGGACTAGTCCTGAAACGTACTGGCTCGAGCGCAAAAGCGAGATGTTACTTTTGTGGTTTGTGTAAAGGTATGAGCTGCATGCGTTGTAATTATTTTTGCACGTCCCTGTGTGGTACCTGGCACTCGAGACATCTAGTCGTCAAGGACACGTTTGTCGTGTACATCAGTCCAAAAGATGGAACAATTAAAAGCGTTATACTGATGGACAACGGTTTTGAAGTCAGCTCAGGAATGTATTCGACCGGATTAAAGAATGGCTTGCAAATCTTGAATTTGAGCAGACACATTGTACTAAAATGTTGGACGAGAAGAAAAGCCAAAGAATGGCTCGAATTCATACAGAGTGTTGCGAATAACGAGGGGAAGCAGTTTATCCGAGAAAATCCTCACAAATCATTCGCCCCCTACAGATCACTTACACCAGCTACTTGGTACGTTGATGGCTGTGATTACATGGCTGCTGTTGCGGATGCTCTCGAAAATGCTAGTCAAGAAATTTTCATAGCCGATTGGTGGCTCTCGCCAGAGATCTACATGAAGAGACCGGTTTTTAACGATGATTACTGGCGTCTCGATAAAATACTTCAGAGAAAAGCGGTGAGAATTTTTCAGCATCTATTCAATCAAATAATCAGCTGTCGCAATGATAACTTCCATCTTTCTTATTTCTGTCATTATCAATTTTTGTTTTCAAATACTTGTCACGAAATAGGTCATTGATATTCAATACAAACACTCAAATTATGACGATATTCATCGAAAACCGATTCTCAATTTATACCAATAAAATCATAACTTTTCAACGCAGTTGTCTCGCCAGAAACTTGTATAATTTTTTTAAATTCTTTCACAGTAACAAATTTTCAGGACACGACTATATGTCAAATATGAAAATTTTATACGTTTTTTCATCGACAATTTTCTGTATAAGAAAAACTCTATTTGAACGTTCTCTTTCCATCATTTTATAAGTTCTCAAGGTCCTCTTAAACATAACAATTAACATTATTACAATTCATCTCAAGTTTCGTCCAATATTTTTTACATTGATTGATTGATTGAATAAGCGAACTACTGAATATAATTGTGACAAGACAACTGCGTTAAATGGGAATTATATTTGTACAACAGTAAAAAATTAAAACGACCTCCCATGACGAATAATTTTGTATAAATATCTCAAAAGAAACTAAAGTAGAAAGTATGCGAACATGTTCAATTTGCATATAAATTCACTCGTAACTCATCATAAAAACTATTTGGATAAAAACCATTACGATGCGTTAAAAACACAGTAACTGCATTTTGCCATAATTGAAAATTCGCTCTATTTCGTATACGATATAAATTAATAAACGTTTTTTGCATTCGGTCTTGCTTGGGATCAATTTGATTTAAATGGGTAAGAGCAAAACTAAGTAACGTTCCTTTTTTTTAATTCAATAAGAAAGGAAGTGAGATAAAGTTTTTTTTTTCATCATCCCAGCTAGGAGGAGTCAAAGTATTCGTCATGATTTATAAAGAAGTAGAACTCGCTCTAGGAATAAAAAGTTTCTACAGTAAGCAGAAACTCCTCCAAGGCTGTTCGGAAAATATAAAAGTACTTCGTCACCCGGATCATGCACGAGTCGGTGTATTACTATGGGCTCATCATGAGAAAATCGTAGTCGTAGATCAATCAATCGCATTTCTTGGTGGGATCGATCTTTGCTACGGTCGTTGGGACAATAACGAACATCGATTAACCGACCTCGGTAATTTATGTTTCTCTGTCTTTCTCTCTTACTTTCGAGTCCAAATAGCAATTATTCTAATGAGGTGAATTCAAATTGTTCATTTATCGTTTTTCATCATTTCATAACATTGAAGTTTGTGTTAAATTAATGTAACAAAAAATTCATTAATTATATTCCTCGTTTTTTTAAATCGTTCAAATTTTATCATATAGATGCATTTTTTTTTTTTCTTTTATAAACGAAGTATATTAATTTGAATAGTATTGTTTGTAATGAATATTTCTTCGAGCAGAGCCTCGCACTTATTTACACAGAATTTTATACTCTATTAAGATCAATAAACAATTATTGCGTTTTAATTATGCAAACTTTAATACTATTTTATTTTCTCGAAAAGGGAATAACGTCATTTGTTATTAAATGCATTTATCATCCATTTTTTATTCACAGGATCTGCTCATCATTCCAGCATCTACATTCCATCCAAGGAAAAAATAACAACTAGCAGTACAAGAAGAACACCTAATTTTCGGAGGAACAAACACGTTTTGCGACCATTGGCTATTTCTACCAATACAATTGCTTTAGCGACAACAAAATTCTTGCCTATTCCGTGAGTATTCGAATATACACTGGTCTCTTTTACGTTTTTGCAGTTTTAATTTCATTTGATCAATACGTCGTTGAAATGTATTCAATTTAATTAAATAATTATTACAAATTCTTTCTAAATAAAATGTAATCGAAAAAAAAAATAGCTCTAATGTTTTACAAGTCAAAAAATGTGTTCAAATTAAAAGAAAAATAAATTAATTTTGACCATCTATTTATCATTATTTTGATAATTCTCTAAAACAATCAAAACTTTGAGCACAGACCAATACTCGAGAAAAAGGAGTCGATACCGACATTGTTGTCCGTCAAACCACTGTCAAATTCTCAACCAGAAGAATCGAGCGAAACAGTCAAAGGTGATAGTCCGGAATTTCAAAGAAAAAATTTATTCGTTAAAGCAAAAGATACGGTTGACAAGGTCAAGTACAACGTGATGATGAAGAGGAAAGAATGGATAAATATGGTTTACAACCCGAACGAACTTGAGAAGGAAGAAGATAGTGACGACGAAGTTGACAAGTAAAATTTCGACAACTTATGGTATCGGTAATCAAATTACTAGAGCTATTTTCATAAATTGGCAAATAATTTGTTTAAACGTTGTGTACAATCCATTATTGATGTCTAAATAATGATTTAATATTCAAATACATCTTTGCACTCAAACGTAGAATCAAAAATTTCACAAGTTCGTAAAATAAAACTTAAATAAGGATTATTGACGAATCCGGAAATTTCCTCATTCAATGGAATGTCTTTGAACACTGATGAAAAAGAAATTTCGAAGGATTCAAACCATAATGGAACCATTCGAAATTGTTTCAAAAGCTCATAAAATCAGCAAAAAAAAACTTTTTTTTTTTTTTCAATTTGTCCTCATTGTTCATTGTATTTTTTGCGAATGACTTGGAAACTGAGTGATTTATAACAAAAAAAAATATTCTACTTGTTTTTCTACGTAAAGAAAAATTTGAAAATAATTTTTTTTTCTACAATTGCTCTATTATTTTGATCTCCCTCTGCATTATTTGTACCACGGATGATCAATCGCTGTTGTTACATCATTTTGATATTCTTTCTTCAGTGTATCTTTACGAAATTCCAAAGATCTTGGGGACATGAGAAACGTGGATTTTCGAATGAGTGATTTTTCAACCGGAGGTTCAAAACTTTGGTTGGGCAAAGACTACACTAATTTTATAGTCAAAGATTTCTATGATCTCGAGAGACCTTATCAAGATTCGGTGGACCGTAGTACAACTCCACGAATGCCTTGGCACGATGTTGGTGTCATGGTAAAAAATTTTGCAGCGAGGGACGTTGCCCGCCACTTTATACAACGTTGGAACGCGATAAAGGTAAACCAACGAACTTCTCATCCGTTTTTCATTCAAAAAACATAATGTCGCGAAATAAATAACTGGTAGAAAATTTAAACGTAAACGTATTCTTGAAAAATGCGCAGTATGATATTTACGAACTAAACAACTGATACATCGCCTTGAAAAAGCATCGTCCGGAATATTTCTTCGTATAGAATTATTTTACAAAATTTACTTTTTATATTACTTTTTAATCCATTTTTTCTAATGTCACATATTTTTTGAAAGAAATTTTAGTAGAATTAATATAATGGTACAGAGAAAAAGTCATTCAAAATATATGTAAAATATTTCGAGTCCATATTTCAATGATTTTGCTTCAATTGGTCCTCTATTTGACGTGATACTATTTGCATGATTTTTTCTCACCTAGTTCCATTTAGTAAAATTCCATAAAATCTTTCAAATTATTAAATAAATTGTAATTTTTGTTCTTTAAGATGGAAAAAGCTAAATTGAATCCAACTTACCCATTTTTACTGCCAAAATCCTACAAAGATTCCGGTGTTAGTTCGACGAGAGAAGATCCTCGAGCTGCTCATAAGGTTCAATGTCAAGTACTGAGATCTGTGAGTTCGTGGTCCGCTGGATTCCTCGAACCAGACACTGTGGAGCAGAGTATTCACGAAGCTTATATTGATGCGATAAGCAATGCAAAGAGGTAAATATGATTAAGTAATTTGTTTTTTCATGAACAATAATTATCCTGGAAAATCCTTAAGTAAATTTTTCATTCGTACAGATTCATCTACATAGAAAATCAATTTTTTATAACTCTGGCTACAATGGATCGTAGTTCAGTAAAAAATCGAATCGGGGATACTCTTCTAAAAAGAATACTTCAGGCACACAGGGAAGGATCAGTTTTTCGGGTTTTCGTTGTGATGCCTTTACTGCCAGGATTTGAGGGTGAAATTGGTGGAGCTAGTGGGACAGCCCTTCACGCGATAACCCATTGGAATTATTCGTCCATATCAAGGTGCTCGATATTCCTTAAAATTTGTCTCTCTTTTTCTATTTTTGTAATACAAAAAAAAAATATATAAAATTCTTATTTTGTTCATTATTTTTATGAAAACAACAGAGGCACCGATGCCATCTTAAATCGACTCATGGAATTCGGTATTGAAGATCCAAGTCAATACATTACATTCCACGGTCTAAGGTCTCATTCATTGCTCAATGGTACTATGGTCACTGAACTTATTTATGTTCATAGTAAATTAATGATCGTTGATGATAAGACCGTTATTTGCGGATCTGCGAATATCAACGACAGAAGTATGATTGCCACGCGGGACAGCGAAATCGCAGTAATTATCCACGTAAGTTAAATCAATTAACTGTTTTTTTTTAGGTTTAAAGCTCTGAACGAATGAAATTTTTTTGTAAAACAGAGCAGGTTGAAATCTCTGATAAGAATAATTTCTTTAATCGACAGTTTACAATATTTTACACAAGATTTGCAAATCGATAAATTTTCAAACGATTTATTTGCAGGATGAGGAATTTGACGAGCGGACCGTCGATGGAGTGACATTGCGATGTGGAAAATTTGCTAGTTCTCTGCGAAAACAACTTTTCCGAGAACACCTTGGTTTGTTGGAATCGAACGAAAAAATAGAGCTCGATCACATAACAAATAAAACTTTTTACGAAGACATTTGGTGCGCTCGAAGCAAAGAAAATACAGAAATCTTTGAGGAAGTTTTCCGCTGTATTCCTTCGGACAAAGTTATGAATTTTGCTTCATTGAAACTTTATCAGAGCGAAATACCATTGTGCCAATCTGACCCTGATTTAGCTCAACAGCAATTAGCAAACGTAAAAGTAAGTTAATTCGTGAGATTCATCAGTAAAATGTTAAGGAAAATTTTCAAATGCAAAGGAATCCTAAAAAAGAAAATTCTCTTCGTAAATAGGAACAATTTTTTATCATATTATAAGGAAAACTCACGTAGATCGTGTTCATAAAATCCTACGTTTCTTTTGTCCAATAGGGCCATCTCGTCGACTTGCCTTTGAATTTTTTAGCCTACGAGACACTGACACCAGCAGCTGGAACTGTCGAAGGAATGTTACCGACATCTCTTTGGACTTAAAAATTTAAGAAATCAGTATTATCGTTATAGCAATAACAAAACACCATCAAATAGTTAAGTACGTAAACGTTCCTACATTTTATCCAGGGATTTTATATTTATCGGTTATTGATGATATTTTTTAACCAATGACAACACGTCAAGTGTTAGAGCATACTCTAACCATATCGCAGTCCTATCCGATCAGTGAATCGTTAAATCTCCCACAAATGTTCATTTTTAACACACTTTTTAAATATATATATATTTCTGTATTTTATCTCAATTCCTTATTATACGTATATCGATATAAATTTATGATTTTTTATATTGATTTCTTGCGAATGTGGAAATATTTTGAGTACAAAACGACTGAAGATATAAACAGAATTTTACCTGTGATCAAATTCCATACTGTCTATAAATTATATATTATTGTGTCGAACAAAACCGTTATGTCGTACGACAAGTCATGTGAAAACGTAATTAGTTATTAAGGTGTCGTTATGATCACAGTTGGAAAATGATATTTATGAAGTTTATTTTCGTTTTTCAATAAAAACCACGAATTTTTGTTGTAAGGTTTTCAGCGCACTTTTGAATTGAGTAAAAATCCACTTTCTGATTAGTTATAATTTTTTCCACATCGTTTGAATATGTTGGGAAAAAAAAATTATTCCTAACCAGTGAGAGCGCTGCTTTCGCTGCAATTGCGATGAAATATTTATAGATTCGAATGTTCGAATAATATTTCGACTACAAAGAAAAAGATATTAATTTTTACAATAAAAAAAAAATCTAAAACCCATTAATTTGGTTAAACATTTTTTTGCAAACTAGAGTTTATTCGAATTTCCAAACAACTTAACTTTATTCGAACGTTTTTTTTTTTATACTCAACAAATTTGTTATTGAAACATTATTTCCACTCAAATAAGTTCGAAGTGACGTATATTCGTAACAAGCTTATGTTGCTGTTATGCTAAAGTAATGGAAGGCAAGAAAAAAAGACAAATTATTATTATTTTGAAAAAATACTATCAACGCCAAGTACTATTCAAATGAAAAATTAAAATCGAAAAAAAAAATGTCAAAAGCAGACTCAAGCTCAAGCACTGTTGCACTTTTAAATACTCCACAACGTTATGCCAATTTTTCAAAAACACATTTATGTCAACGACGTTTAATAAGGATTGCGTGAACGTAGAATTTTTTCAATGAGTGGAATTCGAAATTCAACGTATACTCAATTTCATGATTCTCCATAAAAGTATACACTCGTTTGTTTTTTACATTTATTCCTGTCTCGCACGTGCCTTTGCGTAAGTACGAGAACAATCTTTATTTTTATGCGACACATTGCTTTTACGTTCGTATCTTTTTTCACCCTTTTTTTTATTGCAATTGAATCACAATTTTTTTTTATTTTCATAAAGAAAAGAATTTGGAGCTTTTTGAGAAGATGAAACTTCAAAACCTTGTTCATTTTAATACGATGGCAAAACATTTTCAATTAAACTTAAAAAACCGTGATATAAACATCCAGTAAGCAGTGAAAACGGACAACTGAAGGAAATAAAAATTTCAGAACAGAAAAAGTAGCGAACGTTACACACGTTGATTGCTTCAGTGCATACCAGTCAATTCGCTTATCATTACGAATAAATTATGTGCCAGATACCTAAAACTATGGAAAAAACAAAGTAGTTGTTACGACTAATTTTTTCTGCATTTTTATTTTCTTTTTTCCAAGTCCTCTTTACACACTTTACAAATAATAATAATCGTCAGACGATTTTTGTGAAAAACATATTTGAAATAATGAACCGGCGTAATACAGGTGTTTTATAGAATCTAATATGGAAACAGTGTGAAGTGTGTTATAGTTATTTCAATGAGAATGTTCTACTTGAATTTCAATCGTTTCCGATAACAATAATGAGCAGGTCAGACGAATGAGATTGTATGAGTTTCAGTGAAATACGCTAACAAGAATGTCTAGAAAAACAAACCAAAAATTCCTCTTCGACAGAAAAAAATATATAAGATCCAGTAGAGTACACAATTTATCGATGAACCAGCTATCCTTGAATATAAGATTCGATATTGTTACACGAGAGGTTAACAACGCTAGGTTGCTAAAGTCAAGTGACAATTTCTACCAATGAATCGAAAATAAAAAATGGATCAATACTCAAAAAGAGTCATTTAACAAGTATTTATTCAGGGAATGTTGCACTAAGCAGTTGTTACGCCGGGCAGTTGCCCTTCTCAATGTCAACTTAGGACTCTGCCTTGCTGTTACAAAAGTTGGAAAGTTTATACGATCTCAAGGTAAACATTGCCTACTGGGCAGTTGACAAACTGGGCCGTTGTCGACTTGGAACTCCGTCTCTATATATTTGCCTAGAGCACGTATGCTTTCTGAGAAAGCTTTTTTAATATTGGTCGAAGCAGTTTATTTACCAGTGGAGTGGCCAGGCCAGTCTCACGGACCGAATAACTAAGCCTAGCCAAAAAAGGAAGAAGCGAAGAACAAGAAGAAAGAAGCTCTTTTGCCGCTATCACTATGCGCCACACGGCGCCTGGAACGCGAAGCTCGAGTGCTGTAGAGAGACGTGTTTCCTTTGTTTTTCTACATAAAAATATTTCTGATTTTATATTACTTCTAGCCTAATTCGTTTCCAGCTTCGGTGGTGATTTTTTGAGGGTTTTTTTTTCTCTACTTCTCTCTATTCTCAGATTCATAAACGATTGTCCAAACAACACAATGTCCGAAGATACGACGTCATCACAAAAACAAGTGTTGGTAGAAATAACATTTTTCAATAAGCCACGTTTTCAAAGAAAAACCTGTTTTATAGAAAAAAAATTTGTGTTAAAGGCTTTTCAAAGAAGATATGAACGTTAGTACCGGAGTCGTTTATCCAAAATCTCCGATCTTAAGGTCACCAAGAATTACAAAAACAGCGGTAATGTGAAGGTTCTCGTAGATATTACAGTACGATTTTTCGTGTCATCACTTTTTCCACAGAACTTTGTTTCAATGCGGTATTGCTTGTATAAGTTTTGATTTTAGTTATTAATGACTTTATTTTTCAAACAAAAATGTTTAAAGAATTGATGACGCTGTATATTCGAAATATTTTGGAAACAAATTTTACTTTTCGACTACAATAAGCCATTTAATTCAATGAAAATTCTCATCAGAAGGATAAGTGTTATGCCTTTGGCTTCACACTGATTGGAATCCGCAACTGCAATTTTACATTATTCTGAATTCTGAATATTCCGTTAACCGCAATTTTAACTTCGTGATGAACGACGTCTTCAACAATAATTTAGACACATTTTAAGGTTCATTGAAATTGAATAATTGATCGGTGTGAAAATCGGTGTGCAGCCGAAGAAGAAAATAAAAATAAATAATATTCTCTTATATAATTTGAATGAAGATGAAAATTTCTATAGAAATTGACATTTTGTTATTTTCGTTAAGATTTATTTACGAACACGAAAATGATTGATTAAGATCTCTTGTTTAGCAAGAATCGTAAATACATTTTCAAGATTTTCTTCTCTCAAATACTGATGCATTCAACATTCACATAGTCTCATTTTTGTCCATCATCGAGTGGTCAGGGATCTTCAAAATTTCGTCACAAATCTCCAACGAGTAGACACCTGTCTCCACATCGTTCAATATCAAAGAATAAGATAATTTTTGACTGGGAGGACGTAAACACTTCTGTTCGAAAAACCCAATCGACTTCACTACCATCCAGCAAGTTTTTTTTTTCTCGTTTCATTCATGAAAAACCTATTGATAGTTGATGATCTTTGCAATAAATTATTTGTTACAAATAGTTATCCAAACGCCGTGGTCCAGAAGCATGACAGTTTTGACACCTGACTTCAAAGTAGAAAATCAAAACGTTGGAACGGAAAATGGGCCTCGAGAAAGATTTATTAATTGGCTGGTGCTGCATCGAGCCAAAATTTATATGAACTTGCTGCCCATTTTTATCATACTCAATTGCATTATATTGGTAAGTTTGTTAATATTTGTATTTTTATTTTATTCCAAAAATAAATACAGCCCCATGAAAATCTTCACTCCCTTTACAACCATTTTCGAAAAATTAGTACACAGACCGAGTTTTCAATTGAATTCAAATTGTGTTGACCTTGTGATTGGAATTAAGTTCAAACTAGGATTTTTCTGAAAAAAAATTGATTTTTTATATTTTATGAATATATTTCCACTTTCCAGACTTTGCAAAAGTTAACGAATCACTAATTATCGAAGTTAATAAACAATCTCTTGATGTTTTACTCATATGATTTAAACTTTTTTGAAAATTACCTCAAATCTTGTAAACTCAACTATAATATGTAACCCAATAAATGTTTCCTGTACCATTTTCTCACCCTTCAAACACCAAAGAACCTGAATATATAAAATATGAACGTGAATGATTAGTTGTTGATATTTCATGGAAAATAGGCCGTAGGATTCGTTCACATAGGAGCAGCATTGATTCTGACAATTTCCGAAGACATTGTATTGATTGTCGTCAAATATTGGTATTACGTTGCATACGTTATTACACTGTACGTCGACGCAATAATTCTAATAGTATTGGCGCTAACCGGATTTTGGTTCGCTCACCGTAAATCGTGGAAAAAAGTATAAAAATTGTGAACTAAATGATAATATATTCCCGCCTTTTTAACTGTGGCCAGAATTAATTCTTAGCATTGCAATGTTTCTTTTTTTACTATTCAGCAATATATCGCTTGTTCGTTACACATTGTTGGAATCACATTTATCATCGGGACGTATCAATACAGAATTCATTCGAATGTACAAGAAAACGTACAGGAAAATATGATGGCCAGTATTTCAACAGAACCGGAAATGTCAACAAACACGAGAGTCGGTTGGGACTACGTTCAGAAAACGGTATGGA
This sequence comes from Campoletis raptor, assembly GCA_948107755.1. NCBI lineage: Eukaryota > Metazoa > Arthropoda > Insecta > Hymenoptera > Ichneumonidae > Campoletis > Campoletis raptor. The sequence continues at coordinate 29,595,761 of OX403622.1, read as the reverse complement.
CGCTTCGTGTTTTTTCTTTGATCATCAATGGAAAATTATCTTTCAAAAATAATTGCAAACTTTGATATTTGTATTTTACTTTCTTTCCTTTACTTTTTTAATCGTCAATACCGTTTGTACACCTCAATATTGAACGTTTCTAGTTCAAGTGTTGTGGCGTTGATGGGCAAGTCGATTGGTGCATAAAATCTCGATACAAAAGAAGTTTTGGAAAATTACTCGGCTTGTATACTTGTAATTTGCCCGTGTCATGTTGCAACAAAGACATCGACGAGATAATATCGTCCGAAAAATTTCGTAAGAATTCTAAAATCGATGACTACGTGCTCTGTTCCGTTTTACCATCGCCATCAAAAGTCTATAGCACCGGTTGCTCGGGACACGTGAGACGAGAAATTCAATACATTACTAATTTGTTGAAGATCATACACTTCGTACCTACACTACTTTTGGTAAGAAATTTATTATTTTTTTTTTTTTGTAATTTTCACACGACTTTGAGTTGGTTACACTAGATTTTCATTATTGTTTTTACCTTTCAGAGCCTTTCGACCTTCATCGCTATGATACTTTCTTGCACAGTGCTAATCGATATTTAATATTATGCGTTGATAATTTTTTCATGGTATTCGGTGTGAAAGAATTATATACGCGATGTATATTAAGATTAACATGAACAAATAAGAAAAAAATGGTATGGGTTGCATTTAATTTCATTTGAAGATATTCTGAATGGCCGCTTTATTATATTTATTTCAAATTCCATGCTTCCTGGAACCCGAGCATAACAAAGACAAACCCTACGATTTGACCTTCGCTAGCTCCCAAGATCAAAAGTCTTGAATTCCAATACGAAAATTTATGAAGATAATGATCCGTAGTATAGGGTTAAATGTAAATCGTTTTGCTGCCAATTTGTCTTTCTAAAACAAACTCGAAACGAAGGTTTTGAGTTTGTTGGAATAAATTAATGGAAGAAAAAAAAACAACAACGCTCCAAACATTGAAATATCTAAAATCTTCATACAGAAAATTGACGCAATAAAAATTATTGAATTATTTACTTTTTTAAGATTTGTGCCAACTGCAAATCATCATATTTCTCACGTCACTTCATAGTTGAGACCTGAATGCGAAACACTGACTAAATCAATTTTCACTTGTTCAGTTCTTCCACCATCACCATTATTTTTCGTTTATCGTATTAAAATCGTTTTAATAATTTTTTTCTTCATTGTCGAGACATTCACCAGTTTTGTTCAAACGGGTACATCAGCGAACAGCTCAGTTTTTCGCGCAAACAATTTTTCGTACGAAAAAAATGCAATGCAATTTATTTATCCAACCGAAAAAAATGTCAATATTATTACGAATTATTATTATGCATTAGTTATAAAGATAACAATGTACTTTATTTTTTTAGTTTCATGTAATAAAATTATTTATTTATTAATATTCTTTAATTTTTATTAGATTAAAAAAATTTAGTCCCAGAGAAACATTCACGTTTAGTTATTTTTATTCACTGAGGATTAAGAAGAATTCTACTCGACCAGTTTGATATTTCGTTTTAAATTTATTGAGATCATCAAACGATGAAGTGGAGCGTTGAATTCACCGACTGACGCTAAAACTTCTCTCTCCTTGCCGGCCGGAGCCCGACTGAGGACTGAATTCGCTGAATAACCAGAATAACGAATAACGATACAGCTGTATATAACGCTCTCCTACTGTCCCCGAGCTTTGCCCGGCTTGCCCCACCAGTTGCGCTTCCCCGCCACGCCTCTTGCGTCGCGCCGGCGCGAGAGCGCGACGAACGTTCCTCAATGTAGAACCCCGCAGGTCTTAGTTTTTCAACATACCGAAAAATAAATTCAAGTAATAATTTTGGTTTCATCAATCGGTGAACAAACTCGATAGTAAAATTTCCTTAATTAGATTAGTTAGAGTTGAATTATACACATATAAATTCATTGATAATGATTATGATTCTAAAAAATGAGATCGAACATTTAGTTGGAAATATTTCCTTGATTTTTGAAAAATTCTAGGACGAGCGATATGTAATTTACAGTCGAAACTCCGAATTGACAGTAAGCAAAATCTGCATAATTTAACCAATCAATTCATAAATAAGTTTGCATTAACCCTTCCATCCTTTACGATTGGAATAATCGAAGTGGTAAGACTAATAACTTCGATATTCGACAATAAATAAAGAATAATAATGTAAAATTATGTGTTGCTAATTATACTTCGTCGAACTTTTGTTAGATATCAACAAAATTTTATTTCTCAAACTAGAATATAGAGTCATTAACTCTCATAAACAATTCCCAAGCAACAGCAACAATAAAACAAAAGTAAATTCATCAAATCTCTCCAACAAGCGTACAGAACCTGTCGATTCGTCAAATCGATGCGATCGAAGCGCCACTGCAAAATCATCCGGATGTTTTGCAAATTATTTACCAATAACGGCGTTGGACATCATTACTTCAGTCTAACCTCCCCTGAGTTAGACCCTTCCAGTCGAAAAATTCGATTTTTTCAACATAAATCTCTTGCCGGTCGTACAGTATTTCGCGGTGGCGTGGAATTAGATCGTTCAGCGATGAACCATTTTTTCCAAAAATGAATTTCAAAATGTAGTCCTCGAGTTTTTCTACGAATCTTTCGGGGGTCGTACCGTGGCGGAATTTAATCGTTCAGTGGTGTCCCGCGTAAGAATATATTAATTAAAGGGTTTTCCAGGTAATATTAACATTGAAAAGTTGAAATTAATATACGCCCGAAAGATCGTATGAAAAAATTTAATTTTCATACTAGCGAAGTTTACTGTCCATTAGACACCGACTGCGAGAAAAAGCATATGAACATTAAAAATGTGTGTGAATAAATTGCTCATGTTTAGTAGCAATAAAAAAATGAAATATTAATATTTCCCTTTAAGATAAAAAGTTTCAATTAGTCACGATCCAAAAAAAAATGAGATTAAATATCCGTGAAGACATAACATTCTCCAAAATGTCATAATTTGATAAATATTACGGAAAGCAGATTTGAATATTTTCCTTGAAAAACACGCGTTTCTGTAAAAGTGTCTTGTTACGACCGACAGATAATTCAAAATGTACTTGTCCCAAGTCGCTGCGGCGACTCTTGATCAAGCATTTTTACATGACAGTTAAAAATATGTAGCAATCTTCCTAAACCAGAGATGCGCAACTGTTTGGTCATAAGTGAAAGTCGTCGGTTACGAATTATTACTGATCGCTTACTGATAAGTAATAATAATCTTAGTGGATTTAAAAAAGTAATGAGAGCCACTTGTTCGTATAAAAATAGATTAAAAATAAACGAAAAACAGCAATTTGTTAAATGAAAGTAAATGAACCTGGCTGCGAAACGACAAACAGGATTTAGACTGATAAAAGCCGAGTATGTTGGTCGAGAAGTTGTAGATTAGCGGGCGAATTAGATGCGAGAATTGTGAACGTAACTAGTTGGTTGGTCGAATGATGGGACTTCATTGATGAATCATGCAGCTTATCAAATTTCCAGCTACATTCGAAAAGTGTTTCTTTACTTTTGTATACAGGTTTAAAAAATTTTTCATTAATAGGATGGACGTTGACCAGTAAACAGTTTTGTGTTCTTATCGTCGCTTCTACTTTTATCCGAACACGAAGACTTACCGAGCGTGCACGATTTATGGTAGCTACGTGTTGCGAAACACCTCAGCCTCACTCGCGAAAACGTGTTCACGTACCTGGACAACACATACGTGCAAATGTGTGCGTGCGTGTGCATAACCGAGGCTGTGGTGGTGGCTTTCTGTAACTACAAATTCCTCGAGGTTTCATTTAGGTAGACAGTAGAGTCTCGAGGCTCCGCTCGGCATGACGTATACATACATTTGTATATGTATATATTCGTGCTACGATTTGTGCCTGACACTTTAAACATTCGGCGCGAGAATCTTGTGCCTCGTTCAACCATTCAAATTATCTTAAGGACATCACTATAGAGCAAAAGCTTGTTATTCAATCATCTTGTGCATTTGAATATCCGTCTACGGAGTGTTACATTCCAAGCTCGAAGCCACAACCATAGAGAAGGATTAAACACGTGTGTTGAGCGAACGAATAGAATTTGTGTCTTGTTGTTTTTTTTCTTTATATGTTAAACATGCGAATTTTCATATTTCTTGCCATGTGTGGCCTTGTCATGGCCCAAAGTCGTCGATATCCTTATGGGAATACCGATTCTTCGGAACTCAGTCGTCCTCGACCGCACAGAAAAACCGAGGAACCCCGGGTACGTTGTTCTATCTTTGCATGTTAAAATTCACCTCTGGTGTACATAAATAAACAAAAAAATAGGAAAATTAGAATAAGTTATTCCTGGTTATATGCATTGAATTAATGCGAACGCGAAGTTAATATTTTTATATAAAATCGTATGTAAAGACGTTTTTTTTAATTTTTCCAACAAATTTCAAATAAAAATGTTTAATTTGTAAATAGTTATTGAAGAAAAAAAAAGTGACAATCTTTGAAGTGAATTCTTAATTCTTATCACGTAGAAAACAGTCGTAACTCTGAACAGTTATGTCAATTTCAATCAATTTCCATTATCGCTATTTTTTCTGTGTCACTATTTTTTTTTTTTTTTTTTTTTCGAAGTTTTTCAATGAAGCAATAAGAATTTGATGACACATCGGATCAAGATGTCATTATACAGTATACAAAAAAAAACAAAATCTTATCATTTACCTTGAGTCATTGGGTACTGATATTATCAGTAAGTTATCGAAAAAAAAAAAAAATTAATTTGAGATTATCTCCAAAAAACGTGATCTACGTTTCTTCATACTTTATCATGCAACAGGTGAATACATACAGAAGTGATTATTGTGCAACAGTTTGTTACACTAATTATTGAAATTTTATTGTATCGCTCGTACAAGTTAATAATTATTATGAAAAATTGAGTATATGTATATACTCAATTCCTCATTTCACGTTACTCGTATATGAGTAACGTGAAATGAATGTTATTTTCGCAAATGTATGTTTTTTTTTCTTTGCACCTTATCAATACGTACGAGACAAACGTGTCACGTACTTACGGTTGAGATGAAATTCTATATACATTACATAAACATTTTTCCGTGTACGAACGAAAAAAAAAGTACATAAATCCGGTGGCTCGAACTCCCACGTGCTTGCGATCTTTGAAATGTAAAAATATATACGTGACACAGATCGGTTGGACGAAACGTGGAGGGGATTATACAAAAAGAGTGGCAGGTTTTTAATTACGCGTTTACCGAAGCGAGATAATAATTTTACCGAATGGAGTTGTTTGTTTTTTTTTTATTCTTTATTCTGTTTTGTTTCCTTCCACTTGTGACGATCTTCCTTGGGGCAACAAGGCCCGCAAGTGACGTAGCGAAGGTCGATCGCGTTTGCAATACAAAGATAGAGGATACGTGCATTTCGATGTCAGCAAACGCTTGCAACAAACGAGTTCACTCGTCGATATTTCCGACCATTCGATTATAATTATGTCCTACTAAAAAAAAAAAAAAAACTGTTCCATATGTTTTATCTTTGATTTAATTTCTGCGTTACTATTTTAATCAATTCTCAAATATTTACCGATCAAAAATTTGATTAACGACTTACATCATATTTTGATATAAAAAATTGCTACTCTTCGCAAAGTTTTTATTCTAAATGTTAAGCTTCGCTGTGTGTGGAAATTTGAAGAAAAAAAAACTTACGCCAACGAAACCTCAGACCACTGTTGATATATTTTTTTAAAGGTAATAAATTTGTGAGCAGTTTTATGAGAAATCCAAAAGAAGGACATTCAGTCAATCCAACTGCTGGACAGTAATAAGATGACCTCAAAAAATATTATTATGTGTCGTCAAGACAAGAACCGGAAGTATACGTGTTCTGAATATTAGGTCGATTATCCCAATTGGCTAAATTCGTTGAGAACTTTTTGATACCATGGAGACATCGCAGCCTTGCCTCTCTCCACAAGGTCGTACAGCGACACGAGTATTTTACAGTACACGCTGCACCAATGAATCAGGCAAAGACCACGAAAAACAAAACGTTACTTTTAATGCCTTATTTAACTTTTCTGGATGTTATGAAATAATTTAAATGAAATTTAGGATTATTTTGGTATTAATTACCACTTTGTTTTTAGTACATCAATGAAAATTTGTTAATTGTACTTTTCTTCGATTTGTGGAGTAAAAAATAAATATTTTTGAAACTTGAGTGGATTCTCTCCGAATTTTCGTCGATGTAATTTTTTTTTTTTTTTTTCAACTGCTCAATTACTCAACGAATAGAAATGAGAATAATGGCACTTGTCGATATTTTAATTTACGGATTTTTCGAGTATAATAATATTTTGAATATTCTTTTACTTTAAGTTACAATTTTAATTAGTACAAATTTTTCCATTTTGATTTTTGGTTCCTTTCCAAATACTTGTAATGTCATCATTGGTTTTTGCGAAATTAGTTATTTTTGGACGTAATTCCTAATGAAATTTCATTTCATTATTGTCAAAAATTGAACCGTTACTGACAGTGATGAAAACGTGGTCGACGTGTCGCTTTAACAATCACCACAGTTAAGCACCTTCTGGCGAGGTCAAAACTCGGTTGGGTGACCGTTTAGCCATGCACCAGCTTCTGCTGAGCCGAAGGCAGTTTTTCTAACTTTTACCTCATGCTGTTGATTAACTGGGGATCGACCGAGGTTTTCACAGATTCCTTGAGCCCTCATGCAAATGTGACACAGTAGTGCATTAGGAAAAAGTGGCTGTAGGCAACGCTCCAGGGGGTCTTACAGGGACAGAAACACAAAGAGGAATACGTGAAAGCCCGCAAGGGTATACGAAAGAAAAAAGAAAGAATGAACGTTCTCCATAATGAAAAAGATACAGAACGAAAAATTTCAAGTGTTTATTTACCGTTTCACTACTAAGAACTAATAATTCCGAGAAAGTGATGCAGTCTGTGAACGTAAGTCGCGATATTTATGAAATTGCTTGACGTGTGTGGCGCCTTTGAGAACGCGAAAGCCGGATCGCAAATACAGTTGAAAAGATACAACACAATTTTTTATTTCTCAACTCCAATGTCCTTATACCGCAAACATATATTCAAATCCGATTCTAAGAAAGATCTTGTCAATCGTGAAATAACTGAAAAATTGCATAGCAATGAAAACTAAATGCGAAATACTTCACTATCTAAAATGTTTGGATGAAAACAAATGAAAAAAAAGAGTTATAACTGTTTACTCGATCAATTATTTTGTAAAATCATAATATTGACAAAATTGACAATAATTTGACTACGAAATTAAATAATAATAAATAACCGGTATGCATACAAATTTTCACTTGTACGCTTTTGCTTGTATTTATTTGTTGACCGTGAAAAATATCTGCACTCTAAATTCTCAGCCTGGTATCTCTGAATTATTGTAGCCAAAAACCCCTTTACCCGATCTCGATGAATCATTTTACTCCGATAAGTAAGCAGGCGAAAAATAAAATTGAAAAAGTGAATAAGACTACAAGAAAAAAAATCAAGATTGTAAGTTATCGTCAACCCTCACACACCTCAGGCATCGTTAATATAAATAATTAATTTCGAGAGCTATAAAAAATACATCGCATCGTGGTCAGTGTAAATGGCCGATATGACTCAGGCCTCATTTCTCGGTTTTACCACAAGAATTCAATATACAGATATACTTTACTTTTATGGAGGGATTCTCCATGAAATGGCGAACTTTTTTTCTGAATCCGTTGGATTTTTCTCATTAGATTGCTCATCCCACATTAGCATAAAAAAGAATTTAGGAATTTTTTTATGACTTTCAATTAGTGTCGTCTACAGTCTTTCGTCTTCAATTCGGGATGAATTTTCGTGCTGTTGAAAAAAATATTTTCTCCATTTTTCTTGTCATTTTGTTTTTTATCAAATATGTATCCACAAAGTTTCTTCAAGTTTCTTGTCTTTAAGTTTTTTTTTGTTTGGAAATGTATTATTAGTTATTTTAGTCAACTTATGACTAATAAGTGGTTTCAAATAGTTTTCAACACATTTTGTGCGAAATCTGAACAAACCCAACACAACTGACACACTTGTTAAATCATTGGGTGCGGTTTTCCTGCACTCGTAAATGTAGGTGCGGTGTAGAACTACCGGGTCTTTTATTTCCGATTAGATTGTGATATCAAAGAAAAAAAATTGAGTTGTCCCAAACAGCAGTACGTAACAATAAATTAAAAACTAACATCTCATTTCAAGCTCAATTCTTTGTTTTTGTTATAGATTTCTGTCAAACTTGCCAAGGCCATTAGCGCCGCTACTACCATTGAAGAATTTTTGGAATTAGTTACTGACGGTCGAAAACGATCTAAGGACTATGGTACTACAGGTAAGTTTTCAATTGGATTATTATTATAGGGTTTTTTTTTTTTTTTTTGACCTAACGGAAAATTCGAATTTTCGAATTTTTCACCCAGTTCCATCTTTAAAACTATACCAGTACTTAAAAAATGAGTATAAATAAAAACTTCGATAAGCAATTTGAAGATGATTTGAAAACAAAGAGAATGAGCGATAGCTGGGGTTCTAATTTTGAATAGAAAAAAAGTTGGAGCTGTTTTCGTGGCTCGATAAAAAAAATTGGAAATCTGGTTATTTTCAATATTTGATTGAGTTTTTTTTTTTAAAGTACTTTCGAAAGAAAAATCAAAAATGATGTTCGAAATTGCAAGGGAAAGACCAGGTACGATTTTAGTAGAATATGTAAGATTTTTTATCCTTTGTATTGACAATAAAAGTTTCATATTAATCGAACAGAAACCAGTAATTTTTTGATAAATTAATACATTATTTCTATTCACATTCCAGTTGCATTAACAATAATATTTCTCAACGTGTGTGAAATCGCGGAAAAAGTTAATTTTATGTATTACGGTAAATATTCATTCTTTCAAAACTTTTGAGAATATGCAAAATGACCTGGATCATAAAAACCTTTAGTAGTAACGACCGCCGTTGAAAAAAAATTGTGACTTCAAATTGGGGATTCGCCAAAGCAAAATCAACAAGATTCATTTATACCGTGCGAATTATTGGGTGAATAGACTTATTTTGTGTTCCATATAAAGTAGTAATTCACTTCTGATAACTTCAATTCGGAGCGAAAGTCATCAGATACTTCTTTATTCCTCATAAAATTGCGAAGACAACGAAAAAAAAGTCACCTGCTTATCTTCATTAGATTCAGAAATATGGTGAATCGAAATATGACCTAAAATGCGGAAAAAACACCCAAAAGTGTAACTTATTGACGTTTCGTGCGATATATCTCCGAAACTTTCACGGAACATAATAAAAGTACGATTTACTTTTTTATTAATTCATTATTCATTCATCAGTTTTCTCGAAAGTCGATATTTTACAACCTTCCTCGATAAATATGCCTTTTTAAAAGCAGTGAGAACCAAATTTACAGAAATCGAGTATAAAAGTGCAACAGTCTCTTAGTTCTCGGGAAACCAGCGGTTTTAAACCAATTCTGATCTATTTAAATATTAATATTCAATTATTGAATGTAATTACATTGAATTTCTCATTTGTTGAATTTGCTAACTGTAATTGAATTTAAATTTCGATGCGGATTGATAAAACCTGCCACAAGGATAAATTTTTATTTCTGGCCCCTTACTGCGGAGCCTTTTCTGTGAATAAAAGTTTCTGCCGATTATGAGTAAATAATCGTCACATACTTTGCAATCAGAATAATCCTTTGGCATACATGCGATATTTACGCGACTCTGTCTTTTATTATTTTCTATCAATATTTGAAAAATGATAAATCATACCCTTGTGGAAATTTATCGCCGCCCATATAAAGACGTGTTTAATCCCTATCCCTATCCGACCGAGAGCTAAAGTAAGTATTTCATGTTGATAAATTATGGCAATGAAAATATCTTTTGTTTCAAGACAAATAATTAAGAATAATTGACGCAAAACCATTTGTTCTCGATAAAATCAATTTCCAGGGCATAGCAATAAATACATTTTTATACTTCAACCATTATTCTTATCAACTTTTTATGCCAAACGTGATAGTATTATGTTTTTTTAAATGTTTTTAGACACTTTCGATGGTCTGGAACGATCGAAAGGAAATTTAGCGAAGCCCGCAAGCTGTATTCCAGAATTGCAAACCGTTCGTGTCGAGGATGAAGTACAACATGAGACAGGAAAATTTTATTTTCCGCCGTGTATTCGACTTAACCGATGTGGTGGCTGCTGCGGCATTATGCTATCATGCCAGCCAACAAAAACAATTACTAAAAATTTCGAATTTGTTGTCTCAACAATAACCACATCCGGAGAAATCGTACCTAATGAGAGAAAAATCGTTCCTCTCGTCGAACACGTCGATTGTGAATGCGAGTGCACAATAAAGTCGAAGGTAATAACAATGTTTATAGACAAAATTATTTCGTGAACAGTATCCACGTCTATATTAAATCTATTTTATATTTAATATTATAATATAATTTCAAATTATTGTTCAAAACATTACAATCATTAATGTTATATTATCAGAGTGATTAGAAATAAAAGATCGATTTATACTTTTTGTTGATGTTGCATATAAACATTTTAGCACATCATGAAAAAGAAATTTGTCCTAATTTCCATCTCCCGCGAAATTGTTCAGGAATTATTGCATCAGTTTTTCGATATTTTTGAATACGTCGTTTCTGACAATTAATATTGATTTTACGTTTTTTTTTTTTTTTTTGGAATAGTTAACTCATTATTGTTCCTTCTTTGGGGAAAAATTCTGGTGTTATGATTCAAATTTGTCGTTGAACCGAATGAATAAATTTCATTGGATTTTGGTTGACATATTGCGCTTTCTGGGGAAAAAATATTTGCTATGAAAGATTAAGTAGTCGAAATCGTCTTCTGAATTTTGTATTTCTATCTTACAGGATTGTCCTGACAAAGCAATATACGAAGAGGATCATTGTGAATGTGTCTGTCAGAACATGGACGAACAAGAAAAATGTGAAAATGACTATGAATTCAAGGAATGGGATCATTCTACATGCTCTTGTCACTGCAGAGAAGAGCAAGCCTGCGATCCGGGCTTATTGTTTAATCTAGAAACGTGCAGGTGTGAAAGGAAACGTAAAATTTAAATTCGTATCTAAGTTTGTGAATCATGAAATTTTAGTCACTTATGTTTAATTGCTACGTGTTTATAATTAAAAAAAAAAAAAACCGTTTTAGCATATCTTTTTAAATTCGTGATAAAATCTTTGAGAAAAATGAATACGCGGAAATAATTTAGAACCAATGAAAATTCGTAGTATTTCATTGTGTACTTAAGTCAAATTTTATAGACATTGTGAAAACTTAACGTTTTATTACATCCTTCGAAATATATTCCAACTTTTTAATCAATAGACTGCTCGTCAGAAACCGAGAAAATATTGCAGTGCTGTAGACATATTGTTGCATTCTTTATGTAAATAATCAGTTAACGTAGTAGTCTCGCCAACGCGTGTTTCTAAGGAATAATATTTTTTTTAAATGACAAGAAATAACACAGTCCGGGAATATTCAGGGACTAAACTACATGCAAAATTTCAAAAGGTTCTACAGTTCCGTATTCGAGATATTGCCAATCGGAGATATTTTACAGTTACGAACGCGTTTTCATGGGGAGCAGAAAAAAAATTCTCATTTTATAGAATAATTTCGAAACTTTTGTATAGATTTTTTCTTTTTTTCTCAAATAAAGAGGAACATATGAAGAAATTCGTCTGATAAAATCAAGAATTTCGATCGTTTAGTTTCGAAGATCGAGCGATATAAAGTGTAAACTCTTTGCATTAAATATAGAAAATGTGGGTATTTGTAATCCGTAAACTTCGTATTAGAGATTTTTCTGCAAATATTATATTTTTTTACATTGAAAAAAAATATCTAAAAAATATTAAGCTAAGAGTTATCTTTTGAACATAATTATGGCGAAACTACATTAGTTGGAATCAGAACGAAATATGACGAGTCTTTAGTTGTATTTTCATCGTACTTATCCGAGCAAAATTTCATTTTTCCGAAATAAGAATTTCCAACACTCATTAATCCTTCGACTGAATTCGAAGTGGTGCAAATTGCCACCGCAAATTATACATTTTTGCAAGAATTTTTGTCTAACACAATTTTCATATTGACTTCCAAACTTGAAGATTATAATAATGTTTTTATTATAATTTTAATGATTAACAATCATTTGGAGTTTGAAAAATCACCAGTGATTAGTTAGACGATTCGAAACGTAATAAAAAATGGAAAAAAAAATAAGTGTGCGTGTCGAAGGATTAACGATTTTCATACATTGCACGAAGTCAACTATGTAAGATAAGACGTACTTCATTATTAATTGTCCTAAATTATTAGCTATTCAAATTCATTGAAGAAACAATGACATTTTGTGCTTAAAATGTCTTTTAAAGTATGTGCCATTGAAAATCTGCACTGTGTAGATTAAAATCAATTCTAACGATCAAAAAATTATATAATTAAATTAAAAAAACCAGTGATATATAAAAATATAATTATTCACAATAATCATTTACTATACTTTAAACTATCCTTCGAAATTTAACGTCGAATGATATTTATGCGTCGTAAAGAAAATTCTTAATCACTATTTATGTACACAGTAATGATTATTAAAATACTTCTGAAGAAATACAAAAATTCAACAGCATCTATTCGTCTTTCGATTATTTGATTAATCATTTCAAAAACACCAATTCAACACTATTCATCTGTTAGTACTAAAACAATCTCTCTACTTTTAGTCGTACTGACAACTAGACGAAAAATAACTCACGACAATGACAAGTGACGGATGTAAATATCAAAATATTTTGCAGATGTGAACGAGATCCAAATCCTCGTAGGATGATGGAGACATGGAGGGAATATCATGGTCTTAACTTTCCAGGAACAACGTCTAACGTTCGACGACGAGGTAACAAGGACGACCCACAGTACTAATAGGAATAATCAAGACCGATACGTGAATAACAATCTATAGATTCATCGACAGTAACGCGAGACTAAGGACGAAAGAGCAATTTTTTCTAGACATCATTGTTTCATACCCGAGGACAAAGTTTGAAAACAAAAAAAAATGAATTGAGTGAAAATTAAAAATGTAAATCATTAGGTCGAACTTGGTTTTCAATTAGTCAACTTCGACGATTGCATTTTTTGCAAACTATATTACATTGTTCACGTATATTTTGTTTACAATGTGATTTACCGAAATACTCGCAGGATGACCCATTCCTCACTTGGTATAATTTAAAAGTAAATTGTATATAATACCATTATTCCTATGTAAGAAGTTTGAAAAAATCAGGCCAACGTTCTTTATAATAACGATTGTTATGCCGAATTGTGCATCAAACTATATAAACCTTGATGCACCTGTCTAACTTTTAATTTTTAGTTCCTTTACATGGTCCTCAAAACGACGAACGAAATACCAGTCTTTATGGTCCAATATGACCGTGTATTAAATTTAAGTTTTTTAGTTAAATCTTACCCAATAAAATGTAAAAATTAAATAGTCGTTGTAACCCTAGAACTTGTGACCAGAGCGACTTCAACTCCGAAAAATGATGTTTATGTCGATTTCCTCAATTTTTTAGTTGTTAAATCCATTTTCGCAATTTATCTTTCATTAAATTAAATTTATCGTTAAATAACGATGAGATTAACGTGTTGGCAAATTTCTTGTTTTCTGTACACACGATTTTGTGACCACAAAACCATAGTCTCGATAGCGAACCCAGTAATTCGTTATAAAGTTAAAAAATGAGACACGAGTTCTAGGGTTGAATATAAAAGTTGTTATTTACTTATTTCGGAATATAAGAAACTTTTTGTCAACGATCACCTCCAAATTGAGATTAAGATCGTAGGAAGATGAAGCCTCAATCATGTCTTCGTCATTTTCCTATTTGTTTTATTTTCGATGTTTAGTTCAAAAATCGAACTTCGTTTGATATGAGTTTATTCATAAAAGTATTTTTAATTTTCTCGTTTGTACCAAGCCACAAAAAAATGGCACGTCTGATAGATGATATTTTTACAACTCGTATTTAATGTTGTTATCCATGTTACACAGAGAATGCTTTGTGATTTTTATTTTTCATATGATATTTCAAAACCAAAAAATAAATGTTATTTTTTCACAACTTGTACTGCATTTGTTGAAACAGTCATATACATTTTCTGTTTATGTGTTTGATATGTAATAAGAAAATATAAAAGACACTTTTTCTTTACCTCGCAAGTTTGTTTATTCTCATAAATTTGACGCAGGTATGTAATAAGAATTAAGGAGCGCAAGAATCTTGGGGAAAGAAATAACAAGAATCAATTCATCATTTCAGCAGCGAAAGACACCAATAATTCTGTATTCTTTTCTGTTTCGTTGACTTTCGTTTTATGATACTTTTTTGTACCATCGACATTTCAAATAATTCGTAACATTGAAAAACATTCAACGATTATGTCGAATAGGTGTTACAAGTGCATTTACGCAAACACACACAATACAAAACCCGTAATATGACTCACTAAGTTCGTATCAGAGCAGAAGGTGTAACTTTCATAGTCCAAACAATTTTTCATCTTAAAAATCAAGAAGAAGACTTGAGCGAGGTGACGAAATACGAAGATTAATTTTGATGGAATGATCGAAAACTGTGTTAAAATTAATTCGCTCTTGTACTGCACTTCATAGTACAATTGAGACTGAAACTGAATTTTATTTGTAAGTACCATAAGGACTTGAAAAATCCTCCTCAATTTACGTACTCTGAAGCAGTAGCTTCGCCGGAACCACAGACCGATAAAGCATCCATCATTATCGATCCCTCTAATCTATTTTCGATCATTTTCATAATATATTTGTCAACTTATCGTGGTTACATCCCTTTATTGGAACAGAAACACTTGTCGGACATGTATGATATTTGAAGTGTTGTAAAAAACTTCATACTCACTCACGAGACGGTTCTCTATTACCCCAAGAACATATGTGCTCATGGGTGTGGGTGTGTAACATTTTGTAAATACTAATAACTCAAATCTGCCGTTTAAGGTAACAGTACAGTCTTGAAGCTTCACTGAGCATGTTGCTTGATGTTTCAACGAAAAAAGACACCTATAGAGAAGACCTGACACGTGTGTTGAGAAAGAATAGAATCTCTTTTTTTTTTGAACAATGAAAATTTTGACGTGTCTTGTAATTTACGGTCTCGTTTTGGCACAAAGGGTCGGATATCTTCATATAAATACCACTTGTATGGGTTCAAGTCCAGTGGGTTTTTACGAGCGGGCTAACAAATCTCGGGTACGTAATCGTAACTCAGTCACAAAATTTACTCATGCCTTTTGTATCGATAACTTGAAACAGAAACAACTTGACCAACGTAGCTCGAAACATGTTTGTATATTCGTTCAATTTTTCAATGAAATTACAATGCTATTAATTATGATACTATTAAATTTGATCAATAGAAATCATCATAACTGAAAAAAATAAAACTTCTTTGACGTTTGTTGCTCCACTAAGCAAATAAAGGGTGAGAAATATTATTTCTTCTCAATATTAAATTCGGTAAATTATTCCCAATCAGACAAATTGATAAAGCAGCCAATTTTTCGGAACAGAGATAACAATTTATTGCATATGATTGCATATGATCAGCAATAATTGTTTAAATTCCATTAAATTTGTCATTTCTATTGCAATATTCTTGTGGAATCAATCATTTGAAAATTTTATGATTACCTATTGTAATTACAAAAAATAATAATGAATTGATTATGAAAAGGAAAAACAATAATAATAAATTAACAGAAAAATCGAAGATTGGCTTCAATCCACTCAATTACTCATGTCAATTGTTGCTAAATATTCATAGTTTACAACTGTACTTGAGTATGACGTTATGGTTTTACTGAAAGATCAAATCGACGATTATAGTTTTCCTCAATATTCACAAGCATTTTTAACTTTTCTTGATGTTGCTGAACATTCGATACTTAAAGTGGCAACGGTGAAATCATCGAATATTGAACTGATAGAATTAAAAACGAATCACATGCCCCATTCGATTAAAATGCTGACGGAGCAACGCGCTATCAAAGTTCAAAAATCGACCCACAGCGTTTTGAGGCATAATTCATAACCGTTGGGGGAAAGTTTCACTCCATTAAAAGTCGCATCCATGCCCAAATTTGGCAGTGCACGAAAAGATATCAGAAGATTGTAAATCTTATAAATTAAGGCTACGAGAAACAAAAATTTCAGATTTTTGTTCAGCCTTCATGTTTTACTTCTGTTACAGATATCTATGACCTCGGCCAAAACCCTTAGCTCTCCTACTAGTGTTACCAGATTTACGAATACGTCAATCACAAATAAATATGGAAAGTTCAACTCGGTTCATAATAGACGTGCGTATGCACGTAAAAAAAGAGGTAATAAAGATACGTAAATTTGGTTGAAATGCGTGTTCAAAATCCAACATTTTCATGCCATAATGGTCCATGAATGATATTAAAACTTGAAATAACTAATCGCCAAAGAGATTAAGGTGTAACTTGTGTCTTTTTCGAAATATCAGTCGTCTTCGAAAAAAACGCGAATCAGTTTTTTTCTTAACTCTCTGGCACTCAAGGGTAACGCTACCGACTGATAGATCGCCTTGAGTCCGGAATGTTTAAGCCGTTTGTGAGGTAACTGAACGAGGTCATCCATCGAAACTTTCAGCTGAAACTGAATTCAACGTAATTAACGGTTGTCAATTGAATTTGGAATTATGAATTAAGAGCGGAGTGGGAGCTCGTACTCTTCACCAAAAGGAAGTCGTTAAGGATGAACAAAATACCATAAAAGCCATATAATGCCAATGAAATCCCTTCGTCTAGTTCAGTCAAAGGAAAGAAGAAGTATCAGAAAAATTATTAAGACATGAGATGGAAGAAGTATTAGAAAATAAAAGAAAAAGAGCGAAGATTTAGAAAACAAAAGGAAGATAGAAAGAGATGCAGTTTTTTCGAGAACGAAGGAGAATAGGGAGAGAGCGAGTGAGGGAGAAAAACGATTTTTGTTCGTTCGCAGTAAAAACAACGATTTTATAACTGGTAATAAGTTATAGCTTTTGAATAATTTCGGTCGTTTTTGAACTTTTGAAAATGTATTTTATCTTCTTTGATATGGAACACGGTGAATTTTGCTTCGAAGAATGTAAACGATTCATTAGACGATATCACAAAAAAAACGTGTCAAACGTGTCAATAGAATGCCGTACTAATGGCGGCGCCAGGTAGATCGAACGAATATCAACAATTGTGACTAAATTTGTAATGAATTCTAACTAAAATATTATCTCAATTCACTTACCAACTGGTTGTCAATTCGTTAATACAACGTACACCAAATGTTCGGAATTGTCATGAGACTTATATTTGACGGCTACATCTTATAAGGAGATGTGTATCCATGGAAACATTCTGTCGAAACTCATAGTCGTGTCAACCTTGCGTGACTCCCTCCTCCCCGTCACCATGTGTGGAACGACGCTTCTTATCTGCAGTCAATATTCAAAAAATGTCAGATATAGATATGGAAATTTCTTACAACACGTGGAACAATGTTTGGATTCTTTACGGTTGTGATCGAGTACTAAGCAAACAATATAGCGCACTATCTGATTCGATGGTACAAAAACAAACAATTGTTATTATATCAGAGCCGAAGATAGATTATTCGTAATTTAAAAAAAAACGACCGAAATACTTTAGTCTCCTTTTCAAGGGCTTGCACCAAGCTTTTTACGGGTCAGCACGCTCAAGTAAAATCGTATTGTCGTAATTTTTTTTTTCAAGTGAAAAAAAAACATACTAATTCTTTATTTTACTTTCAACTGTCAATTGATAAATAAAATTTAGAAAAAAAACTCCTTTCAAGTTCGATTATAAGATTACTTGCACTTGGGAATGCAAAATTCATATCTTTATTCTTTTTCTGTTTTTAAAATGATGAAAATTTTTACGAACGCTCTGCAACCTTTTCTCCTGGTGAAAGCCCTAAAAAATAACTCATTAATATTTATTTATTCATTTATTTATTTATTTAATACATTTATGGGCATGGCCCAATTACAGACGAGTATGGAAACCCATACAACAGATAGCCGTGGAAAACAGTGCAGTCTGCACATATAATAAGATTTGCACTATTACATACATTCCCCGAGATGGAGGGAATACGAATCAATAGTGCAACGTGTTCAAGAAGATTTAAGATATTATATCAAAATTTAGCTAGACCTGGACAAGCGGATCATGGTAATTTTTCATTTGTCCAGTTTCAGTAGCTCAGCTATATTGGGGGAGTTTCGCAAATCCTGCAATTTGTATGCCAACACCTCAAGTTGTTGAAATCAACCCGTATAAGGACGATCTAAGATTTCAATATATACCGTCATGTACTCGAGTCAACCGGTGCAGTGGATGTTGCATACACTTTGCAATGACGTGCAAGCCGACACAAATAGTTCTTCGAAATTTTAGAGTTAAAAGAAGAGATTTTAATAAACTGAAAGACGCAGAAGAGGTGATAACTGTTCCTATAGAAGAACACGTAAGCTGCGGATGCAAATGTATCATAACACCGGAGGTATCTATTCACAGTTATAGAGAAAAATAGATTAAACAGTTACAAAATAAAATTGCATGTATTTTATTAGTAATTCGTTTAGCACTATAAGAAAAATGTTAGAATCCACTGACACCCATTAGTACATGGTCAGTATGTTGCTTTGGCAGTTTCTCAAGTACAGCTAGTGCAGACAAAGACAGTACTTTATGATTAAGTTCTTACCCATGCATCGGCTATCCATAACTTCAATCCACACAGTTTTTCTGAGTTTTTATATCGCCGGAACTCGTCATCTTTTCAATGTGCCTCCCTGCAAATTCAAATAGAATTAATGTACCAAGATGTAAGCAAATTGAAAAAAAAAAATGGGGTTGAAGTGATTGGTTGGGAAGAACATTCATAAAAAAAAAAAATATTTAATTCGGTACTGGGTATCATCAAACTTTAGACGAAAAAACATTGAAGTACTGTTCTAAATGTTAGAATATATGAATTAATGAAACAAAAATAAAAACATTTCATCCAGATTCGTGATCAATTAGTAGAACACTTATGTAACTGTTGATATAACTAACAATTACAAACAAAAATGATTAAGATATCATGTCCATAGTTTTGTATAATTTTGCTTGAACTACTTCAAGTTTTTATTTTCTATGGACGTTAATGTTTTTCAGGATTGTCATCCAAAGACAAAATACATTGAGGAAGACTGTCAATGTGTATGCCAGAACAAGGAAGAAGAGAACCAATGCCGTAATGAATATCAAATAAAACAGTGGAACTCTACAACATGCTCTTGCCACTGCCGCGAAATAGACATCTGTTCGGAATATCTTGCATTCAATCATGATAGATGCAAATGTGAACTTACAGATGAGTACCTTAGATCTCACGGGATGCAACGACAAACTTAGATTACATTTTTGGTTTTACATGTTTCCATATTAAAAGTACCGAACAGACTGCATTTCAAATTGGTCAAATAGGAGTTTAACGAAAACAAAAAAAATTTACACAAAACCAATGAAGCACTGTTGTACACTTTTTTCATAATTGTTTTGTTCTTTCTTCAAGATAAATTTGATTTAATTTGTTGTACCAAAAGAGGTTGGTTTCCGACTTTGAATTAAAAATGATCTTGAAAAGCTCATCTCATTTGTAGTGAAGTGATGGTAATTTTAAGCAAATATAAATGTTGTTACAGTTTTTTATCTAATAAAAGTATTTAAAACTAACAGTGGTAACAAAAATGTTTATAGTGCTAATTCACATGCGATTATTATGTTTGATTTTTGTCATTTATTTTAATTGATTGTTTAGCAACGCTCTGACCTGTCTTTAATTTCTTATTAATTCGATTCATTGTGTGATTGATTGCCGTTGGACCATTCGATCGATGAGATATTCGTATTCTGCTGCTCCCTAGTTTTTTTAATATATTCGACGATGATTTTATTCCCTTGTAAAAGAGAACTGTGACTGTTCGCTAAAGACTTGATGGAAGAGGACAGCGAATCTGAGTCGTATAACAAAAAATTAACAAAATTTATGAAGAGTTTCAACTGACAATTCAAGGTCTTGATTTTTTTTTTCACTTTCGTTCGTAAATGAATGTCAACCAACCTATAGAAGTGGCGATATTTCCGATGGTTGCCTCTTCCGAAATCTTCGTGCGTTTCGAAGCTTGCGACATACTTTTTCTACTGTTGACGTAATTCTCAATAATTATTTATTACGAGCAGCGAAGAAGAACGAGGTCAAAATAAACAAACCCACCGGTAATGGTAAAGATGGCGGGATGGCGGAAAAATTGGCGGCAAAAATATTAACGAACTGCCATCTTGTTGCCGAAGAGGAACTTGAGAAAAGAAAGCCATGAGTTATTATGTACCGACGGAGGAACTTCAATGTACATAAGGTCATCATAACTTGAACAACAGGTGTCGCTGCTGCGCCACGTCACAGTTGGTTCCCGCCACCCGCCATGTTAGCGGCGTGGGCGCACGACCGATGCTTTCCGTGTTCATTTCATCACTGTTATGGCGACGCAAAGTGTGTTTTCGGAGGGAAGACTTTCTTTTACAGAGTTCCAAATTTCGAATGTTGTCCGATGTCACAAAATAGTGAGCCTGCCTTTACGCTACGTGTCGGTCTGTACAAAACTTTTTTTCAACGTTTTTCCTTATTGCTATAGCATCGTCACCGTGACCGCAGCACCACTCGATATTTGCAATCAATTTTCTTGTGATTGATAAATTAAGCTATGCGTCGTGAAAAAAAGAATGAATTACGCAGATTTATTCGATTTTTGTCGAATTGAATATATCACTGTTGTTTGCTACTAGAGCACGTTTCCAAAAATAATCATAGAATCCAGGTAAAAGTCGAATGAACCCAAATCAATGATTACCACGTAGAATATTAAAATATTACAAATCGTCTGTAAAAGGAATGCCATCGTTCGAATGATAGCGACGATGCCAACGACAGTTGAAAAATAATAGTAAGCTTCGAACGACCGCATGATTGGCCGCAGTCCGATTTGTGCGAACGGCGCTCAAGCACCTACAATCTATCACCTATTTATATATAAACTCGTCTAGTTTTATGCTGTGTGCGCTTTGAGCGTAATTCGGAACCCGGCCATATAGCAAACGAAGTGCCATTCGGCTCATTTCATTCGTATCTGTAAAACACGTCCGTAAATGCATATTAAGGTTATCTCTATCAGTGATCCGGTCAGTGAAAATTCTACTGCACAGTTTTTTTCGGAGGGGCTTGGATTTTTCAAAACAAATAAAAGTTCCACATTATTCTCTTTTCGTCAGAGAACGTACAATGTGTAACTTTAACTTTTCGTGGAACATCAATGATGTCCGAGAAAAAATTGTATCTCCTTTTCGGTTATTTCATTCGCACTTACGCAACTGATTGTTTACATCAATGCTTAGAGCTTTGAAAATCGCATTTCCGAAGGACACAAATTTGGCATTTTTTATAGCTAGGATTATATTTCATGTCCCAGCTCTGGATATTCTCATCGAACGATAATTCGTCGAAATAACTATAATTATTCGATTGTAACGATAGGGATCTCGGTTGCTGGATGCAACCTCGAGAGGGGTGGTTACAAGGCGGGGAAAAGAGGGGGGGGGGCATTATTATTGTTGGGCGTCCGGAGAATATATCTTTTGCACCGCGTGATTCTCCAGGTCCCGCAGTATGGCTATTTATAACGCGTTCGAGGATTCTACGGAAGCTGATCAGCCGGATTCTCTCTCTCTCTCTCTCTCTCGCGTTCTCCTCATTCTTTCGTTCTTTCTACCTCAAAATTCGCTCGGATCGATGTATCGAGCAAAAGAAAACGCAATTTCGTATAATTACGGGGGACCTCTCGTCGAAAACCTTTGCAAGTCCACGTCCGGGCAAAAGACACACTATTTTCATAAGGCTGCAAGCGGCTCTCTCTCTCTCTCTCTCTCCCTCTTTCTTCTTCCTTTTTGGAGTTTTATTTTAATTTATTCGGCACCTAAAATTTAATACCCTGAGTTTAATTTATTGGCAAAATGTCATCGTTCCGAACCGGAGTTTTAGAAGCAATGACGGTTTCGACTGAACGTAATCAAGAGACGCGGTAGTTGCTCGATCCCAAGTGTTTCACTAATTAATATGAAATCATAAACTTACATGTGCTGAGTTCAAATTTCAAGTTTTTAATTAAAGCATTAATATAATTTTAGGGATAATAAAATATGATGCATAAGGCACTTCTACTGTTAATCAACATTTAGTTTTTTTTCTTTCATTTTTTAGTGCTTCTATGAGTTTTCTTCGATTTTTTCATTCGTAACACTAAAATGAATGAGGGAATGAAATCGCCTCGAATTCGATTGAAAAAAAAAAAATTTGTTGTCACAAGTAATCAAAAAATCATTTAGTAGCCAAATTGAAATATATCACTTTTTCCACTTTCATTTATTTATCCTTTAATCATTGAATGTTTGATTTTCTGTCGCAATTTTATTGCCCTATATCTAATCTTGATATAAGTAAATTTTAGAAAAATTCGAAGCATTATTCAAAAACGTTTTGCCTCATTCAGGGCTACCGGAAACAGTTTTCTCATTTGACTATATCGTGTAAATTTGTTAAAAGTGTAACCTTTTGAAATTTTTTTTGACGGACCTGGGACAGTTTTACAAATATTTCATAATAAAAATTTCATTAACTTGATACGGTTTTCAAAATTTGGCCCAAACATCCTTAATATAAAAACAGAACCGATCGAAGTAAAAAAGAAAAAAGCTGGTTCATGCTGCTTGGTCTTGAGTGAAACTGGAGGACAGAATCTCACTTTAGTCTTGAATATATATGTCAAGGTCCTGCAAAAATCAATTCAAGATTATCGAATCAAAACCTTTGACTGCTATCCTCATATTCTTTAATCTTACCTTCAAAGCTTTGCAAAAAACTTAAATCTATTTTTTCTCACTGATGACTTATTGAGTAACGAAGATTCAAACATATTCGATCGAGTCCTATGAATAAATGCATCGTAGTGAATAAAAATGGTGAAAAACATCGAAATTGTATTTTTGTATTAAAAAATGACTAGCTAAAGGTTGAGAAGACAGAATCCGACAAATGTGTTCACGATTGCATCAAAAGCCAAGTCGCAAGCAACCTTCGAGTTGTTGTTTTTCTTGGATTTTTTTTTCTCAAAAAATTTGCATTTAAGTATCGATATTGACGAAATGGAAAATTCAACAATAACGTTGAAACCAGAATGTTGTCTATGATTTTTCCTTCACGAATGTTTTGCTTTTTTTTAATATTTCCGATGAAATCAAACTGAAACGACAAAAAAAATTAAAATCAATACAATTCAATGCATTCACATTAAACGTCAAATCACAGCCTGTCAGAGTAAAATACGAAGATAAAAAAAGATTGACAGATTTTTAGCAGACTCGACGAAGCGTGTTTATATCTCGTGATCCTCTTCAGCATCCCAACAAAAAAGGAGAAGTATCTATATAAACTCTTGTATACAAATGTATGCGTAGCGATGCTTTCGGGTTATGGCATATCTCGTATCTTTCGTTGTCCTCTCTCTCTCCCCTTTCCATCTTTCGTTGTCCTCCCTCTGTCTCTTTCTATCTGTATTTTTGTTTTTCTTTTCGAGCTGCTTCGCCAAGATCTTTTCGAATTCATAATCCATGCAAATTCAGCCTGACATTCATATGTAGATATACGTTCCTATATGGATTATTATTATGTTTTTTTTGCAAGAATAAAAAAAGAAATTAATCTCGATCAGGAACGAACAGTGACACTTTGGAATGACATCCTGAAGGTTATTAGGGTTAAAAATACGGAGACTTACATATGCTCCCTTTATAATCTGTTTCAAATTAGGAAAATTATTCTTATGGTTATTTTTTGTTTTCTATTCTACCGATTAAAAATACACAAAAATATAAGTAATTGAAAGATGAAAAAAAAAGTGCCGTACAACAGTTGCAAATGGTTTTACGCTGGTCAAATCTCATAACCGGCAGCAGGAAAAGACAGGAGGCGGGGGATTCAACGGAGTTAATGACTCGGGTGCTGCTGTGGCGCCACAATTTTGTTTTTTTTTTCTTTTCTTTTTATCCGTTATAATTGGCAGCGAAGAAGCGTCGATTTTAGTTGAATGTTCAAGAGACCGGTACCGACATGTTCGCTTCTGGTCAACTCTTGCGCCAACCGAGTGAGGGTTTTAAGATTCTTCGTATTAAAAATAAGAACACGTACATAATATCAAGAACGATAGGAACTTCATTTTTTTCTTATCCATTTATTAACTCTTTTTCGTTTAACGTGACGCATTTATGTTCGAGCCAATAAAACAATAACAACAATGAACAATAAAACTTATGGTCGTACTTTTCGTCCAGAGTACTGTTGAGTAACTGAAATCACGAAAAAATTCACGTTATAACCCAGAAACCTGAGAATTTAGCTGGACGAAAATTTCCAGAATTGTCTATTTTCTATTTTTTATACTCTATTTTGACACATATTTCAAGAATGTAATATTTTGAATTATTTACAAAACCAAGTGATCGTTTCAAGCAGGAGATAAATAATATAGTCTTAAAAAAATGGACAATACTTTCTCGTCTTTATATGGATTTCGATAGTAAAAGCAGTAATTACGTAGTTTGGTGACTTTTCTAAATAAACGATGACAATTTTTTTTTTTCACCGCCCATAAGAATGTTGTGTATAATGATAAAACGGTGGCGTAAGTGGATTTTATTTCAAAACTAATTTTTCATCGTCCAAAAAGTCATAAGGTTAAAAGTTAAGCACACGTTATAATAGAGAAAAAAATATGCTCTTAGAAAATACAGTTTTCATAATTATTGTGTGTTACGCTACGATTATCGCATGCTTCCGGATTAATATTGGTTGTATGGAAAAATGAAAGAAAGATAAAAATACAAAATACGAATAAGGCGGAATTGCTGAGTCGAATCGTAAGGGAGTGTTGAGGTGCGGATATAATTCTGTTTCTCGAAAGTTGATGAGGCTGCAGAAAACTTGAGTCAGAGAGCGCGCCAACGATAAAATAAAGAAAATAAAATTCAGTGAATCGGGCGTAGATTTATCGCGACAGACATAGGGATGAAGAAAGATAGAAAGAAAGAAAAGAGCGAGTGAGAGAAAGAAAGAACGAATTACCACTTGCCCTTCAGGAACACAACAAATATATAAACAACAGGGAATTATAATCAGCCAAAATATCACAAAAAAATCTCAAAAATACTAGATATAAATGTATACGAAAAGAAAACAGAGAGAAACAATATTGAAGTCCGTTTGTCTAGAACCCAAGCAAAGTTGCTTTCGTCTTCAAGGTCGTAGACGGCTGCAACTCATCAACAGTGAGTAAGAGAGAAGGAGAGAGAAAGAAAGAGAAAAAAATAAAGGAAAAAGGAACAGAACATAATAAGCTGCCCCAGAGTTCGTAACACGGTAGTTCACGGCTTAAATCGTATTAAATTCACGTCGAGGGACTGCGCCGGCCTCTCAATGGCCATCATTCCATATATCAAGGATTATACCAAACTCGTCAAGTTTCTACCGCCCTCTATAAAATCTTTCTGGATCGTTATTGTTTCTTATTTTCACTCTTCGAGCCGACAAAAAAAATTCTCATCTTTTGGTTTCCATTGGAGGACTCAAAACGCGAAAAGTGTATTTTTATCGTGACACTAAAAAGATCGACAACTCGAATAATTCTTTATTAGATTCTCGCGAGCTTGTATCGTTCGAACATAAATTTCATGAGGACTGCAAAAAACATTTACATCGTACAAATTGATACATTCATTTAACAATTTTTAATATTGTGGAATTGTCTCTGAAATATTTATTATTCGATATACTAATAAGATTAATGTTTGCGACGTTTGGCGAAAAAAAATTGCTACAGAGAAGTCAATTTTTCTGTTTTATATATATATGTATATATATATATATTTTTTTTCGTACTGGTTTTCGTCTTTTGCGGTGCTAATGATTCGATCACGGAACACCATCCGCTAGGGTGCGAAGGATGAGGTTTGCTGTTTGTCGACACAATAAAATAAGAGAGTCACGAGAGGAAAGGAGAGAACGAAAGAGACAACAAAAAGTTCGCTCCTGCCTGCACAGGAGAACGTTTCGGCAGCAACACACCGAAGCGTACTGCGAGGTCACTGCACTCGAAGAAGAAATATCTTTGATCATTCTCTATATACATTTTGCCATGTGTCTCCTTTCTCGAATGATTGCAAAGGCGAAGAAATGTACAAGCTTTTATGC
Organism: Campoletis raptor; assembly: GCA_948107755.1. NCBI lineage: Eukaryota > Metazoa > Arthropoda > Insecta > Hymenoptera > Ichneumonidae > Campoletis > Campoletis raptor. The sequence continues at coordinate 29,569,056 of OX403622.1, read as the reverse complement.
TGTTCACGATCATTGCTTGCCCTCTAAATCGTTTTGCCCCTTCTGAAGATTTTCGGACTAGTTTTTAGCCCCACGTAACCCTCGTGAGGAAAAAACCCCAAGACGCTGAACCTTTTGTCGTGTTACGTATTAGAAAATTTAACATTTTATTTCCTTTCCGTTCTTGTTCAACTGGTGACAGAAATAGTTTAGTCTTATAGGTAATTCTTTGGCTGATATAAAACAAAATCTAATTCCCATCGTAAAGTCACGTAGCTGCAACGGAAGTCAGATGAAAATTTGTCAAGATATCTTCGTCAAAACGTGTTGATTATAGTATAAAATGACGAAAATGAATGTAGAATTCTGGCATTTTGTATGGTCACGTTTCTCATCCGAATTACCTACCAGTTTCTATAAATTATTGATCCGGCGATTTATCAGATTGTCCTCTTTGTATGCAGCCTTCACAACGAAATATAGATTTAGACGTAGAAATAAAAACATTTTCCAACTTCCATAAATATGAAATTAAAAATGAAATTAAAACCTTGGAGTCATACATTTTTTTTACGCCTATTCAATTAAAATTTAACATGGATTCGTATGTGCGATCGCCGATTACGAATCTGGACTCGAAAGTTTGAAAATTAAAATTTATTGTTTCTTCATTTCTTTTCAACAAATCCACTGTACAAAACAATTTTTAAAATACTCTAGTATTCTTCGGACTGTATAGAGTTTGTGAAAAAATTCCTATGTTCATAACCGTTTTGTAAAGTTAATTTTTTTTTAAAGATAAAATACAAAATCCGCCTAATTATTGTTATGCAGTATTTGTCCAACCAACAAATAATAACTTTTCATATTTGTATTATATTTATACATATCCTGAGAACTATGCAGAACCAAAAACCCTGATATGTCTTCTTGAAACAGTAGTTTAATCATTTCAAAAAACCTGTAAAAAGAAAAAATATGAGAGACGTGACGTCTCATCACAGCTCGAACGGTTGAGAGAAATAATAAAACAATTATGATGAAAAAATTAATCAATTTTCTTACAATAGTTTAAATTAAATTAAAAAAAAAAGTAACAATATTTCTAGAAGATTGATTATAACGATTCTTCAAACTTTTCCTGTGGCCCTTTATATGTCCTCAAAAAAAATGCACGAGTATCTTTAGGTACTTCGGTCACATCGACCATAACATACAAATGATTTGAAAAGCATGGCCAAAAATGTGACATGACCAAAGATGCAATAAGGTACGATGATGAGACGAAACAGAATATGGTACGATCGAGTCACGTATTTATACAAGTAATAAACTCGTTGACGCTCAATTCGTTTCAACTTTTTATTCGCTGGTCGATCTCATTGATTCATTATTTTTATTATCCTTTTATTCAACTCCAAATTCTCCTTATTATTTTTAGCTTGATTTCTCAGAAAGACCAAAAGTCAGATGAGTTAATACTCGATGTAAAACCACAGTAAGGTCTGACATAAAAATATAAAAAAATGGTGTACTCTTTCTATTCGTATTTATTATCATTATTATATCATGTCATTTCAGAACGAGGCTCGAGTCGGCTGAAATTTCAAAAGAAAAATATAGTTATGAGTTTGGTCTCGAGACTGCTGTAACATTAATATTAGGTGACGTTTAGAGAGTCCATGCCCCGTTGGCGAAAAAATAATCCAGCTGTGCCAAAGTCGTTACAGTCTCAGATCAACTCTTCTTTTTCTACTCATTTTTTGGTTCATGTATAAACCTATTTCGATGTAATTTGTCGTTAGCCTCTATCGAATTTGGGAAACGAATAGATAGTTGTTTGAAGACTTGGGTAAAAAAGGATACACTCCAAAACCATTATGTTAATTGATATATCGTTAGAAAAAGTTATAAAACCATAAAAACTTTTTCTAAAAATAGCTACAGACCTTGGAAATATTTTTACAATATCTGAACTCATATTCGACGTTTATAATTATTTTTTTCAATTCTTTGTTGGCTAAAAGTAGTATTTTGATAATTCTTTTTTCACGATTCTCTTTTTTAAACTCTTATTCAATCGTTATAATAATATAAACCCTCACCAGCCTATTTTGCTTGTCGGGAATCCCAGAATATTTGGCTAAAAGGTTCACAATTTTACTCGTCCGCGGAGTCACGATGGACACGCTTCGTTCAACTCTGGACTCCTCTCAACTTCTTTTTCTTTTTCTTCTTCTTTTTCTCTCTCTTTGTGGATCTTTCCGCGGAATGAAAGGAAGAGAATGCTTCAATACAGAGTCGAGAAAGTCACTTCGATGGCGAAGCAATGGTCCGGGAGAGTCAGAGAAAGAGAAGCACGAGGACCTGTAAAAGACGGTCTCGTTCTTTCTCTCTCTCTTTCACAGCCTCGAGAAGTTTTCTGACCAAGGCGAAGAATACGATGACAACGAAGAGGAAGAGGAAGAAGAAGAAGAATGGATAAGAGAAGAAACAGGCGTGACGAAAAAGACGAAGAAGGTTGAAAAACAAAGCAAGAGAAACAGAATAATAAAAAGAGTGAAGAATACAGATGAAAAGAGATAAAATGTGGCAAAATAGTGGGAATGAAAAGAGATGGATTGACGAACAAAAGCGATGGTAGTGAAAGGGATAGAAGAGATGCAGAAGAGTAGAGAAGGAAAGAGATGAAATAAAGCAGAAAAATGGCTGGGCCATCGAGAGCACTGTGATGTTGTGTGGCTAAAGGGAACGTGAGAAAGAGAGAAGTCATTTGAGAACGAAGAAGAAGCTCAAAAAAGAACAACGAAGGTTTGTTGGCCCTTGAGAAAATGGAGAATCGCGCACGCACGTGTTTGTGGTGCAAGATGAAAGAGAAAATACGAGAGGCAGAGAGAGAACGAGATGAATACGAAGGAGTTAAAAAGTTAAAAAAAAAAAGAATAAAAGCAGAACGAGAGAGATGCAAAAAGAAAATAAGGGAGTGGGACAAAGAGAAAAAAGAAGAGTACAACTCATGAGAGTACATCGAAATATGTAGAAGGGCTAACGGCGAAAGTCCGAGGAGATTCAAAAAATTAGGCATTTCAGGAAAGTGCAACATCACCCTCTCGTCCCGAGAGACGTTGGGACGTTGACTTACTCACTGTCTCTCTCCACCTTCAGCACTTCACAAATTTTCATTTCTTCTTTTTATCTCCTCCTTTTTTGGCGCCTCAGCAAAAATTGTTCTGTACTTTCGCCGCACTAATAGACACAAGAAACGTAACCCACTTAACTTTAAGTCATCAAGTATTTGTACCTTAAGCCCTTTTTACTGTTTCGACAAATATAAATTATATCATGAAAATATTTAATTTTCTTCATCCACTTGGTTCTGTCCTACAATTTTTACTACATCCATCGAAAAAATATCATCGATTCAATAGTAATTGATGTCATTGGAACATTTTGTTTATTTAATCGCGAGGTCTTCGCTCAAAAAAGATGTGTGATTAGACATAAAATGAGTGCATTCGTTCAATATTTTATAATGTTGCTATAATCAGATAATTTTGTTGACACCCCATAACGAGATATTTGATTGATCCAACTATTTTTTCCTCAGTGTACGTGTATATGAAAAAAAGTGCCTCTCCATATTTAACTTCTCGGATTACAGGCAAAATGTATGGTATGGACGTTATTATGTTAAAAACGCAAACCTCTCTTGCTCGTCGACTCATTATAATCGAGGGATGTTGTAGTGGCTCGACAATCAAGTTTATTGTTACAAATACCGAAAACAGACACTATTTTCAGTTTTGCAACCATAACGGACGTGACGTCTGCTCTCTATTGCTCCTGTCATAAGATCCTTTTTAGTTCTGTCCTTTTATCGTTTTTCTTTCAAAAATGACTCGATAAATATTCCATTAAAGACCTCATTTTATTAAAACATTTCGATTATATCGTTGAATACTTCCAACTCAATATCATTTGCATATCTTCTTCATTCCAACAGTCCATTTAATTCCTCTGAGAACTGTCAGCTGAAATGTCAAAAAAGTTGTTATTATACAATAGAATTTAGTTGATCATATTTAACAAAATAATTAACTTTGCTTTCCAGATTAAATTTATCGCTGTAATATATTATAATTATCAATTCTTTCATACCGAGAAACCTCCGAATTCAACCGTAGATATTGACAGATTCTTTTGAAAATGTTTGAAAAGCTGTCGAGGTTGCAATGTTCACCTTGTAAATTGTTGATGGGAAAATTATTTTCCTCTTCCTAATGAATGAAAATCCATTAATAGGGGACCATATCGATGTTAAAATTCATTGAGCCAATGAATATAAACTTAACCCTTTCATCGTATTTATTCACGTAAATATTCATATGGAGATTGCGATCTTTACCTCGTAAGTTATTGATGGAAAAATGATTTTTCTCTTCCTAACGAATGAAAATTTATTAATAGAGGACCACGTTGATCTTTAAATCCATTGAGCCAACGAATGGAAACTCAACCCTTTTATCATATATACTCACGTAAATATTCATATGCAGGTATATTTATTGAAATACTGTATTCTTAGGCTTACAGCAACACACAGACACACCCAAATCATTCTGATTTACACGTTCTACCGTTTGCAGATACGAACTTTCCCCTTCCAGATTTTCGGGTCCTGGAGGATATATATCTCATTGTATCAATAATTGAATCGTAAATTGTTATTCAGTTGCGTATCAGAAGAAGGGAATCGATTGGATTCTCGATTATTCTGAGAAGCATGAAGGGTTTGTTTGATAAAACCCCACCGTTTTTCGATCTTTTATCTTTTTCTTTATTTCCATCTATCTCTTTCTTCGAGCTTTATTGTGCACGGTGTATTTATCTCGCAGCCTCCGTAGTGCCGAGAAGCACCGGTAGCAATGAAGAGAGAAAAAAAATTGAGGGGGAGAAACCCACTGTGTTGGGCAGTAGCAGTTGCACGTTGAAGCAGTCCGAAGAAGATCGGGAGAGGAAATAAAATGAGTGGAGGTTCGCTCCGATCGCGAAAGGGAAAGAGGAAGAAGAGCTCGAACGAAAAAAAAAAGTAGAGGAACGAATAAAAAAGGAAAAGAATGACAAGGGCGAGTGGTTTACGAGTTTGGAAGCAAAGAGGGCCTCCTTAGTCAGAATAAAAATATATAAGAAGATATGAGACAAGCTCAATCCGAATTCATGAAACTGCAAGCCCAGAGAGCAGTAGCGACACACGAAAAAAAAAATGGTACGAAAACCATGAACAAAAAATATCGATATCAAAAAGAGTAAAAAAAACTTACAGGGTGTCCAGAAAGTCATGGATTCATATTTTTGTCAATATTTTTTGGTAAAATTGCGAATGTTTTTTTAAATCAACCAAAGAATAATTTTGGGATAAAATCATATATTCTGTTCGTAAATATTGCTTAAGAACTTAGGAAAAAAATAAATATTTCTTGCCGTCAAGTGGGGAGCTGATTTGGCGTGAAACGTCTCGTATTTACATATGAAAATAATAATCGGGTACTTCGCAGCAGCAGAGAGAAAAATGAACAAGATAGAAAGCAGAGAGAAGGAGAGACAGAGACAAGGAGAGATTAAAATTCTTTTCTCGTTTATCATTTCTCTTCCTCTTCTACTCACTATGTCTTGATGAAATTTATATTTTCGTGGAAGTCCCGCAGGGATCGTGTTCTGGCACCCTCGTAATTACGCGATGAGCAACTCCTGCGAGAAGCTAAGAGAGAGAGAGGAGGGAGAGATAGGTCTCGCGCAATTACGAATGCAGTTAAATTCATGTTCGCCTATATAAGATCGCTCTCGAAAGATATCGCGTTGCTTCTCTAACAATATGATTCATTAAAATAAAAAGAAAACGTGCGTGATGTGATTTATCGATGAAGGGCCGAGAGTACGGATCCTTAGGGAGCAGGACGAGAAATAAGTCGCACCTTTAGCAACCTCCGAGGACCAGAGAATTCAACTTTGGACCGTGCTATGAGTTATCCAGTATGTAATATCGAAGCAAAGAGAGGGTTCTCGCCCCTAAGTCACCAGACGTTTCCTTAACCAGCTGATCGTCCGTAACTCGATGTGCATGACGAATTGAACTACAGATCGATTTGACGTAATCCCTTAGACCTCACTGAATATTCACACTTTACGAAAAGCATTTTTTTAAATATATGTAAATTCTAATGTATAAATCATTTAATACTAAGACTTAACACAAATAAACCCTTTTGACTAGCAAGAAACATACATTTATGGCTGCGGCTCATTCGATATTCGGTGTAAATCAGGAGCCGCGGTAGTAAACTCTACATTAAGTGATGAAAAAAAATATCTATATATATTTATGTGGAGGATCATCAGAATAAAGAGAGAGATTCAATCGGGTGAAATAAAAATGTTTGTCGTATCATCAGATCGATCTTTGTCCTCTCTTTATCATTACGAATTTACATGGAGATGCAGATGCAGAACGAGAAACTTGAATTTCGAATTTCCCTCTGAAAATTTCGACCTCATAGAATCGCAAAAATATAGTAATTCTTGATTAAAACGACTGAGTTAATGAATCCACTTGAAATGTTAGAAAAAAAATGTCTATTTTATTTTAATCAGCCTGATGTACATATAAATTTAAACAAACACTTTCAGGATGCAGCGATTTCTCAACCGTACTATACTACTCGGCCAGTGCAACTCGCTCGGTTCTTCTTCTTCTTCTGCTCCATGATCTTATACAGTAGAGTTCGCGACTAGCACACGAGGTCAATGGCACTTTGAATCTTGTTTTCTCTCCCTCTTCATCTCTCTCTTTCCAGCCATCTATTTCTGGTATCCCCCCCACCGTAATCGTCAATCGAAATAAATTTATTAAACTTTGAAAAATCTTCAGGCTCTCGCCTTTTTATTAAATTAGAATCAATAATTATATCGACTGTATGTACTCCAGAGATGACGATTATAATTTTCGCCTATTCACATTCACTGCAGTCTTTGTCAAAAATTGACATATTTCTCAGCAAACCGATCTATATATTTGTTTATGTTTATTTATTTCATCCATTAGTAAATAAGGATTTAGGAAAAAAAAAATCAGTTGACAAGTTTTAGTTATTCAGTGACTGACAATATTTCGAATATGGAATTACTGCCTTAAAATATATCTGCAAAAGCCCCATCAGGACAATAATAAAAACTGAACAGTCAAGTAAAGTCAATGAATAAAATTTTCATTTGTCTTTTCTACAATATCTTGGAACGTTTCGAACGAGCTGTTGTTCGCTTTCGTCCTCCCACAATCTAACAATGTTCCTACGTGCGAGTATAGCGCGTAAAAGAAATAGCGCCGTGTCCGGTTTCTTCTAACGGTGCTGGATATAAACTTATAAGAGACGAACAATACATACAAACGAAGGGAAACATATAAAATTATTTAACTCTCATGATACTCTTAGACAAAGATCTTTGAACCTGCTTCGTATCTACCTTTCACTGTTACCGTTGCTTCGATATGACAGCAGCTGGCCCCTGGCGGAAGTGCCGACAGGTTTCGGAATATAGTTCAACATTTCCTCGAATTTTAAATAGCTTTATATCTTCATCTGAAAATTGTATAAAACACAGAAGGTTTCGAATCGAAGTCGAAATAACTTACATTAATTATGTGTTGACTGAATTACCATTTTCTCACATAATAAAATTGAAACGTGTAGGCCCTCGTAAACTGCAATCTGTCAAATTTCCCCATTCACGTAGAATTTTTTTTTTCTCTCAATTTTCTTCGTAATGTTCCATGAATTTAATTCCGATCATGAAAAATAATTTCCATTCCAATTTAAAGTCAGTCGTTTTGCAATTTGGCATTTTCTTTATTTGTCAAATTCAGTACATGTTTATCGAGTTTCAGAAAACGTTCTTGAACGAGTTCCGATGGCTTGTAAGCCGCAGAAACATCGATATTATCTCTCCTTGTTCTGTGTTGTACTCTATGGTCTTTTTCTCGCTCTGTAACTCGTGGAGCCGCAGGCGCGGCTCTCGCGAGAAAGAATCATGGACCGTGTACGTAAGTACCGATCAACGATCCCTTGCAATCAGCCCTTTTCTGCTCTCGTATATATATGAAACATACATATGTACACAAAGATAAAAAAAAAAATTAGTTGCACTCATCTCCTCTTCTCTTTCTCTCGTCAACTCGTCGTCATGAACGTTCCAACAACGCGTATACACTCGAGTGCAATTTTCTCGAGCGCAATCTCACTGCCTGGCAATTACGGTTTCTTTTCCGCAGCCCTTTCTCTCTCTTTCTCTCTCTTTTTCTCTCTCTCACACCTGAGATTCATCCCCTTTTTCCTTTGTCTCTTTTTTTTAACTCTCTTTTTCTCTATCTTTCTACATACTACTCGGTTTCTCGAAATTATTCTGAAACATTTGAGCGTCTTTGGTTTGATAAATAGGATTCACAGAAAAATATTTTGAATGTTGTTGTTTTCTCAAATTCGATAACTTAGTACTTACAAAAGTGTATGATTTGTGTAGCGTTTTTACTGTAACGATCTTACTGGTAATTACTCTGGTTCTCCCCTTTTATTTTTTGACCTGTAAGTCTATTCGTACTCATGGCCTCTCTTTTTTTTCTCTTTGTACTCTTTGTGCCCTTGCACAAGAAACAGAAATTATCTCCATCGCGACCTTCGTGCACATCTTCCAACGATCCCCATATTCCCCATGTATAATTATTTAATGCCCTCTACTTGCATGCATCCAGTCCCAACATAGGGACGACCGCATCAAAAAAAAATTGGATAACTTTTTTTTCCACTTTATTGCCACTGGAACATGCATCGGTTCGAAATTTCGTCAAATTTTTCGTTATTCTTTCTAAAGAATTACTTCCCAGAAGAGACTTCGATTTTCAAAGCCCGAATTCGCCAAAAAAAAATGCACAAACAAAAGTTTTTTATTTAGGACAGATTCTTAAAAATGTACTTGTATGACGATCGCACAGCTGTAACTTCTGTTCAATCTAAAAGCCTGTTTAACCTAAAACTCAAATCTCAAAAAGCTGAACACCGATTCCTGTTGATTTCACTCCACATCACATAATTTGTTTACAAAAGCGATGAGTCCCAAGTGTAATAAGGTCCCGAACGACGCGGTATAAGTATTTACGTGGATGTGAAAAAAATGTTTACACGTATGCATGAAAATGAAGTTTTAAACGAGACGAATTACGCGTAAAATGTTAAACTCGATAAATGTCGAAGTTGAAATTAACATTTTTAGTCAAATATCACGAATATACCGGTTCAAATTTTTCAATGCCACAACGTGACGATATATAATGATGTCACGGTAACGGTACGCGGTGTTTACGTGATTAAACGGAGGTACGAGTAGTGATTCCATAGGATCGAGAGAGAAAAAGAACTAAAGTGAAAAATGCTCTCAACGATTCTGATTTGTTTCGAATATTCACATTTCCCATTCCGATTGTTCAACTCCGAAGAATAAGATCCTCAACGACTCGGGAGTCATAGAAAAGTGAGGTTATGTTCATCAATCGCATCAGCTGTTTGAGCTCTACCAAATTTCCGTTGTTCAATAGCTTTATAGTTAAACACCAAAGTAGCAAAATTGTAGTCATTGAATTTCCAGTTGACTTTTGAACCAAGACGACAAGCTTCAACAATAAAAAAAACCCTCGACTCTTGAATTTTAGTTCGCAAAAACGGATCGATCAGAATATTGTTCAAATTTTGGAAACATGTGCGTAAGTGTTCGTCTATATAATATTAAAAAATCAAGTCCGGTGGGGTTAGATTATTCATCGTGACAATCGTATATTCTCAAACAATATTAATTTTCTTTACAAAACACGAAGTCTATTAGTGATAGTAATAAAAAAAAGTATATCTATAAGATGTCGCACTCAGAAAAAGAAATCTTGGTATGACCGTGACACAAAGCAAAAGGGCGTAAAGAGAGTATACACAGGAAAGTGGGACCCGTTGTATCGACCGGACTTTGACCCCGGAGCGCGCGAGTAAACAACAGGTACATAGCGCCCCTGTGATTTCCGAGAAAAAAAGCACTGTGCTAAGAATCACACAGAAAACGAGAGAAAGAGAGAGAAACGTCTAAACTTCACTGCGCAGCAAACTTCACTCGATAGTGCACTCGAGTGTACAAATGAGGATCGGAAGATAAAAAGAGAAAAAGAAAGAATCTCATACAAACATTTATATCTATACAGCGAACAGCTCTCGGCAATCACGATGCACAGCCACGACACGCCAAGTGCATCACGAGTTAACGGCCCCACCAGAACACGCCTTACTACGAGGTTAGCTCTACTGAATTTCTTCTTCCTGATCATTCTTACCCGCTTGTTTGTCCTTCGACTACTGTGTACACTTTTACATCGGGGTCACAATATAATTCAGCCTTAATTTCCATTTTTTTAGCTTTCAAGGCCAGAAGAATTTTTTTAAATTGAAAACTTCGAATGGTTTTCGTTACATTTATCGTAAATAAACTATTTTATTATATCGTAATTACAAATTCAAATAATGAGGACTGTGTGCATTTCGTTTTACTCGTTTAAATTCAATTTTGCATTATCAAATACTGTGCAGTAATTTGAATACTAAAATTTTAAAAACATAATCAAATTATAAGAATTACTTTTTCGTATTTATTTATTTATTTATTTATACAACTTTTTAAGCCAAGTAGACAAATAATATTTTAGGTATGACTGAATAGGAGAATTGCGAAAACAACCTTCTCAGTGCCGAGTGCTTCAGTGGACGGTCGGCGAACCTACTTCACTGCACAGCGTAAGCGTTGTAAACAACAAGTTCGTTGCACTCTCTTTCGCTCGCTCTCTCTCTCTCTTTTTTGCCCCCGCCCTACGTTTATTGCAAGATGCGCAGATTTTTTCTGTCAGTGTTTTACAGTACGGATAAGACTTTCGATGCACTCGAAAATGTACGATGTTGTTGCTCGACACGGTTTACAAACCATCTTCTGTTTTCTTTCACTTCGTCTGGTTATCGCTTCCTAAGCTGCAGCTGTTCGCAAACATCGACACCCTTCAGAAGTGACTCTTGGTCACAGAATATTTTCACACTCGTCCGACATTTACTCTAACCGTGCAATAATAAATGCCGGAAATCCGAGATTCTTTTTGTACTTCTTTACAAAAATAACTCTGCTGTCACGAAAACAAAAAAGGGCACAATTTTGGTGTCTAGAATGTCAATGTTTTTACAATTTTTCTTACTACTCGTAAAGAAAATAATATCGAAAATTAATATGACATCAGTTCAAAATCATATCCTCTCTCGGGGCGTTTTTATACTGAGAAAAAAATCGACGAACAAAATCCCATTTAGTTACACGAAAAACTGCCGATTTAATTACTTGTTTTGTTGAGTTCTCCTGATTTTGTTGAATCCGAACAAAAAATAGTTCGCTCCGCCATGTTTCGTCCAACGAAATGGCATTTTATGCGATGAACAAATTTTTTTCACCAGTGAAGAAAAAAACTAATTTTCCATGCAAATTTCATTGAAAACGACAAAACCATTGCAATTTTTTTATTCGCCAATTTCAAACGAACGATAAATTTCTCGTATTAACTTTCAGAACGATGATGTTGTGGTGTATTAGGAAATTATAACGCATGAGTAATTTTTGGTACTACTTTTTCTCCGTGTATGGTATCAAAACTATTTCTGTAAAATGTTCACATATGTTGACTGAAGTAAGACGAGGTTTATCGAACGGAAAAAAATTTCTAGTCCCTGCCTCAACATTCAGTTTTATGACGACGATTTCAAAGCTATACATTCTCATGAAAATATCCAATAGGGTGAATTTTTGGGAAAAAAAATTTAATGTGTTTGCTTCAACCAGAAACAATGATTGATTTCACTAGTCGCGATAAAACTGCATTTTCTGTTGTTACTGTCAATACACATAATACAATGATAAATATTTAAAAAGTTTCAAGCCAACTTTTGGACGGTAAATATTTTGGAATTTTCGAAGAAGCATAAAGTCTCTGTAGTGTGAAGAGAGTCGAGATTCGTGATCTATCCACAATACATACAGAGAGGAGGGCTTGACTGTTACGTATAGCCTACGCGTTGAAATACCACACGGACCCGTTTTATCATTCCTACATCGTATATGGAGACTCGCTACAGCGCAAAGTTTTGTCCGTAGAGAAAATTTCGAATGTTGCCAACAGTTTTATTATTGGAAATAGCTAGATGGAATATTTTTTGTACGATACTCCAAGGAATAATCTTGTTTTTGCATACGAGCGATATTTTTTCCGAGGTCACAACTTGTGTTGATGAATATTTGAAGCTTCGTGATTTTGTCAATAGTTTTGACGCGACCGTACAGTAGAGAGCTGTGCTGGCTTGACTCGACCGCGGAAAATCATCGTCGTGCGCGCGCGCGAGCGAGCAAGAAAGAGACGGTGAGAGAAAGAGTAAGGGATCGGGGGCGGGGAAGGTTTCTCATCGGACGAGCGATTTTCGTTCGAAGAGGCGCGTTTGCTCGGCTAGAAATGTTAACGTTACGAGAAATAACAACAACACGAACCATCGGTCGTTCTTCGTGCCACAGCCTTCTCAAGCGTCTCTTACCGACTTGGATATTTCAAGTTCCCCAAATTGCCGCTGGAGGCGCTTTCCTGTTATCGAGGCTCTCACTCACAGAGCTCCGAGGTATATGAGAAGCTACTGTTAGCCTCTGTGGCTTTTCTTTCGGATGAGCTCTTCGTTGCCTCAATCCTCTTGCACTGCTGCCGATATAACACCACACAACAGAGTTTCGAGCCTCGAAAAAGCGTTGCGAGAGACGGTCGATAATTATCCTCTGTTAGCTGCGCCCCATTTATTCGATCACCATCAACCATTTTATCTATCATTTCGAGAATTACATTTCATCCAACGTATGCGCATTTTTACACGTACTGGAAAAACAAAGACGATACCCAGAGAGCTCGATACCATATACTGGTACCAAAAGTATGTCTTTCGAAACACTTTTTTTCTATCTACTTGACACATATCTCTTTCTCTCCCTATTGTTGGTCATGAGACGTTCCTTGAAATTATTTTCTTGGGGCTTTGAAATTCACCGCGGAAAAATTTCTTATACGCAATTGTCCACAATTTTCATAAACTCTCTCCAAACCACGATTATTTCAGAGCAATTTTTATAACCCTCAAAAAAAATCTTTCAACAATGATCATATGAAGAAAATGTTACAGGCAATAGTGGAAACGTTTTTATTTATTTATTCACAACATTAAAAATGAGTTATAAAGCAGAATTCAATCTTACGTTCGATCTTGTGATTCTCTCATTATTAATGAGGCCAAAATAAGTTGAAACAAAAAATTCTCGTACAATTGAACTGCCATTTACGTTTTTCCCTGAAACTCACGTATTGCCAAAGAAATTTTAAGCAAAAACGGTATTTTAAGAAAAATTAGGTTTCTATTCCAATAACAACGAATAAAAATGTTATAATATATTTCAACAACATTATTTTGGCACGTTTTAGAAGTAATGGAACTGTCATTAATAAATTTAATTGAAAATTAATCGAAATGGATCATAAAGGTGGTTTTAACAGAAAATAGTAACTTTTGAAGTTAAAATATTTCTTTTAAGCTTCACACATACGACACGAGGCAGAAATAATAACAATGATATAATAATATTTGTCTGTATATATGACAGGGATTGGTGGGTAAAGTGGCAATTTCCTGTGAAAAGAAAGCAGGGACTGGGAAAGTCATCATTGCAAGAAGCATCCACGGTGAACGATCTTGTGTAGAAGAATCTTGTGATGGATAAGCTTGACAACAAAAATTCGTTAAAAAACTGTGTATAGAGTGAGAAAAAAAATAGGGTGATGTAAATTTCCTGTCGAGGTCACGGTGCGTTCGTGAAAAAAAAAATACACGGAATAACAGCCGTGCGAAAACAGTACGAGGAGGATAAGAAACAAACAAAACGACAGAATGTCGATGGAACAAATTCTTTTTACTTTTAACGAATATCGAGCAATCGTATTTAGTGCGGTCGAAACAAATCCCCTTGCGCAATTCACAGTTAAAAGATATTATATAGACGAAATTCCGTAACGCTCTATTTCTATCTAGTTTTTTTCCTTATCCACGCGCTCCTCCGTTGAAATTTTTTTTTACGTTTAACGAAAAATAAGCAAGTGTCGTGGTGACACTTCTGTTCTTTTCAATTTCTATGAAAACTTCGCAAGGCCACGGTACTTAAAGTTTTTTGTTAGTTACTAATCTTCATTATTCAAAAAATGATCGACTGCTATAGTCTTATTATGTTTTTTTATTAATTGCACACAGAACAAAAATAATAAAGAATTGGAAATATATTCGGAACCTTTTCCATTTGAAAAACCCTCGAAAATTCGTTTCGAGTAAAAATTTAAAGCTAACACCTTTAAATTTGACTGTGTGTGTGTGTGTGTGTGTTTTTTTTTCATTACTGTTACATGATAACTTTGATAAGACGCTGAAGTTTGCAACGTTTCTCTATGAGTTTGTAAAAAGTACATGCATTTTTTTTTCGTTTTTACTCGTTACATGTATAAATATATATTTATGTTTATATTCGAACGTATATAGGAATATGTACGTAGTATGTGCCCCGTTACGTTCTAAAAATAATGGGTTAGCCGAGACGTTGGTGCGCCTTAGCAACAGAAGAAGGTTGCAGCATATAGGAACTGTCCGATGCGATGCGTCGAGAGACTCTCGCTCGATTGTTAGCGAACGAACCGCGGCTCGCTCTCACGCACGACTCTTTCATTCTTTTCTCTTCCTCTCTTTTGAACAAAGCTTTGTTTATGCCGAAGAAAAATTACTTTGATTGATTGTCCAGATTCTTGGAATTCAATTTTCTTTCCTTGTTGCCTTGCGAACGAAACGTTGAAAAAAAAATTTTTAACAACATTTTTCCCTCCTCTTCAAGACATTGAATGGTATATGGAAATGCCTCGCGTTATCTCGTCGTAAAACACGCCAACACGTGGCCTCCGGTGTGTAACTTGAGAAATATAACTTTCAGTAATGTCGATTGGTTTCCTTCTCATCCTCTTTCACCCTCTCTTCTTTTGAACTTTCTTCTCGAACTTCTTCCAGGGATGTGAAGCCTTTCTGTGGCTTCCTTCCGCCACAAAAAACCGTTGGCACTGCACGAAAAAAACTAACCAGTAGGCGAACATACTTTTTTCTTCTGCTCTGATACATTTTCGTGTTTTTCTATGTTTTTTCTACTTCGTACCTTCTGGGCCTCGATTTTTTTCACGGTCCAATAGTGATTATGGGCTTGGAAAGTCAGTTCCAAAGTTTCTGTCCTTGTTCAGAACTGGTTTTAACAATTAAAAATTAGGGTTGGAAAAAAAACGCTCGTGTTTAGGTCATTTCTTAAATAAATAATAATAAAAAAATTCGAAATTGATTTTTTTTTTTTTAAATCGAAGTCGGATTGTTATGACTAGAAGATTAAAACTCCGAATAGATGGACATTTCAGATACAAAAATAATTTGTATTTATCACACTCGATGTTTCGCGGGAGAATATTTTTCAACTGAAATCGTGAGGAATGCAAATCTTTTTTGCTATGAGTATATACAGAGAAAAAAAGAACTGATGAGAATTTTCTGGCGTTATAGTTAACTGTTATATTTATAGATGGCGCTCGGCATTCCGAGTGAGTAAAAAGTAATAGTTTGCCATATATTCTAACAATAAGACTGGTCGGTTGAATTATTAGATGATAAAAAATACGTTTGAAATTATTTCAAACTATTGTCTCGTAATCCAACGACTCGTCTGTTATTTGTTACAATTTTATTTGCTTCCAAGATTTTAGGAAATGATTAAATTGAAAAGAATATTCGTTATGATTAAAAATTTCAAAATGTCTGAGTTTTTGTCTAATATTAACCGATTATTTTCATGCATTGAAATAACTCATCAACGTGAGTCAGTTCAGCAATTGCTAAGACAGCAAATCAATTTTTCAATGAATTTAATCTTTACATGTACATTGTAATTCCTCAGTCGATCCAATATTTTTCTAACTCTTGAAAAAAAACACATGATCTTACCAAAGTTGATACTTGTAATGAAAGACTTCCAGAAGGGTCCTGAACCTGGTGTTAGATGTGCTACCCTCAAGTTTGGATACATTTAAAAGCCAAAGAGGGTAGAACTATCGTCTGGAGCACTTGTTAGCGATTCCCCAGTCCCCACTCATTGCACAACAAGAATCTTACCCTCAAGTTGAGCGGTACAATAGCGGCAGGTAACTGATTGAAAAGAAATGTCCTATTGTGCAACATTCTTTTCTACCTCGAGAAAGGAAGAATGGATGTTGACGCGATACGGAGTTAAAGGTTGGACAAAAATCTTGTTCACTGGTCACGTTTAAGCACCTGCTGTCTTCTCCAATAGCATTAATATACGGGGTGTCCCAAAAGTTTATTTTAACTTTACGTACGAAATAAATGACGAAGTGGGAAAGAAAAACGTTGAGATGGATTGTACTCTTCAGAATTCTACCATCTCAGTTGTCTTGTGACGTTTCAATTGACTTTTTCAACTCCCTGTATAGAACATGAGTCTTTCAATTTGACACAAAGAAATATCGAAAAACAAGAGCATTTCTCTCAATAAAAATACACTTTCTAAATACAATTTCATCACTTTTTTTGCATAGATTGTAAACTTCAACGAAACAATTCATAAATTTCGATGACATTTAATCAATTCACCAAATAGGTTATAAAATGTCATTGTTCAAGAAAGCCCATGGAACTTCGACACGAAATATTTGTTCGTACAAAACTTTTTTATGTTAATCATTACTCCTATCATACTTTACTTTATCACCCTCTATATAAAAATGTTTTCTTGAGCACTTACACATCGCTAATCCTTACGTAATGCACACCTGCACCTGTCTTCTCAATTTTCCCACAGTAAACCTTTATTCGCCAGATTCTGGGCACCTCTTCTCTCTTTTTTTTTCTTTGCCACTGAACACCATAACCACCCCATCCATGTAAGACGGGCTCAAGCTTCAGTCCCCCTTTAATCCCCAAGATCATCATCTTGTCCCCGAGAAATTCAATCGTCGGTTCAAGTAACTTTTGCTCATTCATATTATATCGAGGCCATATTTTTTTTAACCAATTTTACCAGTCAGTCAGTGTTCATCAATTGGCAGCGGTAAAAAAATTATTATCCTGAATCAGAACAATAGAAAAATATATTTTGAAACAGTCGTCACACCAAGGCGATTTTTTTGTTGAGAATTCTGATTAAATTTGAGAACATAATCAGGATAGAAAAATTTATAATTTACACAGTAATTCCAAAACCCTTTATCAAATAAAAAATAATAAATATCTCAATTGCAGGGGAGCATGTGACAAAGTATTTTTCTTTTTTTTCCTTTTAATCGAGCATTTTCATCGTCTATATTTCGTGGTTATTTTAGAAATTCGAAACTCCATAATTTAGACACTTTTTCCGAAAGTCAACGTTTTTACATTTCCCTAAGATAGAAAAAATAATTATATTTGATAATACCGCAAGTTTCGTTCACGTTTGAGCATTGATGGGAAAGTTAGCTTACGAACGTGACGTTCTTTTTTATGAACTGAATGAAAAAAAAAAAAAAAATTCTACGTGCTACCTCACTATCGACTGAGCGAATAAAAATTAAGAAAATGAACGTCGTAGAAGGAATAATCGTAGGGGGAAAAAGAAAAAAAATGCAAGTTTATTCTTCACGTTTGTTTTAATAGAATGAATTTTTTTTTTCGTTTCATAAACATAGACATTTCATTAAATTTTTTAAGGTTAGTTAATGTTATTATTACTTTCATTTATTAGACTCTCTTACAGTTAAGATTTTGAATTATAATATAATTATACAAATATTATAATATATATATATCTATATTTATATACGTGCTTTGCACGAGCGCAAACGAGCGTACACGAGCTGACGATTGTAGAGACGACACGCGCCAACTAAACGGAAGTAAGCCATGATTCACCGGTTTGTCCACTATCACTCTGTCTCTCCCACTTTTTGTTTTCTTTTCATTTATTTCTTTCACTCAAACGTCCATATTCACTTACACCCACGCAATTGTGCGTATTTTACACACACACACACACACACATACACATTGATATACACAGAGAAACACTCATACTCACACGAACACGCGAAAGATATATTCTCAGGCTTGCCAAACATATTTTTTTTCTCTCTCTCTCGCTCATCATTTCTGCTCGCAACATAAATCTAATAATTATACATTTTAAAAAACGTACAAGCTAAGTTATGCTTACTGAGATCATACTAATACATCACAGGGTTACATAGACAATAGTTTTATGCTTTTTTTCATTTTTTTCTAAATTGTGGCCATTTATGTGTCTTTAGCTCTCGATGGGCTCGTGTCTCTCTGTTTTGTGAAGTGATTTTTCTATTTATTTCATGAAAGGAAACCTCAAATTATTGCTCGAAATGAAATTTAATCGTTTCTCGAGAAATCAGTTTTTCGTAGTTTCAGAATAAAATTATTCGAACCTACAAATTCGTGATTATTGGAAAATTTACGACAATGACATATTAAATAGTACTCTGAAAATTGTTATGAGAACTTTATCGTCAATTTATTTTCACTTTCTCTTTACAGTTTACTCCGTTTTCGACCACTACTGCGATATTTTTTGTGGTTGAAATTATGCTACATGTTATTTTTAGGTTTCCATACTTTGTTTCACTTCTTTTCTCTCTTTCTCTCGATACTTTCTTCAATACTTCATTTATGTGTTTGTTTTTGATTGATATTGCCCACATTTTGTTGTCGTCCCGTAAAGTCAAGTTCTTCGAGCTACTGACCAAAGATTTAAAACGACAAACTTTTCCTCTAATAACACCCGGTTAATTGTCGAAAAAAATAGCTTGTAACCACCAGTCGTATTTTTTGGTTATAATCTCAAGATGAAACAAAAAAAAAAGATAATTAAAATAAAAAGACGGAAAATGTTTTTTACGGAGACGTTTATCGGATTGAATTGTGCGTCGATTATAATTTTGTATTATTATGATTGATAAAAAAAAAAAACAGAAAAAAAAATTTCGCGAGCCACTGCAGTAGGGATAGGGATATTGATTGAAAGCGTAAGATTCAATATTGAACACACGATCGGACATGAAAATCGTTCGGATGTCAAAGGGCAAATATAAAAAAAAACCTTGCTTCAGATGAATTGTTTTTCAATTCTATCAGAAGCAAAGTTTTCTTTTTTCATCTATAATTTCGCATGGGAACAATGATTGTTACTTGAAAAAAAAAAAAAATCTATTCACATTGTTTTATCACGAATTGTTCATTGGTACAAAGATGTTGTATAAAAAAATTACGCAGCATTTTTAACGTCAAACGTCATTTTTTGATTCGAGAAAAAAATACACTTCCCTCGAACGAAATTTTTTTTTGACGATCTTTTCACATGAGAATACACGACAAAAAAATCCTCTGAAAATAAATCGTAATAAATATTGCAAAATAAACAGATATGTATAGTTTTTTTTTTTCTTCAAGTAACCTAGATTCTGATTTTAATCCCTGACACGTAGATGATGGTTTGTAGAAATTTTTAGATGACTTTACTTATGTATTCAGTACGAATTAAAAACAAAATATAAACGAAACGAAGTCCAGGGAATAGAATGAAGATTTTGGTTCTTCGCTTACTAGGAGAAAAAAATGAACAAGATATAAAGAGGAAGAAAAAACAAACGAAAAAAAAAATGAAAAAAATCGAAGATCACTGATTTGGCATCGGCTGTACTTTCTCACAAGTCGTACAGGAGATCAATGCTTAAACTCTTGGGTAACGTAATGTACAATTATTTAAATGTAATTTAAACGAGATCTTGGAACTGAAATCGATTCTTCTCATTTTTTCCCTATTTTTCGACCCCTTCAGGTGACAATCGGGATCCAAAAATTAACGAAAATGAATTGCCAATATTACTTGAGGCGATGAAAAAGAACAGCTTCGTATTTAAATTTATCGGAGAAAAAAAATCTTCGAAAAAATCGAAAATCAGTGATTTCTTGCATTTTTTATAATACAAGTATTTTTTAATGCTGCAAGAAATATCCATTATTTTTCAATCATTGATTGAATTATTTTTCAAGTTGATTAATATCCGAATTTCGTTCAGTTTTTTTTTTTTCAAGATTTTTATTTCTTCGAAAATTTGACGGAATATAACGTTGGGTCATTGAAACGGTTGCAATAATACACGAGACGTGAACGGAAAAATAAAAATATCGCGAATCCTCAAGAGAGGTTAGTTTTGCTCGATCTTCGAAAAAAGTAAATTTTACGACCGAAGAAAGGATTATCATCCGCGACTGACGATCGAGCATTGTAAAGCTTTATCGTTCAAACTCCGGGCACATTTTTTTCGAAGAGTGTTTTAACGCCAACAAATCGAGACAAAAGGAAAAGTAAACAACGCGTATTTATTTTCGACACGACTCATGAAACGGCAATTCAATTTCGTACTAGGCATTTTTTTGGGTCTCGAATTCACACAATTTTCCTCAATCAAAAAACATCGTTCGAATGAAAAAAAAAACTATACGATTTTTTTTCTTTTTCAATCAAACGATGATTCAAGTTTTCATCCTGACATGATCTCGCTTTGCACGACCCCATTTGGACACATCGTCGTCATGTCGATCCCTCTGCATATCTTTTTTTTAAATCGATCCTTGAAGCGAATAATTTGGTTTTGTTATATTTTCTATTTAATTTAAAAAAAAATGGTCTGACATAAATAAGATATTAGAAAAACGATTAAATCCGACGACAATATTAGTCGGTAAAATGTTAATATTATTCGTGGTTGATTCTGTTTTGGTGAAACGAGAACGAGCTTTTGTAAAGGTCATTCCGGCTTCGTCAAAAGAGAGGAAAACAAAAAATTCAATACATGAATCGAATTGATGAAAAAGACGATGAGCCTGCACTTGATTTAATTGCCAATACCGATCAGTCCAAGACTCGATAAAGAAAAACAAAATTTACAAAAATGCTCTCTGTTTTACGTAACAATTAATTACTTCTAATGAATTAGCCTAAAATTGTCGTACGTTTGGGTTGCGCTTTGCGCTTGGCTAGTGCACGGCCAATCCGATTTTTTTCTTTTTTTTATACTCCATTTTATTAAATAATTATACGAATTTCGGGAGAGAAAAAAAATAGCGAATATATTACAATCAATTTTGAGATAATGTCTCAATCGAAATTTTGGCTAGTCTGACGACGACGAAGAGCAATGTGTGTACGAGCATTATTTTTACTTTTTTAACTCTATCCACCCGTTGCCTTAATTGTTCTTGTGGGTTGTTTTTTCTCGTGTGCTCGATTCTTTGCTTAATCTTTATACACTTTGTATATTGACGTTACTCGATCGTTTTGTGCGTGTCAGGCGGATTAATGATCTAACTGAATGGCACAGCCAAAGGACTTGACGATCCTCCCGATTTCCGGATTTTCATAAATCATATATAAATATATGTTTTTATATACTTAAAAAAAAAAAAAAAAAAAAAAAAGCACTGACAAGGTCGTGGTTTCAATTTTGAAAAAATACGCGGAATTTCATCGAGAAGATCGTCGCGCAATTGTGTTTTCTTTCTCGTTTCGAGAATGGCTATAGTATATAGTACACGAGACCTATGAAAAAAAAAAAAAAAAAAAACAAAAAAAAATTAAAACATGGATTCGTAATACACAGAGTGGCTGAGAGAGGTGGGGTACATAGGTCTAAGTTGACGCGACAATAAAGAGTTATAAAAAAAATATCTTAAAAAGAAAAAAAAATAATGGAAAAATTTACGCTGTAACGGGGTGGGGGGTTTAGCTGCGTATCTGACCCGCGTTACGGGCAATCTTCTCGGGTAGTTCAACAATGCTCTTCGTACTTCCGTTGAGCGTGCGCTTACGACTCTTCATGAAATCTAAAACAGAAAAGACAAACAACATTTTTTATATCGCAAGTTGAAAGAAAGTTTATTTATCGTTTTTATATATTATGACTCAATTTCATTTAATTATTTTTTCCATTAAAATTATTTATTTCCAATCGCCCTTAAATAGAGATAAAAATTTCGATGTAATTTTGTAACTATCGATATTTTTTGGTACAAAGTCTTTGCTGAAATAAAATAACGTGTATTTCGTGTTTTTTTTTTTTTTATATCAAAGAAACAATTAAATGGCATTGATTTTTATGGAATAATTCAAAGTTCCCTTTAAATATTTTTTATTTCGATTTCTAGTGGAAATCCACCCCAAAATTTTCTCCATAGAAACCCCCCTGAAAACCATAATAAATATAAGGCTGCAACGAAACATCTGTTAGGTTTTCCGAACCCTTGTGACCCTGCAAATTTCATTCGTGATTCACGCACGCGACGAACGCACGATCCGCACACGTCCATCTATTGTGTCGCTTCCCTACTATCCAGATTTACATCTATGTAGTGAGCCCCTTGCCCTAACTTGGCGTCCCTTGGGGCACGTTCCCCCCGCCCTTTTTTTTGCATCGACGCATTAATCATCCGGCACGAGTTTGAGTTTTGTGATGTAGAGAAAAAAAAAACGAGTGTCAATAGCGATCATCAGACAGCCCTCGACATTAATTTTTTAAAGCAGTTTTAAACCCATTCCATTTCTAATTCAACCCCCAATGTTCTGTAAAGTAACGGTTCTGTTAATTTTCTATTTTCAAAAGGTTGCTGCGGCAATGGTTAAATAGTTCGTTCTCGTGAAATAAATTTTCAGCAAACCTCTTATTTTTTTTTTTTTTTTGGCAATTGAGACAAAAAAAATGCTCGCGAGTATATTTTTCGCAACTGGTATCAACGCACAGATCCAACGTTTACGATAATTTATCGGCACAAACGTTACTACGTCCGATATAATGTGTGTGAGTATGTACGCGCGCTCGGCGAGAGGAAGAAAGCATCGTGGGTCGTTGAGAAACACGACTGAGGCAAAGTTGGGGTTGGTCATGGCTTGCGGAAGAGAAAGAGAAGCAAAGAGATCTCGTAAATCGCGAAAAAGCTACTATTTCTATTTTGTTCTTTCTATCCAACGAAATAAAGAAAAAAATGACCCACGCAAATTTCAACCTGAATAATTCGTTAAAAACTCAGAAAATACGCAAAGTTTACTTTTATATATATTCCGTATAAATCAAATGCAAAAAAAATATTGTGATTTTAATCAAAGCCTTTATAGGGGACACCGAACAAAACTATTTCGTCGATTACGAAACAGCTGTTGCCCTCGTCATTTTTTTGTCCGTTACATTGGAAGGTTTTTCAAACCAACTTTTTTTTTGACTATAAACATGCGGGCTGATTATTCGAAAGAATACTCGCTCGCATACTAGACTCATGTAATTTTAACTACTCGGCGTACAGTCAACACTCGCATCACACTCAAGGCTAATAAGGCAAACGTGGATAAATTAGAAAATCTTTTAAACTAGTAGCAGTAAACTTTGAAGAGAAATGATTTTCGTAGATTCAAAATAACTCAAGTGAAATTTGGTCCCATCGGTCTAATTAGTTAAATATATTGATTTGCAGATGGTTTTTAAAAATTTTTATTCATCAAAGACTACGAGTGGAAGAAAAATACCGAAGAATGTAAAATGTTGTCCACGCATTAAGAAAAGTAAAATAACCTCGAAAAATCGATGTTTTAATTTAAAGCTGTACGATTGGGTTGAGAGATTTTTTTTTTTTTCATATGCCATTAATTTGGTTCACACGTCATGGTCTTATGTAAATCTTTAAAAGAAGGACAACGCAAGGGACACATTAGTTCGCATATGTGCATTATGTATCCACAGCTGATATTTTTACCGTGCAATCCACGTGGGAGCTTTGCCACTTGGGTAGCACGAGTTTTATTCTGTGGGGGTGAAGGACTCTTGTATTAAATATATGTGAATATGAATGTACTGGGGAACGAGAATCACCGGGGGTACGGATTCGAAAACAGACTATGAAAAGGGGGGCTACACAGTTTGGTAGAGATACAGACAACGAAACTTGAACCCCGCATGCCCCATTCGTAACAGCTGACCGGTTCCCTCATTAATAAAGTACGTTACAAAATTCTCGGCCCTCTTCGTCCCAGGACTTTCTTCCATACCCCTGTTTTTTTTTTTGACATTTCCGACGTTCTCCAGTCGCGATCAAACATTCTACGATCACTTTTTTTCTCTCAATCTCTATCACTATTTCGAAAAATAATTTCAATCGAATATAATAACAGTGAGGTATTTCTACCGAATTGAATTCCACGAATGTTTGTCGTTTCCTTCGTTACTTCGGATTTTCTTTAAATTTTATTCAAGTTCGAAGATTATGTACGTTCTACAGTATTTTTTTTTCTCATATGACCATTTTTATAAAACGTAATTCATTGATATTCATTTTTGAAAAACTGATTTCATCGTTTAAATACCATTTATTAGCCGCAGAGCGATTATCCACGGTGATTATCGGTTTTTTTTAAACCGTTTGAAGAAAACCCGAGAATTCGTTTTTTTTTTTTTTTTTTTACTAAAATTTGGAGTCACGTGACTCGTTTGATTGTCGACCGAGAGGAATTTATTCGAGAGCTTCTAACGCGGAGACTCGAATCAAGACGGTCAGGGAAGTCTCTCGGCTGGTCTCCCGTCACGTCCTGAAATAGTACCGACGCGTGGGTTGACGGTGCATCGTCAAGAATAATAATAACAAAAATACATGAGGAGCCTTCCTCACAACGATTCTTCTCGAACCAACGGGGACAAAATAAGTTGCTTTCTTCCGATACATATATAGCTCTCGTAAACAAAAACAAAGCCACGATCGTCTATTCTCAAAGTGTGCAAAGATAGCACGTCTAACATATCGATACAAATATGAATATATTTTATTTTTGTATTTTAAATATACTTGATACAGTATACGACAAATAAATCAAAGTAAAAAAATACTTTTTTTTTCTACATTTACTGCTTCGAACTAATTTATAGGAGAATTTAATCATTTTTTGATTTATTTAAATTAATAGAAATACGTGAAATTGTATTGTATGTGAAAAAAAAAAAACGTTACAAATCACAATCCGACCAAATTAAAGTATTTTAGAAATTATTTGCAGAATTTACCGACGGCATCTTTGTCGAATAAATTTATTAACCGCGAACACAAATATTCATTTGATCTGAGTTATAAAAATGTTCCCAAATTGATTAGAAAATTATGAGAATGTAGATTTTTTTTTGATAATTCGAAAATTCCGTCGTATTAGCCCAGAACATTTTAAATTCTCCTTAATATTTTTTTAAACATTGCGATTTCAGTTTCACATTGAAACGCGATATTTTGATTATTATTTATCAAGATCAAACATGACTGTAAAATAGAAATAGGAGATTTTGATTTTAGAGAGATTGACGTTAAGTCGTTAACCTGGCCAACAAAATGACGAGTGAATCATCATTGGGCTGTAAAAATTGTTTGAAAAAAAGGGTGAGTCGGTTATATGGGATCGATTACTCGTAGCGAACGTGACGTCATTGTCTCGTGCGTCATTATTCGAATTGCTGAAGAATGGTAAATAACGAATTTTTAATTCAGTGCCACGGCTGAGGCAAAATATAAATGTTGTTTTTTTCGAGCGCAAAAACGAGCGGGAAGTACGACAACGCCGGAATTGACTTGACCTAGCGCTCTCTCTCTCTCTCTCGCTTATTATTTTTGTTCTCCGTTTTGTTCGTTACTCGCACCATTATTATGGCGATATCACTGATCGCGTGCCTCTCGTATATTTTGGAATCACTGTTGACCGATTATTCGAATTATTTCGACCAATTAACATACTTTAACCTCGCAATCTCTCTAACTACGAATTTTAGTATCAAAATAGTTGAAACTTGAAAAAAAAAAAAAAAAAAAAATTCAAAGCTTGCATTAAAGTCCGTTGCACAAAACAGAAAAGATCGGATTTATTTTTAGTTGTAATTTTTATAATTTTCACGTAAATATTCAATATGCAAATACATTTTTAGTTGTGTTGAAAAACTGCTTTGAATTATTACGTTAAAAACAAACTTCAAAAACCTTCGTACGTGAAAATATAATTGCAAAATATTACGCAACGAAATAAACATCGAAAAGAGGGAACCGGGGGAGGGGGAAGGTTCAAATTATGCGTAACAACATACGCGACTCATGAGAGATTCGTTAACCAAGGTCGTGCAGGCACTACGAAAACATTACACGAAAAAAAGACGGACTGTTAACTGCATACGTGTTTTGCAACGATCGGAGCTTAATCGGACGACCGATAGGCGATTTGCTCGTGGAACTAATCGCCGAATGCAAATGATACATATATAGATCTGTTAATTTTATTGGAAGGCTATCAACGATGAACTTTTGTCACCGTACGTGAAGAATTAGAGACAAAAAAAACGCGGTTACGCTTCAAGACGTTTTTTATATCACTTGAATAGATAATAAACTTTCGGAATTATTCATCATACGTTCGAACAGTTTATTTATTTATTTTAACGAAGTCCTCGTTTTTTGAAAGGTTTGAATTTTTCCTCGTGTCACATTAATGTGTTTAAGGTCACGATCAAAGATTATTCAATTGAAAACAATCGAATTATGCAAATGATTTTTTTTTTACTTCCAAACTGCATTTCATTCAATCTATGAAGGAATCGACCTTCAAAATAAATGTTGCGTTGTAGTAAAAATCATCGTAAACAATTCTATAAAATATACGATTATAATATACACTAAAAAAAATTTTAATCCGGAAATCTACTTACAGTTTTGAATATTTGTCAAACTTTTGTTTTACGGAAACTGAATCTGCAATGAAAACTTTGATGTCTATGAAAATTAAGTAACTAACGAATAAAAATATTTTTTCCGTCGCGTTCCGACAATCTAAACTAAAATACGTGATAATTGCGACTTGAAAATTCATTACGACCCTTAATTATCGTAACTTGATGATATTTTTAATAATAAATTATATTTACCGGTAATGGATGACTGTTTTCTCGTTGCAGTCTTAAGTACAGGAGTTGTCGGTTCGTGGGAAACGATGCACTTGACTTTCTTACTCCGGCATGTTATCGCAACGGCGGAATCCTGTTCTTCTTCGGAATTTTCCGGATTGTCGGACAAAATACCAGTTTCGCTGATTTCCGGTACTCTCGGTTCTTGGGGAGGAGTTCTCTCAGCTTTCCTTGCAATGCTGACGGGTGTTGTGGAGGTCGTAACAACAACAATTGAACGTTTAATCCTCGTGGAGGAGGAGGAGGAGGAAGAGGGAGAGGAGGAAGTAGAAGAAGCAGAAGAAGACGAAGATTGAGGTAGACTTTCGCTCATTGTTTTTTCTTCATTCTTTTGGGGTGTAGCGGGTGAATTTTTACGAAGATACGGCATTCCCCTGAGAGCATAAGGTTCCGGGATAACATCTTCGTCGGTGACGGGTTCCCACTCGTAGCGCGAGTTTTTTCGTGGTATTTCAAGATGAAAATCGAAGCCCCAACGCTCAGCGTCTAGTAAAGATTGGGCCCGTAGTTCACGCTCAGCGAGAGCACGAGCCGCGGAATGGTCAACGGGACCAAACAAATCCCGTCGGACCCGAGCGAGGGCAACTCTACTCGGTGGCACTCTCGTCGAACCAGCCATACCACCGCGATGACCCAACTCGCTCATCATCGCTGGATTCAATACACGGGCGCTCATATTTCACTCGAAAAAGCTCCGCGACACTGCTTTTTGGTGTATTGCTCAAAAATATTCAGTTGTTTTCAATTTTTCGAAGTTGGTTTTCGTGTTTGTAAATCGTATTTTTGACCAGACCACGATTCCAAATTGATAGAATTCAAACTTTTCGTAACTGACGTCAGAACTAAGCGGATTCAAAAAAACTCTGTTTCCCGCTTTACCGCGATTGGACACTCGAAACTAAAGAGAAACTTTGATCGCGCAATATTAGCTACGATAAATGTATGATTTAACGAACATGTAAGCTCACAGTTCAAACGAACGTTTCTCACCCTCGTATTCCGACGCGCACACCCGCCCACGTATTATCTCTACATAGAAGCGAAAAAACGCGGGCCGCGAATACACTCGACGGACACACTTCGAGAACGAGACGGGGATAGATTCAGGTTCGTAAGCACGTGATCGAGAGCCCCGCTGTTTCGCGCTCTCTCTCCTTCTCTGATTTTTCAATTCTCCGAGAACCGCCTCGGGGGAGGGAGTTCAACTCGTACTCCGATCCGGCAACACTGCTTTTTTCACTCGCCCAGTTTGAAAGTCACGAGAATATGTGTATATGTATGTTTCTCTTTGTGTGCGCGTTCGTACGTGTGTTTATTAAGTTTCTTCTGTACGGCAATGGTGACCCGAACTATGTTGTGTGTGTTATCCGCCTCGATTAGGCGGGAGTTGGAACGAGCACGTTTCTCGTACTCCGATGACGCACACTCTCTAACGATGTTATACACGAATTCTCAATTCATCGATCTTTGTACTTTTATAATTTTTTTTTCTATTTTTTTTCCATTCGTATACGTTTTGCACTTTACCGAAGGAAAATATTTTTTTTCACACATTTGTAAACAAAGAACAACGACTTTATATTCACCTGACACTTCTTATTTTTCTCACGAATTCGCTTCTCTCTCTCTCTCACTCTGTCTCTGTCTCTGTCTCTGAAATTCTGTATTTTCGTGTCACTTTAACTTGGTCCAATGTCACAGTAGTTTCGTTGCACTGGAGCACTTTTCACACGTTTCTGTAAACGCAGCTTGATTGCTCGCTCACGCGACACATTCGTTAGTTTTTTCTCTTAGCAACATCGATGCTCTCTCTTTCTCACTCCGACCGCGTCCCAGGGGTGTAACAACAGTGAACACAAAATAATCCCCCTCCGCTCACAGAGTCACGGCAACGTTGCACTTGCACCGTGTAGCGTGCGATGGCCCAAACACCAAGCGAACGAAACGGAACTATGTATATATGTGTATATACGTATATTGCGTTCGAATCGAGGCGCCGAGATCGAGAGAACCGCTCACTTGCTTCACAAAAACTTCCGAGCTCACTGCGTCGCGAAACTTTGATTCGAACGAAACTTAATGGAGAATAATTCTCAAAAACAACGAAAAAAATCGGAATCGAACGAGAAAACTAAAACTTTATCACACTTAAAAGTCCGTATTGCACGAATAAGTCCGACCGTAGATACGATGTTTTTTTTTTCAATACAACACTTTGTTGTTGCTAAGTCGGAGTTTTTTTCTTCTTTTGTTCAACGTTCAAGAAGAGACGCTTAATAATTTGTACGATTATATCCGTTACGTTGACCGATCGAAATAACAGGCGTGGCCGTAACTTTTACGTTATTTTTCAATATTATTTGCTTTTTTTTCGTTTACGCGTCGCGATATTAAAAGTCGCGGGAGATGGTAAGTCGCGCGTGAGAGTATAGTGTTTCCCGGGCGAACGTGAAACGACGTTTGAAAACGATTGCGCAGTTATACTGGCGGGGTGGCGGATTGTGAAACGGTACAGCCGTAAGGAGGCGTGTTACACGTGCGAAGCGCTCTCTAGCGACTGACTCGAGCCCCGCTCACTGCGGCCAACTCTTCTCTCTTTTACGAATCACCACGATTCACCTCGGTCGAGTTCGGTCGCGTCCGGCTTCTCGAACGACGCGCTCTTTCCCCTTCTTTCTCAGCCTTGCCCCTCCCCCTCTCCCAACGCCCCGCTACCCATTTCAAAACTCCCGCCCGCCCCCACCTCATCGCATACCCTTTTCATCATCACGCTCTCTAAACTCTTCTGTACACGAGGAATAAGGAAAAAACATAACCGCCACTCTCCGAACTTACGCGGTCGCGATACACTCCGCTCGACGCGAGAGCACACACGAGGTCGACGCGCCCAGGAGCCAAACGCTAAGTTGTAGAACCTCGCGCACCGCGCACCCATAGCCCGCGAGAGACAAAAATATACACTGTACGATAGAACGACGGCTCCCGTCACCTCTCAGCAACGCTCAACGAAAAATACTTTAATTATATATGTATATAGACATATATGTGAGTGATTTCACTCCACATTCAGCAGTTTTCTAGAGTTTCTTTTTAGAAATTCGTACCTAGTTTTAAAAATGCTTGAGATTTTTTTCAAATTTCGCTTCTTCGTCAACGTTAGAATCGTCACAATGTAGCATTCATACCCTTATCGTTGTTTTCACAACGCTCATAACCTCAATAAATCTAATGCTATCTAAAATTTAGGACTTGAAGCGAATCTACTGTTAATTTGTCAGGAAAAAAGTTTCGAAATCGAATTTTATCGCAATAAGTTCGTTTTTTCTGTTTTCGAGAGCAATGTTTTTGGATGTGACCTTTCGGAATGTTTTTCGAAAATTGTTTATGGTGCATAGGGTAGAAACTACTGTGGCGACTGGACAAGATTTTGTCAAGCTGTAAACAAGTGTGTACATTTTAGTTGTAGGAACGTATTTCGCATTTTATGTTTCCACATTTGTATACTATTTATTCATAAACACGAAAGCTCTTTTGAAGGCATTGTATTTATAAGCACACGCCGAGGCACACGCTCCTTTCATTCGTGAATAGAACACGAGGACCCTGTTACTTTTTTTTACCATGACCTTGCGAATTCCGGCTGATTGTACATGTGAGAAAAAGCAAAACAAACACATAAACAGACTAGGTGAATAATAAATAACATTTTAACATAATTTTCACCCATGAGAAAAACATTAACGTTTGATAACAAATTCCTAATATCAAATTTTCAGACAAACTTTGTTTCTCGGATATAATCGCGGTTTAACTGTGCGTATCTCGGTAGTATGAGGCTCCTCGAAAGATCGGGTGCGTACTACAGTAGCATTTTTTCTCCTCCTTCTTCTCATCTTTATCTAGATCTCTCTCGCTGGTTCTGCAGTTGCGCTACTTGTATCGCACGTACTTTTATAACTTAAATTTACGAGATGCACACTCTTCTACGAGTCATTTCAATACTATTATTACACGGTTATTGAAAAATCTTCGAACGAAAATAATCGAAGAGCAGAAACCGTTGTCACGACAACAATGTTCGAAAGAATGTATTTATATTTGGCTGAACAACATTTTTTTTCTATTCCTTCGTTTCTAGATTTGCAATTCTCAAAATGTATGTATTTTTTACAAGTTTTTATCAATATAATAAACATTATAATAAACAACAATCAATATAATATAATAAACAACAGAGACTTATGTTAGAAAATTGGATTCACTGGACGAATTATCAATTCGGAAATAGGACAACGAGCGTCGGTATAAAAAAAAAAAAAGAACGAGAATTTTTTGCATTTTTTTATGAAATAAAATCCTCCTTGTTTCATTTTTTATAAATACCAGTTTTATAAATATTCATTGTGCATACGATTGTGATTATTCGTGAGCCCGATACGTCAACTCGCGAAGTTAATGTTTCGTTAAGCGAGCGTGGCATTTGGGAACAAAATGCCCGCTTGCTCGCGGAGACGAGAATCTCGCGAAAGAGATGGACAACGAAAAGTAAGAGGGGGTTGGGGGGATGGCGGGACGGATGGCTTATCTTGTTTTCGCGATGATTTTGCTCTCCTGCCATATTCGTAGTATGAGATGCGTGAAATAAATCGACGCGCTAGCAAACTGAAATTACGTTCGTAATGTTTACTGTCAGTTTATACACGATCTGTTGTTAAGTCATTTTTATTCAATTTTGTGCTTCTGAACTTTTCAATGCGTTTCTCCACAAATAAATCAGCGAACAAAAGTGCAATTTAGATATTTTTGCTAAATATGCTGTTTATGGGAAAAAGGAATGATGAATAATGTGATTTTTGAGAATTGTTCAGACTCGAGATTCGTGCCAAGACTTTTCATTGATAATTATCAATTTACGTTGTTGCCGCCTCGTGTGGCTTATTGACACTGCTGAGAGAAGAGCGGGAAAACGAGAATATCTTGTCCCGTGTAGGCGAGAGCTGTGCCTTGCTTAGGTCTTCGGCCAAAGTAGCGGGCACGCTTGTTCCTTCTCTCTCTTTCTGTCTCCCTCTCTCTTTCTTCTTTCTCCTTTCCTCCCGCTTTTTCTCTTGTGCGTAAACAGCTCCTCGAAACTCTGGTGGAGCATACAATAGATATGACGATCAGGCAAAGTGACCAATGGCACCATCGCATCTCACAAGTCAAGCTCGTACGCCTCAAGCGTGTGTGAGTGCATACAACGCACGATGGATACATGTTTACGTAGCGCATGCGTTCCGCCATTATCTCCCGGCCTCGCGATGTTCAAAACTTCTGCTTCAAAGTGTCGACGCTAGAGGTCAGTTTATTACAGCGCGCGGGATAAACATCTAAAAACTCGATTCTTCTTCCAACAATCTTTTTATTGCAGTTTGAAACAGTTGACTGGAATATTTTTCAACAATAAATTAAGGTATTCCTTTTGAGGACGGTCGTTCTTTTCAGATGCATAAGAAGGTCTAAAAATATCAGAAATTAGACTGAATCTTGGGAAAAAAATGTCGAAACCAATCATCCGGTTCCTACGGTAGTAACCCATCGAAAATTTTCGTGCAGCTCGGTGAATTGAAGAATTTGTGAATAATTTTCGGTGAGTCATAAAGTCGACAACGACACTGTCAACAACTATTAAAGGGGAAAACTGCAATCATTGTTACAAGATAATAAAAACTTTGATCGAAGTTCGGGTCGATTTGTAACGGGAAAAAAGAAACCTGGCATCAGACATGAATGCAAACCTGTCAAATAAAACATAACCTATGATGGTCACGAAAAAACGTCTCGTAGTCAAAACTTTTCAACGTTTTATCGTAAATATTTTTCTTAATTATTCCGTAATTTGCTGTTTTTAATGTTGATACGAATTCTTTGGAAATTTTTCTGTGCATAGGTACGTTAATATTAAAAATCTAGTATTATTCTGTATATGAACCTTTTTCAGTAGAAATGTGGAATGAAGTCGCTGTTGCCCGTTATTAGAAAACTCGAAAACAGTCTTCTTTTTTATGGTAACATTTCATTTAATGTCAACAAACTTTACATTCCAAATTAACAACTCAATCGTGATAAAATATTCAAGACGAAAATATGTATGTTTCTATCTTCCGGTACGTAGACATTTGAAAGATCAATGTTTACCTTCTTGCGTATAAGTGTTTGAAGGTTATTTTAATTCGGCAATGTTTACTCTGTACAATCTTTAGTAAAAAAAAAAAAAAAGCCGGAAAACGTGCGCGAATTGTCGCTCCTCGTTTACGAGAAGACTCGTCGCTGCCAGTTTGTTTCCAGACAAGAAATAAGCACCTGTTTCATCACCACTTCAATGAGTCCCTTTGTTATTATACATTGCCTTATGTTTGTATATATATTTTTATACATTCATGATGTGAGTGTACTCTCGCTCTCTTACGCGAGAAACCGTATTATCGAAAGCCTGCTGCACCCGCACGTCCGCTTATCAACGGGTTTAGCACGAGCCTGCAACCGTTTCAGATAAATTTCTTGCTCCACCTCTTTTTTCTCAACTTGCCGCGACAGACTCAAGGTGGCGGAAGTAACGAGATCGGGGTTAAGAGAGCGCAAAAAGAGAAATCCTTCGCTCGCACTTTTTTTCATTCTTCTTACCAACGTCATCTTACGCTTATCAATTAAACTCTTTACATGTATTAATGAATATATAAACTGGGGTAAATGGACTTATTTTTAATAGAGTTCGATTTTATTTTTTTATCGTCGATCGTGCGCACTGACTATTCGGACGCTCACAGGCTTCTAAATATTGTCTAAAATAAAAAATCCAAAAACACTACTATTTAATATGGAAAGCTCTATGGGACCATCGAAAATTTTTGGGTTATTTTTGGACCGGAGGACCGGTGCACTGGTGTACACCCGAAGGTTTCATTATATTTAAAAGTTGCATAAAAGTAACGAATAACCATATATTTTATTCCAATAAATCCTTCACTAATAAAACGTGACTCAAAGAACGTACAGGTTTCTGACAAATAAGGGAACACGTGCACGACGCACGACTTTGTAAATTCTTGCAAAGACGAAAAAAAAGAGAATGCTGTGAAGGAGGGAGGGGGTGGCGAATCGTATGTGCAAATCCTTTTGTTCAGGTAGTGGTCGATTGTGCGACTTCCGTGGGAATTTTGGTAACGGAAGTGCAACTCTCACGGATCTTTTTATTCGATGGTACACCGCGAGACCAAGATTCGCAATTTTTTTTTTTTTACATCGTAGCACGAGTATAAAATCTGACACAGGAGAGAAAAAAAAACTATTTTAATGCAGTTGCCCTCTCATTGTGATCTTTTCTTTCGAAACTCTTGAGTTAAGAAAATATCAAAAAATGTGCGAAAATACTGTTTACAGTACTCGATAAAAAAAATGTTTGTATACAAAATTCATTCGAAAATGGCGAAACTCACATCGAAACAGCAAATTGAAGTTTGAAATTAAATTATATTCGGATATCAAAAAAGTTGTACCGAAAAATATTGTTAAAAACAAATCAAATTTCAATAATTCATGAAGAAAAAAAAACCTTTTCCAAATATGTATTTACGAATTCCTTGTAACGGGTTTTTTACTTGCGCTGGAAACCTAATTTGTTGAACAAATTGAATTCATTTTGTAAATAATTAATTTTCTCGGCCCAAAAGTTAATTAAATATGAAATGAAGAGTTTTCTAATCAAATTAATCATTCTTTCGATGTTTTGTGAATCAAAATGTCAATGATTCAAAAAAATTGACTTCTCACGATGAAACATTTCTTAATGTAGAAAACTAACAAAATTGATTTTACTATGTTAATTTATGAAATTTTGGATGAAAGGATAAAGAAAAAAGTCATTTTCAAATGTTCGTATAAATATATTACAATCGTTAATTAGTTGTTCTACAAAATGCATATCGTCGATTAATCACGTACATGGAATTTCTATAAATATAATAAAGTACGCAGATTTTTTTGTATTGCACATAAAAAAAACGGAGATAAAAAATAAATAATAAAACAAATAATTTAATAAATCTTTGACAATAAAAACTAATGATGATTTGATGGTTGAAAAAAAAAATTGTTCCCTAAAAGAGCGTACGTCCAAAGACAGATTGATTTTTCATATGAAAGGTGCGAGAAAATATAAAACTCGCAATTCAATCTTTGTTTATCACTGACTCGAAACTTTGGTTTCATGAATAAAATGAAAGAAAAAACAAAGAAAAAAACTGCTTCAATCGAAAAGTCTCGAACTCTCTGACTAGTTGAAATCGCTTCACTAATATTTATTGAATTAAATATCAATATGAAGAAAAAAAGCTAATACTTGAGCAACAAAGTTTGCTCTTAATATCAAAATACAGCTTCATATTTTTATGGACAAATTTTATGTTAATTATTGCCAACTTCTTCGTTTGTTTTAGTTCTCGATAACTTACACTCTTCGTTATCACTCGTACTTTCCTTAACTTCTTCCTTCGACTTATCAGACGAAAAAACTGGCACTTCTTTCCCATCTTTGTCAAGTTTTACCCAAACATAATTTCCAGGCAATGGTGTTTCCGTCTCGAAATCAAAGTTCCATCGTTCTTTTGCCTGTTGGATAAATCTCAATTCATTAATATTTGGAGAAAATTTTTTTAATACACTTTCGACTTGTTTTTATTTCAGTTTTTTTTAAATTATAATCTTAACATGAAACCTGTTTGAGATTATTGCGAGTTTCTTCGAACAATGCGTTTGTTCTGTTTTCATCGAGACCACGTCGACTTTCCTGTCCCTCAGTTTCATCCTCATCGACAAACAATCTTCTTCGGACGTTTCCATTCGTCAAATTTCGTCTCGTAAAACCTTCTCGTACATCTCCATTGTCGTCTTGCATCGCGAGTCGAGCTCTTGTAACAAAAATATCATTCCTCGTTACACTTCGTTTTATAAATAATGAGGTATGCGAAATATTTGCTCAAAAGTTGTTTCGATGTTTTGTAAAACATTGAACGTGCTTGGCAATCTCATGCGAGGGCAGTACACTGGCAGTTCTTAAAAGTAAATCATAATATTCTTCTGTTCGACCCGACATATCGGTAATAAACGAACACCGTTATTTCCGGTGATGAAAAACACGATCCTATTTATGGGAGGTTTGGATGCACGTAAACGTGATCAACAAGAATATCACTCATTGCATGTGCAAAAAGTAGACATGGTTTTTGATTCTAAACGTAACAAACTTGTTGCTAAATTTAACAAATAGAACGAACATGAAATTAACATCAGTTTTTAACTTAAAATAAACTGTTTTTTAAGTTTAATATGTTTTTGATTATGAAAAATAATTTATTATTTTTCAGATAATTATTTTGTTCCTCTGTTATTATCGTTGAATGTAACACGAACAGATAAAGAGGACGATAAAATAAGCATTTAGAAATTTAAAGTCATAAATTGAGTACAATTTGAAGAACGACATCTCACTTTTAGTCTTTTCTCAAATCCTCTCAATCGATAGAAACTTTTTTAAAAGAAAACATTGAGTCACAAGGAGGTTATACTTTAAAAATGACATTTCGTGCCACGTGTTCAAAGTATATTTCTATGGTCACGAGGCTAGAGTGGTATAAGGTAAACAAGTGCAAATAAAACGTTGTACAGTTATCGTGGATAACGTTAAACATATTTTTATCAAAGATTGTCGATTTTGATCGAAAAATGCGATAATTTTGTTGGACTACAAGCCACTTACACGTAATCAAAATTCATTAATTGTGCTACTCAATAATCGTAATAATAGTTTGAGAAAAAATGATACAAATTAACAGTCGACACGTGAATACATTTTTGTTTCGTTCCTTGAAATATTTGATTGAACTCACGAATTGTTCTCGTACTTCATTGTATGATATGAGAGAAAAATGACAATAATACGAAAAACGTTGAGTATTCGATGTTGCGACAAGAAGGCACTGGGAATGTCTCAACAGAACTGTCACCACTTTTTCATGCTCGAGGTCATTGATGTGACTATCAGCTGACACGAGTCTATTATAAGTACTGCGTAAAACTTGCGACAATTATGTAACGCGATAGGAGAATTTTCTGAGAGTTTCACAGCCAGACTTTTGGGCGTCGAAACTGCAAAACCAAGCAACCAAAGACACAGAGACTTTTTCACCTCGAACTATCGCCACGATCGATAATTTCTCTCATCGTTTCTCGTGGGAGTGGTTTTCGCCATGGCAGGGGTGTTTTCGTCCACGCGCAAGGGATGACTCAACCCTGCGCGCGCAGTTAAAACTACCTTTTTCCCTCGTGCAAACTGGGGTTGTTTTTATCAATGGTGCACGTTCGAATTTACGAACATATGGTTCATTCTTAGGATAGTTTTCGTTTGGAATGGATCCTGTTTTCAGATTATTTGCAGAATGTAAATTTTTATAAAAATAATATCAAATTTCCAATACCTCCAATAACTCCAATGAGAGTTCATTTTTTTCTATGTATACATTTGGACATTTATTGAGATCATTATTACTTCGAGTTTTTATTATATCGTCTAAGAAAAGCTGACGAAGGGAGAAAGACGACTTGACGCTTGAAAGAGTGAAACAGGAAGTTGGGGTTCAGAAAAAATACATTTTTGTGCATTTATTGTTACGTTTTTTGTTAATAATAAAAAAAAGTCCAATGGAAGTTGACCAAAGGATTCAAGTTTTCAAGAAAATCTTACTAAAACATTGATTTTGAAGACTGTCAAATTAAAATCTTAGCTGTCAATGAAACAAAAATAAATTTGTTCGTACCCTAAATAATTGAATTCCCTGAGTTTTCAAGTATTCGACCTATTATTTTATTCTCATATTAATTTAACAAAATATTTATCCAGGTTACACATGAGAAAACACAATCAAAGAATGCCACTTTTCTTTTTGAAAGTTTCATTAAAAGATATTTGTGTTTAAAAGAAATATATTTAACGCCCATTCGTTGAAAAATTATTGATAAAAAAAATAAAAAATTTAAAAAAGTGTCTCGAGTGTTGTCTAACTCAACCGTTTGTAACCAATCCAGCGTACAGTGAAAGTTTTGTTCTACAAACTTTCTAATTTTCATAATAACAGTTATGCTGCGTAATCTCTAAATGCATACGCACGAGAGCGTCGAATAATGTTACAAGCGTCGATATTGTGACATTAAGTTCTCTAAAGAGAAATATTATAACGGTATTATCTTATCGCTTTCGATACCTCGTGAATAATAGTTTAAAAGTGCAGATAACGTTGCGAGTGCACACGTGCTTGGTTATGAGTTTAAATGCAAGGTCTCGATGGCGACAGTTTAAAGAAGAGCGAATGTTTGAAACTAACCTCGTTTTTTCATAAACTTTCGTACCTTAACTATATGATAATAAAAAATAAAACAAAGAAAAAACTGTTGTAAAGTATTATCGTATGGGAATTCATGAGTTTCAAAAATAGTTATGAAAAATTTTCTTGTCCCCGAAACACCAATCTATGCATACATTCGGTGAGGTAAAAAACACGTGTTTAAATGACAAGTTGACATTTCAGCGAATTAAAAAGTAAGAAGACGAGGTTAATGAGGAGCAAAATAAAAGAGAGAGAGAGCGGAAAAGAAAGAAAGAGAGAAAGAATGCAACAGGATGAACTTGCTCACTTATCGCTTGCGCGAACGCGTACAGAGGCTGCACAATTGAAACTGATGTGATGCAGTTAAAAGTTGTCGAGGCCCAAGCACCTCCACATTCATAGAGTGTATACAGAGTTGCAACAGCCTAGCCTAGATTCCATAGGATTGGACGCATGCGCTATTCACGTTCGTAACAGTTAACCGGTGTTCATTTTCCATTCACGTTTCGCTAAACATTCGTTTTACATCGCAAAACATCTTTACGTTTACAAAAAGATATTTGTCCCTATGTTTACATTTACCATTACGAAATATTCGTGCCGTTGCAATTTTTTCGGAAAATCATTATTAAAATGTGTTACAAACTATTTAAAAACAATTGAGGCTTTATAAATAGTGTCAGAATATTTATTTATATTGAGATTTTAAATAATTTTTATGCAAAAATATCAAGTTGAGGAGATTTCAAGCTTTTTGTTATTAATTATCGTCCTCATTCAATCATCGTGCAGCAGATACCATTGATTTATATATGTGTAAATATTGGTTTATCTTTTTGCAATGATTTTACGACATAATTTATTTATAAATATTTTTTGTATTAGTTGGAGGAATTGTTCTCAATGAAATGAAAATTATTCAATAACGATCTTCTCAATCGTCGTGAAATTTTTACACAACCTCCTGAATAATTCATATAAAAATATACCAAATTTTTGGAATTCTATTGTCATTTCCGGATTCAACAGCCTTGAGGATGTGGAAATAATGGTGAGATTAGAAGTCCGAAAATTTTGTATGTTTCTAAATGAAGTATTCAAGAGGTCGTGTGAAAATTTCGCGACAATTAAGAAGCTCATTATTGAAAAACTAACATTAACAAGTTTCTTCATTTTCAATTTCAAAAACAACATCCTTCAGC
The DNA here is from genome assembly GCA_948107755.1 of Campoletis raptor. NCBI lineage: Eukaryota > Metazoa > Arthropoda > Insecta > Hymenoptera > Ichneumonidae > Campoletis > Campoletis raptor. The sequence goes on along the minus strand of OX403622.1, from coordinate 29,529,145 downwards.
CAGAGAAACAAGCATTTGACAGGGTCTGAATCCGAAGGATTAAAACAATTGATCAATGAATTGATATAATGATTATTTTATTATTACTCGGACCATTTTGAAGCAATTGAAACACAATTGAAAATTCTCGGTTATTTAATTTTCTATCTCTCTTCCCTTTCTTTTTATTTCAACCATTTATTATTATTGCAACATTTGTAACTAATGTACATTGCATTTTTATTGTAATTTTAATTCGTCGTATAAAAGGTTCCTCAACAAGGAAACAAAATGATTATTTATTTCCTTGGTGTTTACACATGTGTACGAGTTTTGAAGCAACTACTGTATTTCCGGGATGAACGACCTCCCGATGTAATGAAATCTTCCGTTATACGTCTGTCATCTCTGAACACTTCGTTCTTGACCCTTTGCTGTGGCTCGATCACAGTTACGTGAACTAATCTTCAGGAACTTGGAACAATGCCAAGAATCTTTCCGATGATAATAAAAAAGAAGTTTGAATCAGGGTCTCGTTGTTTGATGTTTACACATATTTTTCTTAAAAAAAAGGGCACTTCGTTTCTGATATAAATGTTCATTTTTTTCAAAGAACAGCAAAGACCCATTTGACGAATCATGATGAGATTTCCAGTGGGAAGTCCGATCGAAGGAAATTCTCACAATAATAAACGCACTCTCGAGTCCCGCAAAGTTGTGGTAAAAAAAGTCGTGGTTACTGCTGCATCTATATAAAACCACGAAACAAAGAGATAGTGCAAGCGAGAGCGAGTTAGATGATCCACTGTAGTTGAGACCCCAAGTCACAACTTCGTCCAGAATAAATTATTCAGTCACCAAATAACGGTTTAAATGTAAAAGTGTTCGTGAATGGGTTAAGTAGACAAAAACTCATGTCGTCCTAACCATTGTTTACAGTTTTTTTTTATTAATTGGAGAATTGAAACATTATTTCAAAAATAAATACCGGGTTTTTTGGTCCTAGGCGATCCCTGGGACATTGATAAATGTAAGAAATTTAAGAGCAGTCATTATTTCTTATCTTCCCAATGCCAGATGCAAATAAATATTCAAACTTCTTTCTATTTAATGAAAAAATAATAATTTTCTACTAAACTCCTATACGCATCGGGATGACATTTTTTCCTCCAAAGGACTTTACAGAATTTTTTAACAAATTTTCCCAGATTGGTTTTTGTTAGAAAAAAAAGAAATGATTTCGAATTATTAATTAGACACCCGAAATGTTTTCATGTTTTCATTAATTAACTCACGCACCAAAAACTCACAAACACAGGGTGTTTTATTTCTGGCGCGAAAATTTACCGACTTTAAGATAATACGACAATTAACAATTAACAATATTTCTAATAAAAGTCGTTGATGTCTAAAGTGAAGATAATTCGATAATTGAACGACCATTTCTTGCCATTTTCTTATAAGTCGGCTCAAAAACTATACAAAAGTTCGTAATCAAATGATTTGTCGTTGAGTATTCGCTTCAAATTTTTTAATTTTTAAAAATCAGTCAAACAATTTTTATTGACAAATTTTTTTGAATAAAAATGTAGACTCGAACAAATTATCATTCACAACAGTTTAAATTTAACACCATGGACACATTTTAAAAAAACACGTGCCTGTGTGGACGTCAAGTTTCCTATAGACATATGTGAAACGTATCCGAACTCAGAAAATGTACCGATAAAATAAGGAAGAGAACGCGAAGAGGGAAGCAAAGGCAAAAGCCGAATCTCGGATGAGCCAACTGGCACTTCCTGCTATTCCTTCAACCTTTAAATTTATTCAACACGAAAATCTGAATGTTGTATACTTTAGACCGTCGATGTAACGAGGGTAAATGTTGGCGGATTGCACGTATTCGAAATGAAGAAAAAAAAAAACAAATCACCGGAACTAAATGTCCTTCGATTTCATATTCACACGAGGATCTATGGTATTCTGAGCATGGCAAGAATTATTGTGTGACCGTTATAAAGTCACTTTGTACATGGAAATATTATAAACGGTTTTGGATGAAACTTCGAAGGAACCAAAGTTGAGAATTAAAAAATCCAATTTCAGTAAAGAAATTTTAATCGTTTGCTATCGATAACCAAATATTTTTTTGACAGAAAAATTCAGTGTCTCAAAACGTAAAAAAATGTGCTCGGTCAGCTTCTCACAATGATCGTACTTTCCATGAATTTGTTTGGAGTCACAGCTGTCGAAATTTCGCTTCGAAAAAAATGAATGAAGTCGCACAATCGTTGATCAGTTTTTTTGATCCAACATAACAAGTATCGGACAATGATAATAATTGATTTATTCTTTAATTGCATTTACCAGAATCTATCATTCGAATGAAAAATTCATGAATTTTTTATTTCAATGTATTTTGTCCATTTCTAGCTTCTGACAATTGTCAATTAAAGGATTTCGTAAAATTATTGTATATTCCGTACTGAATGAAGCATAATTTAATCTTCGATGAAATCTGAACGAAAAGGGGGAAAAAAAAACGAAAAAAAAAAAATACAACTGTACAACGACATTTCCTGTCTCGAAAGAGATTAAAAAAATTTCCGACATCTCTTTCATCGGAAAGACTCTCCCTCCAGAATGAAGAAGGGAAAAAGCGTATATGCAGCTTCGTGTGATAATAATTTAGACTTCTAAAGAGCCTTCTTTTCCGTGGGGTTGTATACAGAATTTCCTGTCGGGTGTTCTCACATCCGGAGGGAGAGGGATGTGAGATTCATCAAGATGACATCTCCGAGGGCTGCATGCGAGAAATCCTGCATCCACAAAACCATAAGTCAACGAACGTTAGCCCAGACGTCGGTAATTTTTTTTTGCTCCAGCGTTCTATTTTAGGAAAAGCGTGAAAACTCGGCTTCCATGAAGTGACCCCGCTATATGGACTGCATAGCCAATGTATATATTTTGTGTTCGCGAAAACAAAAAACGAAAAAAAGTCGTTGATAGAATCGCGAGGGTCACGGAGTCTGGCATCGAATGAATTATGTACTTGAGAGTTTAGCGTCGCGTAAAGGCTCTCTCTCTCTCCCTCTCTCTCTCTCTCTTTCTCTTTGTCTGTCTGTCTGTCATCATGACCTCGTTTCGCGATTCCATGTTGTGCGAGGTCAGTGAACATACAAGATGATGGCTTGGACGAGCCCACCATTTGAGCAGCGGATTAACAATCGCAGACCCCGATGTTTTCCTCTTTCTCTCTCTCTCTCTCTCTCTTGCCGTCTCTCTCTCCCTCGAATATGCGAAATCATGTAGGAGAATGTAAACGTATGCTCTCAGTTCCGTCATAGCTCTCGAGTGATAAGGAAATCCTTCCCGCATCATACGAACGACCAAGATATCGCCAGTCTAATTATAACTTTTTGTATCCTATACAACATGACAAGAATTTAAGAAACAAATATTTTTATTAACTTGCAAACACAATATAACTTGAGATAAGAATTTCTCTCATGGTACTGCGAAAATTCATAACTTCCGGTTCCTTCAAATAGAACAAAGTAAATAATAATGCGACTGGTTGATAAAATATAAAAATAAGGAACAGAGGCTACAAGGAAATTGGACGTGAGCCTCTCGATTCTCTCATCCAATGTGGGTCCATTGAGTATTCGTACCTCTTGGTCGCTATTTTATAAAAGAAAGTGGCCTCTTCAATTAAAAACCCGAAGTGAAAATTTCCACCAGCAAAAGCTCTCGTTGCGTTTTGTTCAGGGGTTCGGTGAAATTTAAGAACCCTCAAGTTGTCATATTTCCTGTTACTCTTTGCACGTATCTGTCTTAAAATATGTGCAAGTACTCCAGTAGGGAATGAAAAGAGTGAGCAAGGCGAACAGACACGCACGTCGGTAATGTAACACGTTTAAATCCCGTATGTAACGTTAGTCGAGACCATGGAGGTACCAGACCAAGAGCTTGGAATGGCACACAAAATAACCGGATGGAAGGCCACCGCAGAACCGAATGTTACACTTTCTTTTCTTGTTCCCCTAGCTCTTGTTTCTATAACCAGTTGATAGAGCTGCTTTATGGTTAAAAATCAAATCCTTTTCTTCCCACCAAATTGTTAACGTTTTTTGGATACAAATACAATTCAAATTCCAATGATTTTCAAGGGCTGATGCTTCTCTATATTTGGCTTTAACACGCACTCAATTACTAAACTTCTGTCCGACCAATTGATAATGCCAATTTAGATATTCATTTATTGATATGTATTAATATTATATATTGTTGATATTATATATTTATTGATATTTATTGAATTTATTGATATAGCCAATTTATTTATGAAAATAAATAAAATCCTATTCTTCCCACCAAATTGTTAGCGTGTTTTTTTTAAACAATTAAAGTTTAAATTCCATCAAATTTCAAGGGCTGCTTGGCTATATTTGGCTTCAACTCGCACTCAATTATTAATTGTCAGATGCATTGTACGAAAATATCATGCATAAGAAAGGGGAGTTACGAAATGAGTACTGACGCACATTAATTAGTTGCAGTTTAAACAGATTTAGAACCAAGGCATTTTTTTGGAAATCCATTCAAAAAACTGATTCACAAAAAAATAACAATTGTTACCTATTCTCGATAACTTCGGATACCGTTATATAATATTGAACTCATATTAAATGCAAAAACCCATACAAAAACTTACGTACGAAATATATGACGGCTTCCAAATTTTGTCGTTGTACGTGCGGTATTTTTTAACGTAAGTGGAAATCAAAATCATGTTAGAAAAAATTGGATGCATGGTTCCTTGTGTTTTTTTTTTTTGTACAAGTTGCCGGACTCACCTGTGTCTTGCAGCCAACATGATCGAGCGACGTTGATATCCAAAGTTTAATTTAAAAAGTCTCCCTGAAGTGACCGGATTTAAAACATGTCTTAAAATCTGAATATTTTTTGATTGTTTTTAATGATTTTCAAAGTGTATAGAGTTTCGTTGAAATATGTCTGAAATAATCAATTTAATTTACGAATATGTCTCAAAATCATTGGAATAGCCAGTACTTTAGTTTGTTTGTTTGTCAATCGATATCAATGTTTATTTATCGAAGTGATTTCCATGTATCGTCTCCGACCTCCACCACAAGCCTCGTTGAGTTTCTACACTCACAAAATTAATCCCAAACGTTCCTAAATCAATTTTTTGTTTCGCAATTTACAATTTAGTTTTTTTATTTACCTTTTTAAAAACGAGTGCTGTATCACTATTTTTCAGTGAAAAAGAAAATAAATTCAATGAAAAAGCCAGATCTAAAAAAGTCGCTACGGATGTCGCGTCTCATTCGCGGCTTAGGCTGTTACTACTGCCGGAGCGTTATGCTCTCTGCGTGGAAACGACAAGCCACTCGCGTACGTAGAACTCGGTTGTGATCTATACGCGTGCCCGCGGTTATGCATCCTCCCCCTTTCTTCTCTTTGCTTTCTTGCGCTCTTCTCATCCAATGCAACATCGTGGCTGATTCTTGACACGTATATCTACGGTGTCCAATTTGAAGTGTTCCTGCAACGCCTCGTAACGAAAACAGTTTTTCACGAAATCAAACGTTTAATACATTTTCTGAAAAAATATAAAAAAACAGTGCTTCAGGAAATGAAACGTTTTATCGTAAAAAATATATATGTATATTTAACACGAAATATAACATTGTTTGAGTTACGTGACGTTGACGTTGCATGAATCTTTTAATTGGACGTTTCTGTTGAAAAAAAAGCTTCGGCGTAAAACACAATTGAATCAGGGCATTCGATTTAAAAAAACAAAACATTCGATTGCCTCATGACTTATGGTTGAGAATCGTTTTTATTGAGACTCCTTTCCCTTACAAATTGAATTTTTAATTGAACCATTTGGTCGGTGATATGAGGATCGCATTCAGGGATAAAAAATTTGGCAAATCTTTAATAAAGACTCACCCTATGTGTGTGCTCGTACGAGAATTGTAATATTCAGGGCTTTAAAAGACGCAGGAGCCACGTCATTTCGGAATTTTTAGAACATTTCTCCGTTTACCCTCTCTTAATGAGAGGAAGGGGAGAGATTCGGAAAAAGGGATCGTCACATATGCGGCTGTTTCGTGTGTGCATGGGTGGAAGAAGAACTGAAGGAGAAAACGAAACAAACTGCGTGTGTGGCTCGGAAAGTGTATATAACCGCGAGAGAAATGTATTTCCGTCCGCTCCTGCAGACTCGTTTACCAACGAACGCACGTGTTCGTGAAATTTCGAGGTACTCTGCTGCACGTGCATTGACGATTTTTATTTTACTTTTATTAAAGTTTGTTTTCGTTAGGTACTTTTTAGTGTTTTCGACAAAAAGCATCGTAAATACTTTCTTTATGAATCCATGATTTTGGAACGAAAAAAAAATGACTATTTATAAAGCGCACACGTACACGAGTGACTTATCTCGATCGAGGTTTCCCATCGTGGCAGTGAACTTGAAGGACACATAAAAACTTGATACCTCACGTTCAATATATTATTCATCATTTCACCGCATGGATAGCGATAAAAAAATGCATACCGCGGTTCGTCATGCATATCACAATGATAGGTGGCCTTGAAAATCGTCTCTAACCACGACACAACTTCCTGTCTCCTTTACTTATAGAACTAAAATTATGCGCAACAAATCTGTGACGCTTCGAAAACATAATTTTCTTGTTATCAATCATAATTAGCCTAGATATTTCGGTATAAAATTTGAAGAAACGCTATTAAGACAAAACACATAATATACTGACAGTTAAAAAATTAGTTAAAATATCGAATTTGGTGTTTTTCCGTTTTTTATAAATTCTATCTCATTCTAATCAAAATACTTTATGCAGAATCGAAACGTGAAAGAATCTTGAGTTTTGGTTGATTTTTACTATGTTACAAATTAATTTTACTGAAAAAAATAATAGTTTGCATGTTTAGAAGAAAACCTGTTTCAGCTTCATGAAAATTTACTGTAATAAAAATTTACCAAATGTCAAGGTAATCCCCGTTTCTATTGTTTAACATTTGTTCATCACTTTTTTTCTCTCTGTGTACTTCATTGGTTAAAGAAGAATTTATCTTTTTTTTTTTAAGTACGACTGCCAAACTTAAAACATTTGAGTATGAAACTGCACGTCTTATATCTCGACTTAAATTCTTTCGCGTCATTGAACGTTGACGAAAGTATTATTCCGGAGTAATCTTAGTGTTTAACCCCCGGAAAAATACGATATTCGCGGTGAAAAAAGAAAGAGAAAAAAGGATAGGGCGAGAGAAGAACGAAGAGAATAAAGAAGTTGGAAGGAGGATGTTGGTCGTTTACAGAACTGGCGAAGTATGAAAAAAACAATATTTCGTTTCTTGAAATGACTGCACCGACACGCACAGCTTTCCGAATGAACCTTTTCAAAGAAATAAATACTCACAATTCCATTCGACTAGTAAGTTACTCAATCGTTACAGAAAACAAAAGCACGGACCATCGAAAATTACTTGAAACTTAGTTTTTATGTACTGGATGTCCTAAAAGTTTAGCTGAAACTGCAAAATTTTTGCAAAGCTACAAAGGAGTTGTCTCGAGGATAAATAAATAGTTTTGTCTTTGTTGAAGTTTCATTGAATGAAAAAATCGTTCATAACGTCCTTTTTTTAAAGAAAATTTCATTGATCTCTTAATTTGTTAATTAATAGAAAAGGTAACTTTAGGGACACTTTGTATAGGAGATAAACGAACACCTCTTGCCGAAGAGCGATCTTTTTGACTTGTATTTACGAGCATGGTGGAAGTGATTTCACGCTTCGGAAGAATCCTCACCGACCTCCCAGACAGGATCTAGGTGAGGCATCCTGCCCTTCCGTCGTTCTTGAATGCTGTGGACAATAACACGAGAGACATCGGCTAAGTACTTCCTTGACTGATTTGGATCGAACGCAATAATCACTTTTTTCTTCCTCAACTATATTGGAAATTTGAACTCAAAAAAAGTATGCATATAAACTTTAACTGAACTGCAAACCAACGTCGTTAAAAAAAAACAACGTCATCACCAGATTCCTTGAACCACATTTTAAGAATTGACCACTTGAGATAATTGAATGGATTTTCTTTCTTTCTGAGATGTTAATTTCACTTTTTATGATCCTTCAAGCGAAAATAATCATAACTTTGTCAATTGCCGCAACAATTGTACTAAATCGATGATTCACTGAATAAAACGTATAAGCACCAGTCAAGGATTACTTTTAACACTAAAACAGCTTTGAATCACTGGTCAAAATAGGGATGATAAAAAATAATTAGGTTGTGCATGTGTCGTTAATGACCCCTAGCCTTCAACCACAAACTAAAATTTGTCCTTCATATGAGTCACAAATGAACACAAGCTCCGACGATGACCTTCTTAACGAATGAAATTTGTTACAACCAGAATTTGGACTCCGAACAATGATTGTCTGTTCGTGAGGTCTCCGAGGCTCAGGTCTTTTGGAATTAGTTATTGGAAGAAATTAGGCAAAGAAATCACATTGTGGTTTTTGGTAGAAAAACCCCATGCTAATGATCACTTCTCTCTTCATCAGTTTTGACAAACAAGACCTTCGTTACCAAATAAAGGCATAGACCTAAAAGAGAGATCAACTTATTGTGCGTTGAATTAGAATTTTACTAAATTCACTCAAAGACGCGACAAAAAACAGTTTCAACTCTGGAAGCCAAAAATCTATTTTTTCAAACGTAAACACTACAACGAATACGAAAACGACTCCAATTTTCTTTTTAGCATAAAATGTTCCTCGTAAATGATAAAAATATTTTACTACACACCAGTTTTTTCGTTTTTTTAATAACGTTCAGAATAATGTATGATAAAGTCATACATTGTAAACTTTTGATTACGAAAACTCCATAAAATAAAAAAAAGCTTCCGAAAAAATGCTAAAAAGACATTTTTTTACTAAAATCATTTAAGGTCGTTCTGCACTTCATTGTAAGGGTTGGAAGGCTCTAGTGTTAAAATTCTAGTCATAGACGCACTAAAGTTCCACAATCTTTTTTTATTCTGAATCTGAACCGTTTTCGTAATAAAAACCAATGTATATACTGAACAAAATAAGTAATAAATGTACCAGAAAGAGCTTCAGTCATGGTAAAAAATCATCAGGTTCAGTTATGTTTGAAAATCATTGCTGGAACCTTTTTTTTAATGACAGTATATTTTCTTATGGTTATTTAGAAGGTGTATCTTTCGTTGCGTTGTAGTTGCTCAAAAATGTCCTAACGCTTCAATGAGTTTCGACGAACCAGAAAGCGCTCGTTGAAAATAATTGAAAAAATAAAACTGAAAAAAAAAATGTACAAGGAAGCTGCGTTCAAAAGAATAGCGTTGTGGATATCCGAACAGGGAAAAGAAGCCACGAATGGGATGAGCACAAGCCATCAGGTGGAATAGGTCTCCGGAACAGTGCGTTTTAACGGTCGCCAAGGAACCGTGAACGCTCGTAAAGATCACTGAAAGAATAAATTACTGCCAAGTGCGATTATCGAACGAATGCTTGCACTCTTACCCCTATTCATATCTATAAACGACCTTCAATATTACAAAAATACGACCGATCTAACGAAATCGTTGTAATTTCTCATCGAATTTTACGTCAATCGTGACTAATCGATTTTTCCAGTACATCAATACATTTTTTACACTCATCTTTTTTTCATTGCTCGCAACTATTGAGGGTACTTGAAAAATAGTTTTTAATATGAAAACGTACGATTGGTTGCGCAAAGAATGTCATATATTGATTTTTTCATCCACTTGACAAAATTGATATATTGCTTAAAATTTTTTAATTGAATACTGTAAAATATTCCAACGTATTCTATTGCATTCATTTTAAAAAAAACTCTCATTTCTATAAAACTCAACAATCGTAAATATCTTGAAATTCACTCGTTATGCATTTTAGAATTTTTAATATTCATACAGACTTAGTTCAAAAAATCATTGAATTTCATTTATAACGACCATAAATCATGCACTTAGTTCCCAAGAGTTTTCCTGTTACCAGACTCTTCACCACCGTGAGATAAATTAAAAGACACGATATCTTGGTTTGAAATTACCACTCAAGAGTTTTGGTTGCCGGATGCTCTTGGTCGTTCCCTACTCTTTTCTTACTTGTGAATATTCTCTCTCTCTCTGTACCTTCCCCTCGTTCTGTCGGTCCCTGTATTGTGAGAAGCTTTTTGCGGTGGTCTTGGTCGAACGATCGGCCACCGAGGTGCTCGTGGGACAGTATCGAGTAAACGTACTCCCGTGAAGGTGCCCCTCGAGAAATATCCTTCTGGGCTTTACCGAGAGGGCAGCTAACGCTTTTTTCACAGCCTTCACTCAGTCTCACGACTGGACAAAGCCAGAAGATGGTTTTGCACGAGATATACACGCAGCCAGTCCCGCGGATCAGTTGAAATTCAATCGGGATCTTTGACACTGCTGAGAACTCACGAGAAGAAACTCCAATATGCGAAGGGTTCACCTTCCAATGTGAGTCAATTATGCGTACTCGTGAAACTCATACCACAGTAAAATGCATTGAGAAAACATGTCATTTCCCAAGAATCGAGACATATTTATTTGCAACATTGATTATTTTATTATTCAACATAACATTAGCAAAAAGTTCTTCGTAAAAAAGTATTCGCTTATCGTTCAACAGACTCTCTATTAATCTAAAAAAATCCGTAAAATTTCCGTCAAACCGGTTTATTAAACGGACGTTGTTACAAGAAAGATTGTACAGATTGCGATCGAAAAAAAATGAATAACGCACGCGTCCAGAGAGAGTTAAGCCATGAATAGGCAGTAATTGGTGGAATGCCGGTTACTTCTCGTCCGGTGTCCTTTTCTCTCGTACAACTCTCGAAGGATACGCGTGCTTTAAACTGAACATTAATGTCAATTTGCATAAATAACTGTCTGCCTGGCCCCTGATGTGTTCGTATTAGGATCTATTATCAATGTCAACAGAGAGAACGAAAGCGAGAGAAAGAATAAAAGAGCAAACTCGTGTCAGTGACAATTTGAAAGGAAAGGGGAGTTGTCATATAAAAAATAAGAGCAGAAGGTAAACATACAAAATAATACATTTAGTCCTTCTGTTGGACGCTACCGTTGAACGCGAAAACGAGATTAATGTCCCCGGACGAGTTCATTAGGACCCACCACATAATACCATTGTGAATTTTGTATTACGTGTACCATTAGGGCTTCGGCCCAGTTTGAACGCTATAAGTCAAACTATAAAATCAACCCTTCACCCCTCTCAGCCTCTCCTCGACTACCCGTGTTCCACGTTGTTATTTATTATCTACAGGTTTCCGTGTTTCCATTTCCAAGTGTCCCACCAACCGTGATATCGATCTTTATATATATAAATTTATGACACCGCTGATGCAACTGCTGACTTTTGACTGGTTTGACGGTTTAAATCCCAGGGCGTCTCTAACCAAGAAAGAAGAGAGTAGAAATTTCTAAAATCGCTTCCAGTTACCGATAACTCTGACTGACGATGATTTTAAGAAGTGATTTGTAGAATGGGAGAAGTTTTCAACTTTTTGCCTTTTGTTAAATTAATTTTTATTTTGTACACATGTTTATTGTTTGTTCGAAAACGCGTACAAATTATTGAAAAACAATGCAATATTTTGGGTCTTATAGTTTTATATGATTTAGTAAAACGGTGTACGGAAGAAATTTATGATTGGCGAGTGAAGTGGTGGAGGTTCCATGCATTTGAAATAAAGAAAATAAACGTATTGGTAGAATTTTGTATGTACGAGTCCTTTAAAGATGTTACGTTTGAAACCGGAAATCATGGAATTTATTAATGTTGAGTCTTCGATAATGAGCTTTATAACCATCGTAAAATTTTGACAAGACCTCAAAGTTTCGTACAAAAACATAACAAATTTTCAGAATTCTATCATCATTCCCCTTTCGAACTATAACATCTTCAAGTTTTACAATTATCGATAGTAGTATTTACAGATACGATAATAGCAGTAGAGCTTTATTTAATAGGGCAGCCCTTCTCGCATTTGAAAAGCAAGATAACAGATCATCTATAAATCGTTTACTCATGTTTAGTCATTCATATAACAACCGGTAAATGGCCAATTAGAAAAAATTGTTATAATTTTGGGACTCTGCAATGCAACCACCTAAAGAAAAATCTAATTCGTCATAACACAATCCTCAGTAATAATACCTCGTAACTTTCGTACATAAGAGAAGCATTTGGAATATTTGAGTGTAAGAATGCGTCATTGGTCCGTTGCAGAGTTATTTTTTTCATGTTCTCTTTCCCTTTCGAACAGATAATTACGTTGTCTGCTCTGTAACCAAATGCCTGATAAAGTCTCGGGAGCGCAGTTTTTTCCCGCTCACTTCGATCTCATATACGTGTTGCAGAATTGTTTCGAACATTAAACAATGTAATTGGCGTTCACTGGCACTTTCGTAGGATCGTATTTTTAGGATCACATCCCACTTTTCTTCGCTCGTCCCTCTCACTATTCTTTTATTTTAACGCATGTTTGGCCGTGAGATCCTCTGTTAGCAAGAAGCATCCAACTCTAGTGAGGTCTGCGAACCTTCTGCTGAACGAGAGGGAAAAGATAAAATATGAAATTACGTGGCTAGAAGAGAGACGAGAGATATGCAAATTTGAAACAAAAATGTTTTACGAACTACGGACGTAAATGTACAAATTACGAAGTGCATCCGCTGGTACACGATACTCAACGCTTTCAAAAGCTCTTACAGCCTCACATTTTGGCATAACATTTATTATGTGATGTATATATAAATAACATATCCCTTAAAGACAGGATAGACCTTGCGTAAATCATCTTGTGGTTTTAGGTGGTTCGAGCTCGTTAATGCGAACGTAAACAATCGACAGGGTTGAGGCCCAGTAGCAAAAACTCCCTGCACTCATTAAAATCGATTCTTCGAAAATCTGGACAGGTTTTGCTTAAGCCTAGATCTCTATTAAGGGGTTGAAAACATCCCCAAATTCAGAAGTAATAAACTTTTTTGTATTTGATCGATAATTTTATCGTTTTGTGGAGTTTTCATCGTCAATCATTTACCAAAAACGAGTTGATCACAGACTTTTCTTTTAGTTGAGAAAAAACTAGGAGAATGATGTACAATTATGTCTTATTATCGTATGTAAAAAACGTTTTAAAATTATCGGTTTTTTATGATTTAAAAAAAATATTGTCATAAATTGATATTTTTTTCTGATTGATAATTCAACGACTAATCTGCACATTAAAATTCTAAATAGCTTGTTAAAAGAATTAAATGAAAATATTGAAAATAGGCAAAACTGAAGAAAATCGTTGACAATACATCGAAGTTCCACTGATAATGAGAGTTGAATGAAGAAATGTTGATGCAAACATCATTTCGTACCAGCCATTTTAATTTAACGAATATACGTTGGATTAAAATTTCTATGAGACTCTATGTTCTGAAAAAAATGTCTGATGATCGATCGAATGTATAAATGTTCAATAATGAAGTCACGGATTCGCGGAAGATCTTGAAATAACGATTCATCTTATTTCCGTACATGTTCATGGAGTTCTGCCAGCGAAAAACTGTGACGAATTGAGTTTTAAATCGATTAGAGAGATCCAAGGGATTGACGCGCGCAAGAACTTAACAAATATAAACTTTCGTATGTGGGGTCGAAACTTTGTAGCCATAGGCATTTTTGTATCCAGAATGATCGATGTTCTCATGTCATTCTTAATGTACTATTTCTGTATAATAGTAAATACGTGTATTTTATCCCAATGTATTATCTGTCATTTATTATATCATTTTTTTTAGTTATTTAAATATCCTTAAGCCTGAGATACCAACGGTTTTCTTTTGTATCAGTTGCTAATATCAGTTTCTTCAGCTAGACGATTTCTTTTTAACGACTTTCGATCATCCACGCTTCGCCATAAATAATTTCTACTATTATCTCTTTTTTTTCATACTGGGTAATAAGATACAGAGTGTGTAATGAAGATCACAAAAAATATATTATTGAGTTGTAAAAAAGATATCACGAAGAGTTCTTGTAACGCGTGACGCTGTCACATCCTGTTTTATTACTGACGTACAGGTGGATCGATTCATCGACGCGACAACCGCAATCGAATGATTTATCGAGACTACAATTTCCTTTCTTTCTTTCTTTTTTTCTCCTGCTTCTCTATATCATTCGTTTTTATCTGTTGGTATTTTTTCTCTCTCTTTCCCTCTGTACACTGGATAAATCTGCATTTCATTATTAAGAACTAACAAACAACAATCGTCCGTTGGGTCGATATGTATTTGATGTTGATATCTGACCTGACATTTGATTAAAAAATTCGTATCAAAAACACCGAGCGCTCATCCTTGCGCTACATATTAATTTTTGTTTATTCATCATCGGAAACATTTTTTTTATTAACATTTTCGTTTCAATAAATTGAAAATATTTCTCACCGAAAATAGACAGATTTCGAGAGATAAGTAATTCGAGAATCATAGGAATCACATTTCAGATTCTTTCCTGTTACGATAAATTTGAAAGATTGTTTGAATAACGTTGCTTCCTGTAAAAGTGTCTTATAGTAACTCTTTTACATTTTACGATTGTTTGTACATTTTTCCACAACGAAATATATGGACCGATCTTCTAATTTCATGTAACAAAGAGATTATTTATTTGGGTTATCCTCAAAAGTCTCCATATTTCAGAATCAAATAGCAATCATTCGTAAAAGACGAGTTAATTACAATTTTATTTCAATGTATAGAACTCTAGCGAGATTCTTCTCTGGAAATATTCGTTTTGATAATATTCTGAACCACAAATCCGAAGAATGAAGAATTGAGTGACTTAATCTTACTAAATAATTATCTTAACTGATTTATAACATTTAATAAGTATTTATTATACTGCAGTATATATAGAATAATGATGTAGTATTATTTTTACGAATAATCGTTTGATCAGTGAAGAGTAAAAAAAAAAAAGTTCTTTTTATTTAGTACATTCATGCAAATCCGAACGCCCAGTTATTAGGATATTCAATTGGTTGAACTTTCAATTTTCGTTTACTGTTTTTAAATTCATAACGTTTATGGAGGACGCATTATATGGATATATTGAAAACGGTAACTCAAGGGCTTTGAGTTGTTATGGAATTAGTTTGCATTATCGAAATAGCACAGCTAGGATGACAACCATTAAAGGCACACGTGAGTAACAGCTGCGGAGAATTGTGCGCTCACGCGGGGGGTTCCCTCCTCATATTTACCTTCTTTTTTCATTTCACGTATTTTCTCTCGTTCATCGGCCCCTTTTGTCTCCCTAAGAGCTTCCACACCCCTTCTTTTTTGACGAGACCTCACTGCGGTGTGCATCACAGCGCATTATAATTAACCGTGCCGCGCTCTTGCAGCCGCCACCCCCGAGTTCGATCCTTTTTCCCTTTTCCCCTCTCCCCAGCTCTCTCTCCCTCTCGTTTTTTTCTTTCTATGTAACTCTATGCGCACGTATAAATGGATACAAACTCTTTGATATACACTAACGATCAAAAGTATCGGATGAAATGAAAAAATTCGAACGTGCCCTTCAAGCCATCAAATTTTTCAGACATACCCAATGAATCGTCCATAGCCGATGCCAGAAAATTCATAAATTGCATCATAAATTTTATAGCTGATATATTATAAAATTCATTTTTTATTATTTCTGTGGAGAATTAAGGTTTTATCCTTAATTTTGACCTGAAGGATCAATTGATGATTTCGAATTTGATTTTGATCTCGATTTTACCATCATTCAAACTGCTGCCATATTGGGAAAAATATATTTTAAAAATTCGACTTTGACAAGGACTTGCTATTTTTCTTCACTTTAAGGGAAAATATTTGTTCTATTTTACAAAAATTGTCCAAAACTCAAATTTGTCCTCGGTTCCTATTCTCTCGCAGTGTTTTTTCAGTTTTTATTTTTTTCTCGTAGGTAATTCAGAAATTCGAAATGATACAGCTGCGTACGTGACATTTCTTACACGTCATAACTTAATATTCTGAAAAAATATGACATCCGTGTTGAAGAAAAAATCTTTGGAACTGGGAAATCGCACAATTATGTATTTGTTCGAACTTGATATATTTATTGTAGCTAGGAAAGTATTTTCGAAAGAGAAGGCTCGACAACTCAATATGTTCCAAAATATTAGTGTTGGAATGTTTTATTTTATTTTTTCCCTCAAAATTTTGACTATTTTCATGACCCTCGTAATTCTTCAGGTAAAAAAAATCATGCTCTGTAGGTTCAAGTCGTTTATTTTCAAATGTGACGATTTGAGTTGATGATAAAATATTTTTGAACGTTAGTGTACATGTGGAAAACATAGGGGTGCGAGCTCGAGCACAAATCGCGTGTTTACTCGGATCGTACAACGGGGAATATTATGTTAAAGCGGGGGAGGCTTCCTGATGGCGGAAAAGTGTACGGGCTTCGGTCTTCCTGCTCCCAGTGGCTATCGAACGTCCCCTCTCCCTTTTGCCCCTCATTCCAGATGCCTCAACCCTGCTAGATCCAAGGGGGGTGTCGAGGTGGAGAATCACCGAACCCCCATGAGCCACCCAAGGTCTATAGCCTCCAGGTGGATAGGTACGTTACAAAATACGACCCCGATCCATCCTGGCTCATTCCTCAGCTGCCTAATTTTCGAGGATTCCGCCATTTCTTCCAATTATACATATATACGATACGTTTACGTCATTACGTGCTGTACATGTATTATATTTTGGGTGATGTATCGGATGCGCGTGCCACCGATTTAGCGTAGTCGCTCTCGCACGCAACCATGTCCATGGAAAGTCCACATTTTGCCTCATCAATGTATATGTGTGGGTTCTTCCGAATCTTTCTCTCTGTACATATATACTCCTCCATTCCTCAATAATATTTTCGTTTTTATTTCATTTTATTTTTTATTCTGAAAACGACAGAAACGTTTGAGAATTCTTTTTTCTCTGCTCTCTACGGGATATGGATTTTTGTATATATCTCTCTCTTTATTTATTTTTTGTTAATTCAATGCTAATTTTTACTGTGAAAATATGAGCTCGAGTTATTCATTAGTTTAGTTAATTAGCGAAGGAGGTTCGATCTCTTGACCAATCAACGATGGCTTTTAAAGTTTTCTTTCGCGTTTCCTGGCGCCACTGAGATCTCGACTGAGATCATTTGAAATTGAACTTCTAGAGACTTGTCGAGCTTTGCACTTACACATGATTTTTAATCGTGCCATCACTTTGATTTGAAAAATTATCAAAATAAGGCAATCTGTAGTAGAAAATTCCAGACCATTCGTGATCGGATTGAGAAATTTCAAAATATGCCTACACTTTTTTCCACACTTTCCAAAAAAGAAAAACAATGCTCAAGACAATTCAATTTCAGATGCTAGTTTAGAAATCGAAGCCGAAGAGACACAAAATTCTTCCGGACGACTGGTTTTGAATTGAATGAAAGAGCCCAACAATCTTTTCCGAAAATTGACATTTCCAAAAAAGTTGAGTGTCGATTTGTGTTTATTTCTCTTTCTTGCAACAGCAGAATTTATTATAATTTGGCGCCAATTATATGTGAAAAGTTTTTTTTATCGGGTTAAAAGAAAAAATTCGCTTATGAAAAATATTTGAATAGACCAGGCTCTAGGCTGGCAAAAAATTTTGTCCTACAAGCATACAAATACATGTGTATATAATATATGTCTGTATAATGGAGTACAGCGGATTGATGGTGATCGGAGGAGACACGTGGTCGGGTGACACACACGCAAGATTCGACGATAGATATTACAAAAAACCGGTCGCATAATTATACGTTTTGAAAGTCGCGCGGTCGTAGTTATTGAAAAAAAAAAAGCAGAATACTGTACAGGCCTAACGGAGAAGGAGGGAATAGGCACGTGCTATCGCCACGTGGCCGATAATTCAAGGTTTATTTTTTTTTATCAAAATTTCACGTCGAACTCGGAAATTTAATGAATCATGTGTCTTATGTGTAGGCAGATGGTATTTTCCCTTGAGTAGGGTTGTAGCACATATTCGAAAGATATGGCATATTGTGAAGTTGAAAAAAAAATGCTGCAGGTTATTTATATGTATTTTTATTCCGCTATTTCCGGAGACTCGCATTTTTATGTTTAGTTAGTTTTTTTTTTGTATCTGTCGAAAGCTAAAATTGCAGTTTGGTATTTCGTATATAATTTATTTGAGTTTGTCGAATTGATTATTTTTTCAGGACTATTAATGATTACTTGTTGAATAGTTACATTTCCGGAAAGATTATTAAAAAAAAAAGAAAAAAAAATACTAGGTCATACACCACAACATTTGGTACTGTTGAACGATCAAATATTCTGTTTTTTAAAACCATTACTACGCGCACCGATTGTGTGTATCGCTTTTTTCAGGCACTTTACGATAACATTCGTAGTATCCGTTTGTTTAACAATCAAAGAGCAGCCTCAATTTCTTAAGCATGTAATTCACACTCAATAATCTCTGTACTAACGGTTTGCGAGGAAAAAAAATAAACACGACTCTTGTTTTGTGCAACATTGATAATGATAACGTTTCGATTGGCCGTGCAACCAAATCGGAAATATTCTCATTGCCCATTGGGAATAATGGCAGCTGCCGTTTGTTTAATTTATCGACAGATATCGATTGCAATGAATTATTTTTAATCAAAGCACAAAGATTAATTATTGTATTAAGCTCAGTGGTGTCATTTTACCTTTCGAAGACGTGTTCTCATTTCGTTATCAATTTTACCTCCAGAATCGTCGTCATTGGATGTTCGCAGAAATTACTGTGATTAATTCAAACAGTTCAGCAGCTGTCACACGTTCGATGGTCACAATTTGAATCGTCGAACGATTAATTATTATATTGAAAATGCGATAAGTGTAAAACTTTATCCCATTCAACTTTAGAAGCATATCAAAAAACTTGTTTAACTTTTAAGATAATGTTTTCAAATCGATTGAAATTTTATTTGAAATAAAACGATCTCGCTGCACTAGGAGCCACGATTTTTGAAATTAAATGCACTTGCATATTTTTATATTAAACTCATTGCCTTAAGTAAGTGTTTGCACATCGGGTGTTAACTTTATTTGATTTTTTCAAAAGACTTTGATTACTTTACCACCTCAACAGCTGTCATTCGTTTGAATGAACACAAATTGAATTGTCAAATGATAAATTATTGCTTCGCATGTATATTTTTCTCAGAGAATTATACATTTTACAATAATCAACTATCTAATTAAATACTTTTTGAAATAAGAAGAAAATTCGTATCTTATTTTCATTCGGATTAGTGATCACTCAACTTTTACCGTCTCACTTTTATGAAGTTCCTAATTTATTTACTGAGGCTAATAAAAAACAACTATAAACGAAATTATTCTCAAGTTGAAGAAAGAAATATCCTTCGAGGCGTCAATATACCATTTTCTTAAATGAAAAAACTGCCTTACAAGTATATCGTAAATTGACTACTTTAATCAAAATATTTTTTATTGAAAATATGTTGAAAACTGTTGTATTATCAACAGCTTTTCTATTTCGATAGCTTCGGAAGTCGACGGTCCAGCTAATTTTTCAAAACTCGGATATAACTTGCGGAATTGTGTGAAGAAATATAAATTTTTGCATCATTTTCGTAGACGGTGTTAAAAATAATGGGATGATAACTGCGTAAAAAGAAAAGTATACAATAATTTTTGCGTATTTTTTTAAATGTATATATTTTTATTCAAAATTTGATCGATGTCATTTATTTGAATTCGATTGACGTTAAACGACTAAATGACTAGAATATTGGCTAATTTTAAGTTGAGATATACACAAGATCTGGCGCTCCACGTCTCGGTGAACCCGAGGTAACTATATACGTAATCAATACAGTTGTTATCTCATTAGTTCATTAATTAGTCTTTGGAGGCGCTGCATCGTTGCTGTGTTAAGCGAATCGACAGTTTCAGGCTTCCGGTGGACAACCACTATTATTGTGCTTGTAGCCAATTTTTTCTTCACATTTAAAATCCGTTATTTAGTTTTTTCTTTTGTAGTACGAAATAGCTTCGATTTAAACGAGAATATTTTCCATGGTCTCATTGAAATCGAAGCGTTTGTACAGAGAAATAGTAGTCAATCGATCACAATGATTTTATAACATATTTCACCACGCAACAATTTTTGCAATTGTCCACCCAAACCTCCATTAAATCTTATGTAATTATTTACAAAAGGAAAAAAAAATAGGGTAATGGCGGAAAAACCGCGTATGTGAGTACAGAGCGTTTGAATATGACAAAAAAAACGCTAACGACTCGGTATAATATTACGTAAAACCTGACTGAGAGGTATATGTGGTCTCGTTATACTGATCATTCGAAGAACGCGAAGAGCTAGATTTAATTATGACGATATTAAGATTAATCAATAAATATACAAGTTGCCGATTCTTAGTCGGTGATAAATAATCGAAAATCGTCGATCACGTTGACATCGTTCCATGAATTTTCATCCTCGAACAATGTCGATGATTTTCTTTTTTTATTTGTCTTCTTCTTCTCTGCCATCATCCAAATAATAATCACTTTGGAGATCCCAATAATTTTTGACCATCCTGCGGCTGCTTCTTCGTATTCTCCGAAGAAACCGTGAGGCCTTTTTTCGTAGGTTCACAAACTTTTCGCACTCTCCAGTATTCTGTGTAAACAAAAAACAGGAATAAATTATTAGATATCGCTGTTACTTATCAAGAGATTGTAAGTGACGATTGTTTTCAATCCAACGATAACAATGCATAGAAATAACAATTAACAATCATTTCTCATGACAGAAAAATAATTATTGTTTACATGAGGTTTTTCGAATGAAAAAAAAATATTCATTACACCGTTTTTTTTGTCTACGTATCGAGTGTCTTTAGCAGTTTTATTAATTCTTAATATTTTAGATTGGGAAAAGAAACTTGACCGGAAATGATTATTTGAATTTTCCAAACGTTCAGATAGGAGGAAAATTTGAAACGATATTTTTTGTCGCAAGGTATCAAAAATCTTCGTGTGTAATATTCAGGTGGTTCTGAAATGAGGAAAAGTAAAACTCTACAATGCCGACGTGCTGCATGTGTATTTTATGGACACAAGCCGAAATGCACATACACACACGTGTCGACGAACACGAAAACACCTTAAAAAGAAAATTTCCACAACAATGGAACGAGAGCTTGGAGAACCGTGTTGGAGGGTTCAAGATTCGTACAAGGCATGTGGCTACGACAACGATATTAAGGACGACGATGGGCACGGTTCCCCTTGAGGATTGAGCCACCCTAAAAGAATATTCTCCCTCGGTCAGGTAGCACCTGAGCCTTTCGGGGTTTCAACGAAGGGTCTAGGCGCGAGGAGACCCTTCGCTGCAAGCCACCACACACGAGACGATCAACTTATTCTTCTTCCATAAAACTCCTCCACCACATACATACATTGCTGTATATAGATATATAATAAGTATAGTACACAACGTTTACGAAGTCTACAGACAGGTGCGAAACCAATGATCCGCCTACAAAAACGTGATTTTTTTTAACTACTACCTTTTTCCCTACGCGATTTTTTTTCTTCTTCTTTTTGCGCCCTCTTCCTACCATCGTTTTGGAAAGCAGTTATTTCGACTGCCCTTTCTAGTTGCTATTTTCAGGTAATTACAGACTTTGGAGCGTCAGCTAATTTCTTTGTTTTGGGCCGTCGATTTTTTTGTTTTAGTATTTTAATGACAGATGAGCACTAAATGAAGAAGGTGCAAAAACAAAGCCAAATTTTGCTTCGCATGATGTATAAAAAACCTGGAAATTATTGTTGAAAGCATTTAAACACTCTGATAAGTGATCTGACGATAACTAAAATATCATCTTTTTTCTATTCAATGCAATGGCAGGAACGATGATACATAAAAAGATTTCGAAGTCGTCCGAGTGCGAAGATAAATTTCTGAAATTCTGTGTATTATTTTCTTTCTCGATCGCATAATCTTGCTTCTTCTTTATTTCCTAAGAGACCGAGAGGATGGAAGAAAAAAAGAAGAATAAGGGAGAAGACAGTTTTACGGGTACACCATATGGCGCATGGTCACTTTCTCTCTCCGTCTCCGTCTCTCTCTCTCTCTTTATCTCTTTTACTCTTTCTCTTTTCATCACTATCTCGAACTCTCTCCAATCTTTTTGTTGGCTCGTTCGTTTCATTCTCGTCCATTCTCCACTTGACCAGAGATATTTGAAACTCCGCGTATAAACCACCGCTAAAACATCTGTTTTCTGTGTAACAGCTCTTCGCGAGAATCTTTTTAACTCTTTTCTTTTCACATTACTCTTTGCTTCGGCTTCCGTATCGGCGATTTCGCTCTCATGTATCATAAATTTACACGAAATAAGTTATCAAATATTCTTCCTGTCGACGTACGAAAACTTTCATAAAATTCTAGTTTTTTCCACCCAAGTTTCGCCGTAAGAGAAATTTTCATTTTTCACACAATGAATTGTTGCAGGAATCGAAAAATTCAAATTAAAGCATGGAAGATACGTTTTCGTCATAATTGATGGTTTTTCTTTTACCGTTTGTATGATCGTTCATTTTTATATTTCGCTCTTTTGCTATCCTTTATAGAGAAAAAAATTAGGCTGATGAAAATTTTGGCCAGGAAATTTTTGAGTGTGTTGAGTGTGACAAGAAGTTTTAGCTCAAGTCTACGACGTTTTTTTTCCTTTCAAGTCCACAAAGCCCACTCTCTTCTGACGATTTCTTGTCCGTGGCGAGTGCGCGAGTGTGCGTGTGGGCATTAATCTATAGCCGAGACACGAAGAGCGAGACAAAACGAGATTCGAGGCGAAGGCACACGTGGCCCGATCTTCACGACTCGATCCACGTACAAAGAGTGACGAGGGAAGTAAAAGAAAAAGAAAAAAATCGCGTACTGGGAAGACTTCACCTGCAAAAGCTCCCTCTACTCGTACCATTTTCTTTTTCGTTGTCCGTGAAGCAAACGCAGGGACGGTTTTTTTTCTTTCTTTCCTTTTTTTTTTATATTTTTATTCTTCATCGAATATAATCGTACTTGGAAAGATGCAAGGGGTGTTTTCCTTCGGGTTTTTCGATATTCTCACGGCTCCCTGCGGGATCGCTAAGGATTTTACGAGCTTTGCTCGAGAACCCTCGGGGAACTAACGCATCGAATCTACGGGGGTAAATACTTGTCCCTGTATTTTCTTCGAGGGCCCCACCACCAACAGAAAAATCTTTTTTCTCCGTGCCCTCAAACCCAACGTCTTATTCTTCTCTTCCTTGTTCCCATTTCTCTGTTGCGCACAAGCAACAATTCTCAACAGCCGGTCGTCGAACTTCTTCCCGATCTATATCCTTGTAAGAAACCAACATCGGTTGCTCTGCTTGTATATCTCGTGAGAATTCTCCAGGCACAATGGCCCTCTTTGCTTCTCGTAACGTTATTACCGATCGTAAAACGAGAAAATCATAAAGAACACTAAGTAGCGAGAGCTTCGACTTTGAATTGACTTTCGTGGTATCTTCGTGAACAAAAAAAAATGTACAAAGGTAAAAGGCGGAAAAGAGAAATATACGATGCTCCGGAACAAAGCAACGATCTCGTTGAGGAACAACTTTCGAGAGCACGAACGTAATCAAATTTTCAAATCATAATAATTATGTATGCTCAGAATAACAGTGGACGAAATATCATTTTTTTTTTCGTTTCTTTTACTCTCGGTTTATTACATACGTGAGCGCTCACGTATTTTTTTCAAGTACTTTTCTCCTCAATTATAGTATAAAGTTCCAGGGCATTTGAATATAAGAAAAAAATTTAGATTTTGTTTCATAATTAATCCCTAAAGAACGGAGCCTCAATAAAGTTTTTATTTTTATTTTCAACCAAGAGCAAAATTCTTTCTCTCTGGCATTCGATCTTTGTCAACACCAGAGATTATTGATAAAGTAATTTTTGGCAAGAGTGTAAAAGTGCACGAACTATTATCGAAGCAATAGCGCGAATAATTTGCATAATTTAATGTGCAAATCGATGTGGGTTCCGCTCTTTTGCTTGCTAAATAGTCGATATATCTATGGAGTATTTTATTGTGCGAAAGGAACAGGTGTTCGTTCGACCTTGTGAAGGGTCTGCCAATTGAACTAGTTCGTAAAGAATGCACACATTTTTTTAAAAACGCATACACCCACACACACTTGACTGTAGATTGCGTGTGTTTTTCGATTAAATCGTGGGAAATATGGCCGAAATGTATTTAAAGAGGCGAGTCTTAGAAATATCGTTGTACGTGATCGTCGCACGTCATTGTCAAGTCGTTCTTAAGGAGGGTGCGAATATGTACGGTACGAGGGTGGCAAGCAGTGCCAACAGGTGTCACACGGACTGTTTTGTTTCGGTCCGTTGGTGCTTTCGAGGATTTTACTATGTCGATTAATATCACGTGAGAAAATTGCCAGCTCAAGGGACGACAAGCTTTAAAATACTTTACAACGTGTGACGTGTTTCCTTCTGAGTTTCTTAAAGATTAGAACAAAATTTGCAGAAATGGCGGTGGGAATTCCCGTGCGATTTTAAAGACTATACTCTTCCTTCTCTCGTAAGACAGAGCCCCACGGAGCAGGAAAAAGTTGTCCGACTATCTTTTCTCCTCAAGACAAAAATTCTTCCTTTCTGTTTGAACTACTACCGGACGAATATTCGAAGAATGTTATCTTCCGTTCTCTTTACAAAAGAAAAAATGATGAAACGTCGAGAGGGCTTGAGTCATGAGATCCTTTCAGGTATACACACGTTTACGGTGACTCAACAACGATACCGAACAGGGCCAAGCAGTGATTCACCCTCAACCAGTCTAGACTCGCAATTCGCTTGACCGATTCATTCCTCAAATGTATATGCAATTCAAATTTTTCTCGACCCTTTGATTGAAAAAATGTCAGTTTCCGCGCCAAAAACTGAGACTGATAAACGAAAATCCCTTTTTTTTCTTTTGAATTCTTATGGACATGGAATTTCGACCGCGAATCGAGTTTACTGCAATTACGTGAGATCTTTATCTTTTTTTACTGTTCATTTTTTTTTGTTCGTTATTGAATCACAAGAGTGTCGGATCTATTCTTCTGAAAATTGTACGAAAGAACACAACTTCGAGAACAAAAAAGTATCCTGTATTTCAAGTTGATAAATAATTAAAGAGAGAAATAATTTTTCCTTGATCGAGATAAGTATATTTGTTTTTTTTTTTTTGAATATTCCGTGAAATTACAAAATAATTTCAAGGACTGGTAATAATTTTCTATTTGTATTTGATGTTTTTTGTGCCAGTGGTCGAGTTTATTTAAAAAATCGATCGATAAGGATATTTAAGACGATTTTGTTTTCTTTGAAAATTGAAAAAAGGCATGAAGCTTTTTTTTTTTTAATATTTGCCGATTCTAGGCAGTTACGCTTATTGAGAAAATCAGCGAAAAGCTATGACTCGTCCAAGTGCATTCTCGGGTCATTAGCTCAAGAGTGGAAAAAAAACGTTAACGGGGTTCGTTCGCCTCTAAATCGGACAATAATAGAGAAGAAAGAAAACTTCTGTGCATTAAGGAAGTGCGTAGAAAATGCTGAAGCGCGGAGGGGCCCCTTATACTTAGACGACCCGGTAAACAGCCGAGACGGTTGTGTGATCGGTGCGGCGGGGATAACTGATTTCCCGCCAAAACTGCGTCGCCGTTGCTGCGGGACACAGACGCCAGACGCCACCGACTTTTGTATCGCATCTTCAGCATTTTTCTCTCTCTTTCTTTCTTTCTTTCCTGCATGCTTTGTAAGAATTTTTGCTTCGTGATCGAACCAAGATCATTTTATTCGTTTACAAAGCAATATTAATTTTGACGATAGATTAACGGCTTAATGAACTCATTCAATAATCATTTGAAATACAAACGTTTAACCTAAATTAAAACAGCACCCAACTCTCTTCGAAGTTCAGTCGAAATTGAGAAAAAAAACAGAAGATTTTCGTTTGAAGTGAAAAATGTTTGTTTATAGGAATTATACATCGAAAATAATATAAAATTTTGTTTCAATATTAAAAAGATTGAGCTGAATACAGAATTAAATGTGAAATAATTCACGAAAATTGTACACTTAATAATTTCAAGTGATTTTTGATTGGATGGATAAACAATTTGATAAAATGAATAGGTTATCTATTTGTTAACTGATGGTTAACGTTCAAAGGTTCCATTTGATGAATTTACGCTCGTACGACGTCACGAAAGGGCTAAAGACAGTCAATACGAGGACTGAATTAGAGTTTTCCAAGAAAAAACCGAAAAAGAATAGAATAAAAATGACAATGTATTGAAAAACTTACCGTGAATGCTCGTTTGTCGTGAATAAGGTGTCGCGCGATTTTTCCTGGGCGATCGGCCGTCGACTCTCTCGTAATTTCGTTGGAAATTTTCCTTGTCTTCGCAGCTTGGATCGACACCCCATCTCTTGGCAAATTTGGTTCTTTCCATGTCGAGAGCATCCTGAAGCATGTCGGCGGTTTCTTTTGGATTTGGTGAGCCAAATAGACAACGTGGCACACGAGACTGCATCCTCGAGGCTAACACGTTGCCGAAGTGCACTTCACGACGTAGTGACGCGGCGAGCATCTTCACAACAGCGTCACGCGCTTCTTCCCCTCCCCTCTCCTTTCTTTTGTGGGCCACTCGCTCGTGTTTTTTTTACTCCGATGCGTTCTTATTTCTCGAATGAAAAGACAAGTTGACGAAGAAACCCGTATGTGCGTTGCGGGATCGTCGATGAACGAGCAAAGGTACGAATGTTACGCTTTTCCCTCGCAATTTTCCACACCGATATTTTTCGATGTATAAATATGGCAACAACCATATGTAACGACGAAACGAGAAAGAGTCGATAAAGTCGTCAACATGAACTTTCGTATGCACATATATTTCGATACAGGATTTGATTAAATAGTGAAATAATATTGAGTGTATAGAACGATGTTCCAAACAAAATACGATGTAACAAATATTTCGCGATCTTTACGTTGCTGCGGTCAGAAACGATCTGATGAGCCCACGGTACGGCGGTCGAGTGGCGAGCTCGAGGGCAATCCGAGGGAAGCGTTAGGCGTTGTGCGGGGTGTGTAGTTTCGTCGTCGGATTTGCCGCGGCGATCTTCACCACGAGGTCGTCCCCACCAAGCCGATCGTTCGAAAGTTCGAATCCTATTGGTGCGTGTTAAAGTTGCGCATGAAAAATGGCGGGCACACGCGCTGTTGCTTTTCCCTCGTGCCCCTTTGCTGTTGATGTGTATGTGTCACGTACATCGCACACACATAAATATATATATACACGCATCACCAACGGATTATGCTAAGCGATTTTAAAAGCCCGCCAGGTATACTTCGTTTCGTGTTCTTCGGGCTTTGTCGACGATAAAACTATATACATATATACGCACACGTGACCATATAGGGCAGAAGGAGGGGATAAAACGAAAGAGCGAAGAGAGAACGATGGAGTGGACGACAAAGATGGACTACGGCCTACACGCTAGTGTAATCGTAAGTAGAAATGAGACACAGAAGAAACAGAGTTAAGAGATATGTATACATATATCGCGTCACAAAAGTTTGCTAACCGCGCACCTTCCCCTCTCTTGTACTTGGGGTCTTCTATTTTTTCTACTCTTTCATATATACACGTATATATGGTTTTTTTTTAAGTACCCCGCTGCATACAACGATCACGAATCAGATTGTGTTTCTCTTTCTCCTTCTTTCCATTCGATGTGGGTTGAATTTTTTATTTCGAAATGGGAATCAAGAAAGATCGCAGTCCGTAAGGTTTCCTCTTTCTCACTTTCGGTCTTTCGTCGTCTCCGCTGTCTCTCCCTCTTTCTTTCTCTTTCTCCCTCTCTCTCTCTCTCTCTCTAACCTTCTTTCTCTTTCGCTCTCTCTCTCTCTATCTTTGTCTTTCTCTTCGTCTCTGTTACCGTGAATGGAAAGTCTTGGGAGAGGCGCGCTTATGGCCCCGCCACCGGAACTTTCTTAAACTGACCAATCGGGATCCCGTCGGCAACGGGACGCGAGTTTTTCGGCGGGACTCTATCTGTGCTACCGAACTACGCGCTCGTCTCGCGCTCTTTCTTGCTCTGTCTTCTTTTTCTTCGTTCTCGATCTTCCTTTCGCTCTAACCCTACCCCCCTCTCTCCTTTTCCATCCCTGCAGCTCTTGCTCTTTGACTCTCGTCGTTCGCGCGTAAACCATTAACGCCCGACCTTCACGGTAAAGAAAAAAAAAATGGGTAGAAATGATTTTCGGGAAACCGAAAATACAAAATTCTCCATTTCTTTTTTCCACAATAAACCTTTGGAAAAAGTCAATTCGTTGGAAACAAAAAAAAAACTACTTTTAACCGAAATTTTTCAAATTCCCGAATACATGTCTCATAACTTTAATCGCTTCACTCAATGGATTCAAAACAATTGTTATTCGTGGAATAAGTATAGCCATGCAGTGATTTTTTTACATTCTGAATTGTATTATATTCAAGCTGCATAACAAATGCCATAAATTATTGCTACAGACGTTAAAAATTTTGTTCCGATATGTATGAAAAAATATAGATTCGTTTGTTGTCATGTTAGGAAAGATGCACGATTTTCTCGAGGTGATGAAAAACCCTAAACTGAATCAAAATAATGAAAATTCGATCAACGGCTATTCGGAATAGCTATCAACGGAATAGAATTGACGGTAAAAATTAAATTGAATAAGATTTTTTGTGAAAAAAGAAAGAGTGGTGACGTCACAAAACGACTATATTTGAGAGTATATAAGAGTGCGGCAGGGCTCGTGCTGATTTTTTCCTTTTGATACTTGGCGTCGAGCCGCTGCCGTGCCTTTGATACAAATTTTATTTTCTTTTAATAAAAAATGTACAGTTAGTTCCTAATGAATTTCCTCGGTGACATTATTTCAATTTTCTTTTTTTTTTTCGTACGACAATATTTTTACTCGAACTTAAAACAATAATTATGACAACATTGAGTATATATCTATACTTGATAAAATATTGAAGGGCGGGTACGCAATCGTCGTGGGTCTGGATCTTCAATCGAAATCTTGAAACAAAAGAGGGTTTTAAAAAATGCTACACCGAAATATACGGGCCCTTTTGAGAAGAGCGTTTTAAAATGCGTGACTGTATCACGGTAAAGTAAAATTTGTATTATGGGGGTAGATTTGACCGTTACAGAAAATGTGCGCTATCGACTTGCTCCCTCGCTTTCTCTTTCTTTCTCTCCCTCTCTCTTGCGGTATATTACATATGCGGGTTTTACTTGTGTACACGGGGGATACGTATTTTAAGACTGTGCTCAAAGCGGACGCCACGGATGGACAGGTGGACGCTAGAGACCACATCGCGTAACCAGCGGGCGTAACTTTGCCGCTTCGTTATTCATTATACACGTGATTATAATCCGTCTCACCCCCTGTCGATCTTACTATTTTCTGCAATTCATTCAACGACCCAAATGGATTTTTATTTGATTCAGGGAAAAAAATACTTTGTTATTTCAAAGAGGCGATAATCAATCGTGTTGAACAAACCTTTTGAAAAAAAAAATTAAACAAATTACGTTGTTAAGCATATTTTTGACTAATAAGTCAAAATAAAGATAATTATTACGCTAAGATAATTATTAAAATGCACAGAATTATAAACTTCGATATGAATTTAAAAAACCCTATCAATTGTCCCATCGCAATTCTGGTCGAAAGTTATCGCTAACAAAAAATGCACTGCAAGTGCAAAATCATAAAAAATTCATTGGGATTTCGCTGTGTATTTTTTTTTTTTTTTTTTTTCTTATAAAATGAAGACTGGACTCGAACATTGATACTTTCTCTTGACTTGGATATTTCTTTACATTTGTCTGAACCTGTGTACTTTGATAAAATGCAAAAAAATAACTTTATCAAAATGTAGTAAAAAAAAAAAAACAAAATAAAAAAGAAAAGCATTTATGTTTTACACATTGTGGAATTCGATCTTGAATATTCTAATTGTGTAATTGGTAATGTTGAAAAAAAGTAGCAAAAAAAAATGAACTTCTTGATAAAAATTGAACGTTTTGTATAATAAAATCCTTCAAATACTTTATGACGCAAAACAACAGAATTTGTTCTAAATAAAATAATCAGTTTTTCGGTCATCAACTTCGTAAAAAGCTCGACGAAAAGAAATAAATGTTCGAATTGCATGATCAGTGGGTTCTGGTCTGTGGAGCTCATTTTAAGTTCGTGCGATAATCGGTCAGAGCTCGATTGATTCATCAACGATTGAACTCTGCTCCGACTGTTGCCAGGGGGCAGACATAACGATGCTGATGATACGGATAGTGTCCTCTGGACAAGGAGAGTTCCGAAATATAAACCAATCGACGAACCCACCGTCGTGTTGGCCGCTTCACACTGTCAGATAGAACTTCCGGTCATGGGAGCTCCCCAGACCGGAACGCGTACACTCGGATTTCGTTCAGTTCACGCTCATTCTCATTCACTCTTATTTCTCTCTGCTGCGGGGGTTCTCTTGCCAGGATATGCAGTTTACACATATCGATATATATGTATATACGTAGGACGCGATGAATCCATCGGGATACGGTATGCGCGTAGTTTTGTGGCTCTCGAGGAAGTTGTCATTATCGTTACTAATAAACTCACACAAATAAATCGAAAGAGAAGAACACAAAGACATAGAAAACCAGTGATTACTCAATATAATGATTTGAAGTTCGTTACTATACGTTCGTTCCGCAATATAATCCGAAATACTGTCATGATCAGAGTTCTTCGCACGAATAATCATTATTAGTTCTCCTCCGTCATTGTTCACCCCGAGAAACGTTCGTTTTTTTGCTGGAATTTTGAGATTTTTTTTCTCAAACACGCGGATGCAAGTGGCCGCAGGAAGTTCCCTCGTTCCACGTCGAACACACCCATTTCCTGAATCCTCCTGTAAATACCCGCCCTTCAACTGCCATTTCGCCAAAATCCAGGAATACTCACGGTTTCGTGTGTAACAAGTAGAATTAAGTCAACCTCCAATGCCAAATAATAATAACAAAAGGCAACCCTCAATGTGAACAAAAGATAAAGAGGCTCTTTTTAACTTTTTCACTTTAACGCTTCGGCTGCGCACATCGGTGCGAATCCGCATCACTAATTATTGAGATTGTGGGTAAAATAGAATTTTAAATTCCCGCCGGAGGAAAAAGCGTGTAAAAACTGCGATGAAAATAAATGTGGAAAGGAAGGGTTTCGCTTCTATCGATCAATTGAGAAAACTTCCGCTGATTTCGATCGAAAGCTCTACAAGGATTTAAACTGAATTGTTATTATTCAGGCTTAGTAGTTGTAAACAGTTTTGTTATTGTTATTTTTATTTTTTAATATAATTTTATCACCATGGAAAAATCGATTCTTGTATTTTTCTATCGTCACAATAGTCAGGGATGTGTATTGATCGGAACAGCTGACTGTCGTCCTTGAATATCGATTGTTCTCTTGCGGGAGTTTAGATGATTCGTATAGTGCTGAATAAGCAAAGGGTTTGAAAGTGAGGTCGAGGTTGGTTTTGAACAAGTCAAGAGACGAGAAAGAAGGAGAAGCGAGTATCGATATAACCAACAAAAAGACGTGGAAATCGTAACTCTACCCTTTTGGGGCTGCTATTCGCAGGCGATCGGTTTGTCAAAAAAGGCCAAGACGACGAGAGGCCAACACCTGGTCGCATCTGCCTATATATACGCGATACTCGTAGCTCTAAAAGATTTAAAAGCAAGTCGAGGAGAGTTTGGCATGAGCAAAAAGTTTCGTATCTTCCATCTTTTTGTCTTCATGCTCTTTCTCCTTCTCTTTCTCTTTCTCTTCTGCTCTGATCATCTTTTGCTCTCGAGAAGTTGATGGTCAAGGGCGTTTTGGTATTCCGAAACCGAAACCGTCGATATAATCAAGGGATGAGAGCAACGTGAGCAACACCAGTTGAAAAAAACAGACTCAGTGCATTCTCTTTGTCTGCACAACCAAATATGTATAAGGAATATCGAAACAAAACTGTACAAAGTTGCAACATGATTGTTTTTTTTTTTTTTTTGCTTCCGAAACAGAATAATTTATATTGATAAAATTATAATTTAAACTTTTGTCCCTTGATTTTCAATGCTCCAAAATTTCATCGAATTCACAGGGATTATAAACACTTTCAAAAGCGTGAGCTGTGCTCAGGATCATCGAGTGACAACCAAAATATTCGAATTCATTTCCAGCCATTTGTCATTTCAGTTTGAAATCCTCGATTATTTCATCTGTGAAGATCTCTTTCTGTACGAAAATGTGTGTGTCTCGTTGTCTGAAATGTCAGAAAGCGGGATGCTGTTCAATCTTCGTACACATTCCTTACCTAACACGAGAGAATACAAAAATATAAAAATGCGAAAACAAACAGAATCCGCCTTCAAGCAGAACTTGAAGTTTTCTCTTCAAGGGAATATGCACTTAGTTTGTGTATATTCTTTGGGGATTTCTCTAACATTGCCACAACTGTGCGTGTGCCTTGTATTATATGGTATCTTTCGTGGGGGTATATACATATCCTGGAATGAGAGGATGTGGGGAATACATCCTTCATGGAGCACCTTCTTCAACAGGAAATCCGATATCCACTTTGTGTTTGGTCATCTGCCCTTCACTGCCACGTGACCGCGAATCTACTCTTCTTTCTCCTCTCGTATTCAACTTCCCTTTCGAACTACTTTTTCTCTACGAGATTTTGTGGTTTATCACAATACAATATGCTTTTATCTTTTAGTCTCTTCGCCCTTTCTCTTTGATGATCGAAATTCAGATCCCAATCTCTTCCATTTTCTCCCTTTCTATCCGTTTCTCTCTTTTTTTTCTTATTTCACCGGAAATTTCTTATTTCTGTCGTTCTCTTTATCTCACTCTATCTCATTGTCTCGTTATCCTTAGCCAACTGCAAGGGTTTTTCGAAAATCCTTTACCATCTTGTTCAATATAGCCAAACCCTTTGACCAACGACCTTTTCACCCCCATATTTTTACCTGTCTTAATATATGCAGAAAGCACATCTACATATTTATTTAGAAGGGACGAAGAAATAACAGTAAAAGGACTCAAAGCTTAGGGCGAACTAGGGCCCTTGTAATATTTATTGGAAAATGGTTTTACCTGACCTCGTCTACCTCGGAAATACGTTAGCGAAATAGACTTTCAAAATTCTTATGAATTTCACGATATAATGTCCTGTCTACGAATCAGTTGTCCTGACAGCTGTACCAATGAAAGGGTACATCATAGCGATTCAGCAAAGGGTCAAATTTGAGGAAAATGGCGAATAGAACAGCTGTTACACATGATGAAAGAGTTTTCTGTATTTTGCTGAATCTCTGGTGCTGGCCCAGGAAAATTCATAATTATTAAACAACTTTGTATATGGCTTTTGTGCATTTACTTTATATAAAATATAAAACGATAATTTTAATGACTGTTTCAAAACGTCGATGAAAAGAAAAACTGTGTAACTGGGAAATTTTGCTCACATTTTTCGTAACTAACGTTTACAAAGAGAGTGCAATGAAAAAGTCCATCAACAGCTCCACACTAGTCAAATGAATGTTTAATTTTCACGATAGTTTTTTGCACATTCAATGCAAGCAATTTTCTTTCTTTCGATTAAACAATGGAATACAACATTAAAATAGTGGAACACAAGAATAATCAACGAACAAACCTATAAAAATATCGACGAAAATTTGATACTGTGGAATTTTGATTCAATCCACAAAATCGCAAGTCTATTGTTATTAACAATCTTCTAGGTTAATAAGACATGCGGTCGGACGAATCAACCGTACATTTATTTAATTATTGTACAGTGATTCAGATATTTTTATTTTAAGGAGGATCATCTGGTACCGAGTAATTCAAAATAAAAAACTGTTTCGACTAGGGGAGTCTGCTCATGGAGTTTAGGGTGTTTAACCTCCAAAGTTTGACCGGTTTAACCGTCTTATTAGGGACAAAATCATTCAGTCTAAGCCTCATAAACATCTAAAAGATTTTTGGAAGCCCTTCCAACGTTCTGTAGATACGTTCTGTAGATACATTTCTATCGACATTAGAAATTTCTTCTGACACTGTTTATCAATACTAGCAGATTTCATGTATACAGACGAAAGAAACCACTGCAACCCATAAGGGACCGTGTAGATTTAACCTCCTTACTGAACGGTTCAAAACGATAGGAAATTAAATTTTTTGAAATCTACAAATGTCATTTGATTTCTGTATTTAAATAATAATAAAACTAAAACTGTTTTGTAACAAACAATCGTTACAAGCATTGTAACAAATCTTCACTTAATTTCGTATAAAGTCTGTTTATTCATGATTTTTTTCGTTCAACTGCCGCATGTCCCAAGGCAGTTTCGTCGTAAATATATACAACTGCAATGTTGCGCACGTGCGCTTTAGTGTAAGATTTGGACGGGACTGAAACCTGGTTTCTCAGCCAAGTTTTTGTTCTCGATTTTGTTCTGGCAGCATTGTATAAATATTTATTTTACTTTTTTGTCGACCGGACGAAAAGATATCCAAATGTTGGAGATGAGTAACGAAAGGATTGTCACTCATTTTGTTGTCGCTTATGCGTTCTTGCCATGTGCATTGATATATATTTGTATATCTTGCTCTCTTACTATATATGTATACACTTACGAATAGCAAGAATGTATGCATGCGTGAAGTGATATAATATACAAAGTATGGCAGACATATATCCTGTGCTAAACGTTCCCTCTGCGTGAGTAGCACGCATTATAATTTCTTTACGGGCTCACTGCTGCCAGCTCAATTACGCACTTCCATAAATTTTGTTTCTTTTTTCGTTTCCCGACGATCTTTCGCCCGTCTTTGAATTTGCAATTGAGCAGGGCGCATTTCTATTCATGTGACAATGATTTTGGTTGGACGAAACTGCACGTAATAAAAATTTAAGTCAAAAAATTCGAGATAAAATAAAAAATACATATTCGTTGACGGTTTGCGATAAAAAAGAAAACAAAATTTTGCGAACAAATCCATCAAATCAAAACAACTGTTTTATATGAAATTCGAGAAAAAAACAACCAGGACATTAGTACTGTAGGATGAATTTTGAAAAACACCCAATATAACAAAGGAAAGCGCAGTGATAGAGGAAATGAGCTGAGAGAGAAAAAGAAACCTTGAAAATCCGTTGGTTGTTGGGCCAGAAACCGCAGAATTTAGTACCTTTAAACACGCGTGTGTCTGAGGCCATGCCGTAGAGATACAAGAGCAGGGTAAGAGAGTGAAGGGCTTTTTTTCTCAAAGCCAGGCCACCAGCTGTTCCGAGCCTCCCACTCGCCAGTGAGAGATTCTCTAGTTGATTCTTCTCTTTTGCTCCAGCTCGCTCTATCTTGGACGGCTATCAGGATCAAAAAGCCCGAAATTCGAGCAAAAGACCTAGCAAGAACGAGATGAAAAAAATTATTCTGCTCCAGCTTCTGGCGGTTGATCGAAAGAGCCAAGGAGAGAATATTGCAGGATCTCTTCCTTGCTCGGATATGATTTTCTTTGCTATATGCTCGCAGTGAGCGACCAAGAGCGAACGTGGCGCGAGGGCAGCTGTGGCTCCTTCGAAGGATCCAGAAAACACCCAGTCACGCCTCAAGTGAGGAAGACAGAGAGAGAGAGAGAATAATGAGGTTCTTGATCCTCTTTTTTCTATCATAGAACTTGTAGGAGGATCAAACCCGTTTCGCATAGAACACATGTCGTTGTTCGTGGGGGTGTTTCTATTCGAGAATATCGATTTTTGTTATGAAATCGATTTACACGTCATCGTTCTGGAGTCCAATATCTTCGGTACCATAAGCTACAGAAACAAACGCATTTCTTCACACTCATTATTCTTTCGTAACGATCCAATTAAATGAACCGCATAAAATAAAAATATCACTCGGACAAAAGTTTATTCGAGAATATACATCGAAGTGGGAGTGCGGATGATCGATCGCAGACTCCGCATGACTCTAAACCTCGTACAGCCTTCCACACTCTCCCGATGCTTTACCCTCGAGTATCATGCCACTTCCGGTACAAATGAATATCCCAGATGCGTGGTAAAGTAATTAAAGCCCGCCTGGAAATGGCCCCTCTCGTACAGGATCTCCCCCGCAGTCCCTTCATGTTCAACCGTCGCGTTTATATTTAGAATTCATGCGACCTACGCTTCCACCCCACTCAGCATCCTTAAAAGGATCTCATATTCCCACGTCCTGTTGTTATTTCTCTGTCAAGCCTCGTTCTATGTTACACTCGTGTTACATCGATTATCGTTCGATCTGTACCTAAAGATCGATCCATCTTTCCTACTGATCAGCTTCGTCGTGTTCGAGTAAATAATGTCAATGGTTTTGTACACTCGTATAAAGAATCATATGAGAATGCTTTTCTTTTATTTAAAAGAAATGTCGTCTTTCCCAAATAGGTCAAGTTTCCATCACGAGTTTTCGAGAATAACAATTGATGGGATATTTTTAAAAATTAAAAGTCAAGAGAACGAAATAACTTGAAAGCAGTTACACCTCATTTTCTGACCGTAAAAGAACAACGTGTATCTTGAAAAAAAAGTGCAGTCGGATCTTTACCGATCGAACGACTTAGATCTTCTTTCGTTTTCTAAATTCGTTGGTTTTTCGTGAAATCTTCCAACTCGTAAAAATTTGCGAAGATTCGCAAAACCCTATCGTGATAAGAATGAAAAAATGGCAAGAATCGATGTTTTCGGACATGAACGGAAGACGACGTTTTTATGAGCCGTCTCCTGGTTAAGAGGAAAGAAAAGAAGTCAATTTTCAATCGAATTGTTCCGTAGACGTACCGCGGGAGCCTCAGGGCAATTGGAAGTATAACCGACGGGGGCTTCTTTCTGACGGGATGAAAAATTGTGCAGAAAAGAGTCTACAGACACACTTGCTAGTTTGGAAGTTGCTGTGTGCGGTTAGATACTCATACTACGCGATGGCCCTGGAAGCGATGCTGGTTTCTGCTGTTTCTCGAAAGCGGCAGGTGCACCGATGTTTTCGAGCGTGTTTGCCAGACTTCATTAAACGCAATCCCATCTGCGCGTCTCCTCCTCGTGTTTCCAAGGAGCCAAGTGAGAGCGAGCATGTTCAGGACGGTGTGGCATTCCTTCGGGAAGAAGAGGACGCGAGGACGAAGAAAGATGGCGTGCGAGAGGATCACGAGGTACAAGACGAAGAGGACATATGAAAAAAACCGTTGGACGAGAGAGCGGTGCAGAAGCTGCTTTGGCTGTCTTATTGCCCAAACGACGGTTTATATACGGAGTTACTCAGACTTTCCGAAGTTCAACCAGCAGACGATACTTCGATCACAAAATCGTGAAAATAAACGTTGTTACTCATTTTCCTTCAAAATGCACCGTTTATGTAAATTTCGCCTGTCAAGAACTTGAATTAATTTCCCAAAGACGGTTAAACTGGTCAAACTTTGGAGGTTAAACAGGCGAAAGTCTATGAACAGACAACGCAAGTCACAGCAGTTTTTTTCAAATATATTTGACTCGCTCGGTACCACATGATTCTTCTTAATAAGTATCTCGATCATCAACATTCCATCGGAGATGAAAGTAATGAAGATTGGACCATCAAAACTTCCAGGACTTACGTCCTACATGTCTCTGACTGTAACTTTTAGGACACCCTTTGTGTATACAGGTATAAAGAATCATATCCTGCTCTTACACTGAGAGAAAACAGATTAAAAAGACGAAGGAGTGGTCTGTTCACAAAATTGCGAAAGTTTGAACAAGATTGTAAACGAAAAATGAACAAAAATGAATCCAACATATGGACAAACAGAAAAGAGACGTAAATAAATAAATAAAGAAGAAATAAATGACTGGAGGAAGTGTGCCACGAAGCTGTTTTTTTTTCTTTCGAAAGAACAAAGGATGTTCTTGTGGATGCCGTTGGAGAGGAACCACCAAAAGATCTACGAGAGAAAACAAAACAAAACGCCAGAGGCGTCCCTAGAATAAAGCATCACCTCTTCTCTGATTCAGCCGACAGCCTCCGAGAGTGCCTCGTTTCATCTCGTCGATTCTCCGAACGAGAGAGGATCTGTCTCGTGTTCGTTGTTGTGTGTCGCGTGGCAAACTTCACGAAGCGCGTGCCATCTTTTCCCGTCTCACAATCCTCTCTGTATACTTCTTAACCCTCTTATTCCCCTCGCCATCGCCAACATTCATTTACCATCCGCGACATATTTTCTCGTTTCGAATCGCACGCTCTGTGTGTTTTTGTCACGCGGAACTCATTAACAACACACGGATATTATGTTATCGAGAATTCAGGCTCCACCAAGACACATCGACGATTATTCAACTGTACTCTGTCACAATCCCTCGGAGAGTATGTACGCGCATAATTTATCGAATACAAATACAAACGATCGATAAACGCCTGCAAATGCATATGTATATTTAATCATTCGTTATTACAGGCGATAATATGAATATTTTCCGACGAGACGTCATATGCTTTTAAGTTTTTTTTATAAACCATAGTTCAGAACAAAATTGATCAATTTTATGTTTATACAAAATGCCATTATTTATATAAGCAGTACATTATTTTCAATTCTCTCGAATTCTTAGAGGAAATTTCTCATTTTCTCGAATTAATAAAAATACTTATAAGGAAACACGTTGTATAATTGTTGTCGAAAATACATTTATATATGGAAACACATGTGCAAACAATGTTTGATATTTTTATCAAAAAAATTAGTCACTTTAAAATTGTATATTTTATTTCAACAAGTTTTTGCTGAAATAAATGTTCAAGATTTTTAAAATTTTTATCACTATGCAATTATTTATACCGTTTTGAGTTACGAATAATATGTAAATATTTTTTGGTGAAATTGCATCTTTCCCCCCCATTTTCTTTTCCTGGGTT
The DNA here is from genome assembly GCA_948107755.1 of Campoletis raptor. Taxonomy (NCBI): domain Eukaryota; kingdom Metazoa; phylum Arthropoda; class Insecta; order Hymenoptera; family Ichneumonidae; genus Campoletis; species Campoletis raptor. Next base: position 29,489,789 of record OX403622.1, on the reverse strand, counting down.
TACAGACCTTGCAAAATGAATGTAAAAATACTGCACTTGGCAACCATTGAAGGTGGATTCGCACCGTTCGATGGGCCCTCCTTTCCAATGTCCTCGTGTTCTCTTGTTAGTATGTTTTCTCTTTCATGCTCTTTCTCTTCTTTACTTATATAAATTGACTCCAAACGAAAATAGCATACGACCGAAATTAACCTTCGAACTAAATTGTAACAATTACATTCTTTCGTTCACAAAAGTCAAGGCAAATATATATTTCTATACGCATAGAGGTGCAACCTCGTTGTTACAAAGAAACGGGCATTTTGTATTTCTTGACCTGATGGAACGACGTGAAAAAGAGCATTTAGTATGGAAACCAGTAAGAATGAAATTTCTTTACGAAGTATCTTTAAATTTTTAAAGGGCGATCACAGAGTCTATTGAGAACGAGTGTAAGACGGAGATGGAGGGAAGAGAATGAGAACGAGAGAAAAAGACCCCTTCGTACTTGCAGTCTAACGTTCCTGTAGGACGAAGAACAGCTGACGCACGTTTGCACCTTGAGGAAAGACCCACAGCAGACAGGTAAAGAAAACATTTAACAAGGCACCTATTCCGAGACACTACAACCGTTTCCTTTTAAAAATCGAAAGAAACCTTCCGAAAACGTGAATTATTTAGTTTGACTAGCTCTGAACTTCCATCTAAAATATTTACGCAAGAATTTTGAAAAAATTTTTGCCCACACTTTTCATCATATAGAGAAGATATCACAAAAAAAAAACATCTGTTTCAATACAATGTGCTGTGTGCGATGTGTTTGTTGATATTTATTTATTGATATACATTTTAATAATTTTGATTGTAAACTAGTTTGTTTCTTAAATGTTCAATATTACGAAATGTTTTCCAACGTCACGATTTTATGAAAATGTGAAATTTTTCCAACATTTTTGAGGACTATGAAATGTGTAAACTCACGTGTTAGCCAGATGCTGCTAAACATTAAATATTCCTGATATTCTGCAACGAGAATACGTGTCGTTTGCTTTTTAAGGTTTAATATTAATTTGCAAGATTTAAAATGATTATTCTATACGAAATGGGATCTGTGTTTTCGGAATCCACGATTTTTATGTACGAAAAATTTGATTTTTAGCGATTAGGTTAAATATTTAATCCAATTTACTATTTGATATAAAAATACTGAAAATATAAGGAAATGAACAATTATGAGACAACATTCTTCATTGTATTTGCCAGACAGGAGAGAAATCAGTAAACAATTCTAGGCTGAATATTCAATCTTTACTTCATCGAATCACCAGAAATATTACAAAGAGCGACAGAGAGAGAAATATTTACGAGTGCACCTGCATCGTGCACTGTTTAAAGTGCAAGTTCACACAGTTTGTTTTCCAGCACCTGCTGTGGGAGTCATGCATTTACAAGGACAAAAATAGTTTATTCTTAAAGCCAAAGCTTTTCCTACGATGTATAAAATCGTAGGGAAGTCCGCACCCAATTACGACACGCAAGTGTGACATTCCACCCTCGGTGCATTGTTGTCTATGGAGTTACAAAAAACTCTTCTTTTTTTCTGTTTGTAAAAGGGATATTTCAGTCACGTTTGAATTTCTTCTCGCCCTGGGTTTCGGAATTTATTGCTTAATTAATAATAGAACATCAATCTAGTGCATCGGCAAAGAAGTAAATTGCAAAAATTCTGCTTATAAAAAAATATCATTACGTGCAAGAAATTAAACTTTGTATCAGGTCGTTAATTTCTGCTACTCATGATTGCGGAAATGGTTCGAAAAAACGATCGAAAGTTGTGCTCCCGGCGCAATGAATAAAAACGCTCTGATGAAGAAACGGGGCCCACCAGCGACGAACAATTTTCACATATGAAATATGAACGCATGCAATTTTCAGTTTTTACGGAACGATGAGTCTCTAGTCGTAAAATGATCCTTGAAAGTTTTTCGATCGAAGGAGAAGTTGAAGAATGGTTATGAAGCATATGCCAGAGGATCGCCGGAAATTGGAAAATTAGCTGCACTTCTAAACCATTCCGTTGGTTTATTATAACGCCCACATTATAATTTTTATTGCTATCATAAGGACTACCTTTCGTGTAGGTAGTAAAAAAAAAAAGGAACGTTTTTTGCAGATGTTTGTGAATATTCTTTAGGTGCAAGAGACCTCCCTTAAGCTATAAGGGAGGTTAAGGGAGTTAAGCTATAGTCAGAACAAATGAAAACTGCCGATGATCCATGACGAAGGGCTCAGGGGGTCCACTTTAATTACTGTGAGAAAATGTGAAGCTTTCAACGCTGAGTTTAAACCGAGTTTGTTCGACAAATTCCCACAGTAAATTCAACCACTCCGCATGTAACGAAACAACAGATAGACAAAAGAGATATTAAATCCAAGTATTTCTGGCAGTGTAGATTATTGCACAATTTTAATTGTTGCCTGGATTCCATTTATGGTATGTGTGCAACATATGCTCGTGGTATAGCATCCTGGGCCATAGCACATCCGCATTTTTTGAAACCCTTGTGGATCATCATATCACGTCTTTAATCCCATTATCTCGAGATGGGTATGCCGATAATATTCATCATAAATTTTAGCACCGTATGTTGTAAATGTATGATTGAGTAATTTGATGGAATTTGAGGACAATCTTAACGAATCTTAATCTTGTTTTTTTTTTAATCAAATGTGAACGTTCATCAGAAACTCATGTACGAACCGAACGTGCAATTTGGGAACTTTGATGGAGTTCGAATTTTGTTTTAAAGGATGTAAGCTCTGTTCTTTGACAAGGTAATTTATTGCTGTCACTTCGAAAGATAATTTATTTAAAAAAAAAAACAATTGTATCTTTAATAACAATTTATTAGTAACAACGAATTTGCTCATTTTTGTTCTAACTCTTGTTGCACGCAAGAAAGTAGAGCGTAACATAAATTGATCGTAGACGTGAATTGAATTTATTACATCGTAATATAGGCTACAGGGACTGTTACTCTATTTTAGTAATTAATTCGTACAAGCTATCAAAAGCTTGGGGGGTTGCAGAGAGTTTCGCACGGGGATCAACCAGATGACGCCTGATAAACGCTCGATTTTACAGGAGTAACAGGGTAATTGAGCGCATACCCGTGACGCTCATATGTAAAAACACATAAATGTATATTCATCCACGTGCGAGGGTCAATACATCAGCAACCCCTTAATTTTTCATCAAACACCGGCTATTCGAAAGAACAAATTCCCAGGCCTATGCGCTTCAACAGATCATTTATTGAACTATTTTTTGCCGTTTCTAAATTTTCTTCTAGTAAAATAAACGTTAATTTTTATAGGATTTTTGCATCCTCTCTTGTTATTAATATACTTATATAGAACGTACATAAATATTTATTATTAAACTTACTATATGATGTCATCTTTCACTCGGAAGTGTGACCTTGACGTTGTGCAGTAATTTTTCCACCTTTTTTTCAATCTTCCAATTAAACAAGCATTAATATTTCTTTATTTACAAAAAAGATCACATTGCGCAGGTTCCCTTTTTTTGAAGGTCCTCAGGCTCTTCCTCTCGATCAAGGTAGCGATGAATTATCGTAAGGACGCGTTTTACCCCGCCATATGTAAGCTCCCAGGGCGGAAACTAGGACCACGATGCCAACCACTCCACCGATCAGGGCGATTTTCTTGATGCCCACTTTGTGCGTACATTTTTCGACTGATGACAAAAACAAAGTGTCTTTCATGTTTGGGCACAGAAAAACATCGATTTGAATAATGAAGTAAGCTAGAGGTTGATGAAAATTACGTGTAATACTTAGATTTCCTACCTTTTTTCGAATTCAAGTTCTCATCCTTGTTGAAAGCGATGAGAGACACGTCCCCTATCGTAATTTTTACGTCACCAGCATCGATGATGGTTTCAACATCACAAATGTAATGCCCTACGTTGACAGTTGATGCGAAAAGTCCCAGACCCTTGGTGGTGTTTCTTTTAATAACTTTCTCTGTTTTTTAAAATCAAATTATTCTTGTATGTCATTAACGAACTCACAAACTGTTATTTTAAAACATTGATAAAAAAAAAAGTATTCATATGCTTCTATATCAGTGGTTGAGCTATTTACCAACTGCTCCTGGGAAATTCACACTATCCAGGAAGAATTCGAAGGTCATACTATCCAGCGAAGACGTTTTACCGTCGTTTACGAAATTAAGAATGACTGTGTTTAGTCTGTTGTGTCCTGATTCTCGTTTTCGTCTTCTTGGTGAGCTCCACATGAGTTTCATCTCCGTAAGTTCCTCGGTACACGTTCCATCAGTGAGTGCGTTGTGGGGCACTATCATTGTACCACCGGTGAGCTAAATTTGATGAATATTCGTCACTGCCATCATGATAAAGGGGTAAAAATGATCTTTCGATAGTGCTACTTACCGCGTTTTTTAAGTTTTCATACATTATTGACATGCTGATAGACATTTTCGAAAGGACACATGGTATTCCAGTCCTTTTATCGTGGACGACATAACTAAACTTTGGCATAGTATAGTCGGTTGTTGATATTGGAATTGTCGCGGGTTTGACAGTTTGGAGTGTTGAATTATTTGTCTGAGTTGAATTGGCAAGGGAGTGATTTTTCGTTGATCCATGGTGTCCTAGATGTGCCAAGTGTTTTAAAGTTTCGAGAAGGGAGGGTTTCGGAGTTGTTCCTTTCAATACAGTTGGTTGAAGGGAAGTTGTAATATTAGAAGAGACTTTTCCTGTTGAATTGGTCATTGGTTTTGCCGTTGTATTATGAATCGTTGACAATTTCGGGGTTGAACCTGTTGCCGAGTGTCCTGGAGTTGTTGAATGATGAACATCGCTCTTTAAGCTGTTGCTGTGTTTAGTCGGAATTTTTGGATGAGGAGTTGTCGCATTTGGATGAACAGTGGAGCTGGAATTGCTGCTAGTAAGATTCACAGACGCAGTAGGTTGGACAATCATAGGTTGATGAATCGCCGTTTCTGGCACCACTTTACTGTGCTTAGTCGTTTTTGATGGTTTTAGAGTGGTCGGCTTAACGGTCGTACTACCACCAAGGGACTTCGTGGTTGCGGTATGATTCGTAGGATGCGTCGTGATGTTGGTTGAATGTCCAACAACTGAAGTTGTATGTCCAGAAGATGGGGTCGTACTTTTTCCAGTATGTTTCGTTGTTGCGGTATGATTCGTTGGATGATGAGTCGTGACGTTACTTGAGTGACCAGAAGATGGGGTCGTACTTTTTCCAGTGTGTTTCGTTGTTGCGGTATGATTCGTTGGATGATGAGTCGTGACGTTACTTGAGTGACCAGAAGATGGGGTCGTACTTTTTCCAGTGTGTTTCGTTGTTGCGGTATGATTCGTTGGATGATGAGTCGTGACGTTACTTGAGTGACCAGAAGATGGGGTCGTACTTTTTCCAGTGTGTTTCGTTGTTGCGGTATGATTCGTTGGATGATGAGTCGTGACGTTACTTGAGTGACCAGAAGATGGGGTCGTACTTTTTCCAGTGTGTTTCGTTGTTGCGGTACTATTCGTTGGATAATGAGTTGTGGAGTTAGTTGAATGTCCAACAGCTGTAGTTGTATGTCCAGGAGATGGGGTCGTACTAACACCAACGGATTTCGTTGTTGCGGTGCTATTCGTTGGATGATGAGTTGTGGAGTTGGTTGAATGTCCAACAGATGGAGTTGTATGTCCAGGAGATGGGGTCGTACTTTTTCCAATCTGTTTCGTTGTTACGGTACTATTCGTAGGATGATGAGTTGTGGAGTTGGTTGAATGTCCAACAATTGGAGTTGTATGTCCAGGAGATGGGGTCGTACTTTTGCCAATGTGTTTAGTTGTAGCAGTATGATTCGTAGAATGAGTCGTGACGTTAGTTGAATGTCCAACAACTTGAGTTGTATGTCCTGAAGATGTCGTATTTGTTGATGATGTTGTAACATTCTTCTGATCATGTGATTTCGACGTAGTCGTTGCGGTTGAGTTACTACTCGTGTGGTTCGACTTGGAAGAAGGTTGCGGTGTTGTCGAGGTGACACCACTTTTCGTTTTTTTATGCGAGCTTGTGGATGATTCATGTCCGTGCTTAGTACTCTTCGTATTGTTTGTTGTTACAAGTGGAACAGCAGTCGTTGAGATATTCGACACTTTCGTAGCGTTTGCTGATTCTGTTTTCGTCGGTGAGGGCGTTGTCGAATGATGATGTGTCGTTGGCGTGGAAGTTTTTCCTGAAGCTTTCGTGGCGTTGGTGGAATTCGTTGTTGAAGATAGTTTTGGCATTGGAGTCGTTGACGACGAATGTTTATCCGATGATTCAGTTGTCGATTTCGATTTCTTCTTTGAAGATTTTGAATGCTTCCTGGCCTTCGTCGGTTTCGTGGTTGTAGTGGAATTGGATGATGTTGTATTTCCAGAATTAGTTGTACTGTGCGATGAGTTCACGGTAGTTTTGTGGCTTTTGTTTGTCGTACTCACAGATGGCACTGTCGTTGATTCGTGCGAATCTTTTCCAGAACTTGTTTTATTCTTCTTATCAGTTGTATTCGTTGAAACAGTTGAAAAAGCCGGACTAACGGTTGAATTTTTGACGTTCGCGACAGTCGCATCTTCGGATGACTCCATGGAACTCTCATCCGATGTAATGCTCTCTTCTGTTGTTGTTGTTGTTGTTTTCGAACGATGTCGTTTTGCTAAATATAACGAAGAAACAACATTTTGAATCTATTTGGATAGTTTCGAGAAGTTTTCTCGACAGAACATGAATTCTCATTGTCACGATTGATCTTTTGTTTTCTCGCGATGATTTGTCATTTTAATGTATCCAATGCTACTTCCGAGGTCAGAATCATAAATTTTTGTCCCTCATCGATCGTCTTTGAGGACGGTTTATGTGTGTAACGGCAAAATCTTCCTTTCGATCGATATTCAATATTCAATTTAGGTATAAAACAACAGAAATATGTATCATCGGAGTCGTTCTTATTCGTGTCTTCAACGCATAGTTAACAATCAGTTATTAAGATAATCTCGAAGTGAATGATTTTTTTAAATATATAGTCAAATTTATACGTAAAATTCACGAATTTTTATAATGTTTCGAACTCTTAATCACTCTTAACTCTATCTGTCTGTTAACATGGAAAACACCATATTAAAGTATCGAATAAAATGAAATGGTGAGCATACAATATGTATTTAAATAAAACGTATCCTTACCTTCGGCAGAAGCAAGAACAACCAAGCCGATAATAAACAATCGCCAGATGTTTTTCATTTTGAAGCCACTGTTTATTTCCAAAAAACAAAAAAAAAACTTAACTTTGTTACATTCACTTCATCACACCGGTAAAAAAAAGTCTGTCAAAAGATCGCGGTATCAATGAAATGTTGATTTAGTCGTATAAAAAAAAAATGAGTTCAGACGGAGGAGACGGCGAGAGAACGAAAGTAATTCGAAGAGGTGATCCGCCCGTTTTGGAAGTCACGGAAAAACTGAAAAATTCGCCGATAAACTGAGTACTGTTATTGAACACGATATAATAATTTTAATACCCAATATCAGTGAATCCCCTCCACCAGTCGGATCGTCGATGCATCATCAATTGGTGAAACACTGTCATACTTAGTTTGTTTCTTATTCTCTTTCTTTTTTTAACAATTTCACGACGTTATAATTTCTCTTGTTCTTCCACCTATTATAACAATCAAATTTAATGTGCATTTGTTTTTCGTCTTATGGAATCCCCGTATGACATAATTTTTCTTCGTAATGACATCCAGATTGCTCGCTTTTTTCCGTTTCTCTCTCTCTCTTTTCTCTTCCCTGTCCGCCAACTATGATTAATTCGATGAAAGTCGTACCGTGAAGTCCAAAAAAATGTGGATTTACAAAAACTTAAACATCCCCAACTTTTTATTAATGACCATTATTTCTCCTAACATTGAAAGGTAAATTTGAATACAGCGAATTTCGATTATTCAAATTACTAAACAATATATTACTCATTAACTTGCTCGCTATATAATTTACTTGGTAAGTTATGGATGAGCAAACATTCGATGTGTCAATGAAATCAACTTTGAACCAATATTTGCATGTAATTATTTGGATCATGTGCGCTGAATCATTTGCGTCTGAATTGCAACGGCTTTCTGTTGAAATTAAAATTCAACGGTTTTGAGTGAAAGATTTAAAAAAAACATAAATGGTTCAGGCGACCGGAACAAACCCTTCGATTTATTGTTGTTGCGGGAGGGCGTAACTCAACTCGCGGTTACGAACCCGGTAATTTTGTGAGCCTGAGGGGGGTGTTGGAGAAAAGAGGTAAATTTTTTTTGTTCATGCATTCTCTTTCCTTTTACTCATGTACTATATATATATATATATATATACATATATATATTATTTATATATAAATAGGAAGTGCGGTTACGCGTAGAATAAGCACACGACGGGAACTGCCCAGTCTCTCCCTCTCTCGTCACGCATATTATTATCCTGCCGCAGGACCCACGTACTTAAATGTACCGTAGCACTCCCGCTTTGCTCAGCCGATCTAGCAGTGACTTGAAAAAAAGGCCCGCCAATGTCATTGATATCCGCAGCTGTCCAGCTAACGACATTTATTGACTGCCGTGGACCGAGACAGTTTTTCATAATTTGACGATCAATTTCGTGAATCGAGTCACCCCCATAGACTCAACAGGAATTCAACAATTATTTCCAATACATATATTTTGTTTTAACAACCACCGCGATTCGATTTTTGAATGTACGGCCCCCTAAAAATGAAAAAAAAGAAAAAAAAAAAAATTGAGATAATTGTTCTATTCAATATGGACGACAATGGTATTTATTCCTGCACCTGCGTGTGCTTTGATAAGCACCAATGCGCGTGTCCACGAAAATAGATTTTTTCTATTCATCGAAGTATACTCATTTTTTTTCTAATAGAACTCGACGTTTAAACGAGAAAATAAATTTTGTGAGTTATGTTAAAATGGGAAAAAAAGTTTTATATTTATATACTCATTTGTGTATTTATTTATTTAAGATTTTTTCAACGTAGCTGTGATATAAAAAAAAAAGATCATCGCTGTAGCTTCTTCAATTTAATATTAATCGGTACAATTTTACGAGCAGTCCTTGAATCCTGAAAAAACATCGTCACGTCTTGTATAAAGGTAACGAATTCTATTTCCTTGAAGCAGAGTTATGAATAGCACTTTTATTGAACGTTGACGAGACACTTCGCCGCTGGTTCGTGACTAACCGAGACCGACTTCGACGTCCATGTAAATTAACGAGTCGAACGAGACACTCGGGAGAATGAGCGCATCTCGAGAAGACAGTTACGGCAATTCATTGGCAAACATTGCGATAATTCGTACCCCGACTATTTGCAATCGTGACAAGAATTTTTCATTTAAAAACGCGTTGAGAGATATGTTAAGCATCAAATATCAGTTTGAACATCAAATAGAATGGATCATCAAACAATTGCTCTTAATTGATTTTTATTCATTTCACCTAAAATGCTTGGTCAACATAAACGCATACTCCTGCCAAATTTATCGAATATGAAATTAAACAGTTTGCAAAAATTATTTATGCGTGAAAAATTCTGAATCAAAGAAATGTTAGATAAGACATTTTTTTACTTTTTTCTTTATTTTCATCATTCCCCACTTCCATTCTAGCGTTCATTGGACTATAAGACGTAAATAACACAATTAAATTATTCAGCAAGTTATATTCAAGTATTTATAAATTATTCGAAGAGCTAATTTTCGATCGAGATTCTAAGACGACCACTACGTTAAATATTTCAAAATTTGTTATCAGCCAAACGAAACAGGAAGTGTTATTATTTTTAATACATTTTACTCTGCAGTATCGTCGTGATCGTGGTTTTATTATTTAATAAACTTGAATTTGAGAGAATATTATTCAAACCGTCTTGAAACGCACTTCTGGATCTTGAATATAGATAAAGTACAAGCAGATCGCTGCAACGAAATTAACGAATCGCTCCATTGAACCGGATAAAAGTTAGTGATCTTGCAGCGTTAAAAATAAAGTCAATAAGAATCTCATTGAATAAGAGGCAACATAAAGGAAGCAAAAGAGAAAGACAAAGGAAAATGAACTCGAAAGAATCGCCACGTGTCCACAAGAGGTGGTCGAACATTTCGATGCTGCGTGGACCATACAAAAGCAAATAAAACGAACAACGATAAAGCGCACAGCGTGGAACAGTAACGAGATACAGATTCAATTTTCCAGCTATTCTTCGATCAGCCATGTTCGAAATATTTTACAGAAGGGAAGGAAAAAAAAGACAGAACCAAAACGAGGGCCATCAAAAAAATCGAGACATTAGCTTTGTCGTTGGACCGTAATTTTCCATGTTTACAGTTTCAAGAATGAAATAAATGCTCGGTCTCGTAGTCAGTACTTCGTTCTGTATATAATTTGTCCTCGTGTCACGAATGTTCAGATTTCTGTGTGAAAGATGGACCTTTTTCCAGGTGATACATATTCGTCGTTGCGGGGGTTCTCGTTAAACGAGACTACAAGAACGTAGAGCCATTTTGATGCAATTGGATAACGCTAAGGTCGTATGTTTTTCTATAGAAGTTTTGAGCATTCAATTCTCCGCTCTTTTTCCATCATTTGATTTCCAATGGGAGCTGTAACAACGTGATGGAAAAAAAAAAAACAAAAAATACAAATTCATTTGATTTCCGAAGAGCTCAATCAATAATAGAATAAAAATCATTTTCGAAATGCAGTTATCGCTTTTGAAAATATATTACGTCTTTGAAATACTTAAAAAATAAATGAAAAAAAAAAAAAAATGCAGGTAACGGACTTGGATACGTTTAGAAAAAATAAAACAATACAAAAAAATCGCTTCACAATGTCGTAACGACATAGGGGCCGATAGCAATCTTAAAGCAAATCGGTAGGATCGTCTGGCGCGTGATTTCGATCGATTTTGAGATGCGAGCTGGAGGTGAAACTACTAGGCAATAATAATATGATGTTCCATCGAGCGCGCACCATCACTCTTTTTCATCGATCAGCCAGCTGCAGCATTTTTTCTTTTCTCTTTTTTCAGCGTTCTTTTACTATAGTGTACGCTGCCGATAAAAAATCGAAAATACTTCCTGCTCGGTAACAATCCTTTTCGTCGTCTTCCTGACGGTTCCTTCGGCCAAAAGGCCTGAAAGATGTAAATTGCAGTATTCACAGACACGAAATAAATGCCGAAATCAATCATTTTATTTTTGTTTCCCCAAAAATATTTTGGAAGTAATCCCCGATGCTATTATGTCCCCGTCGTTATCTTCATGACCATCTCTCACCGATCAAAATCACCATCAATGAAATAATTTCTCATCAATACTTGCGATTAAATCCTCCAATTACTTTCTGACAGTTTTATTAGCCACTGTTGATAGGAATCTTAAAAATAGAAAGAACTTCGTGGGAACTTCGAATTTTTGGATTCAAACGGGGATTTCTTCACTTATTTCCATTTTTTTTTCTGATTCATGAAAATGTCTCAATCGTGCCCTCAGTAATATTTTGACTGCTGAAAAATTGATCAAATTTTTGATATCGTGGTTGATTCCATGGACATCAATTTTCCATTACCCATAACGACTCATCGAAGAATTTTTTTGTGTTCCATAAACAATAAAAAAAAAAAAAAATGGTTTATTGAACAAAATCGTATTTAGTTGAACGAAAAATGGTGGATCTAACCATTTTTTTTGTGAGTTCAATACAATCAAGAGATTCAACAACCAAAATAGCTGGATCCACCATTTTTCATCCAACCAAATGGTATTTAATTCATGAATTGGCCTTCTGTTTCTTTATACGGAAAGAATAAGAACTGAAGCAATACCGTTAGAGAATATAAAGTAACTCAACTTTTGGATAATTTAAATGAAGTAGAATGTAAATTTTTCATTAAAATAATATAAATTTTCTTTGTAAACATACGAATTTATATTTCTTTTCTATGAAAAAATATCTATATATTTATTTATTAATATATTTTTTACGATAAAAATGCCTAAAAGTTGAAGGTTGTTGCCGGTTTATATTCCGTAACGGCGAACGTTCAGTTGCAATTCGCTCCTATATTAAAAATTAAAACAGTAAAATAAGTGGCTAATTATGAAAAAATAAAAAGGATTCATTGACCTGCATGACTGTGAAAAAAAAATAACAATTATTGAGACAAAAGAATCACTGAGACGAAAGAAAAAACGGTTACTTCGTATAATTTGACAAAACGTGTATGGTGTGGGTTACGAGAATATAAGAAATAGAGGCGAGTGTCTCGTGTCAAATTTCCTGAGTGTCATCTGCGTTTCGTACATCCCTTCCAATCGGTACAGCACGTAACGACAGATTGAAGGATAAATTCGATACGTCTATATCGAGTTTCCGGTGTCTCATCGAATCGGTGGGTGGTTCACTAGTACATTTACCTTTACGGAATCTATACGAGAAAACCAAGAGCCGAATGCTGCTTCGTTGTTTTTTCATTTAACACTTATATATAACATGCTCAGGAATTCTCCGTTGTTCCAATAATAAAAGACCGTGAATCATTATTGTGTATGTCGTGATAAGCTCTCGTTAAAATCTATATATACATATATTTATCTTGATATCGACTCGTGCCTCTTTATTAACTCGTTTTCGCCTCATCTTCAAAAAGTGTGGAAGAAAGAAAACAAGAGAGAAAAAGTTAGTCAAAGAGTGTGCGAGTAAGAGAGCGAGGGAGACACAAATAAAAACACAGACACATTCATCAGATTACGTCACGACGATTTAGCCAAACCGCGGGGAAAAACAGAATTCTCTTTTTCACCGTCTAAGAATTCTCGTCCTACCAATATTCGCCAGTACCCGTTGCTTGTTTAAAATTTAATTAAGAAAAAAAAAGAAAAGTATACATGTGAATTTATGAGAGTGTTTAGGCTCAGAAGACAACAACTAACGCAGTTAAAATTCTCCAAAAATTTCGTCCACATTAGAATTTCTTGAGGATACAAAACGAAGAAAAATGTTCACTGAAATGCCCAATGTCATTGCGTGAGCATTCATTAACCGGAAGTATTCCAATCATCGGTCGTATGGAAATTGAGGTGTTGATATTAACAGAAATTAATAGGAGTCGAGTGAGCTTTACAACGGAACGAAAGGCGAGGGTGAATTTGTTCAACCCCTCTTGAAAAACGAAAAACCCTGGCGTTATCTAGTGTCTAGGCTAGAAATTAATTCATTCAAATTCTCTTGAAATCTAGGACGAAAGGTGGACGGATGCATTAATTGTTATACGCATAATGTGAAATTCTAGTCCACGACTGACCGGAAGTGAAAAAGTTTCACACACTCTTCTCGTTGACGATACAACTGAACATTTTATTTTTTTATTTTCTCTATACTATAAGCGATGGACGTGAGCGAACAGAATGGAGACTTATAAATTATTTATGTACTTCCTGGTACTTACATTGATATATATGTATAAATATGTGCACTGTACACGAACGAATAACTTGCTCGCGAGTCTTTTTCGTGTCAATATTTTACTCGTACATATCAATTGCTTAAACATAAAAAGGCGTAATGAACGCTCCTGCTGTATACATCGGAGGACCAGTTACAACTTTTTGTTTCTTAACAGACAACATATACGTATTTTATACAAGGTGACTAAGGTGTGGATTCCGTGTCTTCAACAGTAAATGGTGGACTTTATTTTATAACTATAAAAAACCTTATGAATTTTGCAGTACGACACGATGCTTTATAAATATTATCAAAATCACTCTAAATAATGACTTTGAAAGAAATTTTACGACCAGGATGAATTCATACATAAATCAAAATAAAAAAACAAATACACTTCTTTTAATGAACTTGAGTTACGAAAGATTCTTAGATTCGCAATATCGATTTGACATTTATGAAAAAAAATTAATGATCCTGCAAATTCTAAACGATTAGTTAAATGTTGAAAAAAAAAAATTGAAAAACTTAATGTCCCAAATTTTTGTTTGTATTGAAATGAGTGGTTAAATTAACAGACACCCGATATACGTGATACATATGTGCAACTGGTGACCGTGGACTGTGACGGCTTGAAGCAATTTTCATAAATTTCGCTGTTCTCTGGGAAATAAAATGCATACACATGTGACGAGGAAGATATTGAAATTTTAATACAACATTATGACAAAAGTAAATTGAAAAAATATACATTCTGACAAAACAACGAAGAGTTTTTATTCTCGTATTTATATCGAGTTTAAAGAAATTCCAGCGATTGAATTTTGGATTTAATTCATAGGATTGATCTAAAATACCGTTTTTTTTTTTTTTTATGATCCGAGCGAATAGTTATCAAGGTTCCAATATAAAGAAAAGTTATAACGAAACAATTTTCAGCTGATGTCAACTTCTTCGCTTCATAAGGAAATATTTCTAAAAATGTTCTAAATTCTTTACAGTTATGACGTATCGACGTATTTTTCCGACGTGTTTGAAACATTATCGATGCATTAGCGTTTTAAATTCGAGAACATTTTTTTAATCAGTTTAAGAGTTTCTTTTATGAGAAAACAATAATATTTATACATGTTGCACGAATCGAAATTATGGTTAACACATGTCCGACCAAACGGGAATATTTCTCGTATTAGCTCGCTGGGCCACCCAAATTTGTATATATATAGCGTGACGATTTGAAGATCGATGAGAGTATTGAAAAAATATGTAATACAGTACAAGACAAAGTTGGCATATTTCTGTTGTTACTCGATTAAAATCAGACAAAAACTGAAACTGTAAACATGACGACGATTTTTACGATTTTTTTCGAAATTTTAAAGTCATGATTGATTGTTGTAACTTTTCGAAGCCATTTACCGTCATTTGACAAAAAGTTTTTGGGGAATTCATGGCAATAGAGTCAAAAGTTCCTGATTTATAAAAAGTCAAAATATGTTTTTGTAAAACAATTTCTTCATATAAACTATTTGTCTATATAAACTAATATAAACAGAACACATATTTGTACATAATGCAGACAAAATTTCTTCTTCGGAAAGCTTCGTTTCAATTTGACGCCTCACTAGTGTTCACACCAGTTAAATTCAAAGCTATAAAAAAAATCCAACAGTTACACGTGTTGAATGTCATTGAAATTATGAGTGTGCAACGATGTTCTTGTACTTCATACAATGTTCGCTCCAGGAAACGTAAATTTACTTTTGCAAAATTTCACCTGCGACTTAGCTCGAAGACAACTTCACCATAAGAAGTAAAATTCTTTACTATCCATGTGTAAACTTGAACGTAGGTTTTAACGATCGAGATGTTAAGAAAGCGTACTGGGCATTGTAGCGCGTCTTGTTCAGTTTTAACGGTGAAATTTATGTTCCGTAACGTTGCAAAAAAAAATTCACCACGTGTCTAAGCCATACAGTCCATATATAATTACAATAACATTAACAATAATAACAAAAATAATGATAGAGTACTAATTTGGTACAAAACATATCCAATTTGATAATGGCTATGGCTAATAAAGAAATAATATTTCAAATTTGTTTTTTATTAATTAATTTTCGATTGCGAATCTCTCCCCTAATTTTTATGTCAAGAATAACAAAAATAATATGAAATGTTTACGTTTTTTGTGGTTCACTTTTATTTAATGCTAAATTATTGGAACCAATAATTTATATAACAAGCTACGATCTAATTTATTCTTAATCATGAATACGATGGAGAGTGACGGTTCGTATTTGAACCGAAAGTCCTTTGCGGGGGTGGGAGCAAAGAAACTGAAGTTTCCTTCGAGTTTAATTTTATTGCTCTTTTGGTAATTGCCCGTCGTCTATATTTCATGTGTACCTTAGCAGGGTGTAGCGGTTTTCCATGGTCGATTGATGAAACACTTGGGGGTCAAAGTTCTGTGTGAACATATTTATAGAACTGTACGTTATTTTTCAACATGGATACAACAATTTTGAGGTTATAGGACATGCGGATAATAGTCTTAATTGAAGTTGTATTTCTTCATGTAATAACGGCTTAAAAAAGAATATTCCATAAGGAAATAATGAAAAATTTGAAGGGGTGAGGATATTCATAGCGTTAAGGTGAAAAAGGAAGGTCGAATACTTGAGGGTCTTCGCAATGTCCGGACAACATGATGGTAACATTGACCCATTAGTTCCATGCTGGGGGCACACGCGAACCATATGGTCCTCTTTCTGGTCTTTTGGACTCTCGTATCGCGGGTTTGTTTAGCACTTGCGTTCTATACAGACATAAAAGTTCATCTGATGCTCCCTCAATCTCTTTTTTTCTTGCAACTTGTCTCTCTCTCTCTCTCCTTGTCTGTTGCCAACAGCCTGTCATCCCGTCTGTCTTTTGAATTCTGAGCGATATTTTTGACGTACGACTATCGAATTTGAACAAAATAAAAACCAATCATGCGAATGCACATCCACACGTGATGATGACTATACATGCACTTGGAGAACTTCGTTTCCGGAAGTCCACTCAACTTTCTCGGCGTACGCCTTGAATTCCATTTTTTCTTTCCTTCCGTATTAAATTGAAGGCAGAAACCTTTTGGAGCTTGTAGAAAGGCGTTTTTTTTTCAATTTTTTTTTTTTCGAGAATCAACCGTCGTATTTATATGGTGCTAGCATTTTGATAGATACAAACATCATCTATGGATATGATAAAGAAAAATTAACTACGGATTTATCATCAGGGTTCTGAAGGATGTAAATAGACGTGTATGGTGCACCGGAAATCCGATGTGATAGCCATTCTTTCAATAGACAAAGTTACGACTCTTCGTTACTCCACTATCGTCGTGCACTTACTGTGCATTGTGTCAGAGCCTATGCGAAGACGATGCACCTGCAGTTTTACGACTGTTCAGGCAGACCTCCCACACCTGTACAAGCATCGGAATAATTTGAACGATAGCCCTGCAATTTTAATGAGAGATATTATTTATAAACAATCTGTCAATGTCACGTTCGAGATTTTCATTAATAACTATTATTATTTTTTTATTATTCTTTACTGTTTATTTCTTCTCTTTTTATTGCTTCAATGATTGTTAAAAATTCAACCGATTATCGTTGAAGGACTGTTCTGAATTCTATAGGCATCCAAGCTTCAATTATTTCGTTAAAATCTTCGATCGCAGTAAAAGTAAAAGTATTGGTACACGTAATAAACAAATAAAATTATACAAATGAAAAAATATAATTACACACTGGCAGAATAATTATCATATCGGACTTGAAGAAAACAATCAAATTTACGTAACACAGTGGCGACATCTTTAAAATTTTGAAAGAAAAAATCCCTCATCCATTCATCGCGATGGATAACTTGTTACTTTTGGGTTACATACTGTATGATGATATGAACGTTGTTTTTTTTACCTACGGAAGGTAAGTTCTCAAAACTTTCTGATCGATAAAGAAAAATATCATTATCATTGAGCGATAACCGTATTCAAAACGTTCAAAACTGCGAATCAAGCAACTATTTCACAATGTTTGGTATTTACAAAGATTACAAAAGTTTCAATTCAATTGATACACTTTTCTTGAGTCAACAACTAACAGGGTAATTAGTTACACGACGAAAATTTCAAATTTCCTTCATTTTTACAGTTTTTCAGAACTTCCCTTCGTTCTTCAAAATTTTTCAGCAAATACAACGTCAACGAAAATCATTCTCTCCGTTAAAAAAAACCAATAGATTGGTTTTAATTTGACTGTATTTTTACGTACGAGGAACATTTTACGCTGAAGAATATTTCGGGCTAATAATTAGTTCGCATTCTGTATAGTTTATATAAATAAATAAAAAATCTTCGGTTTCTCATGAAGTGCAATACAAACGATTCAGAAACTAACATGCAGAGTCTTCAAAATGTCTCAAATAATGACGAATGGAACTCAAGTGTAAAAAAGAATGATTTTCCAATGAAAAATAGATTTTGTAGAAGAATTTCATCTGTTTTTAATATTTTCGAAAATAGAGAATAAAGAATAATGGATAATAAAAATTGAGGAATATGCACATGTGTCCGTGGCCAGGTATTTATTAATCGTGTTTATTTTTCCCCTGATATCATTTGTCTGGCCCGAACTTGTTCCTCAATGTTCTGAAAATGTATGCAATATATATTTTTTTCTTACTAATATAAAAAACTCCGCGATATCTTAGAATATGCGCTACTTTTTACTCGAAAGTTTCGTTTCGCTATACGTCATAGTATTGTGGAGTACGTCGAGTGAACAAAACTTCCAACTGGAGAAAGTGAGGTCGATTTGGCCGAGTAACAATCCAGCGGAAAACTCACGTTGGTTTATCGCAATGTTCGTCTCATGCCTGATGGATACTCCACGATCATACTTGCCATAAGTATATGATTTACACACAAATACACACTGCGTGGTGAAAAAATTGTTTTGGCGATAGGTACGACAGGTAAATCATCGCAAAGCTTTAAACAGAAAAGTCTTTTTCTATTTTTCTCTTTGATACTATTCCCAAAGACTTTGAATTCTTTGGCTAATTGTCAATTCGATGAAACGGTGGCGAAAAAACTAAAGTAGGAGAAATTCGAGCTTCGCTGCATTCTCTTCACTCACTTTTTATTAAAACTCATCGGATTGAGTAACTTTGATTCTTTGATATCTCAGCAACGGTATCAGTGGACAGAAAAAGGAACAAAAACTTTTCACTTCGAAACATTGTGATCTGTCCTTTTAATCTTTAACTTTATTTTTCGAATCACTTTGTGAACGTAGGCTTCTCTGCATGTCAGTAAAAATCTTTTCCACTGCGAGTGGATTTTTAATTGTGGACGCAGAGAGCAAAAGGATATGCACAACGTAGTTGCAGCGAGCCGTGAAATTTTAGCTACAAGTTTTTCACGATGCGCCAACAATTTACACGGAGACGAGCTGAAAACTACTCTGAGATTATACTCGGCGACGTGTTACGCGTCGTGGAACTCTGATGAAAACTCGTGGTATTCGTTGACTTCATATTTTCATATCTCACCGCAACAGAAACTTCCTTGAACTCGCTTAAAGTACACGAGCGAGAAAAACCAGAGAAAACGAAAGAAAAGTCACCGCGCGGAATCATTTCTGTTTTTCTATATATTTTTTTTTAACAATAATCGATATCGGAATTCTATGATGAGGTTTGGAGCTCGGAATGCTGTGAAATAAGCTCGACAACAATCCGCAGGACAGTTTTGTATTATTTTTTATGAAAACCGTCCTATGAAAGTGATTCGAATGTTTCGCTTATTTCTATCAACTGCAGGGTGAAAAGTACAGCCGAACTTTCAACATTTTTGCAACAAAAGTATTTGCTATAAATGAAAGTAATTTACTGTTCAAAAAGATTTAAAGTTTTGTATGAAAATCATTCGTAAGTTGAGGTCTGAATAAAAATATTTGAGCTAAGGTTACCAATTTTAATTGTCATTTTATTCGAATCTTCCAAATATAATTCCTATGAAAGTTTCTCGTGCCAAGAATATTTTCAGACGTCAGCGTCATATTTTTTGAGCTCGCAGTAAGATTGTTGTTTCATGCATCGTATGTTCTCGACGAAAGAGTATAAGTACAGATTTCTGTAACCAACTGCTTTGAAAATTGTAGGATAAAAATCTATTTTAGACATAATAGAACAAATCTGAAAAAAATTAAAGTAGAACGAAAAAAATTGACAGATGATCATGAAAAATTTCTGATTCAAAATTCCTAATCACTTCTGTAATATTTTCATTCCTTTTCTTACGGATTAAGATCTTGGTCACAAAACAAACAATTTTCATAATCGAAAAAATTGAATTGAATAATTCACTGGTGATTAATTCATGTCGGAAGAAATTTAACTTTGTAAGAAATTTTATTTCACTGGCAAAATCTTAAATTTAGTGATTGCGATTAGTCTGGTGCAAGGAAAATGAATCAACAACTCATCAAAATACATGACACAGTATTTTCATGCAGTACAGACGTTCCTCGGTATACCGTATTAAATGTTGAGAAAAATTCACATAGAATCCAGACTCTGCGCATACTAATCGCCTACGTATTCATATAAATATATAACGCAGTCTTGTGCACGGACTATGGCCGGTTCAGTGTCCCCGGATATACTCACACACGAGCACAAACTGCGGACTCTCTCGATGAGACGAGTTCGTTGGGTATGAACGATAAAACAAATTGTTATTAATTGCTATAACAATTACCAGATTATCCATATTGTGCCATTAGTTAAAGAGTTAAAGTTGATTCCAACAACATTCAACTTCCATAATTTCCGATTATTTCTATGATTAATCATCTTTCATTACGTGTGTTTTGAATAATTCACAGTTTTAAGGCTTTCATGATAAAAATGGTTAATAAAGTAACAAAAAAAGTGGCGTGAAAACGAAATCTTTGGATCACTGAATCACTAACGAAAGTGTCTCTTTGGATGCAGAAGTTCCATTTCTCTAATTCTTTATTATTTTTATTACTATTTTGTTAGCACTTTGTACATAATTCCTTGCTTACTCTTTTATTTTATTCATTTTCTTATTATTCGTATTTTTAGTTGTGATGTTTTGTCAACAATTTTGTCTCTATATTGGCGTTTCGGGGGTCTGACACATGGTACTTGTAGTTGGGAATTGCTTGTTGTTTAATAACAGTTTTGCTCCTTTTGATGTGCTACATGTTTTGTACACAATATTACGATTAAAACAATATTTCAATCCAGTTTATTGTGGAAATAGATCTTAATTTTTTCTTATTAATATTCTTGAACGAGTTTAGTGATTATTAACATTGAAAGTGTTTTAACTTCAAGTGTTTATATTTTTCATGGATGAACGATTTGGAATAAAGTTTCACGCAAACACGAATTCTGATTGAAAATTCTTCACGCGGCAACATTGCCAGTCTCTCAGAAATCAATCGACAAAGTGCGACACACACATGCTTCCCGCTTAAAATCTGACTCAAGGACCAACGAATAGTCGAACTATGCCCGATAATGTATGAAATGGATTATGACAAGTCTTGAGTATAACACGATTAGCCAAGGCCATGTGATCGTATAAGCCGTTTGGATCCAATCAATCTTTCACGCGTTGTACTACATACCAAAAGTCTACACATGCATTTCCAACCTTGCATAAGGTTGAAAATCAACGAAACCAATCAACAAAACACAGAATCAATCCATCAACTTTACTCTTATTCCTTAAACTGTTTTGTTAAGTTATATTTGTAATTTTTTATCTTCATCGTCGTTCAACATTCTATTTATAAAAGAATATCACTTCTCATTAAAAAATGAAAATAATAAAATATTTGAAAACACACAGAATCAATCCTTCGTCTTTGCTCTCATTCCATAAACTGTTTTGTTAAGTCATATTTCTATTTTGTTCTTTATCACAGTTCGAAATTCTATTTATAACGAAATATCACATTTAATTGAAAAATTGACAGTTTTGAGAAGAATTAAATATTTAAAAATACACTCCAAATATAACTTCCAAATGATTTATTCTTCGCATGTGAATTAATCGTCAATTATGACGATCACGCGGTTGATTGGATTTTCAAGTCGTATGAAAATAAATGTAAAAGACAATATCAGATTGTCGTAAAATAAAAATCATCGTTTTATAAAATGGAACGAAAGATTGATGAGGTTTTTGAACGACGCGAATTTTCATGAACCGGCAAAAAAAACATATTTTTGAGCCTATTTTGTGGTGACGTCGCTTTTATGCACAGCGCGATAATATTGTACGTCAAAAACCTTCTCTCGCTAGTAAAACTCTCTCGAGCATAAACTGAACGTTAACAGCAAACAAGCTACATTGGCTTTTTCCCGTTCACTAGAATTTGTGATATACATTTCGCAACACGCGCTTCTGTAGTGACGAAGCACGAAACACGTGTCAAGATTCACGATGAACATGTATATATATTTTAAAATGTAATAAATACATATATAGATTTAACATAGGAAAGTGGCGTGTTCCACAAAGCATGCCGCGTCTGGACGCCTACGACGAACGCGGAAAAACTGATAGGAATCTGTCTCCAATCCACTCAGATCCTACGTCATCGTTCACGGGTTCGTGTGAATTCTTATAACCGCAAAATACGATGGATATCGAGACAACGACCCTCCGAGTATTTTTCCTTCAATAAAACCTTCGCTCTTTATATTGATGGCGGATTACCGTGTGAAACGGTTGATTCATTGCCTTCCATTTAACCGATAAACATTATTTTTTCTTTTTGTTCCACTTCTGCTATAAGATATTGTCTAAAAATACATTTGTGTACGTAACGTGTGATAAATATTTTCGTTAAAAATGACGATAATAATACAGTTTTGAATATTTTTCATATGAGCAAAATGATCTCAAAGAGTATAATAAGAAAAATTGGTTTTTGTTTATTGTAAGGATCAATAAAATATTAATAATATGTTTCTACGAAAAAATTGTTCGTATGTAAATACGCGAGCTGTGTTTTTGTAGTCCATGTTTATGTTTACTGGCAAAAACGATATTCGACTCTATGATATTTTTTTTCCGACCCCGTCATCCGCTGTTATCAAAAATACTGACAATTATTTTTCTTATCGTCCCATCGTTCTTTTTATTATTTACATTTAATTTTTTCCAATAACAAAATTCAGCCACGCATCCTTTGTTTTTAATGCAATTTCGTAGTTATTACAATATTTTTTGTCGAAATACGATTTTTTTTTACTGTGAAGTATTATTATTTTTTAAATAATTTGCAAATAAGATTTATACTGGAGATCGATCACGATAACGAACGTGAAATTAACCGTTTTATATTCTGTTGAATGTGTCGCTGCCTGCCCGAAGACTCGAAAGCTACGATTACAGTGAGATCGAAATAAAATATTTCATATCACAGTTTTTGTCAATTATTTTAACTGAAAACATGACTTAAGACCCGCCCACATTCGTTGTAAAAAAAAGTTCAAAGAGGGTTGGGAAATAACGATAGAAAAATCGCCACCGATACGTAGAAGCTGCACAAAGGTGTTAAATCTCACGAACACCATTGGCGACGTTTACCTGAGTTCTTTTTATGGGTTTCTATGAAAACTTGAATTTACAAAGCGCGTATAGAACGGAGCGGATTTATCCGTAGTCCCTGGCACATAGGTCGTTCATTTTCGTGCATTGAATTCGTAAAATTGACCAAGAACGAAAAATGTCATTGGACTTTACATCGAATGGGAATGATTTAGTTAATGCTGCTACGTGCATGAGTTGGAGTGCGACAGGAAACGAGCTTATATGACCGTCGACGGGTGTTTCACTTCATCTTTAATAGCGAGGGACGTCGGATGGTCAGGGACGACGATCCGTTGACCATCGTTCGGTCTTTGGCGGCACACATTGGTTTTCATGGTGTATTTATGCAAGTGTTTCATGTAAAAATATCTTATTGGGGTAATATTTTGTCATATCAATCATTTTTGCAACTTATTTTATGTTTGATTATGTATATTTATTTATTTAATTCATATTTGTATCCGAAAATATCATTATTTTAATTTCTAATGTGAATATAACGAAAAGAATGGAAAAATGATTTATATATGATTATAAAATCTCATCTGTAGTTTGTTTTGAAAATCTGGTCGTTTGGATCTTTGACATTGAATCGAAAGACCACTGTCGACCTTAATAGTAACAACCATGAAACGCGAAACTTGTGGTCCTCGTACTTCTCACTTGTTCGCCGTCTTGAACGAATGGATCGATACAACTTTTCAATTTGATTTTGTCTTTCTGTATGTTCGAGCAGGTATTTCTAACTTGGCAGGAATTTTTTGCAATTGTAGTTCTCTATAACCGTACAATTTATAGATTTTTTATAAAGATTTAGGTATTTTTGAAGTACCTCGAAAAGATCTTTGTAAATTTAGCGAAAGTGTGTGTGGAAAAAAAAAATTCAGTTGGCGTCCAGAGTTCAGGTTTATATTATTGGAGAAAAAAAAACATCGAACATATTCTTAATCTATGTCACTGTTGTGAGCAATATAGTATCAGAATCAGAGAGAAGACGATCTTTTTCATTCCCCCCCCCCCCTGTTAAAAGCCGCAAAGCGAGCCGTAAGAATTATTCTGACTTAATTCTGGTACCAATGGTAAAAAAAACGTTTCATGAAGATGTGTACGAAACTTCGCCTCAATCAGTTAACTGGTTATCGAGAAATCATGGTTGCCAATTAAAAACGCATATTTTTGAGAAAATCTGTTGTTTATTATTGCTTCATATTTCTAAAAAAAATGTGGATGTGTTATTAAAGAATCAATAAAAATGTGGACAAAATTTCAGGAAAAAAAAACTCGAACTGTTTCAACTTTTTTGTATCCAGCATGAAAATGTTCTTCGAAAACAGAAATCTAGACGTACGACCTTAATATTAATACATTTACGACGGCGTTGAAGTGATGTAATTTTTTTTCTTCTCAGAAATGAGAAGCTGATAAATTATTAGTCTCCTCAAATACGAAGAATGCGTGCAATTACAAAAAAAAAATGAAAATTTAGACACACAAGGACTGTAACATTTTCTACGGAATCGCAATTTTTCAAAGAATTCTTAGATTAGTTTAAATTGAGGTTAACTCGTCGAAATTTAAAAAATGAATGAGAAGTCATAATAATGAGTCTTGTAAGTTGATAATGAATCAGAAACAATCGATGTTTATAAAAATAAACATCAATTGTTTCCGAACCAAATCAAAAAGTGTCTAAAACCAATTCAATAGCAATATGCCACTGTCATATGTTTTTTCTTTATTTTCTAGTTTTCTCAAAAAGCGAAAGTTTATATATTCAATTAAAATAACACAAATACAAACGATGTTGTATTTAAGAATAAAGCCGTGACATTTTTATATCCGGAAAACCCCAATGAAGGGGGCTTGAACTCAAATGGGGACACTTATGTCGATAGAACGTGTCGAAAATCGAAATGTTTTTTTTTCCTTTGAAGCCACCCAGCCAGTCGTCCGTCGTACGGAGTACGAGTCGTACGGCCCTGAACGAAAAAGGTGGCGTAAATACACGAGTTTAGTCGATGTTGAACGATGTGAGGTGAGTAATGTTCGGAATGGCCGCGGACGTCGCCACCGTCGTCAGTCGACAGTTGGCGAGTGGGCTTCCTCGATCGTGAGGACGGATGGCCGCGGTGTGTGCGCTACTAGGAGGCCAAGAGATGAGAGCTTGACCAAATTTGCACGGGGGGTAAATAGCGCGTTTACCCTGCGGGAAAGTGCGCTCAGCCAATTCTGTAAATAAAAGAGTGCTGGGTGAAAAATAATAAATCAAGTTTTAAAAAACAGTGAAACAAGCGGAATAAATAAATAAGAGTATTGAAAATAAACCTAAAACGTGTGAAAGTGTGTGAAGTAACAGAGAGAAAGGAGCGAGAAAAAGAAGATAAATGTGCGTTGTTGGGATGCGCGAGGTTATTTAAAAGTGGAAAAAATTGTGAGCTGACAAGGAATACGCGGAATTAACGCGGAGTAAGAGTATATTTCAACCGTTCTTTTACTTTTTAAAATTAAATAAATAAAAAAAATAACAATCAGGTTCAAAATTCATCGAGCAAGAAATCTCGTTGGTACGAGCTGGATTTGGACAGCGCGACCATATCGTACCCACACATTTGGGTCCAACGCAATATTCCTTTCTCTCTCTCTCTCTCTCGCACCCTCTTTCTCACGCTCTCACACTCCAGTTGTCTTACGGGGACACGAAGGCAACTGAGAGAGAGTGCCGAATACACGCGCAAGATGGCTGGGATTCGCTGAAAGTACGAAAAATCACAAAGACAACACAAGCCGAAAAACCCAGAGAGCGAGAGAGCCGAGAGAGAGAGAGAGAGAGAAAGAGAGAAAAAAAATAATTCTCCATCATAAACGGAGAGACTGGGTAAACCGAAATCGCGGCCGTTTCGCTGGTCTGCGTCCGGGTCGAGGTTTTAAATAAGAACATGACGCTACGTGACCGGGCCCGTCCGTGAAGAGAGAGACACTGGCCGAGGAGTGAAAGGTAAAGGAAAAACACTGCCTTCCATCTCCCTATCAGAAGCCTCTTATTAACTGTGTCGTTATAAACCTCGATCTAACGATGAATTTGAACAAACAAAAGCAAAGTTTTAAAATGATCGTCGATCCTAAACTTACCTCCGACAATGCAGTCTCTACTTTGTTGTTGTAAATGAAGTTTTAAACAACGTTGTTAGTCCCTAATATGGTTAGAACGTGAGAAATGATTCATAATCGAGTCACATGTTTTCGTCGATTGGCCTACAATAAACTTGGCGTATTGCGTATCCAAGTACTCGTAAATTTACGTCGTTGGGACTCTCCGCAGAATTATTGTGGGTTAGGATTTACGAAATTGTTCATTATCGCGTCACATGTTTGCCAAGTTTTCCAGTGCATGTGTGTATGTGTGACCGTGTATGTCGAAAAGAGAGAAAGAGAAAGAAAAAGAGAAAGAGAGAGAGAAATAACGATGACAACGCTCGTATACCACCAGACACGCCAATAGATGCGCCATTCGCCGATTATTCCGTTGCTTTGCCACTCAACCCGTATATTCGTGTATATATACTTGATATATGAGTCTCGTATATACTCTGTAAAGGGGCCGGTTTGTGTCGACTGTTCGAACTTTGCCGACCACTTGAGCGAATCGCCTCCGTTGCCCGAGCTCTCTACCAGACGATATCAACATTTTTCCTCCTCGCTTCTGTCCCATTAGTTCGCACTCATTCTCGTATTTACTAACCTCACTGACTAACACAATACGTTTATTTATATATTTCTTCCTCATTTTGACCCGTTCGTTGTCATTTTACTTACAATTTTCCTCTTGCGATCAAAAAAACATTCTTTATCGACCAATGTTTCATCAGTTTTCAAAAATTTCTATACACGGTGATACATTTGACAGATGGCTGCGTTTATTTCACAGTTCGTTCGAATTTTTTACTTTTTCCAACAGGTTTCATTACGTTTGTTTAATTACTTCAAAATACTTGAAGAGAAATTTTGTCACATATTTGTTCAATTTTTCAAAAATACGAACTCTAATTATTAGAATGTACCATACAACGATTTTTGAACTTTACAACTAGAAAATGGAGATTAATTTGTATCACCGTATGGTTTACTCGCGGGGGTGAATATTCATGATTATAAAACCAAATTTTCTAATGACACGTTTTCATTGAAATTTTTCAAAGAATAATCCATATTTCTTAATCGATTTTCATTAATCACATCATATTTTCTTACTCAAAAGATATTCGCAGAATTGACCACATTCATTATTTGCAAATTTGATCAATTCATTGTTTCTCCCAATTGTTTAATTAGCGAAATAATCTTTCATTGACAAATTGCTGTAATGGAAGAAAGAAAAAAAAATTGAATAAATTCGCGCGGTGAATTTCTAGAGAATCTTTTAAAGAACAAAAAATACTTGAGGCATGAAAATCTACTAAAAAGTATGGATTATTCTTTGAAAAATCTCGATTAAAATGTACCGGAAGGAAATTTTTTCGGTTGATGATTTCATAATCTATCGTTATTAATATTTGTCTACGTTAACAAGATATGCTGTGATACAAATTCATCTTCAATTCGTTTCATTTGTTCATCAAGTTGCAAAATGTGATTAATCGCGGCTTTATAACAGCGACACACGGTTTCCGAAAGATTCGTTTTGTATTTCGTTCGATTTGTCTAAATTTTTTCTCCTCATATGAAAATCATTAAAAAATTCATTCAAAGTAGTTTTGTTTTTGAGTAATTGACAATTATTTGTACAAATACATTTGATTACTGACCAAGTTTTTATAGATAATGTATGTTGATACTTTTAAAAACACTCCGCGAAAAAATTCAACGTGAACGGTGCCAAAAATATCTCCATAAAAATGCTCGCATCTTGAATGTTCATGTAATTGTTCCACAAACGTACTTGGAAACACTTTATTGCAAAACTTTACTTCAAACCACAACTCATAACAAGTTTTTAAAGGTTTCTGTCAAAAATTCATGCTGCCATGACGTAATGTTCGTTTGTATCGTATTTGAAATTGATTCGATATAAAAAATTTCATTGTTATTGCTGTGCAAATCGCTGAAATAATGGTACATCGTTGGAGGAATCGGAAGACATATTTTTTTGCTGTTTTTTCGTTTATTATCGAATTCTTTCCTTCTTCGCCGACAGATTCGGTTTTGAAATATCAAAAAAGATTGTCCAACTATCGAAGCCACGCTACATATCGATTTCGGGCTCTGGTAAAGGAAAAAAAAGAATTGCGTTGCGTTCCGACGATCCAAACTTCAACAGCACTTGAAAAAACACAATTTACGCTATATCCGCTTTCGTAGAAATTGATGCAAAAAATATTCTTATTAAAATCTTTCTTGCGAAAATGTCAGAAGAAAAAATCTCTCTGAATGTCATTTGCAACTTAGTCTCCACCAAGAAACTTCTTCTTTCAATTACAATTATTCATCTAAACGTTTTACAGTTTTATGGAAGCAAAAAGACACGTTTTCCGTGGTAATTTATCAAAATTTGTAATTCTCGTAAAAATGAATCTTCAGTAATGGTTCAAACTGAAATACAAAGACTTTGAAGTTTGAAGAGAAACGTTCTTTTATCCGAAAAAAAAGATACGAAGGACAAAAACGTCTTAATCTACCGTTGACTTTTCTTTAAAATTTGTCGAACACATGTCCGCGTACATGAATATTAAATCCAGTCGCGTTCCTGTCATATCTCGTTCGGTTCTTCTTCAATGATAATACTTGAAAAGAAACGTGAGAAACGAAAAGAAAATGACAGAAAGAATCGTCGAGGTTTAATTTTTATACTTATAAAGATAAGTGTTAAAGAGCTTGGAGATTAAATAAGATAAAAGAAAAAAAAACGAAGGTAGCTGAGCCAAGCCACGAAAGAGAAGTTCTCTTTTTGGCTCGTCCCATCTCATCGCGTTCTCTGCGTCCTCTCTGCCTTTTCGTATACGTAAGTGATCTTTTCCACGCCTGCGTTCGTATTCCTCTCACTCTTTTCCTCTTTCTCTGTCTTTCTGTATCTCTCAGCCCATTTTCATCCCGTGTAAGTCGCCGTTATCTATGTTTACACGCAACGCCGTTCGTACTTTCTACCGGATTATTTCCACCACACAGATACCTCATCATTCGTCTCGATCCTCAAAAAAGGCAAGGAATAAAAAGATACGAAATTTTCATTCTTTCCCAATGAATTTTTCTACACAACTCGATCGATTCTCTTATAATCAACCCTAACTCTATTTGCTGCTTGAAGTTTTATATTTTATTATCAACCAGCTGTTTTTTCTACTCCACTGTTGATGGTTCTCAAAACATTCTCATTGTACTCAAGCTTCATGCGAAAATCGTTCGTGAATTCGAATTTTCTCATATACTAAGTTCAGGGTATTTTCGTTGTGATTCATCAAAATTATTTTATTTTCTCGATGATCGTGATCCCATGTTGGTAAATTCGCTTTCATTTTTCACTCAAAATGTTAATTTCAGGGGAAGGCTACTTTTGAAAGGTTGAAAAACAAAAATATGACCTTATCCGCAAGTTTTGATTAGCTCCGTACCAGACGATCCTCCTTAACTATTTCCAAATGTCATAAACGATCTTAAGAGAACGGTCCTTTCGTAATTTTGCTCTTTTTTACAAAAGCAGGCTTTTGAATTGATCGAAAAACAAACAAAAAAAATCATCACAAATTATGAATTCTGACAAAAACTGAATCTACATGAATTTTTATAACCAAAGTTATTTAACCAGTTGGTTAACGACTCACTAAATTGTTCATATATACCCGCTATCAGTACGTAGTGAATATTTTACGTCTTGCTAGTGAGAGGCAGTCGAAATGGACACCGAGTCTATCAAGGTGTGATTCTTAACGACGAGACCACACATCGATACGACGTCGAGAAATCAAAATAAATAACCAGAAGATTTTTCATGCATTTATATTTTGTAACAAAAAAAATACAAGGCTTTGGTGCAGACACTCGTACAAAAACGTAACTTTATTTTCTCTTATCCACGTTCCGAGACGAAACTATGAAATTGATTTTTTTTTTTTATGACTGCGCGAAAAACACATTATTCTCCGAGATGTCGAACATCTGCCATCGCGAACCCTATCGTAATGCATTGTAGAGCAGTCCATATTCAACGGTCATGAGCTACCACAAAACTTTGTCAAAACTTTGTTCTCGATGTACATATGACATGCACTGTACTCTCACTTACTTATTTCCTCAGATAAAGTTCGTGTCTCGTAGTTCGATACATATGTGTCTGTTAAAGTAGCTACGAGAATGTTTGTCTTTGAGCTTCGTGTTCGCGAGTAACTTCATTTTAATGTTCATGATTTATAATCGAACGACTTATACTCTGGTCGTCCATGAAACAAATATGCAGTGCAGAATGATGTTGAAGTTTGCGTCATTGGAAAGCAACAAAATTCCCTTATCTTCCTTCAGCAATGAAAACGCTTTTTCCACCATTGAAACTAAGTTTACGAAAAAAATTGAGACAATTTAAGAAATTGTTCGAAATATTGAATAAAAAATACACTTTTTGTTGTTTTTACAACGATGCCAAGACTGGCAGAAAATTTCAACATTTCTCCAAATAAAATTTAGACCAAATACGGTGTTGTAAATAAGTTACATATATTTATAGATTTTTTATGAGTATTTATTATCGGGTTACGGATGGGAATTGAGATGAGATGAGACGACGCAGGTGTTAACGTTCAAAGCTACGGAGTAAAACGAGACCGGGTCGAACCATCCGAGAACTGCATTCGTGTCGGTTACACACGTGTCCTGGCTTCCCTCGTTCAATCTTTTTACGTTTGGGCCCTCGCTTCATCATTTACAGGCTGCTTCAAACGCCACGAACCCAAATTATATTAAAAAAAAAAAAAAATGATCGCTTGATTTCGATAAGCAAGGTCCTTTACTATATTTTTTTTCGTCCAAGACCATTCATTGACAAGATAAAAATTGTTTAACAGCAAACCCAGTGCGACGATTATGAGAAACGTTTCGGGGGCCAAGTTTCTTCTAATTCATTATTTAGACTCTTTACTTTTTATCTTGTTTTTTCTCATTGTGGCTCAAAATTCGCAACCTTTGCAATTAATAAACGTCACATGCCCTATCGATCGACCAAAAAATGGATTTTCTTCCGAATTTCTTAAAATTTTTCGTGCTGCTTATTGCACGCCCTGTACACGTCGTCATGAAGTCTCAAAAATATACCCACGATCCCTGTTTCCACGAGTTTCGTATATACGTCATACGAGAAACGAATTTAAAATATTCTGCAAAAGACACACGAATCTGAGGAGCCGGTTCTCAATTTTCGAAGCGGATGTTCTCAGATAATTTTTCCAGATTTCAGGAGAAACACCGCTATGTTCACCCGATCAAATTATAATTGAAGTTCACATCGAAATTCCTTATTTTATAGGCTCCCAAATTATGCATTTGTATTGCTACGATAATTCAACATTAAGGAACTTGCAATTATAAACCTGTGAAAAAAATTTCATATTATATCAAAAATGAAAATAATAGTGAACGAAAATGATATTTTCTTCGGCGTTCAAACGACGTAAATTT
This sequence comes from Campoletis raptor, assembly GCA_948107755.1. Classification (NCBI taxonomy): domain Eukaryota; kingdom Metazoa; phylum Arthropoda; class Insecta; order Hymenoptera; family Ichneumonidae; genus Campoletis; species Campoletis raptor. The sequence continues at coordinate 29,457,851 of OX403622.1, read as the reverse complement.
GAATAGCATCCTGATTGATTTAAAAGCCGCATATATTTCTCCGATCAATCATTTTTATGCTTTCGATCATTTGGGATCGATTATTTTAGGATTTTTCCCCCTGTTTTAAAAAATTCATTTAGTTTTCAAATCACTAAAAAGTATTGTCCAGATATGGTAAACAAAGAATGCACATTATTTTGGACTTTACTGTAAGAAATAAAGGAATTTAGTTTTATATCAACGATACAAAGTTGAATATCATCGATTTTCTGAACGTTAAAAGTTGTTGAAAAAGTTAAAACTGTATAAAACTGTTGGAATCGTTGGACTGAATTATTTACACCATAGAAAATTGTGCCATATAACAAAACCATATTATTTAATCCATTAAAACATTTTACTTAACAATGAAAAAATATTCTGGATTTAAAATACAATGAGCACCACTGCGGGAAGTACACGAAAGTCTGATCTTTCTTCCCATTTATCCGCAAGGGGCCTCAAGCGCTTTCTGGCTTACGTCGTTCATTCTAAAGTCCATTTGTAGCCCAAGACCGTCAAGATTACTTTTCGCTGATTATTAAGGTGGTCTATGCTGTTCAGTTTTCAAAATTGCTTTTGTAAAATTTCGTGCACCGCCAGACAGAAATAAAATTCGACCTGAACTCGAATTTCTATTCTTCGCTTATGCGAAACTGTTGTATGTAATATGCGAGAGACATCGCTACAATCTGCGCCTCCATCTTGATCCAAGACGTCTGACATTTTATAAATTGGATGAAAGAAACATGAAGTTTTCCTTGACGCAAAAACAAGCACAACGTTTTATCAATTTTTTAATATTTTTATCCTTAATCATTAGTGACAGTACGGTTAAAAATTGAATACAAAATATTAGAAGTATAATATCTAAAAAAAAAATTTCCTGATGAGCAATTCAATGATTTTTAAGTTTGCATCGTTGGAATGTAAAGAGAAGAGAAGAAATTGTTTTTACCTGAAAACTAAACTTACAATAAAAAATGGGATGATTTCAAAAATAAGAAAAATGATGAAACAAAAATATTTTTTTTGTTGCGTTCCAACAACACTGACTTCAATAATATCAATTTTTTCATTTATCCACACGTTTCCGTCCAAGCACCACAGTAATTATTATAACAAATCTAAGTGTGAAAATGACTTTATAATTCTTTCCATTCCGTGTTTTAAAAGCACTGCAATATTATTATGTTTTGTCCTCGGTATTCAGTACACCTTTGCACAACAATCGTCACTCGAGATTTCCATTTCCACTGACCACGAGGAGAAATAACCGCAGTCTCTCATTATCGTACAATCGTAATTGTAAATTCTTTGTCTTAAAGGTTATATTTTTTTTTCACGCATTTACCGCGATATCCTGTTCGCAACCCGGAAGTCAGCAAAACCGATCGTAGAAGCCACGATTTCCGGTGCGAACGCAAACAAATTCATTACCTTAGAGCATCGATATCATCGTCGAGATGTTGTCGCTGTTTTTTTTCTCTTTTTCCAATCTTTTATTTTGATCAGAATCACGTTATAAAGAAACGTGCTTTTTTATTTTCCCATTTCAATGTTGATGAATTGATTAAATAAATTTATCAACAAAAATTTATTCCATTTAATTTCTGCCACATTTTCGTCTTTGGCAACGAATAAATAGATCGATTTCAACGAATCAAGTTTTTCGATCGTTTTTTTGATAGGTTTGAATGTCACGAAAATATAGTAGTGAATTAACACAATATTACTCGAACATATAGAAAAAAAAATTTTGAAAACAAACAGGACGAACAAATCCACGCACAAATGACTTTCATATCCAACACGTCGACTCAAAGTCATAGAAAAACTTGCTCTAGAATATTTCCAGAAAGGACCAGTAAGCTGACAAAAAAAAACGTCAACAAGCACAGCGGTAAGGTAACGAGTTTACCGTTACATATTTTGCTGCTACCCTCGTGACGTTTATAACGAAAGAACTGAACGAAAAATAATATTGAAGTTTGCATCGTTCGATTGTGAGGAAATTCGTTTTTCTTTCTACATGAGAATCCAATATTCAATCTCAATGTTAAGTTGCGATAATAAAGCGATAAATTTTTGCGACCTAAAAACTAATTTTATGTTAAAAAATGCAAAAATTTGACAATTTAGATAAAATAGTTGAAATCAATAATATTTTTCGTTGGATTTTCACATTGTGCGCTAAACCATATGTGATGAAATAAATATAAATTTAATTTAAATAATGAAATAATGAAATAAATGTGATGAAATAAAAATAAACATTTTTGCGTCTGAATGATGACGTCATCTGGGACTCAAACGATTTTTACGAAATGAATAAAAACGATTAAGTTGTATTAAGCTTATTGGAATTACTACTCCAACGAATGAACACATTTTCTGTGACTGAAAATTTTATCCGACGGAAAAAGGTGACTTCCTCCGTCCGTCGGAGAACGGCTAAGCGTGCATTTCCGTTTAGACGCTTCTACGAAATTTCAAGCAATCAATTATTAGAGTAAGCAGTTCCACTATTATCATTAATAAGATAAAAAATATATTTTCTTTAATTATAACTGTTCGAGGAGGTACAAAGCCCGGTAAACATTTCATTTTCGTGAACACACGCACGCAGCCTTCTTGTGCAATTTCGATTATCGTCGAAGCCTCAAAGTTATAATAAACTTCTTCCTTGTTATCAACTTGCACGTGTATTCTCGTTCGCCTCGATTCTCATACCGGGACTCATTACAACCTCAAGGAGACAATGAAAACGAATTGCAATCAAAAAAATCCTCATTTCCTTTCGATCACGATGTTATTTCGATGTTTTATTTCGTCGTTAAAATACTTGGCGTCGATTGAAACTTCAGCGATTGTTTCCAAAAGAATGAATTCTTTGTTTTCATTATTAATATCCTCAAGTACTGCTGGCGCTTGCATTTATTTTCTCTCTTTCTCTCTCTTTTTCTATGTCATTCTTACTTGTGTGTTGAGCTCGTTGCAGCTGCCGTTCTGTTATTGCGGTCGTCCCTGTTGTTTGCTCACTTTCTGATGCTATTGCCGAGTATGTGTTTGAATATACGTAGTTTTTGTTTTTTTTTTCTTTATTTATTTTTTCACTATGGATGAATCTACCAGAGGGCTGACTCATTGGGAAGTGGGTCGTCGCGAACAGGCACCCACGAGCTTATATCTACGTAGGATTATCCTGGTTCATCGTGACACACGAACGTAACGACCAACCTGGCTTCCTCACGAATCTACGCCAATTTAAGTTCACATAGTTCACATATAACTGTCCACGCGACAACTTTACACTTTATAGCAATCATATAAATATATTTATGAATATATCAAGACGAATATCCACGTACGACTGTGTATATTCACGTGCGTATATATTTCCGACGATTATAATACGATTAATCGATATAACGTTAGCTCCAAACTTTCCTATTGCATTATCGTTTTTTCCGCTGAATCATCGCGAACGATGTTGAACGTTGAAAATCGTATTGAAAGTTATACTCAGTATACTCGAGACGAGAATGTTAGGCGTCGTATAGGCTTTAATGAAAACACATATCCACATATAAACACGTCATTTATCGAATATGTTGACACATTATTAAAAGTAATTTCGAAATTAATTGAATTTTACAAAAAATTTACTGGCTGGATGCTGTTGCTGATGAGTTTTTATTTATCTTACACAGTCTGCGCTCTTTAACCCGATTCGAAATATTTTTTATACTGGAACGATAAAAAAAATAGCAGATTGAAGAATTTTTAAATATTGTGTCACGTGAAATTCATCCAGATGGTGTTTACTAATCTTATGAACATCGTTTCTCGATAAAAAAAATTGCAGATTGACGAATTTTTAAATATTGTGTCACGTGATATTAATCCATATGGTGTTTACTAATCTTATGAACATCGATTCTCGAATCTGGTTTGAAATGGTCTATCAGTTTTGTAAATGTGAGAAAATTTGGTGTGGTTTACTGTTTTTTTAGTTTTTTTGTAGTCGTTTGATATTTCGAAGAAATGAAAAATGATATTTTATAATTTAATCCAATAAAAACAGCCGGTTACTTCAATTTTTATTGAAAAAAAAAAATTCGTAGCAGGATTTTAATGAACCGCGAGACTTATGTCAATTCGATATTTATAAAAATTTGCGATTTCTTCATTAAATAAGATTTCCAATTTGATGGTATTGTTGCAGGGAATGTGTGACATGTTCATCCAAACTCAACAGACGAGCAGCGTCAACAGCAGCAGCAGTAACAGCAGCAGCTCCAGCAACAATACCGCTCACCATCACAGTAAAAAGCGCAAGTTGGATTACAATGTCAGTCAGCCGGTAATACAGCACCCGTTGGTCCAATCGACCGGTGACTATCAATTTGACAATATCGGACTCCAAAGATACTCCGTAAGCGGTAACAACACCGCTTTTACAACGCTGCACAATAATGGGCTGCAAAAAAGTCCGAATCAACAGACACTGGTGCGTGCATCGACTATCAAGCTTCTAGACACTTATCAGCGCTGTGGTCAGAAGGTAATTCATAGGAAAGTTCGATCAATCGATTAAGGCTCCATGTAAACGGCCTACGAGTTGTTTTGAAACTTTTATATCAATTTTGGATCTTAAATTATTGAAATACGCGTGGGAAGAGGGATTCTTAATTGCCTTGAGGCTCGTAATGAAGTTTTGCTGCACGAAAGTCAATTTAATTTGCCTAATAGTTTGCGCCTAATCATCAAACTCATCCTATCAGCTATAAATCGATTTTTTTCTTTCGAGTTGAAGATTTCTCTAGCTCGTTACTTCCACTGAATGCATTTTCTTCATCATGTTTATCAACGATGATGAAAGTAAATTGGTAAGATCGCGACTATTTTCAATGTGGCACGTACATTGATTTTGTTCCGCGCTTTCGACCTCTGGAAAATACGTCCATCTTTCGTTCTTTCTCTACTTCTCTCTCTCTCTCTCTTTTATTTTCTTCTTTTCTATGTATGCATTTCTACCTCTATCTCGTAAGCCCAGATAACGTTTCCGCATGGCGCTGGTAAAACTATCGATTACATTCAAGGCCCTCCGTGGGTATTCATATTTCATGCTTGCCCCACGATGATGTATACAATAGAGGGCATTCAAGACGATGCTATTGCGCCCGTAAATGGCACATGATGCATGCACGTAATAGACAGGGATAGACATTGACGAGACGGCCCAATTTCATTACATTTTGCTTGATTGATAACCGACGAAGTCAAACTTATAGGCTTTTATTTATAGGCGTAGAAAATGTTCACTCAAAATGTATCTTTCAACAATTATCGTTCATCTTGAACGTTCGAGGAACTGATATTTTATATATGTGACCCTAAAATCATTTAAAAAAATTAATAGTTACAATCTTAAACCAATCCATTAGCAAATTGGATAAAAACTTTGATATTTCTGTTAAGACAGCAGTCTCGCCGGAGTCACTTTCAAAAATTAAATCTTTGATCCATTTAAAAAAATTTGTAAACAACTTGAGGAATAATCAAATAATCTTGCCTGTTATATTTTATAGGAATGTAAAAACATAAACGTAAATATAAATATAAGCTGAATCTTCGAAACTAAAGGGTCAAAATTCTTGATTTTTTCCTGTTGACCAAAAATCTATTAAACATTTTAAGAGTTATTCCGTGAAATATGAATTTTCCTATTGCTCCCTACAATATCTTTGATTGATATCTCGAATATATAACTTCAGAGTTGAAAAAAAACTATAGAAAACCGCTTAAGCGGGACCTTAACTTGAATGAACAGTATAACCGATCATAAGAAAACATAACTGATGATGTTTATTGCTTTAATAATAGCGAAAGACTTGGTCGAGAGAGGGTAATGGTGAGGAACTCGCGGTTCATTCCACGACAAATCCAACAGTAGTTCCTCAAGTCAGTACCCAGCACCAGCAACAACAACCACAACAACAACAACAACAGCAACAGCCACAACATCAGCAGCAACAACAACCACAGCATAAAACAACGACAACAATGACGTCACACAGCAAACAAGTTGCCAACACAGGCAACGGCGCTGGTGGTGGTAGCAATCCACAGGGCGATGGTGATTATCAATTGGTGCAGCATGAGGTCCTCTACTCGATGACCAATCAGTACGAGGTCCTCGAGTTTCTCGGACGAGGCACATTTGGACAAGTAAGGATTCCATACTCTTGTTGACCGCTATACAATAATGGCTTTGAGTCAATCAAGGACAGGAGAACCGCGATTATATCAATAATCATTATCTTCATTATAATTTACTCCCAGGAAATCTTACGTTACCAGAACGATCGAAAGATTTTTCTTTATTGATGGAAAAAAAATAATTATAATTGCAATTGGGTAATTACTATAAAGATTGAGAAGAAAGCAGCAATTTTGGTTTTTTATAATGTGAAATAATGACGATTGATAATTATCTATTGTAATAACATGCTAATTATTATTTTCACTGAATTGTGTTGGCAAATCCTGATTAATAAAAAAGTTCGATTATCGTGATGACCTTTCCCTGAAACATGAGTAGCCTCTTTCAAATATTTTTATCAGAATACTTCAACGTACTCGTCGATCGATAAATTGAAGGTTTTCTTAAAATTACAATCTTCATGTATAATAAAACAAAGCAGTTTTTATAAATCCTTTTTTATGTCTGCTTTTCGTATCAGGTTGTGAAATGTTGGAAAAAGGGAACAAATGAAATCGTGGCTATAAAAATTCTCAAGAATCATCCATCGTACGCACGCCAAGGACAAATTGAGGTGAGCTCCTTTTCCTCATGTTTTCTCATTGAACCCTAATTCGTCAAGTTGTCAAAAATGGTGAAATCAATTTTGTAAATTACTCTTTTTCTCAAGGTCTCCATCCTGTCACGTCTCAGTCAGGAAAATGCAGATGAGTTCAACTTTGTACGCGCCTACGAATGTTTTCAACACAAATCTCACACGTGTCTCGTTTTTGAGATGTTGGAGCAAAATCTGTATGATTTTCTTAAGCAAAACAAGTTTTCGCCTCTTCCGCTCAAATACATAAGGCCGATTCTTCAACAAGTTCTTACGGCCTTACTCAAGCTGAAGGTAGTTCAAAACAAATATTTTTATATCAAATAATATTTACATTTGCAATAAATTCGAGTTTTTTTGGAGGAGAGATGATTATCATTGTTATTATTCCCCTCTCATCGAAATAGATAATGACATTTTTTTCTTGAAAAACAAAAACTTAAACCAAAACATCAGATTCAATGATGAAAAGATAAAACATGAAAAACACGTAGCAGTTTTTTACTGTAATATTTTTTCAAAAACGTTTATCATCGTTTAAATGTTAATTATCAATATTATTATTGTCACTCACTAATAATTACTGGAATTGGAATTTCAGCAATTGGGTTTGATTCACGCTGATCTCAAGCCGGAGAATATAATGTTGGTTGACCCCGTGCGTCAACCATATCGCGTCAAGGTAATCGATTTCGGGTCTGCCTCCCATGTGTCGAAAGCCGTTTGTAACACGTACTTGCAATCGCGTTACTATCGGGCCCCCGAAATTATTCTCGGATTACCGTTTTGCGAGGCGATTGATATGTGGTCACTCGGATGTGTTGTCGCCGAGTTGTTCCTTGGTTGGCCGCTTTATCCTGGAAGCTCCGAGTACGATCAAATTCGGTACATCAGTCAAACACAGGGTTTGCCGACTGAACACATGCTCAATAATGCCAGCAAAACGACCAAATTTTTCTACCGAGACATGGACAGTGAGTTTATTTTTTACGTAATCGCTCAATATTTATCGTAGCGGATAACGTCGATTTAATAACGAACTTTTGATTGTACTCTACAATCCAAAAGTAGGGTAAATCGTCTTTTCATTTTTTGCACACTGCTACATAGCTACGAAAGCTTCAATTCGGAATCTACTTAACCTTATAATTGTTTAGTCAATCAATTGTTATTTGACAGTCTATTTAATTTGAATTATTTCTGTAGGTACATATCCATTCTGGAGATTAAAAACTCCGGAAGAGCACGAGGCAGAGACCGGTATAAAATCCAAAGAAGCTAGGAAGTATATTTTTAATTGTCTCGATGACATTGGTCAGGTAAATGTACCAACGGATCTCGAGGGCGGTCAGCTTCTCGCTGAGAAGGCCGACAGAAGAGAATTCATCGATCTTCTCAAAAGGATGCTCACAATGGACCAGGTAGTAATATCTAATTGATGATAAAGGAAAATGAAAGAAACTTCGTAATAAATCCGTGTTATTTTTTATTTAATGCTAATGTCTTTTTTTGTTTGTTTTTTTATTTACTTATTATAGGAGCGCCGTATTACACCCGGTGAAGCGTTGAATCATGCCTTCGTAACTCTCGCTCATCTTGTGGATTATGCCCATTGCAACAACGTCAAAGCGTCGGTACAAATGATGGAAGTTTGCCGAAGAGCCGGTGATTTTACCGCAAGTCCGGCACATCATCAACCACCACCGGCTCCTCAACCACCACCACCGACATCCCTCGTTGCTAATTTTGTACCCACGACCAATGGTAGCGCAGTTACTTTGACTTTTAATAATCAACTGACAAATCAAGTGCAACGATTAGTCAGAGAACATCGCACCACTGGAGCCGGATATGATAATTTGGTTCGTACCTTTGAATATTACCTCCTCCTTTCACTTCCAAATATTTTTACCAAAAAAATGTACATTTTATTTTCATAACGCAGTCACAAATGATATTCTGGCTCAAATCGTAACAATTTTTTTTTTCTCTTCACTTTAAACCTCATAATTTTCAAGTTGTCACTGTTTAGCAGATTTTTTAAATTGTTGACTGGAAACAATGATCAATACTGAATGAAATTTTATTGACTCTTGCATTCGAGCGCTCGGTGCTTAAAAACCATAAGAACCAATTGAGATTGTTCGTAAATATCTCGACATAAATATTATGATTCATGATTCATGGTATATTTTTATTTTTAGCACTGGCATTTTTTGGCTACGACAATAATTGGATCGAGTCAAAATAAAATGTCTAACATTTCAGTATGAAAGAAAAAAATATATATATCCCAGAACTGAGATGTATTTGTACTATTCGGAAACATTTTGAACGTTGAATTTCGTAAAATAAAAAGAAAACAAAAATGATATATTTACTATTTAACACATTGTTTAAAAATTTTTTTTGAGGCAAAATTAAAACAAAAAAAATTCTTTTGTTTCTCCCTTTTTTAGTACGTAGAAATAAATGATGATTTGAATTATCCGAAACCTCAGTATCAGATATACGGCAACGGCAACCGAAGAGGAACGCAATACAGTGGATCGTCAAGCGGATCGAATAGTGGACGAAGTGCTGTTCATGATTTTCCGCATCAATTGGTACCCGGAATTTTGTGTCCGCCTCCAGGTTATCAAACGATGCCAAGCCCGGCGAAACACGTCGTAGTTGCACAACCTCCACAAGCTCAGCAGGCACCGTTACAAATTCAACCGTCGATAATATCGCAACAAGCAGTCGCGGCTGCAGCCGTTGCGGCCCAACAGCAATACGCCGCAGTTCCGGTTTCCATGGTCGAAACTGGACGGCAAATGTTGCTTACCGTAAGTCACAACAATTTTACTTTCGTTTCGTTCTTCCGATACATGAATTGACCAAAATGTGAGCTGACCGATCATCAATTTCATCATCAACATGTTTCTTTTAATAAAAAAACGAACAAAAATGTTTTATTCACTTAGAATAATTCAAATGAAGTCCTGATGGGAAATTTTTTTTCATTGGAAATGAATTATTTCCAGTGTTTTTTGCAATAGATAATGGAAAATTTGTTAAATTTACACTTTGATCACAATGGGAATCCGAAAAAAAAGAAGAAATCTCACCTAAGGCTGAAATTGGCACAACTTTTCCCATTAACGTTGGGTCTGAATTATTATTCAATCGTATAATTCGTTGAGTAAAGAATAAAAATGTTACGTAAAAGCAGAAAGGGCAGACGTATCAGAACTTTTCTGGTTGTCAACGGAAACGTTATAAACTTGTAAATTGTCTATGTACGAAATCATGCAGCAAAGAAAGTTAAAATACCTTCTTATATTTAAATTATGAGTAGAAATTACTATGGTGAAGGGTTAATTAGATTTGAAAACGTTATTTTGTAACCTTGTGAATGATCCTTCCGCGTGTACATAAGTATCCCACGATTGGTTTTCAGAACGCGGTACAAACTTCATGGCCCGGAGGTAGCAGACAAATGGCCGCGATTGTACCATCCTGGCAACAATTGCCACCGCAACACGCAGCGATTCAGCAGCCCCTCTTGAGCGACGCTGGTGACTGGGGCAGACCTCTCATCGTAGATAGTTCCGCGATCCTACAGGTAAACAAATTTTGTTTCCCCGATCTTTAAATGTCATCAATTCTTACGTTTCCAAAAATCTCCACCCACGTTGTTCTTTCTCCTTTCACTAACTGTGCAAGATCGCGTTGAAACGAACTCGGGGGAAACAACGAATGTTGGCGTGCCTCTTGGATACCCTTGGACGAATATACCGATAAAATTTGAAAGAATTTCTTCTCCTGTCATATCCGTTCTACGTTCCCAATCGATATGATCTGAAAATACCAGAAAATTCACCCAAAGTATACCCAAGCAATCGAACAACTTTTCTTATTTGTCTACCAAAGAGATTCGGTCAACGAAAACTTGAAGTTTATCGAAATTCAAAAAATACTTTACGTGTGCGAACTTAGAAAAAAGTTAAATCGTTTCCAAAAATCAATAATCTGTTATAAAAATGTTTGAAAATTCATTGAAATGAATAAACTTTATCAGAGAATGTCGTTTCACTCCCCATAAGTAATGAATATGTTGTTAAAAACCGGTTATATCTTTAGAGTGAACAACATATGCTTTTCCGATGCAAAGATATCCTTTGTTTTAAGATATTATATTAAATGATGAAACATGAAATAGTGAATTTAAAGAACAAGCGATCAGTGACCGAGGCTCCAAAAAATTTTGTTGCCAAAATATTTTGTTGCCAAAATATTTGATGAATTAACGTATGATATTACGAATATTATTGTTTTGGGGGAATAACAGCGGCCGGTGTTCCCCGTCACGGAGGTTTATAACACCGGTGCATTGGTTGAGCATCCCTCGCAGAGCTGGGGTAAACGGAGTGTAACGAAACATCATCAGCATCATCTTACAGTACCACAGCAATCACAACACAGGCATGAACACAAAAAGGAAACTCAACAATTGAGCCCGGTGAAAAAACGCGTGAAAGAGAGTTCACCACCGAGTAGTATGAGACGTCATTCCCCTGAAAATGGTCATTGGCAACAACAGCCTGTTCAGTCACATCATCACAATGGAAAACATGTCAGTAACCATAATAACGTTGAACAACAACAAGTGGCATCAGTTCGTCAACAAACCATCACGATACACGATACCCCTTCACCCGCTGTTTCCGTTATAACCATCAGTGACAGCGAGGACGAAAGCCCGGAAAAATGGTAATTTTTTTACAACGCGAGATCTCTTTGTTCATAGAAACTTGTATTACAGACTTGATTGACACTTCGGATTGCAGTCAATTATTTAAACTTGCACAAACGGATAACGTACAATTTTTTAGATTGGTATTGAGCGAAACGCAAACTTTTATGAGAATAATATAAATGTTTTTTGTCTAATATGAGAAATTTATATTTTGTAATTTATTTTATCTGAAAATTGCATTGATGCATTGTCCTTGTCAATGACGAAATATTTCACTTTGAGAAATTGGACAATTAACTTCTTGAATCGGAAACACTCTTTAAAATTTCGACTCAGAACAAAAACAGTAGCAAAATCGGTTGAATCACTTTTTAGAGTTTGAACATGAAATTCCCTTCACTTTTATCTGCTCTCGATCTCATAGGAAAACAATGCATTTTCCATATTGATGAGACGGTGACGTCACTTAATTTTCAGCACCCAACCGACATCCAGAATTGTGCAGAGTTCACAGACAACCCATTCGATCAGTAACCAACAGACTCACAGCAACGGACATGCTAATCCTCAGCACAGTACGACAAGGGCACAGCGCAAAAATGTCATAAGTTGCGTAACTGTAGCGGATAGTGATGGCGAAGCTAGTCCGGGTAGAGGTCACGCTCATCTGTACCAACATCTTCCACAACACCACCCTCAGCCACAACACACAACTCAGCACATAAAGCACGAGCCACAGCTTCAACATCACATCAGGTTCGTATAATTTTTCTTTCCAACCCTGCATTGTATGGTTTTTCATTTTTCCTAAAATAAATTTGTATCTTCAACATTTTCTTCGAAAACTCAATTTAAAAGTAGTCTAGATAAGAGTGTGATACATTTTTCGGAGAAAATCTTAACGTATTAATGACATTTCAATTGTTGGGCTATATTTGATCGATTATATTCACATAGTCGGTAATCTAAGGGTTATTGGTTACAGATATATTTTTAATGAGTACAAAAAAAAAGATATTTTGCCTCAATGCTTTTTTTCGAATCGATAACAGGCTTTTTCAATATTTTTTAAATCTTTATTTATTGTACAGTAGTTCCGGCTATTCGTCGCAATCCCAGAAAAAACGACTTTTGGCAAAAGTGCAGTCAGAGTGTAACATGATTAATGTGGCGACCAAACCTGAACCTGGAGTCGAGTATCTGGCTCCTCATCCGTGTCATGCGCCAGCCTGCAAAGAACCACCGACCTACCAGGTTAGATTTTTCCATTCGATTTGTCAGTTATTGTGTTTTTTTTTTCATCACTCCCCAGATCTTGAATTGATCTACGAATACCATTGTTTTAACCAATTCCTTCCATTATGATCAAAAATTGAATTCAGTTTAATTGTTTATAAGAAATGTTGTGAATTTTTTACCAAAAAATTCAGATTTATCTTAGATCAAATATTTGGACTCTTTTTTTTCTGCTCAAAATTGGAATAAATTGTATTCCGTATTCTGTAAAATCGTCCATCTATTTTCAATCTCGACGAGGGAAAATACTTGGAAGATCGAAGATAACATCGAAAGATTTCGAAAAGTGTTGCTTCGTGTAGAGAGACACTTGGCCACTCATATCTCAATATACGTTTTTCGAAAATGTTTTTTTCTAGGACAACGGCTATGACATGCATGACTACTTGTTACAGTATGTTACAACGAGTAGCTCACATCCTCATCTACAAGACCAGCATATCGTGTACACTACTGGAGCAGAAAAGCGCGTATCATGGCCAGGAAAACGAGCAGAGTACAAACATGAATACGTACAACCGCCAGCGGCCCATTCGAGGGATCATCAAAAATGGACCGTTGCGAATCCGGTTCATCAATACAGGTCAGTTATTTTATGGAATGAGCAATTACAGATTGATTGAACGCATGTATTTTTATTTTATTTTTTAATTTTGAATTTTTTAAATTATTGCATCGAATTTCAAATTGCACTCGTGAAATATTGGAAATGTTTGAAAACTGTTCGAAGTACTGAATTAAAGGGGGAATACATTTATTGCTATTTTAGAAACTATAAGTGAGCTACGTCTATTATCTTTCGTTCGGTATTAAATTAATTTTTTTACATTATAATATAATTATTCGTGCATTATTCAAGTTGCTAGTTTTACGTATTTCTGGAGGAGCCACTTATAGTTATGAAAAAGTCGTGGGCTAAAGACTAATCGAACGGGAGTAAACGAATGTTGCTCGCCTTTGAAAAGATCTTCCAAACTGTATTCCTCTACTTTTGCCCTAAAAATATTGCAGTTTAAAACATAAATGTATATTTAGTTAACTTGAATTGCGGTGATTGCCTGAAAATTGATAATTCGTAAGAGAAAAAACTGCATCAATTTTTGAATCCCTCACTCGATGAAAAGACTTCGAAAACGCGTATTTTATTCGTAACGGGAATGTGAAAGACATTAAGTAAAAAGAAAAAAAAACGGTGTTCGTTGGTTGGGGTTTTTGTAGGCAGAGCCAGGTGGTGGGTTCGGCGGGTCATCCGGTACATAGCCACAGCCACAGCCACCACGGGCACCCGGCTCATCTGAGTCCCGGAGGTGGAGGTGGCGGTGGCCGAAGTCCCGCTGGTGGACCGGTGGTTGGGGGAGCTCAACACCTGGGTCAACCCCTTTACCAGGAATACGCTCACGTCAGATCGCGGGCACATCCGGTTCCACCGCCTGTTTACGTTACCGCCGCACCCTCGCAGGCTCCAACCGCCATTCAGCAACAGCAAGTGCCCACCTATCAGGGATTCACACCCGGGTGGGTACCTAGACACCTAGTTGATGCATGCATGTGTGTACCATTTATTATTACTTTACTCTATTTTAATTTACGTTGTGTATATTATTATTATTATTATTTTGTTTCTATTACTTCTTGAAAAATGATTTTCGAATGCTTCTTTTTGGTTCACTGAGAGCAAGGGTTTGCACATCATCTAGTCCCTTTTTTAATCCTATTTTCATTATATTTATTATTGTTTTCGGAATAGATTTTGGGTTTATAGAGAGCAAAGATTATCAACAATTCAAAGTCAAATAAAAACTTTGTGTTAGATTCACTAACGATTTTTCGATTGATCGATTATAGTAGTCACGTGATGCTGAAAGGTTTAAAATAAGTAATTCAATCTTTTCCTGAACCTCAAATGAATAATCACCGATTCTTCATCGTCGGAGGATGTGAATTTTTATCTTTTTCGGGCAAACCATTTTTCTTTACAGCACTTGCCTCTCAATGCACAATTTGCAAGTATATCGTATCTTAATGCACTCATTTCAAGTAGTTGGTCATTTACGTGATGTGTCTGACATCATTTCTAGAAGTTCAAGGAGTAAAGAAAAAACATGCATGATTTGAGTTTTTCTAATGTAGTGGATGCTAGATTTTTTTCCACTCAGTTTTATAGTGTTCAGCAGAAAAATCGTCTCTACAATACAGCTTTTATATGAATAGACAGCAAATTAATGCGGTATTTGTTTTATCGATTGATTAAGGAGCCATGGTAGATTTTGCTAGTCTCTATTCCGAATACTTAATGATAAATATAACAGATACTTCAATAACTGAATGTCAGGAGTAAAGACTATCCGAAGTCTTGCATAAACATAATAACTGTTTTGAATTAATCGAAAAAAACTGATTATCCTGTGTTTACACATGGTAAATTTTTTCTCTCAGCATAAATTCAATGTTATAGAGTAAAAAAAAAAAAAATTCACTTTGATACTTGGTCAATTAGTTCTCATCCGTTATCGGAATACGTCAATACGAGAAATGCATTCTTCAGAGTAGTCTCGTGTCTCACTGTTTCACGTTTTTACTCTGTACAAAAAAAAATCTAAAAAATGCTGATCACAGATTTGCAAAGCGATCGACAATACTCTAATGCGTTTTATCGCCTGTTCTCTTTTTTGTTTCTCTTTACAGCTCGTCACCACTAACGTTGTATGATTCTAGTCGAGCTTTGCCACCACCGGCACATCATAGCTCGGCAAGGCCACTGCTGGCGAGTCATGCGGCTCATCCACTGCCTGCTCATATGCAACCAACAGCAGTCTACGGACTGGCACCTTTATCACCAGCTAAACATCAATATCAGCCTTCTGGCTTGTGGTTCACCGAATAATTCTAGCGAATTGCCGAACTCCATCTTCCCAGTGATTTCAAATATTACGCTCGCAAATTTTCAATTATCTTGCGATTCGCAAAAAACGGAGCAAAAATCATGAAAAATGGCATCTTGACATTTTTTGTTTATTTTTTTTTAGAAAAAAGAACGAAAAGAATATAGTCGACGAAGTCCGAGCCTGAACGGTGCTCACGTTGACACTCGACAATAAGGGAATCTCCGTGAAAAAAACGTGGAAGAATGAAGGCAGAACACGCAAAGAACGTAATTTTTTTACTCCGGGATCGACAATCTCATTTTCGCGTTTTATCGAGTTACGAAAGTAAGCGGATTACAACTAAAGAAAAACAAATATGAAAAAGAGATACACATTTTAAAGCGGAGAAGTTAGGCTTCTTTAACGTATGTGACACGTTGAAACTTCAAAAATCCGTCCTACGCAGGGAAATGTTCGTTCATCGCTCCTTCCCTTCGTACTGCCCGTTTCCGAATTGAAAAAAACTCACAACCACACACAAAAAAAAACTTGTTTCAACTCTGCCGGAGACTTGTCTGTGTTTGACCTAAGACTCAAAATCTGAAGCAATCACACTCTTTTGCAGTTGCGAAATTCCAAAGCCAGAATTGCAAGAATATTCGTCTCGAATGTAGGACAGAATAGACCGGTCAAAACAAATAAGACATAAAAAATATACTGAAAAAATGTGACGACTGTAGAATGCCTTGGGCGAATCAGGTAATATTATTTAGATTATAGTTACCGCATTGTTTCATGCCACGTTCTTGGACTATTCACGTTTCGTTTTATCTTCAATTTCCGTGCGACCAAGTAGAAGGAAATTTGAATACATTCACAGAATCATAGTGTGATATATATTTTTTTCTTACTGCTATTGGTCGCGACAGTAAATCAAAATATGGCCAAAAAACAATCTTTTGGTTAAACAAGAACGTTGATTGATTGAACAGATTACGTTTTTTTAGACACGAAAACTCGTTGTTTCTATGTGAATAGATGAATGAGATAAGATGACAGTGACTAAAGTCCAAGTCTATTGGCTGCAACATTGTTACAGACTTATTTGGATCTAATTATTCAATTAAGTTTCTAATTTATCGATCGAGCTAACTTCGTCAGAAAGCATGATTAAATATTGTACATAATATAAAACTCATATTTCAGATATGAGGTCTATGAATTAAAAAGAAATATATAAAATAAAATAACAGGGAGGATACGGAAATAATGGATTTATATTCGGAATTACGAATGTATATGAAATTTCTTACATTTACGATGACATTGACAAGAGAAATCCTCTTTGTAACAGAGCCTATAGAATTATTATTTTACGATTACTCGTAATTATAAATTTTTTCTTTAATTCCACTGCTCATTATTAATACTTATTGTATACTTACTTATTGTATACTTCATTCATTTCACCCCTGCGTCTTTCATAATTCGTGTTTCTTCCCTGGTAAATTGTACATAATAGAAGAAAAAAGGGATTATACGACATTTGTCAATTTTTATGACGAATCAATAACCACATAGCGTGCTTTTGGAAATATTTTCCTTAGTTTAGAAATTAGGCATGAAAAAATGAATTCCTAAGTTATGAGCAGAAGGATTTTCTTTTGAGTGTATTTGTTGAATGATATTTCTTAGTGTATTGTGTCTAAACTTGTTTCATTGATTTTTAATGTGCAGGACATTTTTCGAACATTCGTTGCGTGCTGTATAACTTTTTATTTATTTATCATGCAAACAGCAAAGCCATTTGGGCAGAAATCGATATTGATTTTAAAATCGTAGTGAAGGCATGACAAAAATAGAGCAAAATTTGAGACACTTTTTAAAAAATAGTTTTTCTGTATTTAATCATCGATTTTTTTCGATCCATTACTCATAATAATAGTGATCAGAAAAATTGTCAAATTTCGGTTCCATGTAACCCCCAGCGATTTGGTCAAGCGCGTTAAATTAAAATAAAATTCGTTGCCATCGTTTCGTTTCAGTTTCGCAATGAAAAGAAGTCAAAAAAATATAATTTCTAGTGAAGTTCTGTGACACACATTCTTCGTCAACTAATAGATCGCTCATTTTTTCGTCCCTGAACAAAGATCCTTAGACTGAGGAAGAACGGATGAATATGATCTAATTTAAAAAAATGATAAAAACGTGTTTTTCAATAGACACTTTTAGTACATCCACTAGCTTGCTCTTAAGGAAAGACAGGAATAATTCGTTAACTTAGGAAAAGCATTCCTTGTATATATTTTCTGCGTCCATCTGTCTATTATTATTATTATTATTAATGTTATTATTATTATTACCATTATCAATATTATTTGTTATCAATTATTTCATAAGAGTGATCCAGCTAATTTGCAAACACAAATATCAAAACTGTACTCACTATTTAGAGAACTTATTAATTCTACACATATGTCATCAAAAAAAAAAGGTCAAAGGTAAAAAATGTGAATTCTTTACGTCGTTACATTTTTTCATAATTTTCTTTCTTTGCACAATGTGGTAGAATGAATAATGATTAACGGTGGAGTACAGAATAAAAATATACCGTAACGAATACATCACATAACTTTTACGAAATAATCGATAGTAAAGAAAATATTGAAAGGAAAGGAAAAAAAAACAATTTGAGATGTACTCATTTGTGAAATCTGAACTTTCTGGTCGTGTGTATATAAAAAGGAAAAAAAATTGTATCCAGAAAGTTTTTTTTAACGAATCTTTGGTACGATTGGGTACATCTCTATAAAATTTCGTAATTTTTTTAGGAACGCGTGTTTTGGTCATAACAGCCGTTGTTATCGGGTGACGAAAGTAATATTAATAAACCGTCGTGCGTTCTCAGTCTGATAAAAAAAAAAAAAAAAAAAAACGTTACAGACCCCGATGAAGTATCGAGGAGGAAGAAAAAAGAACAGTAACTCGTAGATATATGTAAATAACTTTTGATTTCGTCGCAATCATTCATACCAATACCTCATTTCGTTACCGAATCATGTTCTTCCTCACGAATCGCAAAGCATCGCAAAATATTCAATGAAAATATTAAAATTAATATCATATCAACCGAGAATGATTTTTTTGCGCATTATTTCAAATGATTGGGGCTAAACATTATCATGTTCCTCTGCTAGTGTTCGTGGCTTTTTTTCGTGTACATACCTACACATATATGAGAATAATTTACACAGATCAATCTTTCTGTTCATTTACAATATTGTTTGGGGATTGCTTGCTAAAGAGGAGTATCGTTCCTTCGAAAACTAAACCTGCTTTTGTGTGTTTTTGATTTTGTTACGAATTTTATGGAGATCATCATTTACAGCTGTCTGCTAAATTCTCTAAAATGTTAGAAAAAAAAACGAACTAAATGTAACAATCATTGCATTTAATTTGTATGGTTTTCATGGAGTTCATTTCGGAGCATGAAGTGGCAGCTGCATGTGAGCAATTATAAAATAATCGATAAAAATCTAAAACATGAAACGCAGTTTCGTAATAATAAACAAATCGTGCGCATTTCTCAATTGAAATGTCCGAATGAATTAACACATTTACTATATGAAAAAAAAGAGGAACAATTTTTAATTATGCATCAGTTTATCACAATGTTTTATGGGATAAAAAATATCGCGTTAAGAACATTCGACACGTTGCATAAGATGAATAAATGTAATAAGTCCATGATAAATCAATAATGGGAGTAGGGTGTTAAATACTGGTTTTTTAAAATCCGTTTTGCAGCCTTTTAAAAACATTCGAACACAGTAGAAAACGAAATTCATGATCGCGTTAACAAAACATAAGAGTAAATTTCCTTAGATTATTTTTTTTCAATTACATGAAAGCAAAAACAAACAAAAATGTTGTACAAATTTCTCGTTTGCGTCCTACGGTCAATAACTTCCTTGGAGGAGACTTAATCAAATGAATGTTGTTAGAATTGAAGACAATTAGTGCATTCTCTCCTCCTGGGTGGTTGATGAATAACGATTGAGAAAAGAGAAAAATAATATTGGCGGGGCTCAGTAACGCGTTTTATAATTC
Organism: Campoletis raptor; assembly: GCA_948107755.1. Lineage (NCBI taxonomy): Eukaryota > Metazoa > Arthropoda > Insecta > Hymenoptera > Ichneumonidae > Campoletis > Campoletis raptor. The sequence continues at coordinate 29,437,956 of OX403622.1, read as the reverse complement.
AAACTAACGCGTCTTGGTCTCGTCATTTTTTTAAGGCCCAGCTTTCGTTTCCAAAGATTATAACGAGGAAAAAGTCCGAGAATTTTACGTTAATTGATGAGGACGCATAACGTGTGACCTAATTATTACAAGTATATCGTTTATCGTCGTTAATGACATTATTATCATTGCTATTATTGCTGTGAAATACGGGGAAAATGGTGAATATTTAACCAAGTCGATGTGCCTGTTTGACGACTAATCGTAATAAATATATATGTATATATACAATGTACACAAAATACCCATAAACACACCCATATAAGAGACAGCTAGAAGCAAAGTGAACTAGTTCTATGCCTAGCCACAGAGGTTGGTCCACTTTGGTTCTTATTGCTACAAATATATAAATATATAATATCTGGATATGAAAAAAAATAATAATGAGATATGTAAATGGGGAAAAAACATGCACGGTAGTACCTTGAGGTAAATTGGTTGAATTACGCAACAAAAGTTCGAGCATAAGTGCATGAAACGTAAAAAAAAAAGAGAATATAAAAATAGTTAATGGGGCTTGTGTACCGAAACTACACTTCCCTCGCGTGTTTATGTGTATATGTATATATATGTATGCGTACGCCTCCACAAGTATATTTGTAGAATTTGTAAAAACAACGATCGACGATAATGATGTGTATTATCCTTGACACGAAGCATCGAGTCATCTTTATTTTTTTATCATTTTTTTTTTCGTTCCATCGTTAATTGATTCCTTCAATAATTTCATACGACTGGCAATCTGTCAAACAGACTTAGAGTCCTAATTTTCTCGTTACCTTTTCAACAAGTCAAATTATTGTATTAACATTGAGGAAAAACAAACCAATTTTAGAATTTGGCCACTCTAAATAGTTATCTTTGTGTTTTCTTTCGGACTCGCTCTAATTGTTTATCTATTTGAAAGAATTGTTATAACTCATCTCGATAAATCTCTTTTTTTCCACGATGTCATGTACTGAAAACAATAGACAAATTATTATGGAGAACGTTCAATTATATTTGATGATACAATGGTAAAATGATTCGGTCTGCAATAAAATTGTTATGCCCGAAATATAAATTACATATAACTGTATTATATGTCTAGACAAACTGTAGAGTTTGTCACAGTGTATTGTATTTGTACAAAAATGTTTTGAATAATTACGGAAAAAAAATATGTATTTTTCCACATAAATTTATTTGTAAATGTCATAAAAATAAATAATTTTGGATAATGCGGAATGACAAAAAGTCCTTTGCTTTCTCCATTCGGCTGGTTTTCATGGCATTTTTTGATGAATTCTTATGGAGCAAATTCATTTGATGAGCACAATTTTCTTATGGGAAAATAGCTTTTTTCTTATTTCGAAATTATCAGAATATTGATGACAATATTCGGCGTCGTAAGCAAATAGAGTGGGTTCGAAATCAATCGGGAACGAATCGGGTGATTGTAACAACTATTTTTCTTCCACTTTGAGCGGGCCTTTTTCAAAACATTTAACGCAAATAGCACATAAAAGTTTTTTCTTTCATTGAGTACAATATCGTTAGAATTATGTGGTCGACATTACAACTTTTTCCATAACAACTATTTCCAGATTTTGTAGAAATAAAAAAAATTTGTACAATAATAAACCTGCGAAAAAATGAGTCTTAACAACAAACCGATTGCAATTGTTATAAAACTGTAAAAAAAAGTTGATTACGAAAATATTTATATGACTTGTGATGGCACAGTCTTGAAGGATATAAAAATCATGAACAATTCACACAACATCATTAATAAATTGTGCATTTTATATTTTATAAAGTGATAAGATTTCATGCACTAATTTGAGATTCCAACAAAATTTCTATTCGATGTTGTTTAAGACCTGCTCACTTTGTTCCCATAAATACAAATAAAACTGTTGAAAGAAAATGTTCAATTCCGAATCCGTTTCTGATATACTCCGAAAATAATTCACACAAAGGTTCTCTTCTGTCAAAAAAGATAACATATCGTTTATACATTTATTGTTTTTCACGATACAACGTTGTATGAAGGATTTCAAAAACCTCAGCCTCTGAGAATAGAAAGTATAATAATTGTCGATGATCTAAGCCCATAGTCACTCGCAAGTCATTGATGCCCCGAACCATAAATGATACACGTTTCGATTTTTACATATATATCAATATAAAGATTACCTTATTGAACCTTAAGGTTTTTAAATATCGAACGAGGAGCGAAAAAAACACACGTATATATAAACATACGTTAACTGTATCAATGGTTCTAGTTGTGATATTTTACACATATAAAATAAATAATAACGATATATTTAAGCTGCAAATAGGATAGGGAAAAAATATACTGCTAAACTACTAAACTTTAAAAAAAAATGGGAGTTCGATGAATTATTTGATTGAGCGGAAGTATAAAATTGTGTAAGTACATTTATTAATGAAAATCGACGATAAATATTCGTTAGGTTTAGATTTAGTGCCTAAAAAAACATAAAGTCGTCGGAATTGTGTCCGTTGATGAAAAAAACAGTAAATTAGAATAGTAACTGGATTGGGTTCAGTAACAAGAAAATTAATTGGTCGAATAATCGAGAATAAATTTTGAGAAAAAAAAATATATAGCTATAAATACACGTACATAAATATGTATGTTGTAAAATTCTAACACGAAGTTTTGTACACGCGTGATTTTCATCACAAAACCCGAATCTCGTGTTGCAGAATTAATCCTTGAATGTTCGCATGCCGTTTCACAAATAGTTTGGGTAATGCGTAGATGGAAAAGAATAGCAAACGAAAAAAACGATTTCTAGTGAAGATCGTTAGTTTAGGAGCAGTGAAAAATAAATACATTTAAACTACAAATACAATACGACAGATGAAATATTTTTGGAATCAGTAGAGAGTTGTATATTGGCTTTAGATATTCTTTAGCGCTCTTTGTCACACTTATTGATTTTTTTTTGAAAAAGTAGCCAACACATTGACATATTAAATACATTTATTCAATTTTGTTGAAAATACAAAAACTTTTCCTCCATTTTTCACTTTTCTGGTTGAAAAACAACGGTTTTTTGTTTCGAATCGTAGTCATTTGCGGAAGTTTTAAACGGTGGAAAAGTAAAGTTTGATCCAAATTGAGATCATTTGTACTTTGGAAAAGCAAAATAAAATGGATCTATTCGTTTTACTATGTCAATTGTTACAACCGGCTAAACGTGATTGAATTTTTTCTGATCGAAGCTATCTCTTCATTTGCAAAATGGTGTACGAATTGTGTTGAAAGTTTTGAGATTTTTCTACCGTCCGCTTGCCTCTGTAAATATACATGTACAATTAAACTCGGTGGGATCAGGTCTGAATCACAGTCGTGAGAATGTTTTAATTGGAGTTTGTTTTTCAGTGAGTTTAACTGTCGATTTATCATTTCTGCATAAATAAGAGTAGAGAGAAAGAGAGAGATAGCTTTCGTAAAGTTGACGATAATAAAAGTAAAAAATTGGATTCATTTTTCGATGGTATTAGACTTTGATGAAATAGACTATAAAAATAACGATTGACTCTGACTGTTCTCCATGTTCTCAATGTTCACTATTATGCTATTATATTAGTGCTTTTGCGCATTAATCATATTTAAAAATTAGTAAAATGGGGAAAAAAAAACAATAAGGAAACACACTACGTGAAAATTATAAAGATTATACGGTTTAAAAAATAATTATCTCCATATGCATAATCTCTGAAATACGATTATTTGTTAGAATTTAATACAATTATAAATAGAAATATATATATGTAAAAATAGATTATTATTCTTGTACATTCTCGTAGTATCTCGTTCGGTGGATGTTTGTCTCAATAATTGTATCATTCTCCCTTTTCAATGAATTTTATCTTAGAATTGTAGTGGAGTACCTGTTAACGCGCGCGTATCCAAATATTTTTCTTTATACGGTCGATTATATAGAGAGAAGCGTTTAATTGGTACCGTGTAGTTTTTTAATAGCTGTCACGAACGAAAAATCAAAACATTAGTGACCAATATGAATCCTGTTCTTGATATGAAAATAGCTGCGCGCCTATATGACTCTGGAGAGATGTTTGAAAGATTTGAAGAAAACAAAACATACAAATTTGACAGATAAAACAGTGGCAAAATAAATGTTAAATAATAAAAGTGTAAACTTATCGATTATCTCGTAGATGTGAAGGGCTGAAGGTTTTTCGCTGATATTTTATACGAAATGTAGATTAAAACCAATTTATTACGACTAAACAATCCTCATTTGTATTCTGTATATAATATTATATATAAATAAGAAAACAAAAAAAGTACTGTACGAAGTTGTGTGCAGCCACTAACAATGACGTACGGATTAAAATCCATTTGTTTCATTTATTACGCTCGTCACGTTGGCTACAAATTTACTTTTCTGTATCCACTATCATCGATTGGATATTATAATTGTTCGAAAATCTTATTCGTTCAATTTCATCATCATTTAAATATACACTCAAAAATTACGTAAAATCGTGACGACAATTCGAACGTTTTATTATTATTATTTCATTTTTAATTATAAAGGATTAGGACGTTAGCAAAAAGAAAGGTAAAAATATCGTCACTTTTAAATCATTTGAAGTTGGCAGATTCCACAAATATTCTTGCGAAGTTTCAAGATCATCCAACAGCTTAAATAAATATTAACAAAAATGCGACTGCATTTATCTTCAATTTAATTGTTCTCTAAAATTCTTAAACGCTCTGTCATATTAAAATCAGAAAAAAAAAAACAAAATCAAAATAGACCGTCAATGAAAACATCATTTTTGTAACCCGAACGAAATTCGAGATGACCTTGAGACCGTGCGAGAATATTATGGAAGTCGAAAAAGAAAACAAAATAAGGCAACTTCTTCTCGAATTCAATTCTAAATGCTTCCATATTTCAAATACTTTGTTTGGCAACAGCTCTTCTCTATCCACATTGACAAAACAAAAAAATATATAGATATACAAATATTATATTCGGCAGGGGGCTAGAAAAATAAATACAATAAATATAAACGTGTAAAAACGAAAAGAACAAAAAAAAACTTGAAAGCCAAGAACGTAGCGACTGTTTACTTTTGTCCCTCGACGGGCGATCGGCAAATTATTTCCAAATCCGACAAAAGTACAAAGCGTAGATATAGCTTGGGGATGGAAATAATTTGGACGTGCGTCAACGCGTGACATTGAGTATGATGGGTTGTGAGATATTCTGTAAAAAAAAAAAGAAAAAAAATACTGTAACAAGAAAATAATCTTCTGGCGAACGATTGTAATCTAAGTTACTATCAAAATCACGATTAAAACAAATCGATGAAAATGAATTTTTATTACTATTGGACATGAATTCGTGACAAATTTACTTAACATAGTTTAAAGTTTATTCATTGACACAGGGGTTTTCAAGTCTACATAAATATTTATAGTATATATTTTAATAATACATGGCCTGTCTACATTTAGCGTATGAATTGTCGTTATTAATATTAAAAAAAAAAGAAAACAAAATAACAAACAAAATACAATAATGAAAAGGAGACAAAATTCATGAATTCAACAATAATCGATCGCTTCGTGTGCATACCGGCCTATATTTCACACAAGTATAACACTATGTCTGAATCCTCGTCTCATGTATTGTTAATAATTCATAGGCGAGCGATGATTCGATATGTATACGTATTTTATCGTGTGATCGATTAATATTGTTCGTCCGAACGTAAAACATGATTTTCTGTATAAATACTGTAGTATAATCAAACACTAAAGACTAATGCTTAAGGTGATCAATCAAGCTTCGGTATGCGTGATATTTTCGGAGCCACTAGATATATATATATGTACTGATGAAATATACATTATATATATACAGAAAAAACGATGCATAAAAAAAACTAAACAACAAAGAAGATTTAGGAAGAAAAACGCGATTTTCATTTTGAATAAATGCCAACATTATAAACAAACAATAAACTTAAATGCTGAGGTGTCGATTTTTACTGATCGACATTCAAAGCATTATTCAATACATCAATGAATCATTTTGTTCATTAACATACGTCGTTTCATTTTTTTTCACAATTGTGTCATCACACTCTCTCGATTCCTCATCCTCACCAATCCTCATTTATTATCTTTTTTTTTTCAATGAATTAACCATCTTAATTGTCACTTGTTTTTCAATGTGAAGTCAAAATCTTCAATAACGTTTCGACATTATTTTAGTTTTCAATTTCATTCATGGAGAGCTTTCGTGTCGAGTAGTCTTAGCAAAAAAAATCTTTAATTCTGTCAGGTAAAAATGGTTTTTTTTAAACTGTCGAGTAAGTAAATTTTTTGACATGTCACAAGTATGCAAACAGCTTGGATCCATTAAATATTTGTCATCTTTTTGCCGGAAATAAAACAAATATGTGGCTAGATATTATATTGAAGATCTACGAATTCTTCTGAAATCTATTAAAAAATTAAAGCATATTCTAATTAATGCTATAAAATATCACCTTCGCATTACTTATCAGATTCAATTTTTTCTATTTTTTAACAGAGAAACATGAGAATATTATGAGCTAAAGAGCGGAAGTACGGTGTCAGAATTCAATTACTTAACATCTTATAAATCGGTGTATACAAACAGTGAGTAAATATGAAAGATTACGATGGTAGACATACCAGTTTTTTTCGTTAAATGAACGAAAGTTCACATTTTCCTAAAAAGGCTAACATTTCATCACATCTGCATATGTTTTTCCTTATCAAAAATTTACGAATAAAATAAACAATAGACAAAAAAATCGGAATGAGCCTTCAAAAAAAGTAATACAAATTTCGATAAAATTTGCATCACCAAAAAAAAAAAAGATCTAAACAATGGTACAATTATTTGCAAATTAAATACATCACGAAATTTACCGTGGATACACAATATTAAAATAAATGATTGCAGCATAAACTCTTGTACCGTCGTTACCAACATATCACAATTTTCATGCTATACCTTTCCCAATGGATCTATTTAATGTCAGCTATAATTATCCATAAAATAAATGAAAAAAAAAAACGAAGTAACAACATAATTGTGCTGTACCAATAGACTGTCGATGCATCTTTGTACGATTAGAGAACTGAGTAATATGGAATAATAATAACAAAAATAGTAAGAGAATAATAATAATAAACTGGAATATTAGAATCTAGAGTGAGGGACTCAAAAAGGTTACATTGCGAAGGCAAGAAAAAGCCAAACAATCAATTATCTACAAAACTCATAGGTACTTTATTTGGTTGATTAAGCTGAAGAATATAATTTGGTGGCCGGTACAGTATCGCATCATTGACTGATCCTTAGAGTAACTAAAGTATAAAATAATCGAAACATTGTATTAGTTTGTAACAATGTTGTGGGCACCATAGGAGGTTTCGATTTGAGAAACGTTTTAAAATATTAGATATATTTATTATGAAAAATAATCCTGAGGTGTGAGGAAACGATTCGCCTGTCGAGAAGTATTCGAAATTTACGATTGAATCAAAATTCGTATACATAAATCTAGAAAATATCGCACTCAAAATAATGCATTAAAAGCAAATATAAAGTTCCAAATTTTAGGAATATGCACCTTTGTCGACTTTGTCGTTCATTACGATTCCTATAAGACGTTGAAACATGAAAACTCGACGATCGAGTCGATATAAATAATAACATATGCGACTGAATAATCAATGTATTGTTAACGAACGTAGATTGACAAAGTGCGCCGATAGTCAAAGCTCTATTGTATTAAAAAATATTGAACGAAAGAAACAAGTTTAAAAAAATCATTAGTAAAGAATAAAAAACAAAAAAAAATTTGTGGAGTTGAAATAAAATAGCATAAACGTTATACACTTTTGATGTACGTAATTCATAACAGCCAGGGTAAATGTCAAAAACGAAAAAGTAAAAATATACTATTGTATAATGTACTGAATCATAGTGAAATAACACTTTAATGTATGCGTACATTTATGTGCCTAAAGTGCGCATTTTTATGTCAAAATAAGCCTAATGGCACAACGACCTACTGTAAATACATATTATTATTATTATTATTATTATTATTATTATTATTATTATCAATGTATTTGCTTTGCAAATGACCTTAGGAATCCACAAGCTTTTTCTTCCTTTTCTTTCATACATAAATGAACTCATATACAGACCGTCACTTCCCAATAATAAACAAACCAGATGATACATCGACCGATTAGTATCAAATGTGGGACAAAAACACTACAACTTCTTTATCAAGGCTGCTCCTGAAAGTCTCGTATTTCAGGCATTGGCGGATATTGCTCATTTCTGAGCACGAGAAAAATGTTTATTCACTTTTCTTCCGATCCCCACTAACTCCTGAAGCTCCAGGATGGAATTTTATTAATAGGAACTTGGAATAGGAATTAGTCATTGTGATTGTGAAGTATTTTTGTTTCTTATAAACCATAAGTAGAATCTTATAAACCATAAATAGAACGACATTTGGAACTATTTGAGAATAATAAATAAAATGAAGAAATTCGAAGGAGGCAGAAAATTTAAAAATGATCATGTCATTTGGAATTTTTGAGTAGTTATCGTTTCAATAGAAATGCGTTAATAAGTAAAACAGGTTGATGAAAAAATATTTTGGCAATTATCGAAGTAATTGAATGATCGTGTCTTGTTATTGAGTTCAACAAAAACGACAAAAAAAAATCGTAAAGTCTTTTTTCTTGAGAACTTTGCGTTGTATATGTCTCGTAAATCACAGTGTCACTTTTTAGGTGACCGTTGATTAAATGTACAAAGTAAACGACTCTCAACGTATCAGAATGCTAATAATTGTTTTTTTTTTTTATATATATATCACAGAAACCCCTGTGTCAACTGCTAAGATTCATCGGGTATTTCATTAGAGGAAAAACAGATCGTAGCACAATAATTGTGCGCAGACGTAATCCTGTTCTTACATATTTTCTGTCTTAGACTGTAAAATAGTTTTTTTTGTGGTTTTTTCGTAAGTTAAAAGAAGATGAGACGATTTTCAGTAAATAAATATTACATTCTACGTTACAAACGTCGGACCAACTCGTTTAATAGGATGAAACCTGAACTTTTCGTAAAATTAGTTCAGTGAACGATCGATACGACAATGAAAAATTTGGGAAATGAGTCTCTTACGATGTGCGAAGCTGAGTATCGTTAACGACTTACGCTCCTCTAATGTCCAGCAAAAAAAATAATATTTGATTCCAAATTGCACCTTATTTGTGTCGTTATTTTACTACGAGATTAATAAATTTGTAATAATAAGTTGAAATCTTGAATGATTGCAGTACACCCGAAAAATACAAATTGACGAACCGTGGAGTCATTTGCAATTTCGGTTCAATGGATAAAAATTGTCTTCTCATAAGGAAAAAAAAAATTGTGTCTCTTAGAATTTTAGATCATGAACTGAATGATAAAAATTTGATGAAATCGGCAACTGTACCGCAAATCAATTGTGGAATTGTTCGTTGTGGAATTTGTGGAATTTGTGTCTAAGCGATGGTCCATTTTTCAGTCTGATCTCTGGTTACGTAAGGAACGAAAAAAAGGGATTTTGATAGACGATTATTACAGTATTCTAATCCAATGAAACCTTATTATTTAATCCATTTTAAATCAGAAGTTGGCACAAAGAATATCGTTCGTGTTGTCATTACTTTACGAAGAAAATGTTATTCTGTTCTTTGAATACACCATACTTAATTTGTCTTTGTAAAATTCCGTATTGCTCTTGTTCATCTCTTATTATTCATCAATATTAACAAAGTTTCAAGTGAGAAAAAAAATTGTGACACATCTGCGATCGAATATAACGAAAATGGTTCGAAATGAAAAAAAACTTTTAAACGAACGGATTATAACTAATGATTACGATCGATTTGACTGTTTCAAGACTAATAACACATTCTAATACTTCAAATTGGTTCTATGTTTGCTGGGCTGCTCTTATTTGTATCACAATTTTCAAATGTCAATAATTTGGCAATACTCTTGTTGTTTTTAATTATATTTAGACGCAATTTACTTATATTTGGAATATAATACAATTTCGGAATAAAACTACTTGAAGAATTTGAAGTTTTTTATAAAGTCAGCTGCGCATCACAGTTTTCACGCTAACAGGCGTACGTTATTGAATTTATGAGATTATTCCTATATCTTCTTCCGAATTCTGGAGTTGGTAAAAAAAATTACAAGAGAAATGGAGTTCGATCATGTTTTTTTTTGCCCAAATATTTAGAACGATGGACTGGTATATTGTCGATGTAACCAGAGAAAAAAAAATTGTAGTAGTAAATCTGTAAAAAATTTCGATCGATTTTGGCCTTTTCCAGTGTACATGTCAAAGATGACGTGATCTTTGAAAAAAACATAATAATAACAATAATCAAAAATTGTATAAACTCGATTGAGAATGGCGTACCAAAGTCCTCGTAATATTACTAATAATGCAACAAAATGGATAGATTATGATAATAGATAAGTACGAAGTTAATAATTATAATAAGAATGTGGGTCGATGAAACGAAAAAACACAACAAAAAAAATAAACGATATATACGCATATATATCTACTACTACAAAATAAATGTTGCCTTTTGTCACAATCGTTATTAATGGGAATGAAACAATATTATTAATGAAATATGTACAATTAGTGGTTCAAAAATGATATCTTATATTATTAAATATATTGTGTACGACACGGTGATACATACTGTGAAAATATATTATACCACGGCGTTGATATAATTTACCTTCTCCAGTCGAAACTTTAAACTACAATAAAATCAGCGCGAAGTCTGTTATATTTTTGTGGTTTCAGTTTATTTGAATAAATTCACCCATTCGTCGTGTATTTTACAAAACAATTACGTTTATTTTATAGGAGAGAAAAAAAAACGGCGGCAATTGTGAGATGACAGCGGACTCGTGTTCGCGTTATTTCACTTTTGTTTTAAGTGTTGGAAGAATAAAAAATTGATATTACGTGTGATTGGATGGTGGCTGAGTAATCGCCAACTTTTTTACGACTTCCACTATTTGAGTTGTTGCTTCCGTGATTGTTGTTTCAGGGATTGGTAAATATTTCGAACGATCGTGAAAAAAGTACAGTTTAAAACCGGCTGCCAGCAAAAGATGCATTCCCAATATTACAGCTATGAAAATCGGCTTCTGTTTACCTGTAAAACACAACAACAACAAAAATCGATCGCAACAATAAATGAAAACTCAAATGTTACTTGTATTTTTTGGAAAAGTTCGTTACACTTACCGGCGATTATTGGTAGCAAAGATTGCAGCAATACTCCACCAGAAAGGAATGTCGCTATGCCAACCAACGACCATTGCAGCCAAGTTATTCTAATGGTCCACAAAAAAGCTATTGGTATGTATATAGCGAGGGAGTATCCATAAAGACAAAGAAGTTCCAGCATTCCAGGTGCTCTTGACTGCAAATACAGTAAATTGCTTATGTAACGTCGTTGGCTATAGTAGTGTCCAGAAAATAATATTTTGTACAAAAGCAAAAGAAGGCTCGAATTTTTCCGAAGACAACTCATATGAATATTCCGGATTATTTTTGGAGGGCTATGCATAAAAAAACAGACTTATATATTAGTTTGTATGTTTCAAAAACAAAATGCATAACATAAAATAGTTTCTACTTTGAAAATATCTATAAAAATAGTGTGACATAATGCAATTAAGTCTCCATTACACATGGACAAACTTTTATAACAGCTATTGTGGTTAAGCTTTTTAAGATGATTTCTTTGGCTTAGTTCCACGTACTTCAATTAACTCATCGTCTGAACTTTCGGAACTGCTGTTCCATTTAAGAGCTCCCCAAAGAATGACAGGTAGCAACCAGGCGTACAAAAAAATGCATGTAGCAGCATAAGATACTAGATGAAAATCGTATTTCCAGTGAAACGTTGCACTGTTCCCAGACTGGAGATAATCAGCCATATTTCCACTGATTGCTATTGCAAATACCAATGTAACGCAAACCCAAAACGGCCCATAGAGATCTGGATTTGGTCGGATTTGTGATATCAAATAATTGTCAGAGGCATGAGGTATCATTGATCTTGTTATGCGTTGCACAACCACATCTGTATCGACGTTGAAGAACTTTTGATAATATTCTATTGTCCAAAAGCTTCTTGGTGCATCATCTGGCGACATTGACAAAACATTTCTTTATTAACTTTTTACATTTTCTACAAAATTTTGTTCTAAATTCTCAAAAATCCATTTTTTAAGACTGATTATTCTTCAAATGTTTAAGATTAAAAATAAAATATTATATCACATAAGTATTGATAATCAACGACAAAATCAAATATTTTGCAACAGAGTCAGACTTCATTTCAAAATTCAACAGTCCTTTGGAATTAAAAACTACGGCACAACAATATTTAAAAACATGATTATACCTCAAGAATTTTAGTGATTTTTCAAATTTATTCATCTCTGGATGATTAATTATGCTGATTGCACTATTTACTGTGGAAAAATTTGAAATAATCTTTTACTCAGATTTGAGTAATCACTTGCTGCAAAATACTAATTTGTTTCTGGAGCTAGACAAGTCGGAATAACCGCAAACAGAAATAAATAATTGTAGTGACATAATCTTACTTTTTGTAAAAAAAAAAGTATTTCTTTCAGAGTCGATCGAAGAATGACGTCTACCGAAACCAGAGTTAATATTGCATGGCAATATTCGTTTATAAATTAAACACCGATGAAAAATTTCGTAATAAACGAAAATAAAATTGTTGAAATTATTGTTGATTTTCAGTTGAATCCTAAATTATTTGGGAACAAGGCTAAATAACATTGATAGAAATATTACCATTTTTATTGACATTAGGCAAACTCTCAAGATCGTCAGTAATTCCAATTCCCGTGGACTCATTGCCGAGGTTGCCGAAATTTTGTTGCTGATTCGGGGAATTAATGTCAAGCTGAGCTTGGCCAGTTCCCCCTGACCGATTAATTGGCGAGAAATCTTGAAATGATATGAATTGTGAATCATCGTTCACCTTTCCGATCAAATCACCCTCCATGATTTCGTTTTTTAAATTATATTACGAGCAATGGTTATATTTGACAACAATAATACGACAGATATAGATACGTTCTTAACCTCACTTTTATGTATTGTTTGACAAGTGTCAGAATATATATGCCACGCGCACACTGAAAATTGAAACTCGACAACCGACTAATCCAACACAAAGTTCTTGTTCTTGATTTCAACACATGCGTCGCTGTTATCATTTTTGTTTTACATTTTATTTAATTGCAGTATGCTGTAGAATTCACACTTGAACATAATATTACAACGGAAGATCAAAAAGATTTCAAATTATAGCGCGAACGTTTTGTGATTGTTGAATTTTAATTTTAGGATTTTAAACCGTATATCTTTGGCTTTGTATTGAAAAATCTAAAACGAATCTGTAATTCAAAACTATCTATGGTTTTGATACGATTTTCCTTGGTCGTTGAACGTGTTTTTATTCTAATAATGTGCAAAAGAACGCAGTCTGTGCTGATCGTTTGTCACATATAGCTAATTTGGAAAGGAATCGAAATGATATGTTTTAAGCAATGAATTTTTAGTGAGGCACTTGCTCTCATGTCTTTATTTTCAGAAAATTTTTCCACCGAAGTTGGTACTTCGTTTGTTGCTCGAAAATTTCTTTCTCAATGTTATTAACTTAACTTAATGTTATTGTAATAAATTTCGGTAATTTTGAGAGTAATAAACATACGTTTTTCAATGTATTTATAATTTAATAAGCAATGCTATGTAAATTATATTTAAGGGGGGGCTGCAGTGAAACTTTTAAATTGTTGGTAGTTTTTTTCAATATGATAAAAACTTTATATGAGTGTTTCCAATATGTTAAAAAGCTGAATAACAAAAGCAATGACCACACCTCCAAAAGAGTTGAGTCTGTGATTATAAAAGTCAAGTAAAAATATGATTTATCGACTGATAACCGGTTTATCTTTTAGTTAGTATAAAAAAATGTTTTTTCAAACGAGCCAAAATCAGATGTACAGGAATAGATATATAAAAACGCATTCTGGCGCTCTTACTTTTTAAAATACTATTATATTATGAAGTTCAGTTATTAGGTGAACCTGAATTTAATGGGACAGCTGATTCGTTCACATCCATCGGAACTTCGTCATCGCTCGTCAGATGAGATATTACACCTGCACCTAATGAGTCTGCTACAATATTGACAGTTGTTCGAAATCGATCTCTAAAATTAAAAAAATTTATGAGCCTTTTTTTTATATACCATAATAAATAATATCGATTCTCCAGCGGGGTGGGACGTATTTTTCAAGTCTTTGATCGTGCCACATTATAAACGTTACTGTTTTCAAAAAATAGCAAAATTCTTGCAAGAAAGAGATGAAATGAAAAAAGTCTTGGGACGTAAGTGTGGCAACTTCCGGAAAAAAAAGTATCGCTGGACATTGACGTACACAAGGCAATCAATAGTAATGATAAGCAACACATCAGTTGCAGGTATTCCAATAGAATTGAGAACCAGAATGAGCATCATATATCCACCATTTGGGAGACCAGCAGCTCCGATACACGAAACCGTGCACGTAATACTGAAAACGAAAATGGTTATGAATTTACCCCTTTAATGACCAAATATAAATTGGGCTTTTGCATTGACACATTGGGTCAAATTGAGCACGATTAATGCAGTTTTTATTTTCAAAATACAGAGTACACTTTAAATATTACTTGATATGTAAGCGAGATAAAAATTCGGAAAACATAAGAATTAATTTAATATAAAATCATTAAAAACTTTGACTTTTATAAAAGTGCGCATGGAACTAAAAAGATAACAATTTTTTTTCAATTCTTAATTTTTAAAAGAATTGAAATCTTTTATTTGAAGAAGTGAACTTGGCTCGTTTTCGAAATGGAAAAATCGCCAAATCCGGTGAAAAAGCAATCCCAGTTGGCAAAAATTTGCCTGGAGTAATGATTACAAATAAATCCGACGAATGAGTCAGGTTCAACATGACCCAGTGTGTGAACGAAGGATTTGAAGAAATATACGATTTACATGTGTCATTTGGATTTGAAAGTACAGTACTGACCTGATCGCTATTACTTTAATTAGTGAAATATCCAATCCTCTCAATTGTATAATGAACATCGCTCCAATCGTTTCGTACAAAGCAATACCATCCATATTAATAGTTGCTCCTAATGGGACTACGAATCTTGATACTTTACGATCAATGCCAATTTCATCCAGACACTTTATCGTCATCGGTACTGTCGCTGTGCTATAGAAGTTAAAAATTATTTCGATTCCGATGATACTAGGTGATTATTATTCAAATAATATTTTCACATTTTCAAGATTCTGGTGACAAAATTTAGAGTATTATAAGACGGAGGAAACTCTATGGTACGCTTTTTTCGCTTGGTTTATAATTTTCTATATTCTCATAAAATTCAACAATTAACATTATTAGGATATTTGGCAGAATATTTCAAACCTTCATACGTCGACAGGTGAATAAACTTTGCAGCATAACGCAGCAGAAGTACTGTGTTAAGAACTATTTTCATTTCTAAGTTGAGAGGTAATAAAAGTATCGAGTAGTTTTATTCTAAAAAATATTGAATGGTAGGTAATTCATACCTGGAAGATGTACCACACGCGGTAACAAAGGCAGGCCCAACTTTAGCCAAAATTTTGAAGGGTGACTTTCTCGTGCAGATGAAATACAAAGTTGGAAGAATTATAAGACCGTGAACGATCAGACCAAGGAAAACAGTCAGAACGTAAACTCCTAAACGTGTTAACATTACCCCAATATCTTCAGATTCTAAAATTTTGCCGGGTATAAGAAATAAAACGCCAATCGGTGCAAGCCTACAAAATAATTGAGAACGAAAGTTTTTTTCAAATTCAATTCTCTAAGGTACATTAAGTACTTTCATGAAAAAATTGCTATATTTACTGCGTGACTTTGTCCATCGTCATCATCATGACTCCAGAAAGGCTACCAAAAAAATCCAGTAAAGGTTTACCTTTGTCGCCAATGCGACCAATTGCTATTCCCAATAGCAGACTCCACGTAACAAGACCCAAAATGTTGGTTCCGTCGGTTTGTCGTGAAGATATTTTCCACAAGTAAATCGAATCTTCATCGGCTGAAAATCGAATGAAATAAAATAAGTACAACTGTGTGGGATAGAAGACTGCGATACCAATGAATTATTATTCATTTGTCGAATTACCTGATCTTTTTGACGGTTCGATTAAAAATGTTTGATGCTGCAGAGAATTGTCTCAATTTATAAAATCATAAGTAAATATTCTTCTATATTTAAATGTATTCTTCGTACCTGGCTCACACAGGCTCTCACAATATTGTCTGTAATTAAGTTACTGCAAATTGAATCAAAAGTACAGTTAAAACGACATTTTGAAAAATTAGTGACATGGAAAAATGGATAACTTTAAAATGTATCAATAATGTATCGTTTAATTACAACAATTACGTACCGAAATAGATCTAAGAATATATCAGTCGTGATGAAATTTTTTGAGCCTTCCATTGTCGTTGAATTGTTATTTCGATGAATTTCACCAGGACGTATCGTCTGGGAAAGAATTATACTCAATGTAATTCCAAGACTAGTTGTTGCGGTATAATAATACAGAGCTTTCAACCCAATTGTACCTGCGAAAAAAATACGAAATTTGCGAGTTAGAAATTCCACATGTGATAAATGGTGTCCAGAAGGACAGTTTTTTTAGAATCTTGTACGATGACTATTATGAAAATGATGAAAAGTTTCATTAATTTTGCCCTGTTACACATGGACTAATATTTGTTCATTTCTTAAACAATACATTGAACTATTCAAAAAAAGAAATGATAAATATCAGGCCATTAGTAACGAATAATGATTTTTTTTTTCAATTCAGGAAATAATGAACGCTTACCCGATTTACTGAGATTACAACTGGCGCTAACGATGCTAGAGACGACTAAAGGAATAATAAGCATATTAACGATGCGAAGAAAAACATCCCCAGGAAATTGAAAGTACATTATTGCACGATCGCTCCAAGGCTGTTCGGTGAAATTTTTCAGAACTACACCTATTAAGCCACCGCAAAAAATGCCCACGAGAGTGGCGATCGTTAAACGATGTTCAGAAACACAGTCTCTATTCATTGTACCTAATTGGTTTAAAAAAGTCAGTCTCCAATATCACAATGGATATAAATTCGATGTGAAAAAGATGAGAAAAATGAATTGTAATTTAGTTACTTCACAATGAAAACGCTATCCTACTTATCGTTTATCGAACGTGTGACAAAGGAAATAATATGAACGCGGGAAAATGTTATCTCGACGAAGTTATCAAATTGATATGAGATAATGCGTGACACGAAGAAAAAAGTCTGCGTATGTTTAAATTGTTTTAAACTCAATGTTTGATGAACGCTTGACACTTGTGAGTATTTTACGACGTAATGTACATACATACCCCTTGTAAACAGTTTCGATCTCGATAAAAAAAAAAGTGTTAATGTTGTTAATGAGAAACGGAGTATCGTTAATATCGTAATTAGAATTGTGGGTGCGCTTGTACATATCAAATGGATGTATTTCCACGATTTTTCGGCTATTCACAAATAAAACCTACAAATTCTCTCACAGCGTCGTAATATTTATTTTTTCGGAAACCAAATCCTGGAGGATAACGTCGATGGGATTTTTCCTGTGTACGATGACTTTCTTAATAAAAACTTTACCAACATACATTTATTCGGATACTTGCGCGTCATTTTTCATTATTCTTCATTTTCATTATCATCATTCCTTTTTTGTTTCATAGTTTTGTTAAATCTGTTTAGCAGAAATACTTTGTTGTTTGATGTACATGAGAATATAGTAAGTAGTATACGTTTCGAAGTACAAATTGTTGTCGAATGATGATATCTCTTTAACTGTTAATTCGTTGAAGATACAGTTACACAGTCGGTTGATTACACGATTGTGAATCAAAATTTGCAAATTTTATGTTTTTTGTTCTTCAGAATCACGAACAAAGTTACTAGTAGTGTGCAAAATTTTTTTTTTCGTACTATTTAAATTAATTATACATTTTCCGCGTTTAATGAAATGCCGCAAAATAGGATATTATAATACTTAGTAATATACATCGTATCAAAGCTCTGACGTACCTTGTTTCATTGACAATGACAATAATAATATTTATAATAAGAATAATATATTTATATATCTGCTCAAAGTTGTATCGTTCGAGTCAGTTTATTTTTTGTACTTGCACCAACAGGCCGACTCTTCAATTAATATTTCCATACATATGTGGCAGGTCTGCAATTTCATTTGGGGCTTTCTTTTGTTAAATTCAGCACAAATGAAAAAAAAAAGAAACAATAAATTAATTTGCAGACCAAACGTGTTTGCATACATACAGAACGAGAAAATTATTCCAAAGATACTTATAAAACCGTAGTTTTTGAGTACTACATCGACATTTCGAGGATTTCAACGAAAAACATTTTTCCTTCGAAAATGAAACAAAAATGTCTATTTTGCGCATTTTTAAAAATTTCGAATGAAAAATCCGTATTTATATTTTACGATTTCAACTCATCAACCGAATAGACCCAGCGAATATCAAAACTGGAAAATTCTAATCAAACACCGACCGAAAAGTCTTCACTGAATATGAAAAATCATAGTTTTTGGTAAAAAAAATCCTCGAAGTACCTATATAGCACCTGTGAACTATGGTAGCAAAGTAATTTTTAAAATAATTTTCTCTTCGTGTATTTATATAATATTTTTGATGTTTATCTCGGCTCTTGGCTAGGTATGTAATTAGACATGCAATATAACAGGCATTCAAATTTTCTTAAAGTCAAAAAACAATACAGAATTAATAACGAAAGTGCCGCGTCTACACGGAGATAATAATGAAAGTATTTTTGCTGTTGAATTCAAAGAGTTATTCATTCGAATTGTATTTATTAATAAAGTATTAAATTTTTTATTTACTTTAGTACAAGTAAGATTTTGAAAACTATTCGAAATTTCCAAATAGATATTGAGCTTTCGCTAAAACTACATTTTTATCTGTGCATTTTTCACAGAAAAATAGTAATGAATGGCACTGTGAAAATAAACTTGTAGCATGGGTTTGTCAAATTGATGTTTCGAATATTCAACTGGATTCTAATTTTTACTACATGCTCCGCTGGGATTTTCTCTGCGAGCGAGATATAGCGCTTTATTTTCATGAAAAGTTGAGTTTTAAATAATGTGAAAAAATGGATAGTTTTACTGCAATTTTTCAATTTTGAATCTCTCCGTGTAGGTATTACGAGAAAAATACAAAAAAACGTATGAAAAGATACTCTGATTGATCGAAAACTCCGACTGACTTAAATTTCCACGCCAAAAACAATTGTGAATTATGCTCGGTTTGGTACGGCGATGTAGAAAAAATATGTCAGATCCTGGAATCTACGACACTCAACGCCTTTTTTTTCTCTAGAGTTACTTCACTCGAACATTTTTCTTCAAGGTTTTAACATTATATGTAGATATTCATTATTCATATAGTTTATATAATTTTTATATTAATTGGAACTGTTCCATCTCATTTATATGACTTTTTCCTTTTGTTCGAAACGATATTTTACATTCATTCACTCGAAACATTCGTTACACAATTATATTTCGGAATAAACATTACAAATTGATGAAGGCAAGCGAGAATGGCACTTGACACACAGACGTATTCTCTCTTTGAATTGTATTTCCTATGTCTCTATATTTCTCTCTTTCTTTTTCTCACTAATATTTTCAGTGAGTTACATTTAATTTTGCAATATTTCAATGCTCTGAGAAATCCTTTTTCTGTACCTCTTTCCCAACGAAAATTTTCGATAAGCCACATCGAACTTTGCGGCAAATCAATGCCGGCCTTATCGTCACTGGACATAGTCGTCAATTGACTTATTGCTCGTACTGTTTAAGACAAAATAAAAAATGTGGATAACAAATAATAATAAAGAGAGAAAAAATGACCGAGCAATAAACAGAAGTTCAGGATCCACGATCGTTAAGAAAGTTTTCTTCAAATGTTAAAAAAATACTCCGGATATGTACATAATTGAATGCGACAAATAGGAAAATGTTTTTCCGAAAAGAAGAATGATTTGCGGTCATAAATAATAAGAAAAACCCGATGCAGTTTTAAAAACCTAATTCGGGGTTGCCGGAATAACGTTTACACAAGCGACATTTCGAATATCTCAATAGTTTCCCTTCGAGTAGCAATTGTTTATTAACGAACTCCAAAGTTGCATTGTCAATTTAGAATCCCACTTATTTATCCCCCACGTGGCTTTCGATTTTTGTATAGAAAATAAAGGATATTTAGATATATGAAAATTTAAAAAAACTGTTGGGATCTTTAACAGGATTCGTCGTTATAAAAATTTGACGTCGAAAAAAGAAAACGATAATTACACATTGACACGAAACCACAGTTTCATCGCATGTGCGAACCATTATTGCTTGCAAATTTTAAACCATTTATTTTCTTCATCAGATTTTTTCGTTCGATCATTTTTTCACCCTTCATCGTTATTACATTTGGTTTATCCACAAAAACGTTGTTCAACGTATAATCGATAAAATCTACGAAAATTTTAACAATTTAATCAACTTAATGACGAATAACTTGGCCAATCGGTATTGCGAGAAAAGTGCTGAATACCTAGGCGAATACTTGAAACTTTACCGACATAAATAAAGCACGGTTATTTTGTTTACATCGCTCGCGTGGGTGTGTTCCTTGTTCACCGAGTTGTTGGTACAAGTGTTGTTTTTTTTTTATCGATTGGTTCTAATCGTTCATAAAAATATATATGGATATGTAAGAGACAAGTGTGCGCGAGATTATATAATATTAACTACAACAAACACGGTATTCTTACGCAATAATAATATTAATAATTTAATAATAACAATATTTTTTTTATAATGGCACAAAAATAAGCGAGTTCATAACGCTCGTGTGTTAATTGATGTTTTTTTCGTTTTTCATCGTCCAGTATATCTCACGACGAATTTGAACAAATGGATGATAAATGTGAATCGCCAGGCTTTTAAATTCCGAAAAACAGAACGGCTTTTATTCTGAATTAATTTTGTTTGTTAAAAAATCAAATTAAATATCCCGAATGAAACATTTTTAGAAACCCTTGTTCGGTAACGTAAATAAATATTCAGATCGGTATATAAAAAATAGTGACTTTGACGAATTTTTTCTTCTTAAGACACGTTCTTTGTTCGATCTTCGATTTGTTAAATTGGGATCTCCATAATTATAATCGGGATCCATGAAACATTTCCGAAAATCTTTTGTCTGAGATTTTTTTAAACTAAAATATTTATTTTTTTTTTGGCTAGTTGAAAAGGGACCCTTAGTCAACGAATAGGGACAACTTTACACGGGATCTACCTACTTCAACTATTTAATAGTAATATCACAAACGTTTATACTCAATGCGTCCCAAGTTGTTGTGCTCGAGCTGCATCACATGCCTCGTGGTATTCAACACTTTTCTAGACAACGACCAGCGTCCTATTTTTCTCATTTGCTTCCTTTGCTTTTTTTGTTTTTTTTATTTATTTATCTTCGTCCCTTTTTCCTTTTCTTACTTTTTTGTTTGGTTCCCGCAATGCGGAAACACACGAACATGCAACTTGTCGTTAAAGTAGTGTATCTCTTGACGCATGTACGTCGTTGATGAATCGAATCACGATGGTTTACAAGATGGAAATCTTTTTATGCTTAAACACGATATATTTTTACGCCACCGTCTTTTAGTGTGATTAGAGCTTGATTTGTTTGGATTACTGCTACTCGATGAACTTTTTTGATCGCCACTCAATCGGTCCATCTCTTGAAGTCTCCTCTCTTCTGAAAATTTATAATTTTTTCTATTTATCCCGCTCGTCGAGTTTAAGCAACATGGCAATTAGCAGGTAATGTATTTATTTGAGGAAACTTCTTTCATTGTTTTCGGCAAGTGAGAAATATCGCGACCAGAAATGTCAAAAAAAAGTTGTATATTAATTGAGTGAGAAGACCTGCTTCAGAAAAAAAAATTCAGGTAATCTGCAGGAATTCATAATTGACAGTTCAAACGTCGAATTGAAATATTTTACAGATTTTGACTGGTAATAAGAATTTGACAAGAATAAAATCAAATATTTTGCACGTTTCTGATCGCGAGACATGCCGTAGGTCAAATATCCTGGGGTTCGTTCATCTCTCGTTGAGGTGAGAAAAAAAAACATTACAAGCATGACAATGTTTAAATGAAATAGATGACGTTTCGAACAACACTCTGAAAGACAAATTCACACTAACAAAAAAATATAAGTCAGAATGAAACGAGAGAGGAAGAAGAAAAAAAAGTGAGATTAACGCCGATAACGAAACATGCAAACGTTGTGACAAATTAAAAAGATACCTAGATGCATAAGATTTTTTGTCCCTCATATCTCGAATAAACAATACGGAAATTTCTTGGTTTAGAGAATGATGCAGGTTTTCGACAAGAATACTAGAAGTCGATTCGACAAAGTGCTTTCACGTTTCCTCTTATCATCTGTAAAATTAATTTCTCTCGATAGTTAAGAAGGTCACGCGTGGGAAGCGAGTCATTTGTGGAGTCAGTGAAGTCTTCAGTTTCACGAAATTTTTCAAGTATCGACATCGCGATCGTTAGTAATGATGCAAAAAGAAAAAAAAGAAAGATTAATAGAAAAAAAATAACAAATCTGAATTCTTCAGGCATATCTTCCATGGCCAGCTTGCTCAGAGTTGAGTGCTTACAAAACTTACCAAGGATCGCCCAAAGAAAAGTGATCTGGGACTCACTAGTTTTTCGCGCGACCACACACTGGTAGAACAATTTTACAGAGTATGAACTATTGTCATGACTCTACAGATTAATTGATTATCGGGACTGACCAAAGTAAGAGATAGGCCAAACGAATAAAAAAATCACAAGTAGATTTTGCATCAAATGAAAAGCTACACGTGTAAACATAGTAACTACAATGGTTCGAATAAAAAAAGTGCTATTTGTGCTAAATATAAACATCATCTGTGTTAAGAAATGAAGAGTTCTGTTGCTTTTTTAAAAATATTTATAATATTGACCATGAACGATTTCTCTTTTTTTTTGTTCACAAAGGTATATTGATATCGAAAATTTACGTAACTTTTGTTTTGTTTTCAACCGCGTTTTTCGTCGTATAGTTTGAAGGAAAAACTCACCGTTCAGTTGATGCTCCGTATAATACATTGGATCGCTATCAACACCGTAAAGATAATCCATCAAATATGGTAAAACGGTCATAGTGTGCCACTTATGACCTTTCAAAGGAGGTATCGCAACTTCTTCGATATCTCTCGGTGGCCAACAGATGGTCCATGGATGCCTACGAATTTCTTGGAGAGTAAATCTCTCCTCGGGCTCTTTTTGTAGCATTCCTTCGAGCAAAGACGCCAACATTTCTTCGACATCCCCCGGTATCGTGTAATCTCCTCTTCCTATATTCTCGTAAAGTCTATAAATATTGTCACCCTCGAACGGATAAAGACCTGTCGTTATATTGTATCTGAAATTTTTATTCGAATATAGTACAACAAATTTCTTCGACCAAAAAAATCTTCATTTATTGATATAAGAATATGAATATCAGTTAAAAAAAAATAGACATCAAATATCGATTTCTATTATGCGGTGTGGGAATGTGGAAAAAAAACATTTATTTCAAGTCTCATAATTTCAATAACGAGAAGACCAATGATAATTATAAGCAAATAATCCGCTGCCCTATTGCCGAACTAAAACCGGAGAGTTTGTTGAGAAAATTGTGAGTCAAGATTTATGCGAATGATAACAAAAAAAAAAATCATACATAAAAAAATCCTAGATTCGAAAGTAACTACTATTATTTCATTCTACAGCGCTGACCTGCCAAACGAGAATGAAAACTTTAATTACACGACTTACAATGTTACTCCACAGCTCCATATGTCTACTTTGAAGCCCGCAAACTTTTCACACCCGTTTGCTATTTCGGGTGGTTGGAACGCTGGCGAGCCCTGTCCCGTTGTGCATGTGTCGTCTTTCGCGAACATATCCAAGGCCTGTATAAAATAATAATAATAATAATGAGTCTTTCTGATCCAGGGTATAAAAATTTTTTGAAAAATATTTCCGTGTCAATATTATTCAAAAAGAACCACGTATACAAACATATCAAAGGACTGTATCAATAAAAACGATTGAGTATCTTTAATCGAAGGAAAAAATAATTTTTTTTACTGTTGAAATGTTAATATTATTTTTTTTCAACTTGGAATGAACGTGGAATGCACGTTTTTTACGATCTCTCGTTCTTTGTGCTGATGTTCATCCAAAATTTCGCAAAAAAAAGTAAGAAACGAAAAAAACTTGATATAAAATGTGTTTATCCATGAACGAATAACTTTTCAGCAAAGATCGAAAGTTACAAGGAATTCAAAATACACTGTTTTTGCATGCGAATACAGAAACATGCAGGACAACATGATATTGGCTATTATTTTTTTTTTTTTTTTTTTTGCAGACATGCCAAATATACCTCCGCAACTCCAAAGTCACTGATTTTCAATGTTTGGTCGAGCGTCAGCAGCAAATTTCCAGGCTTAATATCTTTATGAACTATTCCTTTACTATGTAGATACTCCAGTCCATCCACCAATTGCGTAAAGTAGTTGTGAGCTTGCCAAATTGGTAACTTTTTGCTAGGTGTACTGTCCAACATATCCTAATAGTAATATCCAGTACATTTAGAAATAACAATCTTCAATAAATATGAAATATGTGACTCATTACAACAACCGAATTTTTATCAAAATCACATTTTTCTATGCCTTTGTTTTGTTCTGTATTTTTCTACAAATTCTTTTGAGAATTACTTATCATTATAGTTGACAGAATATAAATGAATCTTCAAAAATTGATTTTGGTAGAATTTTTAGAAAATACTTATTATTGGTGAATATTAAAAGGGTGAATAGTATTTCAACCCAAAAAATACGATTTTAAGGCTACATTAGGACAACAAATATTTGTTTGAATTTTTTCACAATGTTTTTGTAACTCTAAAGTATACATTTACTTATTCTATATCTTATATTTATGTGTGAACACTTAATTTATGATATGTAAATCAATGAAGTTAGACAATTTTGAACTTTTTCAGTATTTTTGAAGCTTCGTTCATAAATCTAGAGTTTTTTCACGAAGAAGCGTTTTATGAATAAACGTTAATTTTATGCGTATCTATGTAATTGTTTTCGTTTAATTAAACTTTTCAATATCATTGACAAAAATATGTCTTATCAAAAAAACAGAATGTTGTTCAATAAAAATATTCTGATTATCTAAAAAGTCATTCTGCATTGGACACCTTTAGGAATACAAAGTCTTCATTGTAAGAAAGAATCATAAAGAATAAAGAAAGTCTAACATGTGAATTCTGCATGAGCACAAAATTTCTCACGCATACACAAGCTTTACCAAGGAATTAATTTTATTTTCAGTTTAAACACATGTCAACAATGAGCATATAAAAATAAATGTTGTCCATCCGATATCTTTGAACATTTTGAAAAATTAGCAGAGAATTCAACCTTTGACCAAAAAACGAAAGAAAATTTAGTGGATAAGTTTCAAGTATTGTGGTTTGTTTTTTTGAATCTCACCTGCAGTCCGCAAACACAAAATTCCATAATGAGATACATTTTTTCCTTTTCGTCGTTGTAAAGAACATCAATTAATTGAACAACATTTTTGTGTTTCAATCTCCTCAATAATTGTATTTCCCTGCGAAACATAAAAAAATCTGTAGCTTGTCAAAGACAAGAATAAACAAATAAAAATGAATAAATAATGAGAGGACAAAAGATATGTTTTTGTCGTTGCAAGGAGAAACACAAAGTACAAGAGTATACCGCTGTACGTTCTGTTCTCCATTTGGTATCCTGCGCAATTTCTTCTTCTTCAATATTTTAACAGCTCTGCGACAGAGCGTCTCTGAGTCAAGAACCTCTTTAACTTTTCCATAACTACCTTCGCCGAGTACATCGCCCATTACGTATTTACCGATGAGCTTGCATCGCTTTTTTTTCTCCTCGTATATAATCTGATCGGAATCGACTCTATGGAAGAACATGTTGATGTCGTCGAGATCATAATTGGGCTCGTCGTTAATCCAAGAAACAGGCTCAATTTCATTAAATATCTCATTGTTTATCTCATCCTCGTCTGGATCGCATATGTTTATTCTATTGTCCATTTCTATCTCGATATTTTCTTCTAAATCGTTTTTTCTCTCCCCCCTTCTACTAACAAATCACTTTAATTGATAATTGCTACCTAAGCATTTGGAAAAAAAAATCACAATTTATTTAACCTATAAAATACGACCGGCACCGGACATTCTTATATTTTTATGTTTTTTTACGCTAGGCTTTTATTCCTACTACCGCACCTAACGTACATTAGCTACACTACACACGACAGCGATGTGATAACTCGGCCGCTTTGGCTTTGAGTTCCTATTTATTTTTTTTATTAATTTTATTTCTTCCTTTCTCTTTAATTCACTACGTGTGTGCTGTGGGTGCTGTGCTGTAAAAATATACAGTCAAACTAGTATGTGTACTATGTACATAATGCCCATATTTCCTATGGTAACATAGTACAATGTTTGCGTGTTGTGTGACGTTCACGATAGATCTACGTGTTTGATGGCTTCTTTTTCGACAATTTACCGGGAGGCTTTTACTCGTGTTCGTGGTTACAAATAAAATGTGGAGGGAAGAATTGAAATTCTTTACTTTAACAAAATAAACAATATTCGTGCTTCGTGCAAAATTTACAAATGACGTCGTCGGTTTTCTCAAACGTTTAGAGGTCAGGATTTTCAAACATCGTAGATATCGTGTGCCATTGAAATAACCGTTTGTGTTGATTTTTTACACGTTGATCAAGTTGCTCGGTATATAATCGAATTTATAGGTTATGTTACTGATCATGATCGTTTCGGTTTGCACGAGAAAGAAGCAAGTAGCGAGTAAAGAAATTAATTTTTACGATTTTTAATGAGTTTATCAAGTGTTTATCTGTGTACGAACGTGAGAAATTGACAGATGACAGAGTTCGATCACAAGTTTGACTAACATTGTCATATCTTTCACTATACTTGAGAATTGAAAAGTAAAAATTTATACTGAAGTTCCAGGATTATCGTGAGAAATGAGATATGTTCTAATGCTTCCCATAAGAAACGCATGTGAAACTACACAATTATTGATATGAAGTATTTCTAATCTGAAACAGTGAATCCTTTTAGCACTAATGTCGACATAAAAGTGTCATGATTTGTAAAAGAATATATATTGAGAAATTCCTTGGCCAAACTACTATAAGATGTCGCACTTGAAAATTGCACTATGATTAGTAAAATTCATTCATTCTAATAATTCAAAGCTCTTAATTATTGCAATAAATAATGAAATCTATTTGTTAACAGAGCTGGACCAAATTGATGACGGATGAACCATGTCGAGCTTAGAGTTTGATGAACTTCCACAGGACGTTAGTTTGAACGAATCGTCTGTGAGTACAGGGGCAGCAGAAATCTCTCAAGAATCATTGGATGAACCTGAGAGCGTACCACATGTAGATCAAGAACAACGAGAGAAGCTTGTCAAGCTTCCTGTAGGTAGAATACGAAATATTGTGAAAATGGATCCAGATGTAAATATCGTTACCGGAGAAGCAATTTTTGCTATAACAAAATCAGTGGTAATTGTATACCATGAATTATTATTCCTAGTGAAGTGAAAACACGTCACGAAAGGACAAAAAGCTCAAATACTCGCTCATTTTTCAGGAGCTTTTTATCGACTCGTTGGCCAAGGAAGCGTACAAATATACAGCACAAAGTAAGAAGAAAACTGTTCAAAAGAAAGATGTAGAAAGCGCAATCGACAACGTTGATGCACTCGTTTTTCTTGAAGGAATGTTGGATTCTATGTAATAATTTTTTTTTTATACTGTAGACTCTGAGAAATATAAACTTTTTCCATATTTTAAATTTTCTTATGACACTACAAAAAAAACAAAAATTATTGTAGGCGAAAAGTTTTGTATTCTCGAGTTTTCTTTCGAGCTGAATTTCCAAAAGTGAAATTTACTCTAGCCAAAGATTTCAGTTCGCTTTGTGATCAAGTTTGTTGACCATACGAACAGTGAGAATAAATTGAGTCCAGATTACTGAAGCATAAAAAAAAATGGAAAGGATCAGGGCATAAATACAAAAAAAAACTCAACATTTTCATTCTTCTGCCGAATCGAAATTCGCTTGTTTTTCTTTTTTTTAATTGCTTTTTGCTTTTTAATGAGAGTTTCTCCCAGAGAGTTACACATTATTTTTCGTTGAGACTACGATATTTGTATATCGTAAGCAGTATCTTATAATACGGGCAATATTGCGCAAAACACTTGTTAAAAAAACAGAACGCAAGAAAAAAAGAGACAGACGGATAACCATAGACAGATATAGGACGATCATCAGAGCTTGCATGTCGGCGAATAATTACACAAAGTGCATTGCTAAGAGATTTGTCGAAAAAACAAAAAACAAAAACACGAATCTCCACTTCGCTTTCACACGAGAACAATTTACTTGCGCTTCGCTTTGCGCCGTCGATTCTCACTCTTTGAGTTCGTCTGTTCTCCTGTTGAGCCTGCAGTTCCAGATTTGCTGTGGTTGTATAGATTATTCAAGAAATCTTCGAGATCAGCTTCGCTGTTAAGGGATATTTAATAATTTTATTAAAATTCATTTATCGCTTTTGTATTTTTACTTTAATTTCGTTGTGAAATAATGCAAATTTTTATACCTAGTACTTGGATCATTCTGTTGTCTTCTTTTACCACCGCCCGAAGTTTGGGACGGTGGACGTTGCCCCGATACAATTCTGTATTGGACACTATGCGTATTAGCACGCAGGTGTTTTAAATTACCAGCTTGACAAGCAGCCCATTCTGTAACGTCGTACACAGCTCCCTCCATACACGCGTAATAGTGCCAAAGAAATCCCATTATTCGAGATTCTGCCCAAATGTCACCCTGCACAAAAAGTAATATAATAATTTATAATTATTATTAAAACGGAATATACCGATAAAAACTTTTTTCTCCTCATAAAATTCTTTTAATGTTTATTTGATTGGACGAATTGTACTACCTCCTTGGCGCTATGTCGTATTTTACATTGAGCACAGAAACGTGCCGCGTAACACGGTCTCTGAGTCGGTACGCGTTTATGCCTCAGTCCACAATTTGTACATCTTATCGTATTTGCTGCTTGTTCCATTTTCCTGTGCAGTTGGCTTAGCAAACCGCTCATTTCACCCCAAGCTGCTTCAACCTGCCACACCTGGTCAAACGCTTTTCTACGTTCCTGAAAAATAAAAAAGTGTTTATTGATTTTTATTTTTTACGTCGCTGAAAATAAATAGTTCTTGGAATAGAAAGAAACTTACGGGTTCACCGATGATGTCAAAAGCGTGAACCAATATTTTGAAAGCTTCTTCAGCACCGGGTTGACTATTTTTGTCCGGATGTACTAAGAAAGCTTGACGCTTGTAATACTTTTTAATGTCATCATCGGAACATGTCGGTGTTACGCCGAGTATGCTGTAGGGGTCCTTGCCTTTGCAGGCAAGTAACCGTTTCATAGCTTCTTCGCCCGTGCTCGGTAGCGCAATATTTGCATCCAAGCCACCGTGCATCCAACTTCTGTGTTCTTCGTTGTCCTCGCTTTTTTTTGCCCTCATTTTTCGCCAAAATGCAAACTTACTGTTACCGAACCAGTCGTCTATACGTTTACCAAATGTATTCAAAAATTGGATCTTTGAGAATGTCGCCGCCACGTACGCCCAGGAATATTTTGTATATAATACAGTGTGGTACCATACACATTTTCCACTAAAGATCGATAGAAAAAAAAATTGTTTAAAAAATGTTTTTTGCACAAATTTTACATTTATCGTCATTGCTTCAGGTAAACTTATACAAAAAAAAGAATAAACAATGTCCTGAAGAAAATCATTAACTCAATAAAATTCGTTAATTGTTAACATAATGCAAATGAAGATTTGATGTTTGATTAAATGTCAACGATGTTGAATTTATCTGCTATTATTCGTATTATCAAGAGAGAAAATGATTTAATTTTTTTCTCGAATTCCTCAAAATTTTGTAAGATCATTTTTTACAGTTTCATTTAAAGTAGGAAAAAAAAATTTGGTAGAAATGAATGTTCTATTGCATATCCAAAATAGAAACATTTTCTTACTCACAATTGGACAACGAGGTTGGTACTCATGCTCACAACATCGGATATCAGATGAAGCAGCCAGTAGAACATTTTCAGACCAAATTTAGTCCAACGACTGGCGTATTTATTCAAATGACGACACAAGTCTTTAACGGGTGATTCTCTGTTATCGCGATTGCGATTTTTCTGTCCTTTTTTAATTTGTTGAGCTTTTTCCGCGTGAAATCTCTTGGAGGTTTTCTCCTTCAGAGTTTTCTTCTCATCTTTGTTCATTTTATTGTTGGCGTGTTGATTTTTTCCGATTTTGTCATTCACGGTGGATTGATTGAAACTATTGATATTATTCAAATTATTATTGATCTGTATAGGACGTTTTTGTGGATTTGTACCGCTTTTAGAATTGATATTTTGAAGTTTACAATTGTTCAGAGCCTCTCCTGTTCTTTCACACTTCTTAGTCGTTTTTGTATTTTTTTTTTTCTCAAAATTGTCAGATCTATTGAACGGATTGATTTCATGAGATTCAAGTTGAGAAGTGAGATTATCAAGGGAGACCCAGCGTCTGGGAAGGTTCGAGTTGTTTCGTTCAAAGGGCCTCTTGGGTATTTGAATCTTTGGTGAACCGTGGTCGTCGCTGCCGGATGAATTTTGTCGTTTCAGTAGAACAGGTTTGCCCTTATTTTTTCCATTTTTGTTTGACAATTTTTTTTGCGTCAACGAGTCCAATTGAGGTTTAACAGGGATGCAGGTAATGGGTGAGATGGGTAACGGAGGAGATTTTGTTAGGACATCAGAATACGACGGTCGCATGGGTTTCACTTCTGCGATCATGCGTGGCTTTTTTTGTTGAGTTTCAGGTAAGGTTCTCGGTAATATTTCAGTTGGTTCGTTCACTCTTATATTGGATTGTGGCACAGGAGTGACATTGGGTGATCCACCAAATGGACTGTAAGTTCCTGATTGGTTGGGAGCCCAATTGCCAACAAGATTGTCGATCAATTGTTTACCATTGGGGCTTTGATTGGTCAGTTTGTTATGATGCATTGGTAACTGCTGTTGATCACCGAATAAGCCATATTCGCGATCAATCATTCCCTGATTGGTGTAAGAGGTCAAACCGTTCAGTTGACGTTGTTCGGCAACAATTTGCGAAGCATTTCCGTAAATAACATCAATGTAATTACCACCTCCAACATCGATTGTCCCCACCAAATCATTTTTTTCATTGATCCCCAAATGATTGACCGTCTGTGGTGGGAAATACATGGGTTCGGTTCTATTTGCCTCGAAAGAAGCAACATCCTGCATGTAAATCGGTGACGCCATCGGATTCATGCTACTGCTTTGGGAATCAGTTGTGTTTTGTGTCATTGTCGGATTACTTAGAAAATGTTGCCGCTGTGTGGTTGAGTAATCGCCCCAGCTCTGGCTCGACGATTGTTGAGGCGCCATACCAAATTGTACATAATGACCAGCAGAGCTTTCGAGATCTGCCGTCATAGCTTCTATTATTTTGTCCAGGGACATTCGCTTGAAACCAGGAGGCAGTTGTTGTTGCTGTTGCTGCTGGTCCGCCATATCGTATTCGTCTACTGCAATCGTCCAAATAATAATAATTTAAGTCATGGAGTTGTAACACTGGATCATAACTTATCAAGGATTTTTCATGTTCGTAAGTTTTGAGGTTATATTTCGCAAGAAACGTTATATTCGTTATAAAAGAAAACTTGAAATATTCGTGCATATGCTTATTCGAAACAGGAACAATCGCGGTGATCGAGTAACTTGATTAAGTTTCAAAAACACCTGCTGTTATCCAACGAATTATGGGATAAATAAAAAAAAAAAAAACAACTTCAGCAGCAACAACTCCAAAATTCGCTGCACATCATCACCACAAAAGTAACTTTCCACTATTCAATCTCGCAATCACACCGATCAACGGAATAATTCCGTGTTTACACGATCAGAAACATAACCAAAAATGGTAACTCGGAAACGAGCAGAAGGAGCGATTCTCAAATGAGGCAACGTGTGTTGTTGTATTGAGCGAAATGTGCGACTGCAAAGAGGAACAACCTTCTTTGTTGAAAACAAAACCGAGTTAATTCATTAGGTAACGAACGTTCATTGCTTACGTTCATAACCCAAAAACAAATGTATTTTCACCAATAGAAACAATGTGTACGTTTCATGAAGAGAGAGAGAGAGAAAGAAAAATATATGTGTAGCTCACAATCGATGGAGGAACAGTGTTTCTCCCGTGACGTTATAACCCTTTGTGTATTGAGTATGTATCAAGGCCGTTCCCACATCTTATCGCTGAATATTTTTATCTTTCGATTTATTTCGTCAATATGTAGCGAAAAGGTAACACGAATTGTAACTTAATATATAAATCATACGGTTAGATGCAGAATCATCTATCCATCCTACTCAATGTAGAATATATAGAGAATTCACCAACCAGCACGAACGGGTTAGAGATTTTTTTTCTCCACAGGCGGCACAGGCCACGGATCTGATCGCGTGAAGGCACCATCAATATACAGATATATACACATAAAGTGTGAGGGTTGTGTGGGTGGGTGCAGATGTGTGGCTGTGTGTATGCGTAAAATACATACAATTTACCGTAACGAAGATGGCACCTCTCTTGAATTTGATAATAGCCAACGAATGATAATTATGAATAATTCGAAAAAGAAGTACACCTGTGTAAATTCGTTAAAAAATATTTTTGGAAACGGGCATATGTTATGTGATCTGTAAATAAAAATTTGATCTGAGAAAGTTAACAAAGAAAATATACATCGTTTAGAGCGCAACAATAACGATTTTTTGTCGATTGTGCAATGGAGCTTGGGCCGTTCTCGAAGAAACGTGAAAATACTTCAAGGAAAATTTAATTAGCTTTCGGCATGAGACAAGGTTCATCAATAAGAAATCGACTGATCGTAAGAGTTCTTCAGGCAAATCGGTGCTAATCGTTAACTGTGAAAATTACCGTTTTTCGATCGTTATTCGTCGACATTGAATTTATTGTTCATAATATTCATGCGAACAAAATAGGCGACACAAATTCAAATAAACGTATCCATTGTATATTTGACCAATTGAACTAATTTGATTAAAGGCAAGTTGTTAGATATTTTTGTTTGATTTTTATTGAAAACGGTGCTTGGAAAATTAATGGTATTCGATTTTTTTTGCAATCCTATGATTCGCAATTCCCGCTACTGAGCGTCGAAATGATGCGCGCGCGTTATCCCGCTGAGATAACAAAAGGTTATGAGAAGAAATTTTCCAGTCTGTAGGAAGTAATAATCGAAAAAAGTTGTATGGTATGAAGAATCAATTTGTATATTTATTCATTTCGAGTGGTTTGGAAACAAGTAAAAAATAAATGATGATATTAAATATCACAAGAGCATCCCTGGTGGGGATCGAACCCACGACCTTTGGATTAGAAGTCCAACGCGCTATCCTCTGCGCCACAGGGACTTGGTGAGGATATACTGTTCGATTCACTATAGAAACTAATTTGCCAATTTATGGCATTATTATAGATGGCGCTTAATTTAACATCCCTTATATTTGCAGTGCCGTACACGAACATTAATTGTATTTATTTCACGTCATAATAAAGCGAAAATAATTCTTCTTTTTTGTAATCAAGTCATCGGAGAACGTATCACATTTTCAAAGAACATGTTTTTGCGTTAAAATATTTTTTAATTAATCACCACTTTGAATTATATTAACAACGTTCTGACATTTTTGTTACTACGTGGAATCCATTGGAGTTCTATATTTGTTCGTGAAAAAATAAATAATTCAATCGAAGTTGCTGTACACGAGATAAGATTTCGAGACCTTTTGCACTTTCTTCGACGTCTTATGAACTTCTCAATAGTAATTCGATTTTTTACTGCTTTCAGTGAGCGCTACTAAATAATATCGTTACATTCAAATGTGACAAGGATAAAAATTAACAATTTAATTGTAGAAATGATTTTCTAGAGCTACGCTATTTTATCGACACTCGCTTTTTTTAGTCGTGATAAAATACTTGGTTTCCTGGTTTAGAAACATTCTAACTCGAAAACTGCCCAACTTTGCTTATACTTTTCATGAGACTTTATTCGTAAACGGAATCTCGTCAGCCAACGAAAGTCTTATGCATGTACTCGATTCATATTCAAATTAAGAAGTTCGGAAGTATGCCAAAAAGTAAAAAAAAAAGATGTTTAAATGTGTTTTATTTTCAACAATGATGAAAATATTGAGAATTCTTGTAAAATTTGTATTATTTTTACAACTAGCTCGAGTCGATGAATTTTTATAATCTTGAATACAAAGAAAAAATGACAGATCGTACAGACACGTTAGTGAGAGGTGCCCCCTCGGGACGCTTGTGAGCAACGCTCCTGTGTTTTACATTTGCGTAGTCAACACAACGAGTGACTACGAGGTCGTCGAGGGTTTCTCGGGGGGTACGTAACGTCGGATAAAGTGTATGTACGGGGGTTAGGGTAAAGAATAAGTGAGAAAAAAAGGAGACTTTACGCGGGGACGTTGAGTTGGGAAGTAAAGTGATAAAAGAAAACGAGTGGTGAATGAGCCAAGGGTTTAAGTGGTGAATTTTATTTCATATTTCTCCTTTGAGAATGGGTTAAGATGTTGAGAGTTGGACGCTCGGTCGTTTGGGGGAAGGGTGTATGGTGCGAGAGGGGCTGAGAATGAGAGTGATCGAGGAATTCGAGGGGTAGTATGAAGTGGTGACCGTAAGAGAGTGCGAGAACGATTTGGTTCTCGAATGGCGACCATTCGTCAATAATCTCTGAAAAAAAGGGAAAAAACACATCAGTCACAAGGAGACAAGAAGTAGGAAAAATGAAAAAAGCGCGAGAGAGATAGAACAATTTGGGCTGCTATAGTTTCGCGTGTGTTTGTACGTGTATGTATCTGTGTATATATTGTTGCCTATATGTGCCTCGTGCTGGACCAAGATGGCGGCTCTCGAACATATGACAATGACGACTACGGATCGCGGGCCTACTAGATATAATGACGTTAAATCATCAATAAAATTCAAACGATTATCGATTGGTGCAACTTTATCCAGGTTAATAAAACTTTTCGAAATGACGATTTTGACGATTATTACAAGTATCACGGAGCGTAGACCGGAAACGGGTGATTGTTGTCGTCAACTCGAGTGGTCGTCTGTCATTTCGCGTTTGACGTATGATTGTTTATCAATGATAATAACATTCGATAAGTCAACGAACTGTCGAGTGCAGTGACTTACGTTTCTGAGCCGCGGTTGCGAAATTAATTTAAGGTATTAAAGCGCGGCTCGTTAAAAGAGACGCGCGCGCGGCAGGGCCCGTTCGCGGGATATAAATTCCCGCGGTAACGCTACCCGAAGCCATGATAATATACCGCGGCCGATTATGGCCACGAAGCATCCAAAGAGTACGCGCTGGCGTTGCACCGGTTGCTGCGCCATCGTGAACTCCACGAACAATATTGGCGAGTCTCAGTTTTGCAAAGATTGCAACAACGGTCCTCCCCCTCAGCAACAAGACACGGATACAACGAACCTGTCACCCAACTCCCCGGAAGGCTCCCGTACCACGGAGAATTCTGGTATTTCCCGACCTTCCGAGTCATCGCCTTTGTCCTCGGCGAGTACATCCCCTTCCTCATCTTTGACCTCCTCTTCCTCAACTTCCGTACCTACCAATCCGCCAATCAGTCATAGCCTCACAGAAAATGCTGTCCAGGATGGAGGAACGCTTGATAGCAACCAGGAAAATACTGGCGGAGCTGTGTACTCGGAGGAACAACAGCACACCTCCTTTGTTACTCTTGGGTAATTTTCTGTCTCTCACTGAAGCAAAATAACGTTCAAGTTTTCATTTTTCAAAAAATTTCTTTTTTTTTCTCTTCAGCAGAGCCTAAAATTAGGCAAACTTCAGAAATTGCAACGAATAAAAATAACTTTAGTTGCGCTCCAATGACGCAAACTTTAAAATCATCCAAAATCCCATCTCTTTGTTGTTTTATCGTCATGTTTTATTGTGCAAAATTTTATATCCATATCGTACAAATGTTTTTTGTATCTTTTTGTTTTTCACTCAATTTCCAAGACTGCGCAACACTTTTACACTGAGCTGCGTAGAGATATTTTATTTTTCATGAAGGAAGTTCTTGAAAAGATTCACATGAAATTCTCCCTATGAAAATGTTTGTGCGAAGTTTATGGGAATGAATTTTTTAACAATAGAATATAACCCAATTTTTTATATTCTTCTATTACTTTAATTTTATAACTACTCTATATTTTTTGGTAAGATTCTGTAAAATGATTTTGCTTGAAATGTATTTCTGAAGAAACGAATGAGATTTTGACCAATTTTCATAGCTCAATTTCAATAAACTAAATTTTATATTATTGGAATGTGACATTTTTTTATGTGTTTCAGTTTGTTCAGTTTCAATACCAGCCAATATTTTATATCGAATATTGTAAAATTGTTTTGTTCAATACAAAACTCGGAACGCAAAAAAAAGTTAATATTTATCATCTGCATTGTTTCAAAGTTGTTTGTTTCTCTTCAGAGATTTAACCTGTCAATAGATTCGTAGCCTAGATCTGCAGAAAAACTTCAGACATGCTAAAAAAAAAAAATTTTATTTCATTTTCGTGTTGCAAACTTTGAAAATGTATTTATGGCATTTAAGCTCATAATTTTGAGAATTTTTTAATTTGCGAACTCTGTACTATCAAAAATTGGTCGAATTTTTTTGTCAGACTTAAATTATAGTTCAATGAAGATGCAAAAAAATTGGACCATTTCCTAAAATTGATAGTAACTGTAAGAGAAAAAATATATATTGAGGGGTAGTGAACACGGAAAACTGAATATTTCTATAACAAAGACTGCAGGATTACTCAATTTTTCTCTGCAGTTATTTATGAGAAAGTGTACATTTAAAATACAAAGAAAACTCTCATTTGGATTGTTCATCTGTTTCGAATTATAAAAATGACTTGAGTGTATTATTTTTGTGATTTTTGCAACGAAGATTTATGAAAAAATGATCAAAGTGCTATGGCTAGTTGCAAAACTTGATTTCGTGAACAGAATATAAAGAAGTTTCTTTGTATTTCAACAAAATATTGTAACAGCATTATTTGTAGATTTCGCGTTTCTTCAAACTGATATAATTCAAGTTCCACGTAAAACTCATCAGTTCATGAAAAAGTATAATAGTCTGAACTGGCAGCATTAAAAATGTATTATTATAATCAATGAAAAATAGCATGAAAAACGTTCGAGGACACGAACCGTAACTTTGACGTTTAGTTGATAAAAATGAAAACTTTCGATGTTCTATGTTCTTGTTCTGTAATGAAAATATTTAATAGATCGTTAATGATATTTGTGAAATTTTGCAGTTTCGAGATAAGCGAATCGGCTCCAGGATCGGAGGATCCAAAGAGAAGAGCATTGTATCGTCGTGGCTCTTGGTCAGGAACCAGTTTATCGACGAATATATCATCTGCACCGAAGCGATCACCATCTTTGCCATTACTGGTAACAAGATGGACGTGCATACGTTGTTTGCAGACGAATAGCTGCAGCGCCGCGCCTCTGTGCGCTGCGTGCGGTGCAAGTTCGTCAATAGCGCAAACAAATGGAAAACTGATAGGCGTCCGACGTGGGAAGCGTTTAAAGGCGTTGAAATTGGGTAGTTCTCGTCAGGATTCAAGATCAGAAATAACGAGTACGGTTGGAGGAGCATCGGGATTATTATCAGGTCGTAGAATATTCGAACCGAGTATAACGAGCATGGCGCAACTGAGTGGTTTAAGCCGAGGTGGAGATCGTGGTCAAACGAATAGAGAGGAATGGAGTTTACCGCCGGTAGAAACGATGGATTCTGCGGGGTTGTCATACGCAGGGATTCCCGAGAGTGCTCAGTGTTCACCAAAGAGACATGGTTCTTCGGTATACGAGCGTGTCAAGTCGAAAGTCAGTAGATCCTTGTCGAATGGTTCTGTCGTTCAAAAACTGGGTGATCACGCGATCCAACGTCCGACGAGTCTTTTAGTTTCGGAAGCGAAACACCATGACGATGGACTTTGGAGTTGTGACAATTGTACATTGGATAATTCTTCGGGTTTGGAGCAATGCGAGGCTTGCGACGCGCCAAGAACTTCCGCACCGTGTAGCGGAGTTGTAATAAGTGTGCCATCTTGGGAGCCGAGACCTTTGTCCTCGGCAGGACCATTATCCTATCGGAGATCGTATTCCGAAGTGGATGCTGTTGCGAGAGCGACAAGAAAAAAAGTGGTTAATCGTCGGAGTTTGAACGACGATGATCCACCCGCGGTACCACCGCATTCGATGGCCTTTAATTCACGACCGAAGTATTCTTACATCGGCATAACCGATCCTGATGTTCCGCCGCCTTTGCCAAAGAAACAGGGCGCTAGTGGTGTCACGGGTAATGGAAACAAACTCGGCCTCGCGGCTGTAAGAGCTCACAGCGAATCCACCAGCCCGATCGAATTGAGTGGTAACGCGAGCTCGTCGAGTCCCCTCAAACGCATGTGGACTTGTCGACAGTGCTCGTACGCTTATAATCCACTTTGGTCATCGGCCTGTGACATTTGTGGCTCAACGAGATCACCCGCTTCTTTGTTACAACCCAGTGTCATAACTGTCACGAAAGATACCACGAATTTTCGTGGCCCGGTTGAATCACCGATTGTTGTTACGCGCGACAGCGTACGTTACATTCCACCTAAAGCCGCTACTCTAGCAACCGCCGAATCTGATCTCGAAGATCACATTGAACAACAAATACCGCCTTCTTGGACTTGCAAAAAATGTACTCTTTTGAATGCCTCTACAAGAGCAACTTGCGAGGCTTGTGGAGGCTCCAAACTTCGCAGTGTAACTCACATCGAAGATCCAACATTGCGCAAAGGCGAAAGTTGGGTTTGTCCTTCTTGTACACTCAGAAATCCACTCACCGCCCAAAATTGTAACGCTTGCAAAACACTTGCCGATTTTCTTGAAGTACCTCGACTCGAGACTCGCGTTTCAGGACAAAAAAGTCCTTCTTCTCGAGCCACTTGTGGCTCCCATCATGCCAATCCAAAAATCAACGTAACACCCAGGCATCGTAATTCCGTTCGACGAAACGGTAGTTCTGGTATCGCTGAAAAATTGTCATCAAGAATGAAGGACAACTCCAATCCTGCAAATAACTCGGTCGTTGGCCACACTCAGTGGCAATGTAAACTTTGTACTTATGAGAACAAAAGTACAAATGGAATTTGCGAAATGTGCCAAAGCTCTAAGATACTCTCGATGTTGGCTGGCGATAGACCGAGAATAAGCGAACCTGGCACTAGCACGCTTCGTATACAACGTCAGGAAAGTGTCGTTATGGAAAATTTACGTCATATCGAAGAACGCGAGGCACTTGACAAGTGGGAAAGAATCGTTCGTTATTGCAAAGAAACCAACGAACCTTTCGTCGACGATTCTTTTCCACCTGCACCCAAATCTCTTTACTATAATCCAGCTGACACTAAAGATAATCACGTTGTACAGTGGAGAAGGCCTCATCAAATAAACGTCGATTCTAGTGTCGATTCCACGTTACCATGGGCTGTATTTAGAACACCATTGCCATCCGACATATCTCAAGGTGTTTTGGGTAATTGTTGGCTACTTTCAGCCTTAGCTGTACTCGCTGAGAGCGATGAACTCGTCAGGAGAGTATTGGTCATGAGAGAAACTTGTCCTGAAGGAGCTTATCAAGTTAGACTTTGCAAAGATGGCAAATGGACTACTGTACTCGTCGATGATCTTCTTCCTTGTGATAAACGAGGACATCTCGTTTATTCACAGGTTAGTATTCTCTCGATCGATAAAATACCTTCGTTTCTTTTAACACTAAAATAATACAATAAATTGAACATTTTAATCGAAGAATTTAACACATAAACCATTAGTATTCTATCAATTGAAATGGTTAACCAGTCAGTAAAAATCTTCCTGTACATTTTTCTCTGGCACAGTGGGGTTTTCGAGAAAAATCAAACTTCTCTCTCCTTTTATTGGAGAACAAAGCGTCAAGCTTAAGGGGGCATATACATTTTGTAGGTTCACAAAAATTGATTTCAAAGTGTTCATAAAAAATTCTCAACTTTTCAAATGGCTAGAATACTTGGGGAAAATTTCGAGTGAAATTCCAAAAACATTCATAGTCATCGCACCTTTTGTATTTTTTAAATTATTTTACCTCTATGAATATTTTAAACTGGGACTGATATATCTCGAATTTCATTTAATCGATTAACTTGGAATTGATTCTTGTTATTGAATACATAAATTTCTTTATCTGTTGAAATGACTTCTAGTTTTTTTTTTGGGTCGAAAAGGAATGTTTTTTCAAGTGAAAATGACTGCGGTAAATTCAAGCATCGCCATGTTCATCGGGAATCGATATTTTATTAAATAAGCTCTATGGCACAAAAACAATAGAATCTATTTTTATATTTAAATTTGATTTTTTTTGTTTCGAAGGATTCTACAAAAGCTTCTTTTTCACAATTCCAGAACTCTGTTAATTTGTAAAATTGAAAGAAAAGTAGACATTCTTTGGAATCGATTTTTTTTTTAATTTCAAAAAATCGCGATCCAATCACTTCAATTACTTTGTTAACAAAATTCCCTATTTTCGTTTCTTGATGTATGTGCTCCCTGAAGATTGATACAAAATTTTCGTAACGAGTCGAAGTGAATTATTATTTACCGAAAACTAACGTCTCTTAACGCTTTCTCAACATTTATTTGAATGATTTATTAAGATGGAAAAAAATTCTTTATTAAAACCACTATGTATTTATTTTTGTCATCAGGCAAAAAGAAAACAACTTTGGGTGCCTCTGATAGAAAAAGCAGTTGCCAAGATTCACGGTTGCTACGAAGCTCTTGTGTCAGGTAGAGCGATCGAGGGATTAGCAACTCTGACCGGTGCTCCTTGCGAAAGTGTTCCACTGCAACCATCGGCATTGCCCAGTGAGGACGAACTCGACAAAGATCTTATTTGGGCCCAATTGCTGTCATCGAGACAAGCCATGTTTCTTATGGGTGCTAGCTGTGGTGGCGGTAACATGAAAGTCGACGAAGAAGAGTATCAACGAAAGGGCTTACGACCAAGGTACCAAAAAAACAAAAGAA
Source organism: Campoletis raptor (assembly GCA_948107755.1). NCBI lineage: Eukaryota > Metazoa > Arthropoda > Insecta > Hymenoptera > Ichneumonidae > Campoletis > Campoletis raptor. The sequence goes on along the minus strand of OX403622.1, from coordinate 29,395,966 downwards.
TACATTTCGTCAATTTTCGATAGTTGGCTCAAGAAATTCCGCACTTCAGATTCAGATGAATTCTCACTCATAGGAACATGTTCAAAAATTACATTTGCTCCTAAACGTGAAATGTTTTTCTTTGTTCGAGATAATTTGAAATTTCGACGCCGTATGAAATTTCAAATGAAACTTTTCGGTTTAAATTCAAATACGAATGAAAATATCATTGAAAATACGATTTTTTTTTTAATTTTCCAATTCTTTTTGAATTAAAAATAACGAACTGTGTGGTAAATTTTACTTGTCGGAGGATATTTTTCAACTTGTGTTCCGGACTGAATATCAAAAGATACTGAAATCACTCGGATAATAATAATTTGATAGATTTACTCCGTCTGCTCTCTTTTTGTTGATATTATTGGTCCAATACAGCAAAAGAAAATACATTGAATACTTTAAACGTTTCGAATGATCAAGCTGAAAATATCTTACACGTGCGATTTTTGAAAAAACCGAACTTGTTCACAGAATAGATTGAGTTGAAAAGCGGACAAGGATTCATCATTTTCATAAATATTTACATTAGGTTTCATAATAAATACAGCGAATTTTCATTTTATTTCCTGTTTTCTAGAAATGCAAATTCAATTTAGTAAAAACTTACTCTCCTTATTTTTTAGGCACGCTTATTCCGTTCTTGATGTCCGGGACGTTCAGGTAAGAATCGTTTTTTTTTGGTACAAACATAAATAGTCAAGTTCACAATACTGAAAGGTTTTTAAGGGACTTTCTCAGTGTAACGGGGATGGAATTTAGCGTTTTTTTATGATTTCTTTCTTAAAGAATGGAATCCGATAACCAGTATGATTTTTTCGTTCATTTGAATAAATCATGTAGTGGGAAATAATTCGTTCGCATGTTTAGCTTTTATTTATTTCTTAATTATTTTTGGAGACTCCAAAAAAAATATCGCTGGACGGTTGACACTCCTGCGGTTTCAAAAAATGTCTATAATTAAAAATCTCATAAGATTATTAATCAGCGTTTAAAGTTTCGAAGTTCTCCGCAGCCGGTTAATCCTTTTTTATGAGGAAGTTTGTAGCGGCTCAAAATCAAATTTCACGTCCAAAATTTAAGAGGTTTCTTGTGAGAGTCGAGTATTTTTTAGTTTTATACTGAGACGGTGCCTGTTGCATTCGCAATGTAAATTTATGCAAGTATTTTCCGAAACATCGACTATAGCTTTTCATTACTGTTGTTTATTTTTCTACCGAAATGATAGGAATTTTTCTTTCTAAGTGTAAATCAGTTAAAATCATGTTTAATGGCATCCAGGGCATCAGATTGCTACGATTGCGGAACCCATGGGGCCACTACAGTTGGAAAGGTGATTGGTCGGACGACAGTCCAATATGGACACTTCAGTTGCGAGAAATGCTGATGCCACATGGTGCTTCGGACGGTGTCTTCTGGATCTCATTCGATGACGTACTCAAGTACTTCGATTGTATTGACATTTGCAAAACTCGGGTTGGTTGGAGCGAAGTAAGACTTCGGGGTACGTTGCCGCCTTTGTCGTCGCTCAGGCATTTGTCTTGCGTTCTTCTGACGGTACTTGAACCGACGGAAACAGAATTCACTCTTTTCCAGGAGGGTCAAAGGTTCGTAAGAAAAATATAAACAATACTAATACAAGGGAATTCCCATGAGAGTGAAAGAAATGAGTGAATTTTTCCAAGTCGCCCAAACAAAATTTAATTTTTTTAGTACAACTTTACAAAAAGCCAAAAAATTCCGGAGCCAGGTACAAAAGGCAATGTTTTACAGACGATAAATGGTGATAAAATCTAAACAAAAACGAATGATTTTTCCAAGTTTCTCTCGGGAATCGTTCCTGAACGTAAAATGATAAAACGATTGATAATTATCAACGTTTGATATAAATATTTCTTTGATTGATACGAATATGTAGGAATTCAGAAAAATCTCAAAGGTCTCAACTGGATCTGTGCGTCGTTGTATTTCGGACCCGGTCAGCAGCAGCCCCAGAAGTTGGTCGCTTAGTCGAGCACAGTAAACGACAAGTACGAGGTTTCGTTGGTTGTCACAAGATGCTTGAACGTGATCTATACGTAGTTGTTTGTCTCGCTTTCAATCATTGGCACACGGGTATGGAGGATACGTCCAGTTATCCCGAGTACGTTCTCGCCATTCATAGCTCGAAAAGACTTCTTGTTGAACAAATTTCACCACCGGCGTTTGTACTCGCCGATGCAATTATTAGTTTGACTCTGGCAAAAGGACAGCGTCACGAGGTAATCAAACCATTACCTACAAATAATGCAATTTTAAACTGGGCTTATCTGAAATTTAACTGGAATGAAAAAATTTCTTTGAAGTGTGTACAAAAGTTTTGTCTATCAATTGTTCTGCTTGGCGTTTACGCAAAACAAATCATTTTGAGACGATCAAAGACTATTAAATGAAACGTGAACAAACAAACAAATATAAAAGATAAAGTATCAATCAATAAATAAAAAAACAGTACAGTTATAAAATCTTTAAAGGGTTATGCTCTTCCATCAAATATTAGTAATCGCTTAGTGAGGGACTATCTTTTAGAGTTTCTAATCAACTTGGAAAACCCTTCAAGAGTATACGTACGATGAAAAAAAAAAGTATTAAAAAAACTATAAAAGCAACAACATTTTCTTGTTTGTTGATTTTTGTTGTTTGTTTGTTATATATTCTATTCCGATGAAACGAAAGGATATATAATTGTAATGGAATTATGATTAATTCATCCACAGGGACGGGAAGGAATGACTGCTTATTATTTGACCAAAGGTTGGGCGGGATTGGTTGTCATGGTTGAAAATCGTCATGACAACAAGTGGATTCACGTTAAATGTGATTGTTACGAGAGTTACAACGTTGTATCGACACGAGGACAACTCAGAACAGCTGACAGTGTTCCACCCCTGCACAGGTTTGTTCTTCAGTTCACACGTCCTTAAGAACAGACTCATCAAATTCATTTTCTTACTTTCAAAAAATATGATTTGTCATAAGAAAACGTAATTTTTTTCTCCATACCTGAAACGTTAATTGATAATAATATTTAAATGTTCATAATATCCGATTTTTTTGGATGCTTGACATATTTAAAGCACATAGCACTGCAGAAATTACTCTCTTGGAAAATATTTTATTCGCTAACGTCATAAAACATCTCTTCCATATCGTTAGTACATATTGATTCATCGCAGCATAAATTTCGAAAAAAACATGAATATTCAATGTTCATCGTAATTCACACCTAAAAAAAAGCTTACTCTTGGGAATACGTGTATTTAGTGGTGTCAAATATGACGCCATAAATTATTCGTCCAGCTCTTGATGGGCGACCTATCAATAATTCAGAATGTAAAAATCTTGCTGGGCATTTTTCTCCGACACAGTTCAGTTTTTTTTGTGAAAAATGAAAGTTTCGAGTTGTTCTTATTTTTAAAAAAAGTATAAAATGTATTTTTCTTCATTTCGAAATATCTGGCGATTCTAAAACAAATGAGAATTTACTGTTCATTCTTCGATAAAGCTCCTTAATGAGAATGGATTAAGATTATCAAATTTCAAACCGTTTAGTTCAAACGCAGGTAACTTTTGTACCCTTTTAACTATTTCCAATAATCACATCAATGATGTCTTCGAATTCGTAGACAAGTCATCCTCGTGCTAACGCAACTAGAAGGCAGCGGTGGATTCTCCATAGCTCATCGCCTCACTCATCGTTTGGCCAATAGTGGAAATCTCCACGATTGGGGTCCTCCGGATACGCAACATTTTCCACAGATCGATACTCAGGTCGAGGGTCTTCATAGTCCTCGTTTAATAACCTGAATAATGCAACAGTCCTATCATTGGTACAACTCTTGCAAATTCAAAAGAAAAAATTGGTTTCGGTGCTACATGTTGCAAATCCACGAGAGTAATCGTAACGTGAGAAACATTTAATACTTTAACGAAAACTCCGATGGATTTCATTGCGCAAGTATGTTCCAGCATTTCAAAACGTTACAAAAGCCAGTATTGCAGCTTCGAAAAACATACGAGAAAAAAGTGGAAAAAGAAAAAAGAAAAAGAGATTTTAAGAAAATCATCGAAAAGACAATTCGTCGTTGCGAGTGTTGTCTAATGTAGAACGACGACGTTCACGAAATACCTTGCTTGCGATATACGAACAAACAAAGACACAATTATTTTCTCAACTTAACGATTAAGTGTCTGCCGTGTGAATGCGACGAGCGACGAACGCCGGGACGAAGGTGGTCGAAGTTCTCGTCTCAAAGTGTAGGATTTATGAATCTCTTAAATAGTAAATATGTTATTATTATTATTTCTTATCAATATTATCGATTTATTTTCATATTAATTCAGAGTGTAGGTATGGCCACTCTGTTTTTTTCTTCTTTTTTAAACACGTTCTTTTTACATTTATTTACAAGTAAACTTGTTAAAAATTGTTTTCACTGTTGCGTAGGCTCGAATATTTTGTTTTATCTCCGACGTACCCACTGAGTTTAAGATCTTACTCCGGTTATATTAGTGTATTGCTAAGATACCAAAGATGTTCGGAAGGAGCTTAGCCTTTTGTGTTTAAGAATCTCTCGATTCCGTTGTAATTGAGCGACGTGAGTCTGAATTCAATGATGAGTGTGATTGTACAATTCTTTTAATACTCCCGGTTGCGTCGTTTCTGATACTTCATTCTCAGCGTTTCTTGAGAGAGATGTACTCGGGACGAACGATTGTTTTTTGATTTTTCACGATTTCAAAATGAGCATTTCCTTGACGTACAATCATGTTGAAAATTTACATAGTTTTTTTTTAGATTTGTTTTTATAAAGTTTATTCAGTGCGCTTTTACTGTTCATCTCATGTCCACTGTACATTTAATCGACAGATCTAAACAGAAATAATCTTTTTTTTTTATTTATTAGTATGTAATCGAAGCACAAACTGGGCTATAAATTATTCCATAATGAATTCTGCTTAATTTAATATTTACATGCGTGTAAAAAAACTCCCTATTATTGCAGAGTGATTAATTTTCGTGTTTTATGAATTTTTTTCACACGAATCTCATTGAAAAATTTTAAAAATCTCGATAGAAAATATTTCTTGGAGATCGTTGGTTGCAAATTGTAAATTTGAAAGATTTGTCTTTATACGTTCATTCGAAACAATTACTCGAGGCGTTCTATTGTTCATTCTATCGACACTGTTGGGGGAAAAATCGGAAAAATATTATTTCGTTGCATTTATATTTTTCTTTTTTTTTTTTTTTACTTAAATAGATAAGAATTCCGAAAGCCGTAAAAGGCTGAGAGTATAATTGTCAGGCATTGTTTTTTTTCCCGTGGCACAACCACTTCGTTATTGGCGATATTGGGAGAACAAAGAAAAGCCCACATGACATACACTTTAGGATGTAAAATAATGATATAAAGTTTCACTGGCGAAAATGAAAGCGCGATGGTGCCGGTGTACATTGTGACGTTACCATAAATTCTTCGTAAAAGACACAACAAAAATAGGAGAAAACGAAAAAAAAACAAAGAATTATTAATTAAAAAAAAAAAAAAAAAAAAAACAGAAATTAAACCGATTAAAAATAATTGAAAACTCGAGAACGAACATTTGTGATACTTAATGTTTGGAAAACGTCAAACTGCCGTATGCAATTTTTGTCTTCTGAAAATGGTTGACGGAAATAAAAGGATGTAGCACAAAGCCTTTATTTCGACAGTTCTTGCATTTTAATTAAAAGCGAGAAAGAGAAAATGAGATTAAAAAAAAGAAGAAGAAAAAAAAAACAAATAGAAACTTGAGATTGTCTGCACTCTATGTACTAAACCGAAACGTAGTGATGTGACAATATCTAACGCTGTGATCAGTCGATCACGTTTTTTTTTGGGATGCGAAACAGCCGCGGTTTAAAGGTGCCTGTAGATGTGTGATTGAAAACAAGCAAAAAATTTACAAACTTATTCCAAAGATTTAGAAAGAAAAAAAATAATAAATAACTAAGACAATTGTGTGAAACGATGAAATTGACAGTAACTGAGAGTTCTCGAGTGATCCGCTGCTTTGCGCAATATGCGAATTTTTCTGGACCACTAGGCGATTTAAAAAAAATTCCATTCGTTCGTAGCCATTGGTGAATGTTTTTATTTGTAATTGAATCTTTAGAATAGCGTTAGATTCCTGTTATCAAATATCCATCGATAACTCACAGTTATTTTTTACTCTCACATTGTTTAACTAAACTTCGGATCGCTTTTGGAAGAAGAAAACTTTTTGAAAAAGCTAGTTTTCTATTCGGAAAGATTTTCTGCTTAGCTTCAGCCAATTATCAGCTTTCGTTCGTTTTAATTATTTGCGGGTGATCACGAGGCTTAAGAAAATAGATACACACATACACACGTACGTACATGGAGATACTGACAATTATTAGAGACACTGGAGGACATAATATAACGCGAAGGCGCGCTCGCTTTTTGGCGATTCCGAAGGATTATTGAGCTGACCATTTGTGCCATACAAAACTGAACACTTAGATCCAAGAAAGACAAAGAAAAAGATAGAAAAAGAGAGTGAGAGAGAGAGAGAGAGAGAGAGAGAGAGAGAGGGAAAGAAGGGGAGATAAGAAAAGAAAGGGAAAAAACAAAGAAACAAAGAAAAACATAGTGATCGATAATAATTTTATAGCGAATCATTCCATTGGCACGTCACGATGTACCGCGAGACCCTTTTTTCTCTGACGACACAAAAACAACAAAAATTCTATTTTACATAACGCGTAGTTGGCGAGAGGAAGTTGTAATGTTGTACGAAGAAGAAAAAGAACGAAACAAAGCAAATATTCATATGAAAACTGAAGTAAAAAAAGAAAAAAAAAAACAAACAAAAAAAAACAAATAACATAATTATTAAAATAAAAAAGAACTGCGATTAGTTTTTACTTCTTAATTTTTGTTGTTTCCGGAGTTTTTGAGTGCGAGCGAAATATCACTCAATAATGTCGAATTTCGTAACGAGTATCGATTCGGCTTCGTGATAACGAGCTTCAGTATCCAGTGAATAATGCATAACCAAATAAATAGATATGAAACGAGATTAAATTGGAAATCTTCACGTGTCTCGGGATATTTTATCATCGAAATATTTGCATTTTTTGTTTTTGAGTAGGAAAGAGGTGCGAAGGAAAGAGAACAAAAAAATAACAAAGAATTGTACATACGTGAGAAAAAAAAAGATTAACAGAGAGTGAGTAATAGACAAACGGAGAGAGAATACAGGAAACAACGTCAGCATATTTATTCTATTTCAAGGCATCCAGAAAAATGTGAGATACAAAATAAATAAAAAAGAATAATAGAATGAAGAGGAGACAGAGAAAGAGAAGGATGGCAACACGTTTAAATTCGTACATCGCTGGTGTTTTACGTTTACAATTTAATTTGCATGCGCTTCTCGTCATCGCTGTCACAGCGTTAAACTATATGATAACGCCGTAATGACATTATTATTTTATTATTATTATTAGTATCATGATTGTTATTGAAAAGTTAGTAATATATTGAAGATCGCGATGAAAAAAAACCACACAATTAAAAGAGAACATGAGAATAAAAAGGAAAAGAGTGGCACGTCGACGGGACGAGTATGTCGTCGTTGATTGAGTGTGATATTAAAAAAAAAAAAAAAAAACAAAGCGTTAAATATGATTGCGAAATTTCCAAATTGAAAAATATTTGTTTTACTTTTATTATTATTTTTAAAACAATCTGCGCATTTCAGGGTTGTTTTTCTTAGAAAAATTGATCGATCTACGTGGAAGAATTATAGCGCATTTAGAGCGGATGAATTTTATAGTTAATTATTATATTTGTTTTTCAATAATTTCGCATAGAGATCATTGTTACTTTTAGAAAAAATTCGAATTTTTCGAGTAAATCACGAAGTTAGCAAAAGTAATGCGCGTTTGCAGTTTGCTATGTTTCTGTTTGTGCGTGTGTGTGTGCGTGCGTGTGGCTGTGTGGATGTGCGTTCGTCAAGGATACAAGCAAATCTGATATAAATGTGATATCCAACTTTTTCAATTGCCAATCGAGATCAGATGATGCAATACGTCTTAGTACATATATTTGCTCTCGTACGTGGCCACCGATCATTTCGATTTGATTTTTGGATTTTTTTTTGTTTTTTCGCTGAGTTTCGGGTTCTATGATCGACGCGAGTACTCGTTACGTCTGCACGTCGCCAGCCCAAAGTACCTAGACATACTATATTCTTAATATGTGAAAAAATAAAATAAAAAATAAATAATAATAATTAAAGTGAAATACGTGTCTCACTGTATTTGTATGATAATGCATAGAGTATGGATCCGTGAGGTCGTTGTCGTCAAAAACACGTCGGCCTTCTTAAACGAGATAAAACAGAGTGAGAATGACAGAAGGAAATAGAGCCAGAAAGAGAGGGAGGGAAAGAGAGAGTGAGAGAGAAAAACGATGAAAAAAATACCCCGTGTACTGCGTGTATAGCGCTCCATTTTTTGTAACAAGACATTAATTTTCTTGAAATCGAGAGAGAAAAAGAGAGAGGGAGAGAGAAAGATGTCGCTAAACAGCGTGACATTTATCATAGGGATGAGAATTCTCGTAAACCCTCCAAATAATGGGGATTAGCACCATTCGAATTGACAAAAAAAAAGAAAACAAAAAAAAATAGGTCTGCAATCTTCTTTAACATTTAATAATTGTCGATAATTCATAAATTATAAATGTTTAACGATGAAATGAATTACTAGCATTTTATAACATATATACATTGGTCATTATTTTGTCTGCTCGTCATAATGTTAAAGTTTGCCTTTTCTTTTTAATTTAGGAAACATTGGAATTTTGTTTCGTTGGTGCAAATCTCTTCCTATCCCCAATCCTGCTACGTCTGCCTGCCTATATAAAGGACGGATTTTATCACAAAACCTGTCTTAAATATATGTATATTTCTGTAGGCGAGAGGTTGGAAACTCTGAATGTCCGTAGGTTCGATACACCAATTTTTTGGTAATATCTTTAAAACGAAAAAAAAAATGGAGATTAATAACAACCCAGAATGAGCAATCAATTATGTGATAGACCCGTTAACAAAAAAGAAACAATGTGTGAGCGCTAAAAAAATTGATGATTCAGATCTCTACGTAAATATGGAAATAAAGGTGAAATAATTGCGTACATGATTATTATTGTTCGATCCAGATATGAGAATGAACAGGGCGAGGTGCAGAGGAAGACAGTCGTGTAATCGTCAAATGTTTTTGTCTTTATACTTTTGCCAACCACTATATTAAATATATATATAAATAAATAACGTAAATATTGAATATACTATATAGTATACATCCGTGTATATTTCCCACTATGCATATAGGTATGCTATATATATATGAGATAGAACTTCATATTTATTATATATTTAATATAGAATACAAAGGAGAAAAAAAAAATCTTGAATATTTACTACCGTATGTAAAAGAAGAACAAAATGATATCGAAATTGTGTTGTCCCCCGATTTGTATCGTGTAGGCACGTTTAATAATAAATCGAAATATTATCTACACAATGTTTGTATCGCTAATTCATATTTATTGTTTCATTCAAATATGATTCATATGGAAAAATTACAGTACTCATGAAACGAAATTTCATCGATTCAACAACAAGAAATTGAAGAAAAAATGAACCCACGATCAGACCAGCGTTTAAATTCATATAATTCAATATTCCATTTTAGAGATTTTTATGAAGAAAATAAACAATTCCAATCATATTTTAAAATAACAATTATTTGCACTGATTCTCGTCGCGTCTGATCAAAATATTTAAATAAATACTTCTCTCTCGGTTCAGCGTTCAGCGGTAAAAGATTAAATGCGCGACACTAGCGCCACGCGGTATGTGCGTTACTTGAACTCTTCCGAGAGACCAACTACCCAGCATTACCTTTGTTATTTGTTCTCCTTCTCCTTCCTGCTAGTCTTCATGAGCGTTGCACTCGAGTGTGGAAATTTATCAAAATTCAAAGATGGCGTCTGCTATGGATATTGACGACGAAGGCAGTGATTTACCCACTTCGGGCAGCGCAAAAGGCGATAAAAAACGATTTGAAGTGAAAAAGGTATGTTAATACTCAATTGAAATACTCCTTATATCAATATTTCGTTTAATTTCCACCTAATTCTATCGTACCAAAAACATCAATTTTCTAACCTCAATATGTAATTGAGCTTTGTCATTTTTTTTATATACACATTTATTTCTTGGTCATGCTCCCCTGTCGGCTTTGAAAATTTATCAATAATGTAAATTTTTTTTTATTTCAGTGGAATGCAGTTGCTCTCTGGGCTTGGGGTAAGTTTCCCTTTACATCTTATTTACGCGATTGAATAGACGTTTTATGTTTGGTTATTTTCAATTTCTTAAACTTTCCATTAATTTCATGATTTTCTTCTCTATTAATGGCGATAAATCGAGAATGTATTTCGTGTCTTTGTTTCCTGTTTACAACTACTTCGAACAAGCTCGAATTCTCGGACTGAACAATAATAATGAAATTGATAAATATGAATTTATTGCATACACAATTGTTCAATGATTTTGACCAGCTCCAAAACATTTTTTTTCACTCTTCACCTGTAATCAAGTAAAACAAAAGTAGTGAAAACACTGATTGGAAACTTTTTGTGTAACGATTTGCAGGTTGAAAAAAAAAAATAGTATATAGTTGAATAATACTGTTGAGCAATAGAAAAGATGTTTGGACAAATTCATCAGATTCTTAGTAGACTTTAGTGGATGAATTTTAATATGTATCATATTTTTGGCTGTCATTTCACATTTGATTAGAAAATAAATTTTCCTAGAAAGGTCAATTTTCATTAGTTTGGATTAAACTGAAAAGTGTATTATACAGACATCTTTTCTTATTTGATAGATTTGATTTTTTTAAATCAGTAAGAGGCTCTTGTCGTTTGATTTTTCATAAATCTGTTGTTTTTATTCTTGTTTTTTATTCGGATGGCAAAAATAAGAAGTAACTGAATTTTTCCATTATAATATTCTGTTATTTGGTTTTATGTTCATATTCCCACATAGTATGTATAAAATATCCAATATTTTTAAAGCACGTACATTTTTATTACACAAGATTTATAATGAATATAACTTCCACATTTTTCCTTAAAACTAAGCACGTCCTTGGAACAAGTTTTGTGATACCGCAAGTTTATAATATTTACTAATTTGGATATATGGATATAGATAAGATACAACTTTTGACAATTGATATTTTGCAGATTTGTGTAATAGGCAATAATCCCTCATATTTTTCCAAAACTATTTAATCAATTATTTAAAATAATGCGTCTTTCTGTTTTGATGGAACACACAAATTAAAGTCACTCATTTCCATCATTTCTTTTTTGATTTTTAAGTGCATTATGAAAAATTCCATAAATGTGTTACATAAATATCCAATCCACGAGTGAACGGAGAAAAAACCATGATGGAACTGTAAAGATACTACAAATCTTCATCGTTAATTCATTGATCACTTAATTTTATAGAAAAAAAAGAGAAAAAAAAGATTTTAGATTCCGTAGACTTGTTTTTAATAATTATAAATATCGATTGATAGATATTGTGGTCGACAACTGCGCAATCTGTAGGAATCACATAATGGACCTCTGTATCGAATGTCAGGCGAATCAAGCTTCAGCAACGAGCGAAGAGTGTACCGTCGCTTGGGGAGTCTGCAACGTGAGTTGAAACAATTGTAATAATCATGTGATGCTCAAGAAAGTCTTAACAATGCTTGAAAGCGTTTGTTACGAAAACGTCTAAGCAAATCTGATTTGATTTCTAATTTATATCGTTTTTTGTTGCATAAGTGACAAAATTTGTTATAATTGGGAAATATTTATTTGGCTGTGCAGCATGCATTCCATTTCCATTGCATCTCTCGTTGGCTCAAGACTAGGCAAGTCTGTCCACTGGACAATCGCGAATGGGAATTTCAAAAGTGAGTATTCTGCTGATACGATATTTAGCTTTTTATTAAGCTTATTTATGTACTAGAAAGAATTATAGGATGAATGATAGCAGATATTTCGAGGGTCGAGGTGAGGTCTATTAGGTCGAATATCATATTGATGTTCTGTTTTAAAGATGATTGCGAATTGCGATGGAGGAGCAATTGCTTTTTTTTTAGGCTGAGACAAGTAGTCACGCAAATACGAATTTTTATAATTCGTTTCAGGTATGGGCATTAAAACAATGCTCTCAGTTGCCTCGTACTAAGGAACCCAACAGGATCTCATCACCAATGTCATCGGTATGATTAACGAACGATCCGTAACGAGCTAACAAAAAATTCTCCATTGTACAACAGCTGCAAAACGATTAACTATTGCGCTTGGGCTAGAGTTACGTAACGATGAAAATTTCAACGATGCTGACGCAATATCGAAACGCCCGTGAACGACTTTTCGTATCGCTAACAACAACAACAACAATATTGAACCACTTTTTGCAACGTTATTAAATTCTCAGAGACTTAAGGCAATTACGATATTTCATTTGTTTCCGGCTATACGGATCCCGTGTAAAACATAGTTTTAAGACATTAATAAAAAAAAATTTACTAGACCCGTTTCCGTTGAAAAGGAAATCTTATTTTAATCGTTATCCTGTTACATTATTTTATTATTTTCATCTTTTTGGTTTTCACCAATTCAATTTTTCTTCCCGATCGATTTTATGTTGCCTCAAATTTGGTGCTCACAACCACTCTTTCCTAATGCCGTTTTATTTCCACATGAGTCCAGTCAAATTGTAGCAAATCCCTTTCATAGAGATGGCTATATTTTCATTTCCGAGTTTTGTGTGGAATTTGGGGAATTTTATTGATGAAAATCAACTGTCAATGTGATTATTGAGTGAAAATCCTCATGGGCTCAATAAACCTGTTGATTAGAATGGATCAAAAGGCTTATTACTTCCAAGAAATTCGTTTGGATTTTTTTCTTCGTCTCTTCGTAGTGTAAATGTTCTAAGAGAAAAGTTGAGAAGACAGCTCAACGTTTACCCTTTTTGAAAAAAATACTCGATAAAATCTTAAGAGAGAAATACCTTCGGACGAGTTAATAACTTGAGTTTTTATGATTATTTCCTACGCAGTAGTCAAAAATCTTAATCACTTGGACTTAAATATTTAAAAACATTGAATACAATGCATTTCTTTCAACAAATAAATCATACAACTCTTTAAACTTGTCTCAAGGTGATATTTGCACTTAGGAGCCGTCAAGCGAGGTCATAGGGGAACAGTTTTTGTTTTTAACAAAAAAAGTTGCACACTATCCCGACCCGACTTTAGGAATTTGTTAGTATTGAAAAAGCTCCTAATGGACGAATTTGAGAAATCGCTTGATTGATTTTGTGAAAAAATTTCCATATAATTTAATATACTACCCATTTTTGCTGTCAAGTGATTCTTGGCGAATGTAAATACCGTTTACAATTTTTTGCAAAATAACTCTTTTCACAATTATTTTTCGTACGTTTTGAATGTGTTTCAAAATGTATGATTCCGGCCACGAAAAATGATCCTTGATCCCTTTACTTCCATAGTATTTAAAATGAACATTTTTTTACTCATCGGTCATTATTTATCGGTCTATTAGAAAGAATTGTTTTGGAAAAAGTAGTATTTCAAGATACCACCGTATTGCAAAGGGTCAACAAACTTTGCGAATACTTTGTAAACATTAAAAAATTCTTAAATCTGATGTATAATTGACAAGGAGATTTTCTGGTCACAAGAGAATAATGTGAGACTCTTTTTTCTTTCTTGAAATATTAAGACTTTCAACAACTGTGCGAGAGAGATGATGGAAAAGAATACTTTTTTCTTGGTCATTTCTGATATTTTTATCGAAATATCGAACCTCTCCGAGTAAAAAGAGCAAGAGGCTTTTTTCGCGACCAAACGATTGGAAGATCACCTGGAAAAAAAAAAAATTAATAGAATGATTTTTGGCAACTGCAAACAATTTTTTAGCCAAACAAATGTGGTTATTATTCTAATGAAATCTTTATTTTTTAAATTGCGATCAAACATGAATGAGATAAGAAATATCTCGTGTAAAAAAAAAAAAAAATGAATACAACTTGGAAAAAATTAAGATGTGGATTCCAGGACTTAAGAACACAGTTAAATATATGTCGTCGAAGGTCATATTCTCTTTGAAGATATCGTCTAGACTGGACGTGAGGAAGTCTCTAAGAACGTGTCTGATAATTTCTGAAGATATTTTTTGAGCGTTCTTTTAAAATTTGTCTTTTCGAGGCGACCGAGAAGGATAAGATTATCCGGTCTTATCGAATGTGTGTCGTATTGAGAGGTTGGAAAAATGTTGTCAGGAAAAGTCAGGTATGTCAGTCAATATATTTGGTGTTTAAATTCGAGCTACGACGACGTGAGTTTTTTCAAATTATTCTTCAAAATATTTTCACGTTCATTTATAAATATTTTCTACTTTTTTTAGGTCATAAACATTTTCCAGATTTATAAATGAAGAAATGCAACGAAAAGGTGGCCAGAGGAGGAGACATTTTTTTTCATTCCACCCAGAGACTAGCTCGGTAGTCTCTTGATATAATCGAGAAGAGGAGCGGCTTCTAATCCGAGCATACAGCGAAAATTAGATCTTTGAAAGAGAGAAAGACCAACCAATATTACCAAAAGGGTTTTCACATTTTCTCGTCTTGAACCAGTTCTTATATGGCGAGCCTACGTCGACCAACTCTTTTTCTCGAGTCTATTCTCTTTCTCTTTTTATCTTCTTGAATCAATTTTTTTATCTTCTGTTTTTTTAACTCTTTCACCCTCTCTCTTTCATTCTCTTTTATCCTTTATCCTCGTCTTGGTACCGTAAAATCCGGATCTATGTAATAACCGTGATCCATAAATTCTTGTCTCATTCACGTTGAATGAACATTGAAGCAGGATTTTCGGAATCTTCGACCGTGCACGTCGAATTTCTGAATGGAAAATCATCTGTTCCTCTCTCGACCCTCTCAACCCAACTCCATTCATTGCCCTTTTAATAGAATTTGAACAATGTGAAATCCCGAAAATCTGGTCACCAAGCTTAACAATTATCTTCTTTTCCCAAGTTCTGCAAAAGACTTCGTATATGATTTGCTTTAATTGTCATCATTTCTCAATAACATAATCAATTCTTACCCGGCAAATGTGAGTCGTTGATTCGCAACTTGTCACCTTATTCATATCTGCTCGAAAAAAAGTTTTATTGATAAAAAATCTTCGAACAGAAGCGGATATGACGTGAGTTTCTTCGGGAGTAACAAGCAATTGAAATAGCGAAAAGTACCAGTGACCAAAGTGACCAGGAACTTAAATTCTTTACAAAACGTAAATTTGAATAGAACTTTGAGAATCCTGCATGGTGGAAACGTTATTTAATGTCTTTCGAAAATTCTTCTTTGTTTCCTCGTCTTGTTGGCTCACTAAGACGTTGAAAATGTAAAATAAGTAAATTTCCAATTAATAATTCGTTTGATAATTTAGATATTTGTACCAACCTCTACGTCTATTATGTATTCCTAAATTTGTCATAAAATAATCGACATATAATTTTTATTGACTACGTAAAATTCTGTTTCTTTGTGATCGAAAATAATGGATTTGGTGACATTGAATCGAACTGGTTAGTTTTTTTTTTTTCTGTACTTTTATATTCTTTATCTTTCATGGGCTTTTTGGACTATTCTTTCACGTCGTTCGGTACACAAAATACATTTCTTTAAACAACTGGAAACATTAAAATTGTTTTGTTTCTCTTTAATTCATCACCAGGTCACCTTCAAAGATCGTTTTAATCGAAGTTCAGATATTGTGTGATAGAGAATTATTCGAATATTCCACGTTGACTGCAATTATTTTCAATATTTAATTTTTATTTAACCAACGGGTATTTTCAGGGTAATTTTTATCATGAATTTGAATCATGAATGAAATTTTTGTTTTAAAAACATTTTTTAGAGAAGCGAGAGAGAGAGAGAAGAGAAATGAAAGCCAGTTAGTGAGAAAAAGAGCGAGAGTGGGATTCTGTGGAGCTTTTTTATTTGATATTTTCGGCCGAATTTTAACCACGTAGTTCGAAAGAGATGGTCTGGCGACGGTAAAACGTTTGGGAGATGGAATATAAATATGATTTTAGTTAAAGTCTCGTTTGTATAGAAGCGTCGAGCCAGTGTACGTCAGGTACGTCAGGTAATTGTGGGAAAAGTTAAAGCAGAGCAGCATGGTCTGCCCCTAGATTTGGAAGCTTTGCCTCTTCCTCTTCCTTCCTCTCTTCAGGCCTATCGCACCTTCACCGCACGTCGCACGCTGGCAAAAAATGGCACTTGCATTAATGTGTATATAGTGTCGCGAGTGCAAAGAGGGGCGGAGAGCTGGTTACGATAGTCGCTATAGCCACGAAGGCTTCATTTCCGCCGGAAACAGAATCCCCCTCATTTTCCCTTTCGCATTTCTCTATCTCCTTTCCTCTTTATATCTGAATATCTCGATTTTTCTTTCCCTAATTCTGTCTCGGCGAAGATCATTGAGGAATTAGTCTAACGTCGTTCGTTGACTCCTTTTTTATTTATTTATTACTCAAGTCTCGACAGGGATTAAACTTTCGCATGGCAAAGAAAGTCCCGAAAGGGATTTATTTGAATATTGTTATTATTATTATATGATTATATTATTATTAATTATGATTTTAATAATAAATATGTGCCAATTTAGTAAACAAAAATGACGAAATTTTCAAATTTTTCATCGTTTCAGCAGCTTTTGATTGCCACTGTTTTCGGATCATAGGGTAAACTGTACGACCAGTGAATGGATGACATCAGTTTTTTTTTGTTAAAAATAAGCAAGGCTCATAAGTTGTCGATTTACATTAATTAAAAATTAGTTTTTTTAAAGAATTTCGCTTCTTATTTAACAACTTCTCCAATTTTATTTCTTGCAACTACCTGCACTAATTTTTTTTTACTTCGAGAAAACTGTACTCTCGGAGCTCGAACAGGTGGAAAAGGTTTTCTCGTAATATTTTTTTATTTTACGGTCTATCTAGATACTGCAGTTTCGTTATTTGCTCATTGACTTATCAGTCTACTATATTTTACGAGTTCACGGCAGAATTGGTGGGCGTTGCTGTGTAGACCCCGTTTGTCGCCGCAAGTGTCCTCCCCGAGGTTGTCGCGGTAACAAGTATATAATTTCTTCACTCGAAATTTTATTTTCGCTTCGTTATTTGTTTCTCTTGTCACGAAGTATTTCACTTTTTCTGCCGGACACGTAATTGAAGGGAACAGAAAATTTTCCGGAGATTTTATACCACGTGAAAATCGCAAAATCTAAGTAACGTTTTTTTGTTTTTTAATTTCCGCTTTTTATTTCTACTTTTTTTCATTTTCGTTCCTACATTACTTTCTTACGGTTTCTTATCACGAATGATAACTGATTCTTGTTGAATAAGTGCAAGGTCAATCGTTGGGCGCTGATTTTTAGCTTTAGCCATTTTTTTCATCAATACAGACAGAATATCAACTTTACAATGAATGATTCCATCATTTTTGCACATCGTAGTAAAATCGGACAATTGTTTTGAATTTTATTATTTAAAGATTCCGCGTTTTTTTGTTATTTCCTTGTTTACTTCCTCGGTCTCGGAAGGACGAACGGATCAAAAGCAGCCATCGAATATTTTTTACCTTCTCTCAACTCGACTTTTCGATATAAATCCACGAAGCGCACACACGCGAGACACCGCTGTGTTTGGTGAATATATCAGGGATTCTTCACTTTCCAACCCCCGCTTCTCACCCTTTAAAATGCTTTCTCACTTTGCCACATATTTACGGTATGGGCTGTTCCACGTTAAATAAACCTCATTCTTTTCTTAGCGCAACGGTTATTTAGTTTTCAATGACAAATCCATTGTAAATGAATTACTGCTTTTTTCTACTTATTTTCTCGTTTTCCCATCCGTAAGAAAATTGCTAAACCACTGCAAGGAGACTTCAAAACGACAGAGTTGCCTCGAATAAAAAAGCAACAATAAAACGTCCACAGAGAAACTTAATTACATGATTGTTTTCAGGTTTTAATAATTATCTTCCGTTACTCGTCGAGAACCAGAAAGTAAACGTAACGAAACTGAAGTTATATCAAAACATCATGGGTTGCCATGATGTTGATTTTTTGTTTTTATTCTATCGTGTCAACTATCGAACAACGTACAGTGCTATTTTTTAATGGTTGTTTTTAGGCTCAATTGCGTTTCAAAGTGACGTTGAGAGCATGAGTACTTTTTAGTTTCGGGTGTAGTTGAAAACTCATCCAGTAGAGAAGTGATCATACATTTAAAAAAGGGTTTTCTTTTTGTCAAGTTTTGATTGTTATTTTCAATGGCACAAATTAAATTTTTCAACGTGCAGCCTGATTAAATAACTATTGAAAACTGTTGAAAAACTCTGTTGGACTCTGTTGGAAATTTGTTGTAAAATATCGTCCTATTTCTTGTGAAATTGCCTACATATTGTGCACAAGAACAAACGTGTGAATGTGTATATATATAAATATAGAAAAAAGACGATGTCCGTTTACTTATGCCCTCGTATGCCAGTCTTTCTTTTCCTTCACAATCGCTTCGATACTTGTCGTTGGTGGGAATTTTCCTGTCCCGATTTCTTTGTTTTCTCGGACCAACATTAAACCTCTTACACAGCTCTTGCAGCTTTTTCTCACGTCTCACCAATCCAGATTTTACCGCAGCTTTTTCCCGTTATTACTAAATAATACTAACATGTCTATTTTTTCCTTTTAAAGAACACACAAAAAACATTTTCTCGAATAATCCACGTGGCGTTTGTAGCGTTTTAATAAAAAAAAAAAAATAACGCAAGTGTTCAACCAATAGTTTCATAGAAGACCCTGATCTGTCTCGAAAAACATTGATGCACGTTGTAAAAATGAAGAGACCTCAGACTTCATTGATTCATTATGTCCAACGATTATTTTTGATGCGTTATTAGGTATATATTGATTTCTCATTTGTGTTTTGTAAATATTCTTACATTATGTTCTTTGTACTGTAAGTTTTAGCGAAAGATCTTAAGATCGAAGATATCCAGAGTCAAGTAAGGCCTCCGCATGATTGAAGTGAGTTTTTTCTTTTGAATACGATTTTTCAGTAGCTTTGCAACCCTTCTAGGCGTTATTTGCCTCCGGCACCTTAAGTCTCGAGTACGCTATACTCGCGATATATACATAACCGAGGTTTATTTGTAAAAAATCGGAGTTAATTTTGTTGGGGAGAGTAAATAAGGGTAGGGTTTGGGGAGAGTAGACAACGAAGGTTGGCAGTAGTGCACGGGAAGATTGGAAGTTGGGCTTGGGGAAGAGCGAATCTTCGTCAGGGTGAACATACACTCGAGGATAGGCCAAGTGAATGAGGCAACTGGGGAAGTTGGTGGAACGGGGATGGAGGGGGGAAGAGAAGAGGAGAGCAAATGGGGATGGCCTCGGAGAGTTTGAAGCAACGTTCGAAGTAGAGGAGGTCGCGGCGATGGTGGAGGTCGTTCTCTCCGTTCGACGTTGGCTAGCGAGCATCACGATGGCCTGACTGACCGAGCAGGAGCAACAAAGGCTTCCTAAGAGCCCTTCACTGCCTGCCCATCCTGACTCTCGAGCACTCACCCTTTCTCTCTTACTCTCGTCTTTCTCTTTCTCTTTGTCGATCAGTCTTTCTCTTTCACTCTCATCCTTTGCTCCATCATTCTCTCTAGAACAGCAACATCCAGCTGGACCAACCCCTCACCCTTTCTACTTCCCCGAGAGTTTTTCCCTTGCGTGCATCACCTCGGCCAAACTCTCTCCATCCTCCTCTTTGCTTTCTCTTCTGTCTCCTCCGCATCGTCGACGAGTGACGACGTGCTCTCCTCACTCTCCCTCCCCCTTCCTCTCGCCAAAACCCCTCACTTCGTGACGTGATTGCCACCCAAATGTGTTTACCCGTAAACCGTATCAAACCGTCGGTGTGTACGCGGCTCTATCTCTCTTCTACACTCCCTATTACTCCCTATACAACGTGAGAGCGTTGTTCGCTCTCTGGCTATGACCACGTTGAGCTCCATCACTCCCTTTTTCATGCTCCTCCATGTCCGGCAACACCACGTTTTTGTTTTTTTGTTATTTTTTCGTTTTTTTTTCACCTTTTTTTCTTTTTGCTTTTCGGATATTTCTCGGTGACTTTGTTTTTTTTTTTCCTTCGCTATTTTCGCCCCTCTGTATATACCGGAGCTTTGAATTTTTTCGTAAAATCAAACCACTCGCAGCTATCACCCTATCCTTCTATTTTTCTCCCCCAAAGTTACTCTTTATTCAACAATTTTCCTTACTAAATTGAATTTGTAACCGAAAAATAAAAAAATAAAAAAATCGTGGTAAAAATTCTTGACCAACGACGAATTATACGGGTTTATCAGTTTACTGGTCAACGCATATGTATAAAATCACACATCTATATACACGTCATTGTACTTGACCAAAAACACAGTTAACAGGACGTTTGCTGCACTCCTGGTGGTCTGTACTTGTAACAACCCTTCCATACTTCAAACAGACAAATTGCCGAATGAAATCGAAAGAATATTACAAGAGGCATCGACACATGTGTAATTATCGTCCATGCCCAAACTCCGAAAAAGCGAAGATGATCCGGACGGACGTCAGCGCGTGATTTCTCGAGTGTATTGACCGTCCATAAGGCTATGTTTACGACGATCAGAAACGTTATCAATTCCTTGCCTGGTTTAGCCCTTGAAGATGTTCTTCTTCGCCAGGCAATCTTATACAAAACAGAAGACGTTGATCCATCGAAAAACTCTATTTTATTTATTTATTTTTAAGACGATATTTTTCATATACCTGGACAAGAAGAGTCTGACTGGTACTTTGTACAAGTGCTATGAAATCTGCCCCCAGGGAAAGTCCCCAGTTCGGTCCTATTGTCAATACTCCACCAACGGCACCGAATAGACAATGCAAGTAAACGCCTGCTTGAGCAGCAGCCAAAAGCGTTGAATCCAAATATGGTGGAGGCTTCGTGCTCTTTAACTCGAGCTGTCGAAGCTTCAGAATTCCACCTATTGCTGCTAAAGCACCTGGTCATATAATTATATTCCTATTATTCCCCATTTATTTCATCGTTTGTATTTTTTGTCAATTATTTTCATTACTATATTGTTTTTTAAGTTTTCATATATTTTTTCATTCCCATATAAAGTATCAGCATTTCTTATATGAATCCAATGCCAGAATTTAAACATTTACATGCAATACGAGTTTGGATTTGGAATCAATATAACAACTGACCTGCTATCATTATTGCAGTTTCCAGTGCTGTTACTTGTTCTATTGCCATCATCGGTTTTGATTCTTTGAGAACAAAAAACATAATGAGGCTCAGTATCGTAGCAGCTATGACCAAAATTCCGCCAAATAATCCTCTGAAATACAGATAAAACGTCAACAATTTTGGAAATTTGTTTAAATTCGGAAAAATAATATATCGTTATGCAGAAAAATAATTCCCATTAGAACTCATGTACTCAATGCATAACCGTATCTTTGTTCTTCATTAAGTTATTCTTGACTGGCAGAGAGTCGTCGGAATATACTAAACTTTTCTTTTTTTAATAAGGAATAAAGGAAAAATACGTGAAAAATTGAATATAAAAGTTGAGTTAACGAAAAACTCATTTGAAATCTTTAAAAAATTCGAAAATCGATAAAAGTCTGATTTTTTCAATGTTCAGTTGTTTTTAATTAAATGAAGTCCCGTCATGAGTTCTCAGTTCGTCGATGATAGTTACGCAATTAAGAAAAAGTAAGAATTTGTTCTATTACTTGAAAAAAAAAAAAGAAAAAACGTTATTTGAGAACCTATTGATCATAAATTCCAATAATTCATAAACTTTATAAAATAAAAAGTGTTGAAATTTATTTGTTAGTGTGTACCTGTGTGCACTGCTGCAATCGATACTCAATTGATACAACGATCTCGTAGCTCCGTCCGTCTTTATAAAAACTTTTTTGTCAACCCTTTTCCACATCTCATAAAGTATGACTGCGCAAATGAGGCTGAACTCTATGGTACATGGAAAAAGGAATGGACTCGCATCTCGCAGCAATGTTTTTAAGAGACCTTTTTCGCTGGTTTCGTGATCGTGTAATTCCAAGTGTGCCATTTCGTCCCTCGTCTCTTCAACTAGAGCCTATCAATTCATTAATTTCTTCAAAATATATCTTCGTATGTTGACCTGTATTTATAAATGACTATTCATTTAATGAAGTTTCCTCCGGGGAATGCACCTGAGTATCTTAAATAAATAATAATATGGATCCGAGTGGAGTTTTCGTTTTTATGTTTTCAATCATTTTCGACGATAACACGTTTTATTATTTGTACTAAAATGAATTTCATTTTTTTTTGCTATTACTGTGAACATTAAACTTTTATTTAACTACACGGAAAAACAGATTTTGTTGGAGTTTTAAATATTATGTTTGATACGTTAAACAAAATTATTTGCGGATATTAATGTTTTGTTTTTCAACAGCAATGTTTGGTTAAACAACAAAATGTACTGTTTAAATGAAAAAAATTTGGTTTATATTCACAAATAATTTGGTTAAAAGTATCCAAAAAAAATATTTGCAGTTCCAACAAAATTCATTTTTCCGTGTGACAACTGTTTAACGTTACATCTGACAGTGATGAATTCGCCGAGGAAGGCGATAGCATAAATGTTCATAAAGTGGCACATATGCTTTGGTCGTTTTGGTATGTGTCTTATTGCATCGATTATTTGGATACTCGATATATGCTGTATTCTGTTACCTGTAGCCATTCGCAGAGATTGGTAGCTATCATGTGCATGAGGCCCAATTTGGCGAGGGCCCCGTGCTTAGCGAGTTCGAGATCCTTGCTGTTGAGGAATATGAAGTGCATTTGAGCGGTAACCAGTAGAAGCCTTGCACTCGGTGTAATGGCCCTGAATGGACCGCCGGACGCGATTTCCGCACCGATTTGCAATCCAGTAAATACTAACGAACCGGCGCCGAAGCCAACCGCTCCTAGTCGCAGGCAGAAGCTTCCGTACTGTTGTGCCTACCAATTTTATTTTCATCATTACATTCTCTCTGTTTCCTCTTTCCACAAATCTTTGTTTGTTTTTTAAAGATTTTTTTGTTCGATTCAATTTATTATCATCGTAAGATTCTGATCGTAGTGTTATCGTTAGGATTTCAAATATCGAATTCTAATTGTTATGCTAATTAATATTGTTATCGTTACCTGAATATTTCTCGATTTCGATGCGTATTCCTCAAGCCCATAAGTACTTTCCTCCTTTCCATGATGTAATAATAATCTTTTAACAGCTTTATCACGAAACAAAGTTGTGTACATCGTTACAACAAACGCTACGCTGACCAGATACAAATAGAGATAAAAACCCTAAGGGTAAAAAAAAACGAATTTTTCATAAGAAACTAGATGTTTAATGTCATTATTTATCAAAGAATTGTTGTAAAAATTAAAAATATGCAAATGCAAATTTAAATATGTTCAAATTTGTATATTTTTATATATTTATTTGACAGATTTAAGAAGTTTAAATGTTTTCAAAGCTGAGCTGAATAAATCGATGAAAATTTTGGCAATATAAATTCAAGGTCGTTTTGTTACTTGAATCATCGAAAATATTTGATATTCTGTAAAAAAATTATTTAGGAAATTTGAAACTTGTACCACAAAATAAATGAGTGAGTGCGAAACACGAGACGTTCATAATCGAATAATTATATAATAATTTACTATTTTAACGATTTGGTAGCGACTTTTTTATGCGCCCAATTTAGTGACTGCCGTTATCAGGTTTAGCTTAACAAGTTACTATCATGAACGAGAGATCCACCATGTTAACGCTCTTTTGCTCGTTAACATAAATGTTCGAACCTCATTAACGATGGTTGTTGTACGTATTAAGTATGGTTACGATGATGGAACATAAGCTTTCGAT
This sequence comes from Campoletis raptor, assembly GCA_948107755.1. Classification (NCBI taxonomy): domain Eukaryota; kingdom Metazoa; phylum Arthropoda; class Insecta; order Hymenoptera; family Ichneumonidae; genus Campoletis; species Campoletis raptor. The sequence continues at coordinate 29,371,687 of OX403622.1, read as the reverse complement.
GAGAGAGTAGAAGGAGGAAAATTAACGGCTGATGTAGTAATAATAGACGGTTAACAAAGCTTTATTATATTCGTGGGACATACCTGGTTCAGAACCGCCGGAACTCTGTGACTGACGCTCGCTGTGACCGGGACTGCAATTCCAACGACGACCAATAATTTTGCGTACAAGGTGCTTATCGTCGAGATCAATTCTGCTCGATGTTTCAGCTTTTTATGAAGATACGAAGCTTCTGAATTTTCGCTATTCTTACCGTTTGAAAATCTTTCTAGGATTCGGTAATCGTTCAATTTATTCATTGTATAATCAAGAACAATAAATTATCATAACGATTATGTCAATGGGGAACATTTTTTGACGGTTTTTTTACGTCTTCAATATTACAAGAGGTTTTCCAAACATTTTTTGTCGCTAGAAACTATTCTAGTTGCCTAATTTATTCATCGCGTCAAGTTTTTCCAAAAGAAGAGATCCGAATTTTAAAAGTAGAGTTTATGATGAATTTTTATGTGTCTGTTCTTTAACAAAAATTGTTCAGGTCAACAACTGTTTGTTTGAATTTCAATTCTTCCTCCAATCAAATTCACATGATAAATTGTCTAAATTGAAGGTAAAGCTATCATTTAAGTTCAATGGATTATTAATGATGTCGGAATATAATAAATTTACGAATTTTTATTATATACCGTGCTATTAACTAGATATTAATTAATGTTTTGATTTTTTGGTTGGTGTTTTTTTGATTGACGGTTCTCCTACCTTTTTGAAGTGTTTCAACAGCATTTAGCGGAGTGCTCGATGTATTGACCGGTGTCAATTGCAAAAGATTTTTAGGATGAGAATGTTTTATTTGATTATCGACTTCGTTATTACGATTTGACGAAGAATAACTCGTTTGTGTACCACGAACATTTGACATCGATGTTGAACTCTGAGCGATTTCCTGTTCCTGGTTTACGCAAGAAGGCAGAGACATGTTGCTGCCGATACCCGAGAAAAGAGCTCTGAAACAGTTGGCATTTCATAAAGTACTTTGCTGTTTTCCTCTCTCTTTCTTCCTCTCTCTCTCCCTTCATTTCTATCGTGTTGGTGCATTCTCTGGAGTGTTTCGTGTTTTCCGTCGAGAGTTTCCGGATCGGATAACACATGCACGACAATGTTGACTCCGAAACAACAAGCACAGCCAGTAAACAGAGGACATCATCGTGCATGCCACTTTCATTCGTCGTTGTTTTTGTGTATTTAATTCTACGTTCCTCCCGTATAACGACTATAAACAACGTCATTAGCCAAAGCTCTCGTTACTCTCTGAATTTATGTAACAATATATCTTCCTATTTTCACCTTACATGTTAATTGTTCCGTATTTTTATTCATTCGACATTAAACTTTCCAACAGATTTAAAAATCACGATATAAAACTAGTGCCGAATACTTTTTCTTGAAAAATTATTTCTTACCCAATGAGAGCTCGACGATGATGAAGTATCGTATTGAGTGCAATACTCTGGCGTCGTAAACTTGAAGAACGGCCATTACGCGGCACTGAGTAACAACACTCTGTACCATCTATTTCAACGCATGTTAATTCTGCTGATAAATCTTGCCCCTTAGGACATGATACTTGTGATCTAAGTACCGGTGGTTCCACTGACTCAAAACTGCAATTAAAAACAAAAATTATAATAATTTCAAAAATCGCAGATAAAAAATTGTTTAAAACTGCATTGACACTAGTTGGATAGTACTGGGCACCTGAACTTTCGAAGACTTGAGTATACGACTGAATTTAAGAAAAACGCGACAATGCGACCAACTTCCTTATTCAAAATTTCAAGGCTTTTTTATTCTAACTCTTTACGTGGATTAGCGAGCAGCGATTTAAATGTTTGACATCATTCGTTGTCCGGCCGATGCGACTCTTAAAATAAAATAACAAAATATTTTCATGCACTCAAAATGTTGCCTAGTAAGTACGAAAACGAGTAAATAAAGTGAACAAGGCTTTGTATTAAAATAAAAATTCTTCTAAAACAACTCATTTCCGACCGTTCAAATAGTGTCCACTCCTTAATTTAGGAAAATAGCAAATATCTTGAAAACGGTGAGGACTGGTTATTGTGAATTCCACACAGGAGTCCAACGATTTGCCTCAACACCTTGCCCTCCTTTAAGTATTGATATCGACGTTTAGCACATTCTGTACATTGTTAAGTCACATGTTTCGAATGTTTTTTTCTAACACTCGTGAGGACTCGGAAAATAGTTTGTGCTTTGAGACAAATTGTTAGCTCAAATAGAAAAAGAAACTAAAACAAATGTGTTCAGCATACGAAATATTAATAATCCAAACAGTTGACTCTTACGTTAGCGTTGAACTCTAAAAAAATACTGAGTTTGTTGATATTTTATTCGCGATATTTTTTCCACAAAAATTATCATTTAATTTACGTGAATTAGATGAAATTTACGTAAATTATTCAATAAAATTCATTTCGATTGGTATTTTTGTGAAATTGTGATCGATATAAAGATATCGATATCGACTAACTTTCCACTAGTTTCGTTCGCCATTTATCCCACAAATCGTAAACTTCGAGCTACTGATGTCTTTTCCGTGGAAACTTTTCCAGCCGATTTGTCCTCGGAACTTTTTAAAGGACTCTCGACGAGGTCGTAGGTTTGGAGAGCGAGAGGTGAAAACGTTTCGTTGAAAAAAAAAAATAAGAAAAAAAAAAAATTATTCCATCGTGTGAAACGTTCGCTAGTATCACAAGATGGCGAATCAATCGGGTTTTTCTTATCGTTTTTTCTTCACTATTCTTGCAGTCCTCGAAGTTGCTGAGTGATTCGCGGTTCTTCGTGAAAACTTTCAGATATTCTGTTTGTTCTCGTATATTCATACAAAAAAACCAAGATTTTCAATGGTAAACTGCAGTTAGATTTTTCGATCTTAAACCGTTTTTCTTCATGAGAGAGGATTCAAAATCGAGAAATTTTCTAATATATCAAAACGTGTGGCAGCGATCGAGTCGTTTTTTTCTTTCAATTCTTCGTGTTAACCCATGCAACCGATATGTGAAAAATGTTTAAACTTGTTAACTCGAATTTAACGTGAGTTTGAAACTAAAAAAATTCAACGGAAAAAAAAATTGTACGTTAAAGAAATGAGTCTACACACGTTTATTTAACAAACGTTCACATTAAGGGCACGTGACTCATTTTTTTGCCATTTTAAAATTAAATATTCGTAAGGTAAAACTAGACCCTCCCAGCGATTAAGATTCAGCCACCAAATTATAGTGGCGAAGGACAATATTAGAAAAACTAAACCGAAACGTATAAGTAGTTAGTGTCAATATGAGGTCCGACATGAATATTCTCCGGAAAATAAAATACGCAAGTGTGTATCTCGACGTTTTGCTTTGCACTGATTTCTGCGTTCTTGAGATAAAAGTTATATTTACGGATAGTGTGTTTTTTTTTCATATTAACAAGTTCCCTCTCTTATTACTCTTCCTCCGCGATCTCGTTCGTCTTTGGAATCTCGTGAAAATGCTGTTGATAGGCTTAACGACAAAATTAATTTCAAGATGTCGTTATCGGACATAGACTGTGATTTAATTTAGATTTAATTCAATTTCAATTTCTGCAAATATTTCATTCAATTTTTTCGTTCGACACGAAAATAGGGAAAAATCGTGTCTTCGAAAATCCTGGATACATAATAGAGCACAGAAAATGCAAATTTTTCTTATTTTCCTGAAACATTAAAAAATGTTATCACTATTTTAGCAGTTTTTTTTTCATTACAGTGACGAATGATCTTTAATTTCCCAAGGAATGTTAAATTTTTGTTTTTTTTTTTCCAACGTCTATATTATGTTTTCGAACTTTATTATTATTGTACTTAGACACGAGATGCTAATATCAGCTTTGTTCAAATGTGACTTTATTACTATGAGCCATACAAAGTGTTTGCATATGTATAAATTTAACAATTTGAGCATATATTGATTTTTTCATTTTTTCATATTTTAACATTAAGAAAGAGATATGAAAATACCATGGTTTGTTAATAAAGATTGAGAAACGGATTGTGGTATCTCTCACTGCTGGGACATGACAAAAATACGTTTTGCGAAATGTGTCTGATAGAATGGCACGTAAAAAAACTTAACAGGAGATTGTTGCTTGTCGTCGAGTCCACTAAACACTTTTTGCCAGATATTTCAAAAGAAAACACGAAGAGATACTAATTATTAGAGACATCAACAGTGTGAGGGGTAAAGTGATGAGACAGAGATAAATTATGAGAGAAAGACTGAGAAGGGAGACAGCGAGAGGGATTGACAGACAGACTCAGAAAGAGAGGGGAGGGATGGGGTCGAAAGGTATTCAACTGCACGAGGTGGGTAGTTCAGGGAGTTTTGTCCCAGCTGGGAAATTGCATAATCGGAGGAATTGCGGAGAATGTTGATGGGGGCGAGGAATCGCGAAGAGTGTGAGAGGGAAGGGAGAGAAACGAGGGAAAAACCGGAAGTGAGTTCACCGCCCATCTGCGTCTGGCCCGCCTCAACGAAGGGAACAGCGTTGGGGAAAGCAATGACGTTGGTAGAAAGATGAGCCAAGCGTATGAAAGAAAGAGAGAGCGATAGATTGATCACGAAACTCAGGGAACGAGGGGCTGCAGAGAGGAGGGAAACCGGAAGGGCCCGGATATGAGTTTCCGGCACGGACAATTTGCCGCGCGAAATTGAATGATCGACTCCGATAATGCGGTATTGGCTACGTCACAAATGTCTGTCTACGCTCGAGCGCGAATTACATCAGACATAGCATTTTTTTTAGCCTTCTCTTTCCTCATTTTCTATCAGCCTGGACCCTTCATAAGGTTTCTCAATGAATACGTTGGTACCTTTGATTTTTCGAAAGTCATACATGGCTAACAATATTACATCGATGCAACACAATCGCATCTGGAATATCTGATCCTTGATAAAATTAAAGTATCAAATACCCCAAGAATTTGTGCTTAGCCAAAAGAAATTCTCTCGGAAATTCTTAAACAATCGAATATTTAATACTTGATGGAAAATAAAATATTAAATATCTTAGGAATTTGGCTGTGGTGAGGAATAATTCTTAAATACTCGATTATTTGATACTTGATTAAAAATTAAGTATGAAATATCCAGCATGTATTTAGTCAAGGAAAATTCTCAAATGTTGGAATATTCGATCGTTGATGAAAAATGAAGGATCAACTATCGAAGGAAAATGTATTTGATGGGCTAAAATTCTGGAATATTCGATTATTTGATACTTGATGGCAAATATGGTATCAAATATTGAAAGAATTTGTACTGGCTACTGAAGTATTTTCAAGTAGTAGAAAAGTGGAGAGGTAACATCTTCGTTGAGTTCAGACGGGACTCGCTAGTAGATTACCATGAGCGACACAGGGAGATTTGAATTGATTTGATTTATTATGCCCTTGTGGACTATGGGGCAATATGTTACATTATCGAGAATATGAATAATTTTTTTTTTTACATACCCTTTTTTATTTTCGAGGTTTTTTCATTATCTTATTTACTTTTTGCCATATGACCTTTCTGAACAAGTGTATTCTGATTTCCACACTGTTGTCCATATGATAGGTTCGTGGTTCTGTTCCTATTTCTTTTAATATGTCATTGATACTTATAAAAAAACATCCGTTAAATTTTTCGCATATTTCTGTCTGTTTTCCACTTATTTCTCCGTTAATTTTCGATCCTATAAGTTCTTTCATTTGCTTCCACATTTTTTAGAGTCTGTTTTATTTCGATCGATTTCATTTTCGTGGTATTGTTTTTTATGTACTCTTGCTATCTGCACTGATTCATTACTCTCGTTTTTGTATGATAGCCAATCATTTATTTAGTTTGATTGACTTGCTTTGTTCCTGTTTCTTTGTGCAATTTTTACTTCGTTCGTTATGCAATGTTCATTTATCCATTTTGCTTTCACCTTCTTCGTTACCACTGGACCAAATTCGTCTATTGTGTCTCTATTGTTCTCTTTATATAATTATTTGCGATTTGGTTTACAGAAATACTTGCGTCATATTTGTCTTGTCTCATATTTGTACTAGCTATGCCTGCGTGCTTCGCCCGCAACACACCTAGTTGGTGCTAGCGAGTACGCTAGCTTTTTTTCTCGGAAGGGATTGTTGAAAATTTCGCAGCCTCGAAGTTGCTACAGCAACTTGAGGCTACGCTGTTGTGTACTTCAAATGTTACGGCAACACTTTGAAAAATGACACACGGAACCGGTTGCCAAGGGAATCAAACCTTAGGCGTTCTCCAGGTTTGATCTCTCCGGAAGAGGCGCTCCATACAATTACGATAGAACTTCACTTACAGTAAGTTCGTTTAATCGTTCAATTGAAAACTTTAACAGAATTCAAACTTTAATGTATATTAATGACAATTTTTCCTGGAATCTTTTTGCAAGGAAGTATTTAATTAAAAAATGTTTCGCAGTAATGAAAATTTCTTCATAATGTAATTCCGTTTTCGGATTAATTACTGGTGTGTAAGATTTTCAAGAAGATTTGTCTTTTTATATTTCTTTATTGAGGCTCAATTTCTGGTAAAATATTAATTAACGACTTTTTACTAAAAATTCGTTCGTTTTTTAGTTATCATTGTAATTGTCCACATTTCCTGTTTTCGGTGAAATAAAAACGTTTGTTTACTCATGTATTACTACAAGCATCGAGCACATACAATCACACACATATTTTTATTCATATATCTATATCTATGTATAATTTGATGGGTTGTATATATAGATGTAGGGAAAATGTATGCAAGCGTGAATATCCTGACACTCGGTATGAGCAGCAGCAATATTTACAGTAGAGTAGGCGCAATCGTGGCACGTACGAATTGCTCTCGATCTCCCCAGCGTTTGCAAACTGAATTCCCGCTCTATCGAGTACGCCACGCGCTCGCCTCTTGCCCTCTTTTATCAACGTACACACGTTTGATTCGTGAACGAGCACCCTTTCCCATTCTCTTCCTCAAACCCCACAAATATACGCGATATTTGTGACCCTTCGCTGTTGGATTCGCGCTTTCATACCGTTTCTTCTCTCTTTCCCTTCCCTCTTCTCTTTCCTCTTATTTCTTCCCCTAGTATGAACATCCGCAACATTTCTCGCACGAACATCACGTATATATACAGTTGTAAATTCATCTATAAACACAAAAACCGCGGCTATGTACCTTCGGGGAATTGTTTCGTCATTTGAAAGAGAATGAAAAAAAGTATTTAGGTTAACGATCTTTCATGGAGGTTATTCGTACATGAGAATCTACATTTCTCACATATATGATGATATAGAGAAACTGGAATATGAATACGTTGTGTATTTTAATAGATTTTTTTGAAATAAAAAAAACCTCATTTGAATTGACGGATTGGTGTTTGTTTCAACAGAGTTTTTAAAAATTTGAAAATTATTATTAAAGATTGGGTTGTTTTTGAAAAAAAAATTTGACACTGTACTCATATTCGATGTTTATTTAACATTTTTATTAGTTTTTCGAAATAATTATTAGAGTTTCATATCCTTTTTATAATTGGGTCTTGTACGATGAAATAATTATTACTGAGACATATGCATTGCTCTTCATGTTTCTCGTAACAACTGAGAGAACAGACAAAAGAATTCTTTTTTTTTTAACTTCTTCTCCCTTCGCAGTGTTCACATTTTTATTATTGTTATTTTACTTTTTTACTCATCTCGTTGCTTTTTTATTCTTTTATGTCGATCTATTTATTTCTTTGATTTTTCATCGCCGATTTACGGCATTCTCTCGGTTTCACCCTGTGAACACACATACCTACAGCTATCGACTCTTTTTTCCTTCTCTTTTTCTTTCTCTTTCATTCTCTCATTTTCTCTCTTTCATTGGCAACGTTCAAGTTTTCATCGCTCGAAATTTATTCCAATATTTTCAATTAAAGTTGGACAAAGCCCGTTTGATAAGGCCGCGTATGGCCGGCATTGGTAACGTGTTAGCCCGCTCCAGTTCCGAGGGATAAAAATAACGTATAACTTCACGCGCTACTGATGCTGCTCGCTCTGTTGCTGGTGCAATCCGAGCTACGAGTCGCCAACTTGTGTACATAGACATCAAATATATATGTACATTTATATACATATATATTTTATACACACGTTCAACGCATATTTTATATCCTCACGTAACCAATCTCCTCGTCAACCATTGACCATCCTAGCACTCTCTTTTTCGTCTATCACGTAACTTACGTTTCGATTTGACTGATTCAAAGTATTGCCGAATGAGTTGAGAGAATTCCAATTTTCTGCCAAAACAGCCGTCGCTCTTGAGGCTTTTTATTGTTTCCATTATTTAGCAATCAATGTGTTTTTAGTTCCGATTACGTGCCAAAAGAACATTGGCTTGTAACTTCGAATTCATTTTTGAACAGAAATGACGTTGCAGAAACGATTTTAAGATATTTTGCTCTCGTAGAACGTTTCGTTGTCGCATGAGAGATGGTAGATTTAATTTGAAAGTGTTATTGTTGTTTTTCTTTTCTTTTAAATTAGTATCGATGACTTTTAACGTGGTTCAGTGCAAATAAATTTTTTTTTCACATGTAGCAACGTATCGAAATTTCGAGGAGCCATGAGAATTATTTGTAAATTGAAAATGGTTATATTCAAAAAAGTTTTGAAAGTGAACCTACCGTTGAAACACCAAATGAATGAAACAAATTTTTAGTACAAAGAAAAGCCCAACTGAAAAATACATTAATAAATAATCAAATTTTGATTGGCCACAATTTCCATGCCAATTAAATTGGAAAAATAATTCATATGAAAAAAATTGTTTGAAGAAAAAAGCGGATTTTTTTTTTTTAGTCACGCATTTGATCGAAAAAAGATTGAAATTTTTTTTTCACCTGTTTATTCCAGTTATATTATTGAAGCGAGTGAACAAAACAAAAAAGTTTATTGATTCGAAAATGGTGAAAAAACTGAAATTCGACTTTCCCTGCAACGCCAACAAAGTTATTTGAAAACATTTCTATTGAAAATATTTTCACGTTAAAAAAAGCGAATAAATTTTTCTTTTTAATCATCGTTTGACTCGTTAAATGTTTCAATCGAGAATAAATAAAATATAAGCCCAAAATCTGATGGCTATACGGAAATATTGTTCTTTTATCGATCAAAATAAATTTTGTCGTTTCCGGTTACTCACCATTTAGAAATTTACTGCTTTTTCATAAATTTTTTCCGGATTTTTTCTTGATATCGACCCGAATAAGGATGTTGGTGACCAAAACAAAATATCTGAAATTATACGAAATTTCTATAGGACATTAAGAATTGCATCGAGACATCAACACATTTTTTTCTAATCTTTCGACTGTCCTGTTTGCTAGGACAAATAAAATAAATAAATAAAATAAATCAGTGTCTTAGACACACCAGATGAAAGACCCCATAAATAGTAGAAAGTTTGCTTTGAAAAAAATATCATCATGGAGTCTAAATCTTTGTAAATAATTACAAAAAAAATTCCAGAATTTTGACCGTCATGACCCTCCACAATCAAGAAAATTATTCCACATAAAAAAAATGAAGGCAGGACTGTATTCAAGATAAGCCAATCGAGAATAAGAACAGAATTGATAAAAAAGGCTTATCGTTAATGAACAGCAAACATTGCCCTCTTAATGCAAAGTCTATCGAAGTGGATGATGGTGAGGACACGCCATGTTTATTTTCCAATTAACTGCGTTTCAAATGGATTTGATTTAAGATTTAATGTCGAAACTGTCGAGGGTGACAGTACATGTTCAATATCCTGAACTACATATTTTTTTAAAACAAACTCATTTTTTCCCAATTTCCTTAATTTAACTTTAAAATATTCATACCCATTTCTAGTTCGTTCGGATGTCTGTATTAAATGATGGAATTCACAGCTATTTACAATTTTATAACTCTTTATTTATTGAGAACGGAATCGAGTCGATCATTTTACAGAAGTTTGACCTCAAACGATGGCTAAGTAAAAAAGGTGGAAAATTGAAAAAAAAAAAAAATTTAATGACAATAATACGTAGAATGTGATATCACTGTAACCAGAGAGCGAAAAGTACAGTGATTTTGTGGAGAGAGCGAGCGAGTTGAGCAGCACGTTGATGATATTCATATTGCAGTGGTTATGATGCTGGTTTCGGTAAAACAGAGGCATACAACAGCCGGTGTGAAACGTGCGTTATGGTCTCGGGGGTACATACGCCGTGCGATAATTAGATGCCTGCCGGGATGGCCACAGACGTCACGTGGCTGTCACGAGGGCTGTCACCCTCCAGTTAGCTTTCCCACACGTATACGCATAAACATATACAGACGAAACACGTCTTGTATACCATGCCGCAGATACAATACCCCCTGTCGTTTACGCTCCGTCTCGTTACTTTGCCACTGAAACGAGACGGAATGAGAATTCTGTATTGTCGCTTTCCTAAACGTTCCTATTTTTATGCATGAACTAAATTGCTCGTAAAAATGCAAATCCAGCCTCGGCTGTAGCTAATAATTTTAACATGGTGTCTCGTACCCTTACTTTTTAAGCCAACACATTGATTTCGTTAGCATCATCTTAACATTTATAATCATCGATTAAACTGACAAAATATAAATAAAATCAACGTAGATTCGAATTATCTTCATCACATGTTTTCTGGGGGTGCTAGTAAATAATTTAGGGCTCCTGTCGGTTCTCAGTCGGTAGTGAATCGAAGGAACTTAAACAAAACCTTTTAGAGAATTTTTATATGGGTTTACAATTTGAAACTCAATATCGACTCGTTATCAGCATCCAAAGGCTCTTTATTATAATGAAGAACAACATGTGCTGTAAAGAAGTTTATCCCGCAGCACGTATCCTTGATTGAAAATAACTAAAAATTGCAAACAACTTACTTGTGTTATAAAGCCAAAATAAAATGAATCCAGTACGAAATAATGGATTGCAGTTCAAAAGCAATGAAAGACAGTTTGAATGGTGTACTCTTGGCATTTTACAATATGGAATTTCGATAAACTTTTATTTTCATCTCTGTCTTTCGCTCTTTCTCGGTGAAGTAATAGTATTTCTACGGTAGACGAATGATACGAAAGTCAAGAATACAAAGCCTATACATATAACTGTTTCTCACAGCACTGTGCCACGTAGTTTATATCGTATGTAATTTACTGACAGGTAAAAGACTGTAAATAACATAAATTTACGTTTGAAATCGCGAAACTTATGCCCTCTCGTATCGTGCCAATCCACCTATATATTTGTATCTACATATATATTGTCTATATATATATACGTTATGTATATAGATAGTTGTGGAGAAGAACTCGTTCGAGGGACTAAATAACGCTTCTGTTCATTGTCGCGTACGTAACACAGAATTGACGACGAGTGCGACTGTTGCCCATATGTATATACATATATACGAGCATATATATGTACGTATGTATGTATTATAGGCTAGAAAACGACAGACGACAGAGCATTGTATCAAACTGGCCGCGTCGCGCAACGATCAATGGAAAACCAATGAATGTCCTCCTCCATACGCTTCGACGTCTCAATTCAACCGAAAAACAAAATAGCAAATACATTCCTCAACACATAGAAAAATTCTCATGTATGTATATAAATATTTATACACACAGGGTGTCCTAATATCACTAGTCACCACCGGAAACAGAGTTCCAAGATCGAATTCTCAGTCGAAACGAGTAAAAACGTTTTTGGATCGGATTCCCTTCTGATAAAAGGAATGGTTTGTAACGTCTTGGGTCCACTATCGATGCACTCACGTACTCACTTCAACGCACTGTCCGAACGGTTTGAAATGGAATAAAAATTCATACGTAAATAATTGTAAACTGTAAAAAATTAGTTTTATTAGTTTTTTACTTTGAAACACGCAGTTCTAGAGGATGAAAAAGTCATTTGAATAGATGAACTCGTCGTGTCAATTTCAAGAGGGTAAGAATTTTCGATTTAGAATTTCACTCCTGAGGTTGAGTTTATGGGAAAAAGTCATGAGACACCCTGTATTATACACACATAAATAGCTAAATATTCGAGATATCGATGTAGAATGCACGTAAAATCCTCGGAGCATATGCGTCGTGCGCTGCCGGATTTTTCACCGGTCAACCGCGTTAACCGTTTTAAGCGGTATTTCTCCTTCTCTTTCCCACACTCCTTTGCCATGATTTTACTTTTTTTTCATTTGTCCATCTGATGGATAGCTGATAGTGCCATTTATAGATGGTCATAACATACATTCGTAATTAAAATTCTATCATCGTTGCCGAAATGTGCAGCACCCTTTCACACTTGAAATTTGTGTTTCTCACTATTTTCATATTGTTTATACTTATATATTTCCCAACGCCAAAAAAACACCCCTAAAAAAATTGTATCAAAATTTTTTTCAAGTCGGAATTATTTTGTGGATGTGAAATAAATTGACAGCGTTCAAGATGTCTAAGGAATTTGTTTCGTATTATTGACACTTGCTCATGTTTTTAGAGTTTTCTATATTAAATATTTACATTCTAAGGCTCAAACACAATAGTTTACATTTCAAGAATTTCGACCCAAATACGTATTTTTCTTTTTTAAGTGTAAAAGCTTTATCCATCCAGGTATAGTTTTATTACACTTTATAAATGTATGTGATTTTCTATCTATGCAAAAGCATTCACACTTCGTGAGGATGAGAGCGAATGCTCGGAGTACAATTGATACGTGAGGAGGTATTGAACAGAGACAAAGGTATAAACGCCAGAGCTGGAAAGGCTTGCAATGGCAATGAGCCATCAAAAGTCATCCATGTATGTGAATGTATACATTCCAGGAAAAAGACCCAGACGGAACGACGGTTCTTGCGATCAACCACCCAGCCACGCATACAAAAGTACTCTCATCTCTAAAAGCCTTCGCTCTCTTGTTCGTGATTATAAAAGTCTGAAAAAAGTCTTTCCTACACATGTCATTGTATTTCAATGATGAAACATATGATTTATCACATAGTTGATCATTTATTAACAGAGTCAAGTTTATTTTTATATCTTTACAATCATAACCACAGGAAAAGAATAAAAATTGAAAATTTACTACAACAGAAATAGAAATGGATGACATCCTTAAATTTTGACTTGTAAGTCATGGTCATAGTTAAATTCAAGCAAATAAAAGTATATTTTTATTGTACAAAATGTAAGTGATCATTTATCAATAATAAAATTTTGTATATTTTCATGAAACTTAAAATTTTGCAGAGTAAAAATCAATCAACATTTAATGATGTCTCTCATTTCTATTGATGCAAAGGTAATTTTTTCTTTGGACTGGATGTGAAAACTTTTAACTCTCAAAAGCTTCCATGAACATATCTTTTTCGTAGAAATTTTGTCCATGACTAACACGATAAACATAGGTCATGAAATGGTTGAGAGAAAAGTTTCATCATTTATTGTCCCTTTGTCGTTGTGCATGACAACTCGGTTGCTTGTTTTCGTCAATTCTGTGCATTGCTACTGACTAAAATAATGAGATGGAGAGTTATCATCCCGGGAGAATATCAGAGAAAAAAATAAATATGAGAATAGTTTATTTCGGAATTCCGCATTCGTATTGCTTTCAACTGCATCCAAATGTCTTTTACGTCAGCCTGTACATCGTATATATACGGCATACTATATAGTGTACTGTCCACGATAGACAATTATCATTATGTTCTGTCATTATGCCCTCGTCCAGTTTTCTCTTTCACGATATATATTTAGATTTATATATATATGTGCATTTAACACGATCGGTCAGGTGCTATGCGATTTCGAATGGTTCTCGCACCTGGATTTTCCAATTCACCAATAGTCGTTATTTCAACAGGCTATAGATATAGCGATATATAGGTATGTACGGGTATGCATATATTTATATGTGTAGCCAGCAGGCTTTATTGTATAGATATATACATATGTGGATATCCATGAATGTCTCCATGAATCGTGGGCACAATTGAGTCCTGCGAGATCGAGTGAACGCATCATCTCGCGGGAACGTGGCACTCTCTCCGTTTACCCGATGAGTCTGGATTTTCCATGCAACGCTAAACCATTTTCTCCATCCGATTTCAACTTCGATATCGTATTTTCGAAAATACTACTGCTGGACACTCTATTTCTCTCAATGAAGCATTTCCCTCGGTTTCAAACGGGTTGATACACTTTTTGACAAATAATCCCATAGAATGGCTCATTTTGATTTTTATTTCATTCTTCTATCCCTCAACCTCTCTCAATCTCTTTGCATGTCCCCAGTCGAAGTCCATTTTGATCGGTTGTATATCGGAATCGAATATTATCCACTCGTCGCTGCATTTTCGGATCTTGAGGTCATGTCGACTTAATGCGTGAAATTGTGATCAAGCATTTTTTTCACATTATATTTTGTTTTATATTTCTCTTGGGACCGATTGCCATTGATAGTACGAACTGAATAGTTAATGATAGAAAAACTTTTCAACCATGGACTTCGTGAATGACTGGGAATCGAATGATTTATACATTTTTGAAAAGTTAATAGCAACTAAAATATGTTGACGAGATAAAGTACTTGGTGTTTTAGTTTCTTTTTCATTCATTTCTCCATTTTTCTCAACTTTTCTTTGTCCAATGGTATCCTGTAAAAATAATATCCACTTGAATTTTTATATTGATATATCCGGTCCCTCAGCGTTACCCAATTTGAAAAAGAAAAAAAAAAAATATTGGTTCTTGCAATTTTTCAAGTGCATGTTGTAACATCGATAGCTCTGCCATAATTGTGACGAAATCGTAAAAACTGTGAAATTTTCGACTTTTCAAATTTAATTCAAATTTAATAATGCACTTTCTTAGTGCATTAGGAAAGAGTGGCTGTGGGTAACTCTCTGGAATGCCCCCCGGGAAGAGGAACAGCCAAACAGGGTTGAAGTGATGGGATGGAGTCGTAAAAACCCGCACGGATACCCGCAGGAATAATGAAAAATATATTAGCAATGATAGTTAATAATTCTTGTCGAGAGTTTTACATAAAAGTATTTTGCAGAAGAACATAATCGACGTTCAAACATTTTTCTTATTAGTTTATGGGTTATTGGCGCTTAAACGTATTATACTCAAGGTGCAAAAACTTGCTGTATTTTTTTCTGAGGATGTTTTAACCGTCGAATGATTTGATATAATAATTGAGTTGCCATGAGCATTTTCTTTATGGAGTACGTACCATTAGAAAAAGAAAAGCAATTGAAGAAAAAGAAAAATTGTCGAGTTCAATGCCACATGGAACGGTATGGAATGACCCATATAGTTATATATATCTATATATTTTGAATGTATATATTTCGATGGATATAGATATACTTAAAGCGAGGAGTAATACTAATGAGAGCCCAGGGCGTTGTCGAGATCCTCTGTGGAGCCAACTACTTCCAAGTGAATTAACCCCGAGTTAATCTCAAGTTAAGCAAACCCTTGAGCATACCTACGGCTATGACGAACGTTTGCTAAGGTCTCGGGTAGCCGTGGGTCTTCTTGGGGGGTGTGTGCAGCTTCATCGTGTCGTCTACGTTAACATCCCTCTACCCCCTTCTTCTCCTTAACCATCTCAATCCTCACCAAGTGGATACATATTTTACTTACCTGCTGCTTATGCCAAGTCAACTGGCTATACTAACTTGCTCCCTCTCTCTTCCTTACCTCATCGTGTTATAGTTCCTCCTTATCATTAGCGAACACTTGCTCTTATCCTCGATTATCTCTAGCCTCTGTGTACATCTATTACGATACAATGTTTAACGAAACATTAATACAATATTTTTCTTTACATAATAATTGTTTTTTGGATTTCACTGATTTACGGATTGACCTATGAATATTAGGAAAGTTGTGCTTTACTGTTCGGTTAAAAAAAATCGTCGTACTCGATTAGACGAAAATTTATAAATTTATTTTCGTATAAACTTTTTGTGCTTTGTAATTTCTCTCACATGTCAATCTTTAATGGAGTTTATGAGGAGGAAATAATATTTTTCGCGTAGTTTTTAAATCTTAGTTCGAATAATAGAAACTATTTTTAAGTGTATAAGCAATTTTTTTAGTCACCTGAATTTTTTAAATCGTGATGTTTGTTGTGAAAGCAGAATTTCGTCGTTTTGAGGTATAGCCTTAATCATTTTGAGTTGATTAATCTGAAGGATGGACATTTACTATCACAGGAAAACTCTATAGTTTGTTTAAATAAAATATTACTGTAATTATTTGATTATATTGAGCGAATGAAAATTAACAAACAAGGACATAAAAGGCAAGAATGTAAAATGTGACCAGTGTATAAAAGCGAGTCTGACTGGTTATGACACAATTCTATTTGAGCACCAAACCGTGAAAGCTTTTGATGTGTCATAGACGTTTTAAGGGTTTATCCATGAGGGAATAATAATTAACAATGATACAGATGGATGCTCTGATTGTAAATCAGTGGATGATGAATCGAAGCAGTTACTGTGTTCGTGTTTTCAACATATTTTCCATATCAGTGAAGATACACGTTTATGTATATAGATTTATTCTGTTCATATGTTTACGTATGCAGTCTTTTACTGACAGCTTGCGTTGTTATTGGATTAACTGTTTTTGCAGTGCGGCTCGAATCATTTGAAATCAATTTTTTTCTCTCTATCCCTCGTTCTCTTCGTCCTTTAAGTTTCATCGCGTCCAGGTAATTTTTTGCCTCCTTGGAAAAATACTTTTACATAAACCACCGATGAGGAATTATTTGTTTGATTACGTTTTAGCAGTTTTTAGTAGCGACACTGAATGTTCGAAATTCAAAAACAACTCTTTGTAGATTTTCAACAACTTTAGTGCTATGTATTAAAAATGCTAAGAAGCTAAATTTTTAGATAACGAGTATATCGATGTGTTGTTTCTTATGGAATTGAAGTTTTTTGTTTTAAATGAATTTTTTTTTTGTTATGTGTGACATTTTGTTTGAAACAATCAAAGTCCATGACGAGGTTCATAAAAATTCTGAACATTTTTTTTGCATATCTCGAATTTGTAGGTCGTGGTGAGAGACGTGTTTTATTTTATTGCAAATGTTTGCAACATATAACAAGTTGTATTGTTTTATTCATGTATCAGTTTAGAAATATTTATCCATAACGTTTTGTACATATAAAAGTATAGTTCTTATTCCACATTTATTTTCATTGATATTTTTTCAGTTCAGACGCACGAACATTTCTTTGTTTTGTTTTGTTTTTGTTTTTTTTTTTTTTTACATTGCTTTATCCAATACTCAGGAAATAGAGAGACAGGTGTGATCGAGTTTCTTTTTTGAACGTGATCCATCGTCGGAGCGGTCACAAATCGTGCAGGTTTCGTCGACAACGAACCAGTGTTAAAACTGACGGCTCGCCTGTCACGAAACCCGGACGTCTGTAACCATTGTAATTAAGTAATGATCCACTTTGATTGCATTATTGTGATCGAAACTTTGGCAATCTGAAAATAAAATAATATGCATTCAAAAATCATTTCGTGATAGTAGAGTTTGGTGAAGTGTTTACCTGAAATTTATTTCATATTTTGTTATCTTATTCATCATAATAACTAGGATCGAGGGAAATGAATGTGAAAGAAGATGAAGAATTTTTTTTTTTTTTAATCCATCGATAAAGTTCATTCGAGTTTATCGCCGGCTCGACCAGGGCGAATGAGGGGAATCCTAAACGAAAGCACGACGTTATACAAGCCTTCGGGCTATATTGACTCGACTATAAATTGACTACCCCTGAGAGTACTTCGTTTTTCCTCCCAGCATCGTGGTAACTCAGGTGATAATTAAAATTCGTGCCGGGCTGCTAGATTACTTGATCGAGAAGCTGCCAGGATTTTATACTATTACACTTTTCACACAAAGTAATTTATTGCTCTGGAATTTACTTTTTTCTTTTTTTTCCCTATAATACCTCAAAGAAACAGTGGCTCAAACGATTTGGTCCGATTTTATGCATGATTTAATAGCAAAAATGTTATCCTCGAATAGTCAGTTCATTTTTTTCTCATTTTCATTTCACTGAAATCCGCATACGGGGAAAAAAGCACATTAATTGTGTGACGATATCTGAACAATTTACGATCGACATTCATACAGGCAGCAAAAATCCGAAAAAACATTATCAGCAAATTTTTGATCTACATTCTACGCAATATCACCCCATTGACTATTTGATTAAAAAGGTACAAGAACTTTTCACTTTCAGGAACGTGGAGTTTAACGATCTATGTAAAAATCCATAGAATTTTTTTTTCCTCTGATTCAATTCGATTGTACATTATCCACGAAATTTTCTCTCCTTGAAACTGGAATATTGAAAGAATTTATATGCTCCATTGCTTAGTTGAAAAGCAAATAACTTTTCAATGGTTGAAGACATGACTTTGACGAAACTTTCGGTAGTGGAGTAATTATTACGAATGAAAAACTCAATAAAAAAATGTCTATTACAAAAACCGAACATAAGCGGTGTTAACCCACATTTCAATATGTTTTAAAAATTCCATTAGTTTTATTTTTATTCATGATTCGAACTAAGGCAACGAGTGGCGGTTTTTTGAAAAACTATCTCATAAAGTGCATTCATTACTAACAGAATTAGTTTAGTCTGAGAAAAAGCGATTTCCAATTGACTTTTGAGTCGAAAAAAATTATTTAAAACCACGTGTATGGAACCCTCGTTTCGAGTTTGATTGGCAATTTCGCACGTGGTTTGAAATAGTCTACTTCCCTTCCCTAAGTGTCTAGATAATAAGCTATTGATTAAAAATCAAGTCTGACCAGTAATTACATATATACGGAGTAAATATTTATAAATTTGATTTACTTTGCACTGTTCATTTTTACGATGCTCCCTTTTGCTTCCTCTTGTCATTTTCTGATTTGGTCTCACTCTGATGATGATCAACCCTTTTCTCGTTCGCTCTCGACCCCCTCGATGCTCTGCTTCGCATATTTGGTATGTATGCATCCGAGACGCAGTTAGTTACTGTCTGATCACAAGGGTGATTGCAGTGCTTCGTAACAGTGTTAGGTTGTAGTAGAGAGCTTCGTATTCGATACAGAAGCTCAGTTAGTATGGACGGGCGGAGCACCGAATGGGGAGGGAAGCAAGCAACGATATTAGTATTAGTCGTTGGACTACTCCCATTCTGACAGTTCATCGCTCTTGTACGTATATACATGAGATTGCTTGGTATTGCATGTTTGCTATCTAACTATGCGAACCCACTGTTGGTTCACAGTTTACCGCATATGCGTATCGCTATCATAGTGTACTTAACATAATTACCGGGTTCCTGATGATATTCCGTTCAAGGCTTTTGCCAAACCTCGTAGCACGCGTCGTACTATGCTTTACGCCTCGTAATATATATCAATATATATGTTCAATATATCGATATATATTATATAAATATATGTGTGAACCACTCGGGACCATCAATGGGTATATATCTGTTGCTATATACGTCACGAACTCAAGTCGAAGAACCTGTACGTCTCTTGTAATCGAACGTCATCTAAAGTCTGTAAGTTAGATTTTGGATCACTTTCTATTTTGTATTGTCCATTCGTATTGTTTTTATTTATGTTGAGTTTATCACAAAGAACACTTGACGAATTTGAAAAGCAATTGTTCGAAGATGTGAGTTATTGATTGCAAGAAAAAAAAAACGAATGCGATATAAGTGTTCACCAGTGAATGCTGAAATTGCTATCAATTGGAAAATTTTCAATTTATTCAGCTCCAAAAAGTTTCACATTATTTCTGACAGCTCGGATTTCAATGGATATTAATCAACCCGATCAGATTATTCTCGTGTCAGATAATAATAAATTACAGTTTATAGAAATACGACAGGCTGAGAAAAATACTTTTTGGATAAATTAAATTCTTGAAATAATATCAACTGGCTGATGAATTAATATTTTTTTCTTTTTTGGGCAGAGCAACTGTTTACTAAATTGAAGTCTCGAGGAAATTTTATAGGGTCATTGAAAATTTCAGTGTGCAATAAACCTACGACTTTGTTGCTTCGAAATGTCGCGGTTTCCTGTTCATCATGGTGCCAAACTCTTTGGATTTTTGTAAGGTTTTTTTTTGCTGGTGTCAAAGCGACACTGGAGGATTTCGGGCACTGTGTTTTCTCTTCGTTTTTTTCCCGTTTTTATCACTACCCAAGTCCCGTGTCAATAGTCTCATCAACACGAGGCTCTTGTAACCACGTTTTTCTCTCTCCCTTGCTGAACTTTTCTCCAGGTACTTTTTTTTTAGCTGTTCCCGACGAGAATTTGTAACCAATCGTTGATGCTGGGCTCGATGTTTTACTGGGCGAGGAGATATGTGTAGAATTGAAAAGAAACGAGAGAAAGAGTTTTTTTTTTCTCTTTTTACAATTGCAATTATTATCTGTCCCAAGGGGACATTCAATGATTGTGATGTAGGAGTTTATTCATTGTTTAGGGCAATGACCATTGTCGTCCCCATAATTAATGTCGAAGAGTGTGTTTATTTCATATTCCTTTGTTCGGGAGATCCGAAGGCTTTTCTGTCACGGATCTGTCACGGATTTCTCGGACCATTGCGTTTGGGTGGTTTCGTAGTCTTTCCGAGTATCGTGTGATGAACTCTTGGATGTTTTCTGCTACCGTCGTTATTTGCAGATTATTGTGACCTACTATGGAGCATGACTAATTGTTC
Organism: Campoletis raptor; assembly: GCA_948107755.1. Lineage (NCBI taxonomy): Eukaryota > Metazoa > Arthropoda > Insecta > Hymenoptera > Ichneumonidae > Campoletis > Campoletis raptor. Next base: position 29,350,759 of record OX403622.1, on the reverse strand, counting down.
TTATAGCATTTTTCATTGAAATCTTTGAATAATTTCTATATTTGATCTACTGGCCGTCCCCCAGAGTTGGATGAGGAAGAAGAGTGAGAAGGAGAAGAAAGAAAGAGAGAGTATTCACACGGACATAGCAAATTGTCGACGAGAGACATAAAACGCTTTTGCAGTGTGTATAAGATTGATGGTGGGCTTCCCATGTATCTGCAATATTTCTCTACGTACTCACTCATGAAAACGTGTTCACATATATGTGCACATGAACGCACCAATAAACTACAGGGAATTCTATAGAAAATTCGGTCAATTGATAAACCGAAAGATTCTTTTTTTAAAGTTGCACGAGTGATTGAATTTGAAACGGTATTCAAACAATAAACGTCTGTCGGAACGGAAAGGATTCATTACAGCGAACTCTTTATAAAAATCGAGATATCTTCAGTGATAAAACAATGACTTAAAACTACGTGAGGATTTTGTGTGTTTCGATAAACGGAATCTCTTGTTATTGTGACTTCATGAGATTTTTTTTCGAATACAGTGTTTTTATCTGCATGTGAACACATGCCGATTGAAAATGGGGTTACACTATTCGCGGTGGAATTGTATTTTCCAGAGAAAATACATCAGGAGAGTGCAAATGTTATATAAACGCACTTTAACCGGTGTCAGAACAGTCAGGGAAATTTTACGCTCGCCGATCCTTTGAAAGAAAATCTCCACTAACTGAACTTTCGATGCTATTCTGACTGCATTGTTTTGCATCGTGTCATCGGAAACTTTATGTGTAATTACGTGTCACTTTTCTTTATCGAAGCATTCGGCCAACAACTTATCGGATAAAGCGTCCTAAGTATACGTGCGTTTTAGTTATCGATTTCTTACAATAATTATCTGATGGACCTTGATCTGACGTTTACACGACAATTTTTCCACGGAGGTTACATCCACCGATTTAATTTACATACAACGTAAATCTTTTTCACACTCGAAGTTTCAATTACTTTTAAAATTACGTTTGTCATTATTTTTTAAAATTCTGTCATGTTCTTGATTTTCTCGGAGAAATCAGCTTAAACTACTTTTTCAGTAAGTTCATAACGTTTTTAATAACAATACCTTTACTTAAGGGCTTTTATGCGAAAAGAATAACCGCGAGAAATAGGATTTATTTCAAGAATTTCGTTGTATCCTGAAAAAATGTATCCACTGAGAAAAACTGAGTGTTTATTTGAAAAGACACTTTATTGTCAATGGAAGTTGGAAATTTAACAAGAAAAGAAAATGTGATTCCGTCTGTGCATTTAAACCAAATAATGAAACTAATTTTTTAAATCTTAAAATTGACAAAAAAAAAACCAGTTTTTCTGGAGATTGAATTATTTTTATGAGTGTTCCATAAAAAAGCAGGGGTTTTAATCGTATCCATTCAGATTTTTTCCGAAATGTTATTATAATATTTTTTTTGTCAATAGAAAACTATGGTGTGAAGGAGAAAAGTTTTCGCGAAGAATTCCGCGATGGAATGGTTACTGTTTCCAAAAGTACGATTTCGAACGTAATCATTTGAATGTTTAACCATCTGTCAAAAATTGAGATGATTTTTTTGTTTGCATATCTCGTGCAACATGTAATCGATTTCTGAAAAATGTAAACAAAAGATGCATAAAGGTTGGACCAAATATTATTGCTCGACTTATGCGAGTCGTATACAGTTTTAATTGAAAAATGTTGGTGCTCATATTGAGATCAAAGAATTTCGAGGTGTTAATAGTTATTATTGTCATATTCTGAACAGGAATTGTCCATTGTAAATATATGCTGTGATATTGCGCCAATACTCAGGGTGGTGTTTGTATTAGGGTTGCTTCCTAGGGAGTATGCATACCACAACATGTTGGTGGTTCTCTACCTTTTAGTCAAGTAACACTGCAATTTCATTAGGGTGCGGAGGTTGCAGCGCTCGTGAGCTGCTCTTTACTGAAGAGAGAATGGGCCAGAATTAGATAGAAAGGGGAGTTCGAAAGAGAGATAGAGTTGGTATCATATATAGGGAAATTGGCTGCAGCCACTTCAATGTATCCACGAATCTCGGTTTAATGACGTATAACGTTTCATATTTTCCCATGCCTTGTAAAAGCTTCCATGCCACAAAGTTATATTTTTTTCCACATACTTTTTATTCAATAATTTCCCATAGTAATTAATTATCACTTTTATTATTAAGGTACAGTTTTTAATACATTTGTAAAGCACTTTTTGGTCATCAAAACTGTGATAAAAAAATCTATTATCATATCAATTTTCTAGCTTGAATAGTTTTATAGATTCAAATATATCCTCAATATTGTATCGCGAAGATTCTTCACGATATCAATTAATGTTAGATCGAATTTCGTGATGAATTATAATTGGAAAATGGTGTAGATTCAACATTACAAGTCAGGAGTTTTACAGCTTTGCTTTACGGCCACGTATGAACTAAATGATTCACTTGTAACACAAATCTTCATCGATATTGTGGTTGATATTACAAGCACAAGTAGTAGCGGCGAAGAGATAACGCTTTTACAATCAGTACATCGGAAGTAACGACTGGGTTCGTACAGAGAACGCGTAGTCGTCATATCGTCGTCGTATCACGTCCACACAATAGAACATTTCAATGGACCAAATCGTTTTGAGTCTGCGTACGTGCGTACGTGATACATGCAAGTCAAGTTATACACTGAGATTTTACGGATCGGTGTGAATGTATATATATATATATATAAATATATAGATATATGTAAACATGTAAAGTATATGGACGCGGCGTGATGATTTTGACGAACGCATGAAACCTTCGATTGTGGTAAATTAATTTCCAAATTGTCGATAATTGTGACGATAATTGTGGCAGATGACGATCGCACGTGGTGGCAATTGAAATTTCTCAAGGCTCAATACGAATGTTGAATAGTAAATTCTCGATATTGATCACTTGGTTGAAACATTAGAGAATGTTTTTTTTTATATTTTCATCGCAAAGCCCAATATTTTTAACTGTTTTTCATTAAATTATCGTGTTGCATCGAATTTTAATCTGAAACTGATATCAATTGGTTTTATAAAAGAATCGAAGCTTTTGAATGTTCTCTAACAACCTCGGAATTGGAGTGTTCGCAAATTACACATTTGGAGAGACGTACCTACTAAATACTTGGTCAAGTCTCGATGCACCTCTTTCCTCTCAAAATATTCACTGCATTTGACTCAAAGTTGAATCTTTCAGTCAAGAAAATGTCACACTTTCTTCCCGTTTCTCATTTTCTTTAACGAAAAGCTCGTTTTGTTTTTCATTTTCAAGAAACTATTAAAGATAATTATTGATGAAACATCCAATTATCCTAATAATTGGGATAAAAAATATAAATGAGTACATCGATTATGATTCATTCGAGTCAGGACTATTTCTTCTTATATGTGTGATCGATTGTAATAACAAACGAGAACACTTTGAAAGATGGCAGGTTGTATGGTTAGAATTTTCGATGACTATTTTGGGCTAATAAAGAGAACAGGAATGTAATAGTAATCAATGGTAGAGTGCAATAGATATATGAACAGAGAGAAAGAGAGAGAAAGAGAGAGAGAGAGAGAAAGATGGGGAAGGCATAGACAAAAGAGAGTTAGCACGTGTAACGAGTAATTTCATTTCTATACCCCAAACGTCAATAACCGCGTGGAATCGTCAGGGCTGGGGTACCAGCATTCGCATCATCGGTCCGTAGGGCCTCCGGACACGCCTCATATATAGTGCCGTCCCCATCATTCCATCAATATACACGTGTGAGATATACATGTATATATAAATTTTCGTCTCTCTGTACGTTCTGCTTGTTGCTAGCATTGCTCTTGTCGTAGCACACGCGGTTTTCGCGTGGTCACCCACCGCATTTAATCGAGTTAGCAAACAACTCGTTTAACGACATTAAGGTCCATCATCCTCTGTCCGTCTTTCTTCCTCCCCTTTTCTGCTCTCCACTCTATCCCTCTTTTGCTTTCCCTTGCTCGACCGACTCTTACTCTTCTCTTTTGCTCTTAACCCTTTTTTCTGGCCCCTTTTCTGTTTTCACTCTTTTTAATATCTGTATAAGTTTCTTTTTCACCCTATATCTATACACAAATAATCATAAAACCTCCCTCGCTTTTTTGTTCAGCTCCCCAGTCATTTCGGTAAAACAAGATTATCGAAGTAAGTATAGGTCTCTATGACATTGTCTGCTGAGTACACCCAAAAATTCAATACTAAAGTGCCTGTTGATTGCCTACTGGTTTAGCATATCTCTTACGTTATCATAACTTGTGCGTTTGCTGAACACTACCTGCAGTTTTGATTTTAGGCACAAGATTTCTTTATAAATTCTTTTCCATCCCCCCTTCCATTTTTTCACCAATAATATCGTTAACTGTTGCAAGAAAACAACTTTTAGTTCATAGTGACTTCATAAACCAGAAATTCGTCACTGAATCTTGTTATTGTATATCCACATCGAGCCAATCAGTTTTTCACCGTTTGGAATATTCTTGTAACTGAAACGAATATCGCAAAGAATACTTTTTCTTTGTTTTGTTCTTTTCAACCGAACAAGATAGGCAGAATCGTTTTAAATTGCAGCTCGGTAGAATATCTTCGAATTCAAGAAATCTTGTGTCTGCCAAGAGTCGACGTCTCGAACATGCAATCCTATTGTTAAACGTAATATTGTGTCTACTATAGACACATATTTGTATACGTATAGATTGTATAGCCACAGTAAGTGGGGAGAGGAAAATCAAGAGATAGATCTCTCATGACGACATTCACAATAATATAGAGACAATATACGAAATTTACATGGGAGAGTGTGCAATACATGTTGAATATCTGTGACGTGACTTGTGCGTTTCCGATACACATAATACGTATTGCAGAATTCCGTACTCATGTCCAATGAGGAGAAGCAAAGGAGCAGGAGAGAGAGAAAGAGAAAGAGAGTGAAACGCACACATACACACAGTGTGTTGAATTTGTATATCTATATATATATATACAAATAAATGGATGTAGTAGTACGTCGAGAACGGAAGTGAGAAGCGAAGGAAATGCCGTTGCCATCGTGACGTCAAACGTCGTTGGACGGATGAAACAATGGAGACTCGCGGGACTTCCGGTAGCGATACGATTGTTTCGCGCACCTTTTGAAGCTTTCTCCGTTAAGAAGAGGGAGAACGAGAGTAGAGATAAGGCAGAAAATGAGACAGAAAGAGAGACAGGGATGGTTCGTCTCTCTGTGAGTTATACTTGTTCAAAGTACTTGAAATTGAGCAACTCTCACACCTCATTTCGTTAGCCCACTCTCTCTCTCTCTCTCTCTCTCTATTCTGTGATGCTCCACCTACCAATAGTCCGTATCCAATTTCTAGCTCATTCTTCACCATACAAGACCTTGCGCCTCCAACCACTTGCGGAAATGCTTTGGCACTTGTTGAAATGCTCGACACACAAGTGTAAACTAACTCAAATTCTTATCTTCTTGTAAAATATATATCGTTCAAAGTTTTGTCATTGGCATTGAGAATGAAGACCTTTGTTCAATGCTTTTCAAGTTTTCAAATATTACGAATGTATGTAAACGATTCTTATAGATATTTCGATCAGGACGTAATGAAAAAACACATTGTACTGTTTGTGTTTTCGATCATACAACTTTCAAACCCTTGAGTGATCTGTTTCAATTGGTTCTGCGTCTGCTGTCCATTGACATCTTGTTTCTTCATGTCAATTGAATCCTTGTGTGTGTGAATATGATTCTTTGGTAATTCTATTAACGTGGAAAAAGATTTATTTTCAATTATTATAATACAATTATTACGTCACATATTTCATAATCAAAGATCGCACGAGAAGCTGTACAAAAAAAGATTTCAGAATTTTCAAAAAAGCCAACAAAAATGATTGAAGATCCTTCGAATTACATCGTGTCTTCAACCGTGGGTTGCAAATCAGTTTTAAAAGAAAAAACGTTGATTGCATACCACGCGTGGACCAAGCCCAGAGAAGTTTTAACATTAATTTTCATAGTTTCAAGTATTCTTACAAACAATTGTCTAAAATGTCTCAACAAAAGTTTAAGCAACAATTCAAACACGAGGTATTTCGAAGATTTATCATTTCTCCAAATTTAGTGACAATATTCTTTCAATAAACACACTATTATGGCTTATAGAGTAATATTTACAACGATCAACTTCAAAGAAAGAGGGAGAGAGAGAGTGTGAGGAAAATAGAAAGTGGAAATATGTGTGTAGAGATTTAAATTTAAAAAATGATAGAAAAGAAAGTTACGCAGAACGTTCGTTTCCCATTCCTTTCATTTATTTGCATATCTTCAATATTTTCTTTCATGTGTCGAATCCTGAAAGTAAAAAGACTTCTCTTTCGACTGATAAATTATGGCCGATATGCAGCTGTTATGACTTTCGTTGTCGATATATATATATGTTGCTTGACTTTATTTTATACGACATTAAGCGGCAATATTGAATGTTGGTTTTAAACATTTTTATAAGCTCCGGGCTACTTTCTTTGCCGTTGTAAAGACACTTTTGTATGCAAGTGATATACTTCAGCGAAATGACTTGTGTAGTGGCAAAAGTTTTTCACTCCTTTTCATCCCTCTGAACGACGTTTTATAAGCGATTTCCTGTTGAAGTAACTTTTACCTGTACAGACACAACTATAAGTTACTCAACAACACTATACTTTTCAAAAGTTTTCTACCTTTAATAGTCGATTATTTCTCTCCTTATTTGGATACAGTTTATCAATCTAAACATCTATAAAACATTTATTTGAAAAAACGGATATTATTCGAACTGCAAATATTTTATCGGAGACGTTCAAGAAAATTATTTGCGAACGTTAACCAAATTTTTGTCGTCTCAACACTATATTTTTTTGTTTAATCAAACACACTAGCTATTGGAATGACAAAAAATTTGGACAAAATACCTGCAGTTCGATCGAAATCCTGTTTTCCTCACAAATTCTTGAAGGATTTGAAACAAAATTAAAACACATCGCAAACTGTGCCTATTTCTTGATTGGTATATCGTTGTGTTGAGTTTCGTTTACCTTCGAAAAGTGCTTTTGGACTATTTCTGTATTTAATCTTCGAGTTCTTTGCTCGAGTTTCCAAAACTTTTCTTTTGTTGTTTTTCATTTTTGTTTTTGTTATTATTTTTTTCCACGGAAAACTCTCGGAGAGAGTTTGTCACGAAGGATATGGAACCTCGCGGGGAGGTAAGAGAAGAAGAAAAGATGACAAAGAAGGAAACGGAACGACGTTGAAAAGTGACGCGTTTCTCAGAAACAACGGTGGTAGGAGAAGAAAAAGTCAGGCGCGAAAAGACTACGAGGATGTCGAAAAAAGTTTTTCTTCTTTTCTTGTGACGAGAAAACTTTATTTGTTTTTTTATTTTATACTCGACAAGGACTTGCGGGCGCGCGCTCACTTGCCTGCTCGCTCGCTTCTTCTTTCATTTATTTACTCACTTTTTTTCTTATTTTTTTCTCTCCAACCCCTATGCTCTCTTCACGTCTTGAGAGCACTATGTATTCCTTCCGCTCTCGTCCTCTTGAGCCTCCTACAAAACGGCAAACTTTCAAACAGCCGCCTAGAGCATGCAAAAATGAAAAGAAAGAGAAAAAAAAGGTCAAGAAAACGGAGGGCAGTAGATTATTACCGTCGACGAGTTTAGCTCAAAACCTTTTGCCGCATAAGTAATCTCCGTCTTGAGAAAAACCACTTTTCCGCTCGTATAAAAAAAACACACACATTTCAATTTATCGGGCGTTCAGTTTTCCAATTTCGTAATTACGCTATCCCTAGAAATCGAAACTGTATGAAAATTTTCATTTAAATCGATTTCAAACGCATTTTAATATTTTTTGCTTCGAAAACGAACGTTGGCGAAAATTTAACTACTTTTTACAAATAAAAATTCTCTTCAAGCCTTGTTTCGTAATCATGATATGTCTCTGAACAGTCATAAACGTTTCTTCACGATTTGAAATCCTTTTGTATTGTCTTTTTCCTTCCATCAAAGTCGATCAACCAACTCCTGTTCGAAAACTCATTAGATTTTGCTTTCCATGATTTTAGTAGGAGAAACGAAACTATAAATGGTCTCTTTGAAGAACGTATATCTGTATATTCGTGCGTCTTTTTTTTCTGTCACATATTTTTGTGATTATAAAAGTATCATTTTATCCGAAGCTCAGGACTGTGCAATTCATCGGCTCTTAACTCTCTCTTCTTCTTCTTTCTTTTTCTTTCTTCTGATACATTGTGTAACTGTTTCTCTGGGAGAAAACCTGAAACTTTTTCCGACCGTTCAATTCGAAACTCGACGTCTTTATTCAAATGGACTGTCCTTTATTAAGTGATGCTGCCCGGATCTTGAATAAAAGAGAGAACGTTTCACGAATTATCTCGTTCTTAATAAAAATTTCGTGATAGCTTTAAAAATGAAAAATACGAAAGTATGATTTTTGCAAGTATCAAATAAAAATTTGAAAGAAACTTTTTTTTAACTTCAAAAACATGGAAATCATGTCGGGCTCTCAAGCTTTCTAAACGAATCGAAACTAATTCGAACTCATTAAATCGCTTAACTCGAGCGTGTGCAATGATTTTTTTTCTTTTTCACACGTAGAAACTATTTACATTTTCGGAATTGAAATTCCAAAAGTCACCACGAAGATTTGTTCAGGCGTGGGTCAATATTTTTTGAATATTATTATCGAATGCCTACCCTAGAACCATTTGTGTCAAACTTTTTTTTACGATCTTATATTTTCCAAGACCTTTTTAATTACAATGGGAGACCACCTCGTAATGAAAATTCTGTATTGTACAAAACTTTTTAGCGTAGTGTTCATTGGAACCCACTGTTATTTTTTTCTGTTCAATTAAACTTGGCGAAAAAGACAGCAATGAATTAAGATATCTTGGGACGTCACATGGATTGCGGTTGAAGAAATTCTATTAGCATTATTTTCTACTCCCGTTAATATTTCCTTGGGAATTGTTGATTTTATAATTAAATTAAAGATCGATAGAGAGTGTATCGTTATTATTTTTCTGCCTTTTTACTATTGCCGACAAAAAGGCGTACCATCAGTTTTTATGTCGTGTATGGCGCATCGTAAAAAAAATAAACTTACGCTATTTCGATTTTAAGATAACTTAGCACGCTGTACTTTTCCAATCACTGAGTCCGAACATGGCACCTTTCACCTAAAAATTAATAGTCTTTCTTTCTCGAGATTGTCAGACACGGTTATTAGCATCAGATAAAAAAAAATTCCAAGATACTTATTTGTGGGTTGAATCATAAAGAGGTTTCGATTTTCGATTGGCCCCATTGGAATCACCAATTTTTTAATTATTTAATTCTAATGCCATATTCAGATTCAGCGATTTCAGCAACATTTGTTTTTCAAACACCTGTGACATGAAAACTTGATTTTGGCCTCAGAGTGAATTTCATAGGTAGAGAAATACCTCTTGAAGAAATTTGTACCGGACAGAATGAATATTTGCCACGTATGATAAACGTGGCAACACGAATTTTTTAAAACTGTACAGTTTAATTCGTGTAGTTTATGGTTTTTTTGCATACGATCGTAAGTGATATTATAAAGGAAAATGAAAAATTCCATAATGCATCCATGCATTGCTAACTTCGCTAAGTTTGAAAGGACGTCCTGTCAAAGTTAGCAAATTAGTACAAGCGACGTCACGATATTTATGTTTTTTATATTACTTTTTTCATTAAAAAATGTAAATAAAAATGGTGAATTGCATGAATTTTTGTTAATGCACCGCGTCCTCTGCTTCATTATAATGTTTCCTAATATTTTTCACATCATTTGACGCTTTTTCAAGTAACTGCAGCCAATCTGTGCCCAAATGTGTAGCATTTCTTGAGAGAGAAAAAAAAACTGTAGAAAACTTTGCCAATAGAGCCGGTACGCTAATAATCGCCTCAGGTCGAATGTGGACAGGTCTAAGCAGAGGAGACCGTTAATTAGACACCTCCTTAGTGAGCGTTGAGAAACGTTCACGAAATGCATCAACAGTCGTAGACTTTTGGACACCAACCAAGCGAAATGACTAGGGTTAGCGCATCAATTTCATTGGTGCTTTCGTTCGCTTCGAGCGAGTCCTCATCAAGTGATCACTGCCATCTCTTTCTCTTTGAGTGAAAATGGTATCTCCATCGTTGATATTGAAGTAACGAACCCAGAAATGATAAAAAAAAAAAACAGATAAAAACTTGCACATTGTTCATTCAAATCGATATTCCATCGATGAAGTTTATACAAAATAGATTTTCATTTGATTATTTGTTTTTATTTTATTTTTATTTTTATGAAACACTCCAAAAACCTTAATGTTATTATGTTTTTAGAAGCGGAAATATAATGCTACAAACACCATAGTGCAATTTTTTATCTATCTTTTTTTTTGTTCTCACACGCAGATATCGATTCATCTATTGAAATTTTTTGAACGTGATTGATTGAACATATAGGGTGAAAATAAAACGTGATTGGCAAGGGAGCATATCGATGTAGGCACGCAAAAGTTACGTTTCCCCAACCACGCCTGTCAAATTTCATCCGGGCTGACAGAACTGTACAGACAGGAGTTTTGTCGTGTATTATATGCAGCACTCACAACGCAATATGCGGGTGCTTTAGATATATGATTTTTTCAAATATATATATTTTTTCTCCGTTTCATTTATAGAATAGGGTATTATAGTGGTCCTTGTAATGAGTTTAATATATGTTTTTCGAATTTGTATGCTCCAGAGTGCCTTAACATGAGTGAAAAACAGTCCGTGTACAAAATCTTCTTTTCAAATCTACAAGTTCTGGTGCGCGACGTAGTTTTGTCTAATTATTCTAACTTCGGAACTTCATTTGTTCACCGTAAGTCATATGAAATAATTTCTCATTATTACATCCAATTAGAAACAAAACTCCAAAAAAAAAATTATTACATGCAACTTCAATTTTGGATATTTTCTTTGATGAATATTTTTTCGAACAAAGTCTCGAATTTCATATTCATTGTCACGTAAATTTGCAAACAGGTATTCGTCGAAATGCAACAAACGATTTCTATGTGTCGCGACGTTTCTTTCTATTCATGGTGAATAAATTTATATGTTTGCAAAATCCTGTTAGGTGCCCTTTAAATGCAGAATGTAAATGTCAGTAGACGCACACACACACACACAGCACAATACATGCGAATGACGAGAACATTCGAAATTTTACGATTGTATGAAAGCTCCGAATTTTCCGATGTTGGAGCTTTTTTTACGTGCCTTTTTCATTTCAGAGCTTTTGACTAGTCTCTCGAGTTACCATAACAAAAAATAAAAATGAAACGTTTAGAGGACGTCGCCCAGTTATACTGTCCAAAATCTCGGCACTCCGAATGCGATAACTGCGACCTGGAACACGCCGATTCTCTTCGTCACATTTGCTTTTAATGCTCATTTCCAAAGGACCCCTTGAGCCTCACGAAAATCGTTTCCTGCTCTACGTTCCGATGAGAATCTTTCTCGTATTCTCTACTCCTCGTATCAAAAAAATTCGCTGCACGTAACGCCAATTAGGTATAAGCGTGAGAGCCGAATAGGTGAGCCTCGTGCCAGAAGCTTTTCGACCTTCCTCGTATAATAATGATCATAACAATGGTAATAATAATGGGAAAGAAAATGAAACGATTCGAGATAAGTTCGACCACAAAGTGTAGAGATGAAAAAAATTGTCCCCCATTTTATCATACTTTTAAAAATACTTTCACAAAGATTTCCAATGTCAGGAAATAGGATGGAAAAGTCATACAAAAACTATCCACTTGCGTTTTTAAATGCAGTTAAATTTTAATAAAATAATTCGATTCCGAATATTTGAAAAAATGTCTAACTTAATGATTTATAGGATTTCACTGATGATTGAGAGGTCGTTAATCCTCAGTCGTCAGGACCTCAGAATTTCTGACAGTTTGCACCATGGGTTTTTGGCATACATCAAAACTTTTCAATCGATTTTATTTTGAGGCAAAACTAATAGGTTTCTTGATGTTTCTGCTAAAGCCATATATTTGGAATGATAAAACAAAAGGCCACAGTTGGAATGTTCAAAATTTATACGTTTCAACGAATATACCAAGAAGAATTTGAAAAAAGCACTATTTTTCAAACTCTTGTGTCTTTACTTTAAAATTACGCTTTAATTCACTGTGATAGTAGGGCAATCACGTAGATATTCAGTTCAACCCCAAGGTTTTGATGGTTGTTTGAACTGTCGTTAAAAACGAATTAACAAATAGAAATTGTTTTCGCAATAAAAATCAGTAAATTATGTGTTTCTTTAGTGCTTGAAATTTATTAATTAATGTTTTCATGAACCAGTACGAGCAAAATATATATAGCAAGAAGGCAGAAAATATAAGAAAACAAATACCAATAGTGGGGAAAAGAGGTTGAAATCAGAAAGTAAAAGCTGAAAAAGCGAGAGAGTTGAAGGAAAATAAAAAAAAAAGATCCTTCGAAATTCGTCCGTAATCTAACTTCGACGAGACTTTAATTACGAAACACATCTCTCCCTCTCTTTTAGGTTCCGCGCATCACTCTTTTTAACTCGTCACTCTGAGGGTGTCTGTCAAGTTTAAAGGAAACACATTGCAATGAAAGACGAACAACAAAAAAGTAAAATCAGTGTGAAGAAAAAAAAATCTGGGTTTCCAACTCCGCATCAAAGTAGTAATTACAAATGGTAAAGTGACGGTAAAGTTTAAAAAAGAATGAAGAAACAACACTAAAAAGTCATTTAGGCTGTTACCTGTCGTTGGGGGTGCACAAAAATCTTCGAGAAAGTCGCAAAACGGTACGGACGTTATTTTTAGGTATAAACGGAGTAAAGGTTCAAAAGGGAGAATTACCTGTTGTGCGATCGATAGATAGTGCAGTAGTAAAGATCGAGGACCAAAAACGTACAAGTTCGTTCTTGGCCATATGTAAATGGACCGGAGCAATGTATTTACACCAAAAAGTCACATATTCCACTTTTCGTTCACAGAGCAACGCTTTCCATCAATTTATCTTCCCGCTTGCACACTGTACTTTATATATATCAATAGTTTATGGTCATAAAGGCGTATAAACGTTGTAGAAGAATTGGCGACAAGCTCTTTTTTGTCGGGGTCACTTTTATACACGTTTTTTTATTGAACATATGCTACACATACAAGTTCAGCCTCCATAGGTTTATAAATACATGTAGGTGCAGATCTATAGAAAAAAAAGAGATAGAGAGCTTAGATTTAGGTTTATATGCGTATGGGTTTGTTAGTAGAGATTCCATAGCTCTTGAAAACCCGTTCGCGTGAAAATGGTCGAAGCTATTGTAGGCATTGTTCTGTGTATATAGAACATCGGTAACTACATCATTCTATAACATATATATATATTTAAACTACATGTGTTGCATCTAGATATAACTCACTGGCCATAGATATATGTATATATATGAGAATTGTTAGGCTCTGGCAATGCAGAGCAGGATTATCTAGGATCAAACGGTCATTTAGTACGATTTTATCCGTGGTCAAGCGTAACCCTAGCACCATGAATGTCTATATTCTCACTAGGCTTTCCCGCATTCATTTTTCCGGGTTGACCTCTGCTTCCCTTTACAACTATACGCTTATAAAATGTCGTTTATCCTCTCTATATGTTGGTAACTATATATGAAGTAACTACATATACAGAACAAGAGAGGGAAGAGAGATGAACTTTAGGCAATAGTTTATACATCGAATACTCCTGTATTTATCGACTTTACGACTTTCACAAATAGTATCCCAGATTAACGCTGTCTCTCGGCTGATTCTACCACGATTTTGGACCCTACCAGGTTACCATTTTTATTATTATTATTTTTTTTCAATGCTGCGATCCTACTAGTCCTATTAATTGAAATATATTCATTTACAGTACCGTCGTTTGCTTCGAAGCAATTGTAATTTCCAGATAAACGTGTTGCGTTACAATGATTTTTTAAATGACACTTTTGGAAATATATTTGTGTTCGTTTTTACACTCATTTTCGCGTGGTGACTGCAGTGTGGCTTGGGATTGGTGTTTAATAAAGGTTGAGTTTAATTATGAATTGTTGTTTTTTAGATGAGAAGTCAAAAGCTTTAAAGGTCTTAACAGCACTTGCCAATTGTTTATAGTTCTTACATTTTTGAACGCGAAAATAATTATATTTCGAAAACTGTCAATTTTGAGGGTTTTTTTTTTAATTTGTTTTTATATTAACATGGGGATTAAATTTAAATTTACATGGAGTATATTCTCGCCAATATCATTTATTTTTCATGTGAAATAAAAATATAATCATAGTGAACCGTGGCCTCAACCTAAGGTTGGTTAATCGTTTTGGAAGGTGACAATGTCAAACACAATTATAATTTTGCCTAATGATATTTCTCAAATTCGATCAAATTTAATATTGAAGAAAAAAAAAAAAAAAAAAACAAAGAACTTAAATCCTCAGCAAAATGTTTCAACAGCTTCTTCACTGGAAAAGTTCATCGAACACCAATGTCGTTTGTTCGTGCGGAGCTGTAGCCTTTAATATCTCGTTTGCTCGTTTGCTATATGGCCACCAAGATATTTGAGACAAAGCAATAATAACAATGCGTGAGTTGATCGAATCTGAGAAAAAAAAGATTTTCCACCAGGTGATATTTACTCTCTTGCTATGGAAGCTGTAACGGTATCGAGTGGTCACTTTGCTGCTTGACTTTTATAAGTTCACGTATTCATTCGCTAGCTTTCGAAAGGTTCTTTCGAATGTCAGCTGAACCTTTTCAAACTGTTATAAATGTCCATAGGTAAATCATTATTGAAGATGTATACGTGATACTGGCACAGTATTGTAGAACTTGTCTCTATATCTAAATGACCAAAGACAGATATTACAGATTCGAGTACGTTTGATACGATCACGTGCAAATAGTCGAGAAAGACCACGTTCAGGTAAACCGTTAGCTTCGAGATATCCACAGGTGTTTCACCATATGAAAAAAGTTGATCCTCTACCAAAGTCAACGAGATTCTCGCAATGATAGCTACGAGAGGTTGGATAATGAGAAAGATGGAGAGAAGAAAGGGGTGTAGTTACATAATACACATAAAGCAATGACCCAGCGACCATTTCTACGATTTAGTTGTTATAGTTACGAGTGCAATAGCTTTTGTGGAGTAAAATAAAATTTCATTCTCTCTTTCGAGGATCTTTTCAGTCTTCAATTTGATTGTTCTTTTGACAATTTTTATTTGTTGGTCATAGGAAAATAATAGAAGATCGATATTCTGTATTTCCATTTGGATTTCGCTGGTTATTTTTTCTTTTAGTACTAACAACCGATCGAATAATGAATTCTAATTGTTTATCAAATAAATCATGCGTGATTGAATAATGTTATTACAAATTATTGAAAGATTTTTCACAAGAGTTCTTGCCATTTCACAATCAAATCTGACAACCATTTTGTCGTTTTGTTCTAACTGATTTTTACCATCAGAATATAAATTACTTATCTACCACGTTATCATCGTTAATTCACGTACAGGCATCGATCAAGTATGCATTCTGAATACCCAACATGATAATTTTATTTTTTTAACTTTTTTCCTGTTTCTTTTTTTTTTAGATTTTTTTGAAAAAACTCGAAGCTACATCGTAGATGGACAAAGCGTTAATTTTTTTTCGCTCCTGTGGCATAGTCGAACGTCCTTTCATTAATCTCGTTGCACCCGGCTTTCGTATGCACACGAACACACACACACACACACACATAAACAGATACTTCCAAGCACGTACACACACACGCGTTAAAAAATATATAGAGCAGCAGTTACACACATTCAAAGGTATATATATTTAGCTTGAAGTTGTGGCAGAGGTTGTGATGAAGTGAAGAGATTGATAGTCCTGAGGTAGGAAGGGAAGGGAGGTACGAGGTTAGTTGAGGCAGTGCATGGTTTTATTGCTCGATCGTTCCCTCACGTACGTGCTCTCTCCTCCTCCTCGTTTTTATCTTTCTCGCTCGTTCTCTCGTTTGGTGGACTCGAAGAGCTGTGCCACCGTGGACCTTTCAAATCCCGACTTCCCTCGGAATTCTATCCCTATCAGTTAGCACTCCACTACTCCTCCCTAAAGCCCCCCTTCATCCACCCCTTCATCATGCACTCTCATTTATTAAATCCCCTTTAGCTACACCGTCAGCTATCTCCTTATCGACGTCTCATTTTTATCCCACTTTTTTCCGTTTCATACATTTGAATCAATAAAAGAAACAGTTTTCACACCCATAAATATGTTATATTTAATGGTAATGAAGAGTTGAATGACTCGTTCAACTGAGAGGATCACTGAGCGAAACATTTAAGTTCGGAAGATTTTTATTTTCTTCAATTGATGACAACACAATAAATGATAGCAATTACTTGCTGCGACCTAATTTGTCTAATTTGCACTCTTCATTTAATTCATACTCGAATTGTTAATTTTCTATTTTTGAAAGGACAATGAAAACGAAATAATTATCACATACGTTTTTACTTAATCCCTTGAAAAAATTTACAATCGGCTTAGCAATGGCCTTGTAGGAGCCATACTTTGCTAATGCTAAGCTAATGCTAAGTACATTTTTTCATATGCAATTTTTTAAATTTATTTTCATTTTTTTGTCAATTTATAATGAATAAAATATTATGAAAAACCAACTGATGCATGGATGTAATTTCATGTACTTCGAGATGAGAAATTCTCAATATATAGTCATTTGAATTTTGAATTTACTCTACACTGTTCGGCTAGACGTATCTCTTTATATACAGCGATTTTACGGTAATGTGATGAGGGATTTTATCACAGCTGAGCTCTCGCCTTCAGCTTATCATCTCTAAAGCTCGTTTTTTGAGGAAGTTTTTACTTAGGTTCACTGTCATGCATTCACATTCACAAATTTTTGTGTATGTACATATATAATATATATGTATACATAAATGTACGAAAATGTGCGAGTGTATTAAACCTATAAATGTATAGGCGCAGGATTCGCACGAGCAGGGCATTCGTTGGGTCTTCTCTCAATTCAGCGAATTCGATTCTCAGCTTCCCTTTCAGGATGGATTTAATCCCTTACCCAGACACCCCTACCCTGCATTTTGACGCGTTGTATACGCGCCCGTGAGTCTACATATGCGTCTGTAACATCTTCATAATACATACGGTATTCTGTTATTATGCACTTCGTTTCTCTTCTCGGTACTATGGTTATCGTACTAAATACAATCTTCAGTTACAGATATCGAAACATTATTAATTATCTATGGAAATTCGTAGTTAAAGGTGTTGCTCGAAGGGACTATTCAATTAATTTGGGCCCCAGCAATTCACGTTCTGTAAAAATTGTCGAAAATTTTGTCATCTTCAAACAGTGCACACAAGCGTAATTGCTTTATATTTTTATATGGCCGTTTATAATAAAACCGATTATCAAAGTTTTTACTGCTTGAGCCTCATACAGTTTTTACATCCAGAAAAAAATATTGAGTTGATTCAACTGAAATCAAGTTAAATATCATTTTTTCCCTTGTCCGATGGCCTGATATAAAACTCTATTTTTTTGATTCTCTATAATTAAAAAAATATATATTGGATATATATGTACGTTTTTTCAAATTTCTACATACTTTCAAACAAAAGCACGTTTGCAAATACAACTTTTCACTTTTCATTTATTTGGTTTGCTCTATTTTTCAAGGAAGCACAGAAATTTGAAAGAAAAAAAAAGAAAAATAGAGAATTTCAATAAAAATCCCATCTTACCAACGCATTAAGATGAAAATCCGTTCAAAGTCAGTTGGGTTACTTTGCAATATGCAATACGCTGATGCAATATGCTGTGCATGAGAAACAACTGAGAAAAGAAATTAATCGAAAATCAAAATCTGGTAAACTAAAGAAATGCCTATTTGGCATGGAGTCTCCCATATAACATACATCGCCCAGATCTATATGGGTACAGAGTAAAGGTGAGGACTCTGCACATCTCATGAATGCCTGAATAATATGTATCACCCACAGTGCAATATTCTATATGTAGCTATAAGACCCTTGCTCTACCCGCTTAATTTAAGACTTATGTATTTATGTGTGTATTAACATCACACCAGAATATATTCCACACCGTTTTGCATGTGTTTATACACAGGCGTATGTGTAAATAATTTTCGTATAGGGTTATCTTTATGCTTTTTGTGTCGTTTCTGTGTTTGACGATTCATTGAGCGTAAAAGTTCATGCATCTAATTCGATTGATATTATCACACTAAGGAAATTTCATTTCTTTTTTTTTAATTGGCTCCAGACTGCAAAATTCTTCATTCAAGCTCGTAGAATTTGGTGCACCTGTTATTTTATTTTTAATCAAACATCCAATTACGGATTTTCGGAACTCACGAGATTCTGGTTAATTTGAACGATAATAAAAATTGCAATTGAACATCATGTGGAATAAACCAGTTCCCCATATTTTCATTGACTTTTTTCTGACTAGCGTGTGTTACAATGTGATGAAACTGGGAAGAAAATTAATATATTTTGAAAATTAATCATTTTTTGTGAATCACAAATCAATCATTTCAAATCTAACGTTTATTTTATGGTCCGAATTGAAACGTTATGACTAAAAATTCGTTTTTTTGTCTTGGATGACGAATAGTCGTGAGGTATATAAGATCGCAATGGACGATTTAGAGTACAAGACATAAAATCCTTGGCTGATGCACGAGAGAGCGATATTCTACAGAAACCCCAGGCTTTTCCGTGCACAAGGGATTTTTGATGAGACTAATATACATATAGGGATATATAGAGAAAATAGAGTACGAAGGAGTCTATTCAAGCGTGGAAGCGTGGCGAGAGACGACGCTTTCGCACAGCTTCTTAATCTCAGTTGGTCGAGATTGGCCGGTCTCCCTAGGCGATCCCTTATACTTTAAGCAGCAATATGTATGGATGCACGTTGCTTAAGAGAGTCAAGCGGAAAAGAGTGCGACGTGAGAGAGAAGGGAGGAGGGGATGGAGTTCGATTACGAGATTCACAATTACGGGCGTTCACGTATCGTCGTCGCTATTCACCTGACATTGTCAGCACGCGTGCGGCACTTGTCTCAGCAAATTTTTTTTTGTTCACTTGATTGACTAGGAATAAACGGATTTTGAACGAATTTTTCGCTACTTTGATAAATTATTTATTGAAATATGAAACAACTAGAATATCTGGAACTGAAAGTATTTGTTGCAGCTATAAAATCATTTTGGAACTTTCAGAAAGCTTCGTTCTTGTTTTACAAATTGTTAAACAATGGTATCCTCAAGAATTATTTCGAGCATTATCGCTGATATGAACTATAACTTGATACGTGTTTGGTCGTCGTGAAAGAAGCTCTGAGGAGCTTCGACTCGACGTGATATACCGAAATCGATTTTCTAGATTGTTTGATGTTGCCTTTAGTAGATAAAATCGTGGTTGGAAGCAATAAAGAGCCTCGAAAAAGCTTGTGCTGTCGAAACTCTTCCGCAAGACTTTCTACTGAAACGCTATCCAATGCCAATTAAGTCATAATTAAGTTGAGACTGCGTTAATTGAAGATTAAGATACTTTATACGTTGGAAACTTCAGGGTGAAAGGGATGTGGCAAGCTAAAGGTGACTGTCGTCCAATTATATTTATATCTATATGGATTTTAGAAAGATTTAATAGAGTCTCTCTCTCTCTCTCTCTTTCATTTTCCATGTATTTCAAACGGGGACGCGGTAAAAGTCCGCAAGGAGAGTTTGGCGTCGATGAAGCTTTTAATGTCTGTAACTTCCTCTTGGCCACAGTCTTCTCCACAATGAGTTGTCGATGTACACAGACTGAGACAATAATTGTCGCCATCCGACATATCTTTGAACCCCAAGGTAGATAAGAGACAAGATATTATTTTGTCAAAAAATTGTGTTAGTAATAACATCTACGTGAATTAGAAAACAAAAAAAAGATGCCTACAAGTTAGCCTGTGTCATGGTGCAAAAAAAAGGTTCAAAATAAACGATACAATGTTATAATACAATTTCGTCCTTGTTAACAGATTGAAGTAATAAAATGTCAATCGTAGACAAAAAGATCTTGTGACCAAAATTGTAGAGAATTAAATTTTCTTCAAAGTAGTTCTGACCATTTAAAATCAAATGTTAAAAATTAAAGAGTTATTCAACAGGAACAATTCCCGTTTTGATTGGAGATGACAAACGGTGCTTTTGTACAATCTGCTCATAAATCTGCATTCAAGCTAAAAAGTAATATATCTCATTAATAGATGATGATAGAAACTTGTCCATAACTACACTGCATGAGTAGGTTTTTAAGGACGAAACCGTTATGAAAAACTGACGCTCACGTGCTCAGTATACTTTCTTGACATGTGTTGTTTGTTTTAAAAAACATTGTAGATGATACAAATAATGCATAATTATATTCGTGGAGACTAATCGACTCACGTTTCACCTGGTATATTTTAAGTTCATTAAAAATGATTAATTAACTCAGATTTTCCTATAATTAACTTTAATTATCGATCGTTTTGTTCGTAGAAAATCGTAATAACATCCTCGTATAGCTGCTATTTTATTAGGAGCTCGTAAATGTAAACAATAAAAAAAATAATGAAATCATTCGAAAGTTTTACGAGGCTCAAATAAAAGCACGATATTCTGGTGAGAGATGATAGCTGACCTCCGAAGGACGTAATCGCAATGATTCGTCGAAACAAAATCTGCCTGCCAACAATGGCTTCGTTAGTGCGCACTTCATTGGCCGAAAGCGAGAAAAAGAGAGAGAGAGAGAGTGAGACTGAGGGAGTAAAACAGAGAAATGTAGAGGAAGAGAGAAAGAACTCAGCATACAATTACTACGTGTATTACTATGTATTCAAATATATAAATATATTTCAGGTACAAAGTCCACCGGGAAAATGAATTTTCCCACATGCAAATCGCAATCATCGAATGATTCATTTCTCTTATGAGCTTTACCGGTATATTCGCATGAGCGTTTATTATCTCCGTTAAATTCAACAGTCTATACTGCATTAGCAAAAATAAAAATATGAAAAATAATCAGACGCAACCGGGGACACATAACAAATGGTCAATTAATTCATTTTTCACACTAGTAAATCAATTTCTGTAATGCAGCCTACTGTTGAATATTCGTAACCGTCATTCAGTCATGAAACAACAACTAATTAAGCAACAGTAACCAAATTATCATTTAGTGATAAAAGAATGAACATATTAAGTTTCATATTTATTATAGAATCACGTTACCATTTTTAGTTCGATTAACTAGTTTTTTGGCAATTAGTCTTTTGAATTTTATTTAATCTTTTTTAATATTGCTTCTCATGAATCTTGCTGGATTTTCAGGAGCCCCTTTCATCAGTTTATTTCCACGTTTCTTCACTTCACTCACTTTTTAATTCCTATAGGCAGGGCCAAGGGAAACTAAGCAGAACCCATCAGTTTCGGACGGTTGTATATTTATTAAGTTTTTCGGTTGGTTAGCACTATCAAAAACTCAGATAAACTGCCTCCCACTCGTCTGTGCTTGGAACTTTCATTTGCTTCTAAACATTCCATTGATACTTAAATGCACCCAAATATGATAATCAAAATATGTTATTTATATTATTATATGAGCTGTGCCTGCGGGCTTCGCCCGTCACGCACCTAGTTGGTGCTAAGTAAAACGCTAGATTTTTTTTCTCGAAAGGCATTGTTGAAAATTTTGCCAGTTTCATTCGAAGCTGGGACCCCAGCCACCGCTTATTTCCTTCGTTTTGGAATTATCTTCAAATTTATAATTAGTTTTTTTTTTCATTTATAGTCTTTTTTTGACATGAGAAATTTTAAAGTAAAAAAAAAATGATGAAAAATGGAATTTTTCGCTTGGCCTTCCTTGAATAAATAATTTATTGGAATGTAATACGGCTTACAACCTATTCTGATTCATCGGCTTCATTGGTGTGAAAGATTTATCACAATTGGTTAAGTGGTTTTCGCGTGAAAAGCGGAACAAAATTATTTTGTCTTTGACTTGATACATTATTTGTCAGTAAATTTGCGTATATACGAAATAGAAATTTCTGATTAATTTCGAGAAATGAGGTACTAAAACTCTACTAGTTATAGCAATGAATAAATTTCAATCGAACTCAAAATAAATTTCGTATTGAACAATAATCTCTTAAATCAATGAAATAGTATTTTAGGATTGTACGAATCAATAAAATAATATTCGGAATCGAATGAAATAATGATTTATAGGCTAAGAGTTAGTTTGAGTTGATTAAAAATTCACGGTTAATTGCTAACTGCAAATTCACGGTCAATGCTTGGTTAATTGATGGCTACAGTGACGGGAGATTATATTTCGAATGTTCGTTATCAAAGCACGTCAAGGAAGCGGTGGGGAGGAAATAAAAATTGGCAGGCCTTAGATCCGAATGCGTTTGGTATAGAGTGATTTTGTTAACTCTGTGTATACATGTATATACGTATATAAATCGGAAAGATGGAGAGGTCCAGAGAATCTACGGCAGGGTAAATTGAGCTTCCAATCCAATCACGAGACAGGATTCGTCTCTGTCTCGCCCTGAGGCTCCCCACGGAGAAGCTCGAATGTATAACGGTAGAATAGCGTTTACAGGAAGGAGTGAGAAAATCGTTCTGGTAACTAACGTAAAACGGAGAAATGTCCAAGATATATACGTAGAAACGAATAGAGAGAAAGAGACAGAGCAGAGAAAGAAAAAAAAGTGTAAGAGAGCAGAGGAAAGTGGAGCTGTTAGATATGGGTTTATAGCAGCAAGTGCGTTTTTGATGGGATTTTTAAATGAGCCCCAATTGCGTTTAATGCCGAGGGTGCTGTGTTGCCCTTTCTACCTCATGCCAAAGCGTAATTTTCTCGTTGGTTAAAGAATAAAAAATAAATAAATAAAATTACAACTTTCTTGTTTTACCCTGGCTCAAATACAATTTTTTTACAATCATACCATATATAATATAAAAATAATTTTCATCGTCATATTATTATTATTATTATTATTTCATACTTTTAATCGAACATTGAGAAAAGCGCATCTACACAACATTTGTTGGTCATAGAACTTGTGTACAACTTGGGATAAGAACTTGAACTATTATACTCTGTCGAGAGTTTTGATTTTAGTGTTTCAATTGCACTGTTCACTGGTTTATCGTGTAAGACTCGAGGGTTAATAGGCACTTATCGAATTAAAAGTTTGAACCCGCGTGCACACGCGGGATACGAAGCTTCTATATAATATACTCTTCTCCATAACGCGCCCTCTCGCGACACATTTACTCCTTCGCGCTCAATCTCGGTATGGGGCCAAGAAATTAATTGGCACTTAATCCCCTTAACGAGACATTAACACGTAGTTAGTGGATATGAGATATTTATCCTCTTGTTATACCTTTACATGTACTTCGTATACATGTACAAATATATGTTACATACAGATATATGTCTTATGATTATATGTATATATATGTGAGCAGGAACTCTGTTTGACTCTTACTTCGTTTTTCGTTTTTGACAACTGAATCAAATTTCATTCCAACTCCTTCATTTCACAAATTCCGAAAACTTTCTCTACCATAGTATTCTCTTTCAACGAATTTTCCTTTTTTCACTTAAGTTCACGTCTGTTTTATTTATATTATTCAATATTTTATCGAAACAATGTCTGTCTGGTGGATTTTACACCTTAAGAACGTAAAGTTGAACTTAAAACCGCGTGGGTAAATGAACGGTTTTCAATGTTCTCGCAGTCGATTAGTTGATGCACTAAAAAATTGCTTTAGGAATAGAATTTGTCTCGTTGTTAAAAAAAAATTTGATGGTTTATTTTTATAAAAGAATTTGTAGAGAAAAAATGAGATGAATGTGTTGGATCGGTTACGTTTACAAACAACAGAAATACTTTTAGAATTAAAGAGGGTGAACACGGATCTGAAGAATAATTAGTAAATGGAGAAGCTGACCTTGTTCGAAGAGACTGTACTTACCTCCAGATCTGCTGTTTGCGATGACGTTTATCTTCTGCCGCGAATGGATGGATCTTGAAATGTTCCCAGTTGTCCGATGTCGTCTTCAGTATCACATGTGATTTTTTTGCGTGTGTAAATTTTTGCGTATTTTGCTTTTACAAGATTTGAAAAAGTTTCGAAAAGTTTGGCAGTGGGATCATTTCTTTTACGGAGTTCAAACCAACTAATACAGAAAAGTTAAAGAGACAGAGAAAGAGAGAGAGAGTGTGTGTGTGGGTAAAAACAGTTCAAAGATATTTTCAAGTAGAGTAGAGGGTTGTGGAAAAAGTATACGGACAAGCTCTCTCTCTGTACTAGTGACCTCGCCCGGAAAGGACGATGCGGCTCTCGGTGAGTTCGGCGCGTGACTGTGTGACTCGACCTAGCCTGGGCCATCGTCAACCAGCGGCAAACCCTCTTCTGTGCCCCTGTGTCCCTTCGCCGAAGCCGTAACTGCGATTCTTCTCCCTCTTCAGCTCTAGCATCCCCGTTTATGCCACCCCACTGTACTCACTCTCTTGACGTCGTCACTAACCCTCTTTCTCTGTCTCTCTCTGTCCCTCTCTCTCTCTTTCTCTCCTATGCCGATCTACTTCTGGTCCATAGAGTCTGCGCTCTTCAGCATCACTATCCCCTTCTCTGCCACTTTTTCTCCATCCTCCCCGTAGCGTTCACTTTGCCTTTTCCTCTGTTTTCAACCCTCACTTCGTCTCTCCAGACATATACATAAATATATAGCCTTCAGTCTTTATATATAGAATGTAAGTTGCCTTTACATCGAAAGCTTTCTCGTATCGTTGTACTGTTTCTAGTGGAAACACTGATTTGTATTTTGAACCACAACTTTGTGTCAATACATTGTTTGCTTTAACATTTCAAAATCGTAGTAAACGTCACTTCATCGTCTTTTTGTTTAACGGTATCTATAACGATTTTTTGTTCTCTAACTTCGCCACAACGTCAAAAAGTCTTGAAAAAGTTGACGTAATTGAAAAACTGATTAATTAGTCATCATTGAAAAGCTTTGTTTCATGATTTATTATTAAACAATTTGTTAGCAAGTGCTAATATAATAATCAGCATTCTTACGACGTACTTGAGCTGTAAGTATCATGAAACAAAGTCTCATCACTACAAGGAGGCAAATATTTGAGATTGATTTAATGTTGGGGCTGTACGAACGTGGTATGTCGCTCTCACCTAATATAAATAAGGATCGGTTAAGCCTGCTCTACCGTTACGTAATTGCGATGGTATTAAGCTGGGTATTGTTACCATGGGGGTAGGAAAATCATGATCCTTCGTACTGTTTGGACGTAACTTTAGAAGCGGTAAGGATATGCCTGACTCGAGCTTTCCACTAGATTCTATATAGATGTGTACGAGAGAAAAGCGAGTGCCAGACCACTTGGCCATCAAAACCAATTTGGAATTAGGTAGTGGCATGTGAGCCGTGGACCAGGGCTCTCTGCGTTTATCATTGTTTTATGTCCTACCCCTGACACCATCTCTATCGTAGGTTTCTCACGTTAGGTATCTCGAAAATATTCAAAAAGAAGCCAAATAAAACTTTTTCAAATATTATAAGCTTCTGCAAGAATTCAGATATCCAAGATTTTCAGAAACAAATAAAACACTTGACCTTCATTTCGTTATTATTCATGGCGATTGTTTACAATTTTTCCTTTTTTTTTCATAGCGAAACAACTGTTCTACTCTATTTTGAGAGCTATTCATGTTAAAGTTCTATTGTTGAAGGGTAAGTAGTCGCTTCATCAAAATGAGAAATTTGTTATATAGAAGTTGTATAGTTATAGTTATATACTTATAGTTATATAGTTCTGTTATACACTTGTTATATCGAAGAAATTTCAGTCCGCCCGTAGGGTTGCGTCACAGTTTCTGAAGAATAAAAAATGAAATTTTTCAAAATGAATGATAATATACCGACAAAATATTTTCGTAACAAATACAACATTCGCCGTGATCAGCTTTTGTTCAAAAATCAACTGAACTCAAGTGTAGTTCTACTGTATTTAAATTAATTAAAAACGAATATACATTTTTGTTAAATGACTGAAAATCACAGCTTTTATTCGGTTTTGTCTAGGAAGCATCACGAAATTAATTTAGCAATAATAAAAATAAAAAAAAATAAAAAAAAAATAAAAAAAACAGGCAATATTGGCGCTATTCATCAGAATTATGTATCTGAAAAAGAAGAGGCTACTGATGGCCATTGTAGCCATTGAAGCTATGTAGGGGTCGTTTTGGTCCGTCGCTCTTTGGACGAAAATAAATACGGCTATAGTTGGTTGAACAAAAAATCTGACACAAGTTAGTTGTATAGAAATACGGTGTTCATACCCATATATATATGTACACATACATTAATGTAGAAATGGAAAAGCCACGAAGTATAGGCGATCGGGTGAACCGGGCAGGTCCCATGCCAACCATGTATATTTGTATATTTATATTTAACTGTATGTGCACAGAGGATATATCGACGAAAAAATCGGAGTAACCGCTCCATCAGGTGTATATTGGTTCGTCGGCTATCGCCAAAACCCTTTCGCATGTGGAGGATAGAGGAAGAGCAAGAGAAAAAGAAAGAGAGAGAGAGAGAGAGAGAGAGAGAGAGGAATCTCTTCTGTCATAGAGTTTTCCCTGTCTCGCTTCGTTAGACATTGGCAAAGATACAAAGATAATTGGTCATTGGGCTATGTCGTTAAGCTTGCTCGTACAGCCGATCTACTCGGTTACTCTCTTCTGCTGGAAATCTGCTACAGCGATTATTATGGTAGTGATGAGGTGGTGACGCGTCGTATACAAGTTTTATATCTCTATATATACATACGTAAATATATTATATATACAGACATATCTTACGAACCTTCTGTCATGCTCTCTCTTTCTCTCTCTTTATATTTTTCTCGCCGTTCATTTTACTTTGAAAATGTCCAGGCAAAAGCACTTTGTGGCAATATTCCTTTGGGTTATGGCGTTGTTGTTTCGGCTTCAGTATTTCAGTTTACATCAAAAGACTTGCGCAACCATATTCCTCACTTACCCCTCACACTCCTTTACTGCCCTTTCTTTCGTATGTGTCTAATCATGTGTTTTAGGATTTTTTATCCTTCGATAGCTTGACTCGCGTTTCCAAAGATTCAATTCTTGTGTATTTTAAAACGATGCGACGATATTTAACCTGTAATTAAACGATTTCAGCTCGATAGCTGAAACCTTGAGAAAGTTTAAGAAAGCTCCGAAAGGATTTGAAGGTTTTGTTGACGAAATTTTCAAATAATTTTGTTCTTATAACTGAAAGGTTGATTTAGGTTTCACTTCTGGTTTCCCCTTTCCTAGAGATATTTTTTTTGAAAATGATTGCTTTTACGTCGTTTTTTCCTAGACAATGTTGATGCGATATTATTCTTAGACGACTTCTCTTTAACTGAATCATTTACCGTATTCGTGTTAGTTAATGATATGACGAAAAATGCATCGAAACTGGGATAATAAGAGTTGAACTTTGGAGGGTGAATTCGGTTTGTGCTTGAAGAGCTGCAGGTTGAAAGTCAGTGAAATCGTAAATACATATAAAATCTATATATATGTGTGTCTATACGTATACGAAAGCAGTTTCACCCGAGACCTTGTAAACCCACGCCGCCTTCGTGTCGTACCCCAAATTTGCATTTCAATGGTGAGTAATATAAATTACACGTAATTACGTCGTTCACCGATGTTCTCTCGTGACAACCAACGGATTTTATTTTTACGTTTACATTTTCCAGCTGATTTTTACGTTTCTCTTTCTTTTAAGTTTCGTTCTGACATTTTCTGTCTCTCTTATTTCACTCAAATATCTATCTCATCCTCCGATAAAGATCTTGAAATTCTTGTGTGTGTTTTTTGTTTCCCTTACCTGTTCGTTGGATGTAGCAGAATGGAAAATCACGATTTCCTTATTCTTAAAGTCACAAAAGTTTTTTGTTTGGATGCAAGCGAATAAAATGGTGAAGTTTTCGGTAGAGCGAATACTGCAACTTCTTTATTCTGTCTCTTTCTATATCGCACTTTTTGTTTGCCCATAACACAATTCACTTTGGTTTCTTTTCTTTATTTTTCTGGGCTTTACTTTTCGTATAATCGTAGGCTCGTATAATAAAACGGGAAGTTGCACGCCCGGCATCGCTCTCTCTCTTTCTCTTTCTATCGTTCTCCACGCTTGGAAGTGTGATGTTTATGCTCATAATAAGCGACGAGCGTAATTTGGGAGAATGAGGAGCTGGGGAAGGGAAGCGTCGGCTCGAGATAATTAGAGAAATATCGTTCGATAGAGTTCGCTCGACTCGTCCTCCTCCTTCTCCTCTTAGTGTTTCTTCTCCTATGTTCGTATATGTTTGTTCTTCTATGTAGAGGCCACGTTTGTAACGGGGTCGTTAAACAGGGAGAGCCTGCGAGACGAGAATCGTTCGCTTGGGCTCGGGCGACTCACTCTCTGCTGTACCAACCTGAACATCACAGTTGTACAATCGAAACTTTCGAAAACAACGCTTAAGTGCAATATACAGATATAGATATATATATAAATATATCTATATACATTCATACCATTTTAGTCCTAAGGGCATCTACAATGGTAGATCGCAAAACGTATAAACGGACAATGTTTCCTCCCTCCATCGACCTCTTTCCTTCCCTTTTTCTCTCTTCATCCAAACAACCATCACCACCACAACGTTATGATCCTAACCATATCGCTCCCTTAACTGCCTGTATCTCTTTCGAACGCTTCCAGCATCCCTTTTGCCCTCAATGCACCCCTTTCCTCTCACAAAAACTATATTTTTGCCGGGCTAGATGTCCTCTCGTTCGTGGGCTCCGACCGGCGTGCCAAATCGAACAGTTCCGCACATTTTCGGGATGCGAATCCTGGAGAAAATTGTTCGTCATTTTCGGCAATCCTATATTGCTTGTTTCCTTCCTTCCTTCCTTCCTTTCTATCTTCTCACTTCCCTTCCACGTGTTCAAGTCGCCATTCCATTATGGGTGAATGGACAACACGACCGAACAATTTGTAATTCCAGTTAACCCGATTTCAAAGGATCTTTGAATGTGATATGTCGAATAGGCCTCACTTTAGTTAATTAGTTGCATAGAAGAATGTTCGGCAAAAACTTGTTGCTTATTGTGTTATCATTTTTATGTGCCTCACAACACTTCTTCACAAGGAATGTTAGATTAAGACAAAACAAAAAATTAAATTGAAATATATATAGAAAAATGATGCGGCTGTCGAATTTATATTAATGGAACGCTTTTTCCAAGAGTTTGATGCTTGAAGGCTGGAATTTTATTTTTTTAAACTTCATATAACCCTTACGGTGGGTGAGGAAAACAACTACGTACGTGTATGTACAAATGTACCTGAAAATGTACTCCTTAAGGACTTACCTACACTCAGAAAAAAAAAATACTCTAAATATGTATGAATACACACATTTTTTATAGTGGTATCCTGAGTATATAAGGTTTAAAAGTTTTGCAAGGATTGATAACAGATTACCTCATTTTTGATGTTTTTAAGGTGTTTCAAGTTATCCAAATTCACACCTGTAAGCCTTCAACCAAATTATCAGGTTTAGTTTTGTAATTGATGTTTAAGAATGTCGAAAAACTGTCATGGAAAGCTGCGGTTTGCATTATTTCGCAAGCGATTCAATGCACAACCGATCCTTTCTGCTTGTGCCTTTATTGCAATAAAAAATTATGAATAATTAATGGAGAATAAAAATTTGTTTAGTTCTAGGAATTAAGATTTTTGGTATTTAACGACATCGAGCACTGAGATCCTTGTATTTTTTTCCATCCTGTGCTCATCCTTTTTCACTTGAATCTTCACTAGAGAAAATCCCTTTCGATTCTTCTCGCCGAGAGGGGTCTACGGATGACACTGATTTAGTGGCTATAAGTCAGATCCGACACGCAATTAACCCCCACCTCTTAAATTTTTCACACAGCCAATGGGACTGCTGTACGCAAGCAACATGGGCCAATCCATAATCTGTTTTATTTTTTGTATTCTCTTATGATACAGTGAACGTACAGTGTCCATAGAGTATTCTTATATCAATTTTTATTTTGTCTACTAAACCAAATAGCAGGGAATAAAAAAAGGTGAGAAATTTTGGAGAAAAACTCTAAATTTGAAGGCTATAAGACGATCTGAAATTTTAGATATTTTGGGCGATATACGGACATCCATAATGTTTATGCAAGAATAAAAAAAGCCCAGATAACTTAATGCAAAAATGAAAGAAAATGTACTAAGTTTTTTCCTCTCTAAATGATTGTTTTTCAACTTTTAAACGCACCATTTTGTTTACTGTCAATAACTTCCTCCTGTTAATGAAATATACGTCGATTTACGAGGCAGGAGCTTGTTCAGATTGAGAGGATCTGCAATGAATACGAAAAAAAGGTCGAAGCATCAACCTATGTGTGTGTTTTACTCTGAAATTCGAGTAGTGTGCGATATGGGTTTAGCTGTATACGAGGAAAGAAGAAAAAGTTTGATTTCATATTTTTATCTTTACGTCTCATGCTTTCTCACTTTCTCCGGATGATTTTCGCCATGGTGATGCTCGAAAAGGCCCTAGGGCTGGATGTTTCCGGATGAAGGGAAGAGGAAGATGGAAGAATTGGACCGAGTAGAAATGCATAAGTTAGACAAAGATAAAAAATGAAAGGCGACAAGCTAGTAAGCGAGATGGAAGTATAAGGAAGATGGGGAATGACAGGGGGTGGAATTCAATTTCCATCCTAACCAGAGAACAGCCTCCCGACCGTCGAGTTTCGCTCTGATGTCGCGAGCTACCAAGTCGCTACTACAAGTACTAGTCGAGCACCAATTTATGCTATATATATATATATCTCGATATATATTGTATATGTGAGTATGGGGAAACTCTCGATATCAAGTGGTAAGGAGTTTGGGCGTCCATCCTCTTTGGTAGTGACAAGTCGTAATGATACTCAGATACTTTGATTTTAACTGCACTGTCAACTGGTTTGTGTTTCTCTCAACAGAACGGTAAGTAGAACTCTAATTAATTCAATTATATAAATTTGTAATTAAAAATGATTTCTAGTTGTGGAAGATTCGTATTTAAATAAATAAAGTGAATGATATGGAGAAAATTGGATTTACGATGTGTAATATTTTTCTCCAAAAATAACCCTCGCGTCTCATCACGCTGTAGTCTTTAAACGTACGACACTTCCTTTCGAATATTTCATATCGCTGGGATGAAGGTTTACGACCCTACAATCTCGTCGTATAGTTATATGGAGAATGGCGTAAAAGGAATCTCCAACAGCTTTGGCGAATCTGGTAGCTTTTGCAGGTAGGGGTCACTCGGCGGTATGAAAGCTTCGAGAGATCCTAATGTAAATTCGGCTTTGACCGCGTCTATGCAAATGACAAATGTCGTTACGATCCTGTAATGCTTTCGAATGTACGTGACACGTACGATACGAGCCACAGGCTTCAAGAGATCATCCAGCCAATCCTTCTTCTCTCTGTGAGGTGCATGCACCCTTCAAAAAGCTCCCAACCCTTGCAATGTCTGGAAATAATCTCAAGGAGCCTACTCTCTAATGTTTATCTCTGGCAACGTATGTTATCGAGATAAAAATAACAAATTAATTTCGAATTACTC
Organism: Campoletis raptor; assembly: GCA_948107755.1. Lineage (NCBI taxonomy): Eukaryota > Metazoa > Arthropoda > Insecta > Hymenoptera > Ichneumonidae > Campoletis > Campoletis raptor. Next base: position 29,318,683 of record OX403622.1, on the reverse strand, counting down.
CATTTCATTTTCTGAATCGTTGTCTTTATTATTTTTATTGGAATTATTTTATCGATAAGCATTATACATGTTCAATGCATTTTTTGTAGATTACTAGATTAATTTGTTGATCAAAAGAGGGCATTTATTGTTATGATTTTTTTCGTTTCCTCCAAACGTCTTACATCTGGTCGAATATTTTTCTTCAACCTCAATATTTTGATAATAATCGTAAACTTAATTCTTCGGCAGCATTCGCGGAATGGTTATTCTTTCCTTAAAATACTAGAGAATCAAGTGGATACTTCTGTAAATACATTGAAGAGTAAGCATCATTTTTTGGTCAAATTTTTCAAGCAAGAAATTCCTGTTTCAGGGATGATCAAGTCTCATTCGTCAGCCCTTCACTTGTTCGGTAACTTTATTTTTATTCTTCAGCTAATTAAATACGAATTTATCATTTTAATAATCTATCTCCATATTTTATTTAAATTTCATAAGAAATAGCGTTTTTTTTTTTTTTAATATCTCTGACATATAGGTACGCATTATTGTTCAATAATGACTTGAAATTACGTCATCGTTGGACAGAAACAGTATTTCGAATGTTTCCCCAGGTCTGCTTTCCGCTGTTTGTGCCATTTTTCTCACCATTTACGCGAACACTTCGGTGATTTTTTTAAATATTTTTTTTCTGTTAAACCGAGCGAAAATGCAACGACGTCGTCCACTTGTCTCGTTCCTTCGTTTGTCTAATTGCTCATATGTATTTGCATGAGTGTGATGAGGGAGTGCGGCAAACCTGAGAGTCGAGACGCGTGTCCGCTTTGTGCAACTGTTTCCCTTTCCTCTCTCTTTCGCACGTTGTTTTTTTCTCATTTCACCCGTTCGTTTTACTGAATCATAACACTCCGGGAGACCATTTTAAAAAAGACTTCTAATCACCCGAATATTAAATCAGCTTCATTATCCAAAAGGGGAGAAAAAAAATACGCTGAGTAACCATATCGGGCGTATGCAGCTCTCGTAATTCGATTGAATATATATTTTTGCACCCATGACATTTTTTTCTATTCTCTCATTATTATTAATTAAAAATGTACTACACCTTTTTTTCATATGAGGTAAAAAAATATCATAATTATGCTTTTCTGCGACCAATTAGTGGCAAACCGTTCTCAATTCTTTACGATTAAAAAAAGTGAGAAAAGGATTCAATGCGAAATACACCGTGATAGTTCGACTGAATGGGTCAACTTTTTGCATAAATAAATAAAGCTTGAAAAACATTGAATTTGAGAAAAAAAGTATTGAGTCAGTAAAATAATAATTTTTATTTATTTTTACGCACCTTTATTAAGTAGTTATCAAATTCCTTACATCGCTTTCCATTTTTACACATTTATGAGTATAAAATAAATTTTTTCAAAAATTTCAACGCCACCCAAGAGGTTTAATGATTTAAATTAATGTAAAAGGTAATTTTTTCATACGATGATGTTTACCGAACAAAGCACACGACGATACTGGCTAATATCGTGGTAAATTCGTGTCAGCCTCACCTCGTTATTTGCGTGGCCTCTCACGACCTTTATTTTTTGCCGCTCCTCTACCGGTATATATATCATTATACTGCATACACAAACAATACACAAACGTACGTACATTTTGATAGATCGAACAAACCGAGCATGGGATCACGTATAAAAAGAGCGGGAACGAGACGGAACGAATTGCTGAACGAATCCGACGAAACTGAACGCGGACGCGGGAGCGTCCTTCCGGTATCGTAGTTCCTGCACCGGATACTAATATCCATGTATTTTCCACAGCTGATTATATGGCGATTAATCCACCTGATTAATTCTTCGAATAGATACCAAAAGTTTTGTACTCCTTTTTTAATTATTTTTCATTAAGACTCAATAATTTTAGAGTACGATTTGGGATTTTATCCCAAAGTTTTTTTTTCGCAATTAATTATCCAAAAATATTCGTTCACCAGAGTACCAGAGTTTTCTAAAGTAAATATTGTCAAAAATTCAATCGTAATGGCATTGAATACGAATAATAATAATAATCAGGTGATGGAATTCGGTTACGATGAAAACACGAATTGTGAAGCAATACTAATTCGGAGATACAAATTTGAACGAGCATTGTTCATACGGTTTGGTTTAAATATTGCTTAAAGCTCATAACGATAATTAATTTTTTATTTTTTTTTATAAAGCACCAAAATAAAAAGTTAATCAAATCAATATTGTAATTAGTTCTCATAATGAATACAAATGATAAATTTTCGTAAATTATGATAATACATTGTGATGTTCGTATTTGGAGATGAAATCTGCTTGAAAACTGAACTGAATAAACTTTTGTAGTCCGGCACCACTTTTTGTAATGAAATTAATTTGTGTTTTATCCACAATCTGTGCAGTTATTAATTCTGTACACATATATCGTGCGGATGTGTACTATCTATAGATATGAGTCTCTGTACAAGAAAATAATAATATAGAGTCTGGTAGATGCTGCGTCGTATCGAACGAAAATCTAGTAGAATATTTTTTGGTTGTTTAACCTGAGGCTTCCAAAAACATCACCTTTTCGTAAGCGTTTAGTTTATGGATAAGGAAAAAGAAAGAAGAGAGGTAAAGAGAGTAAAGAGGACGAGCGAAAGATAGAGAGAGAGTGAAAGGCAGGCGTATAAGGATCTGTGTAGACTGGTGGCTGGTTGGGTAGATAGATGGTTAAAAGGATGAAAAAGAAAGAGGAGAAAAAGGTGAAACTGGTGAAGCCATGGCCTCGTGAGGGAGCAGATTAAAACAGGATGAAGAAAAATAAAAAGAAGAAGAGGAAGAAGAAGAAGATGACGCCAACGACGACGAGGGGAAACTCGCCGAGGGCGAAAATTTATGGTAAAACGGTGAGAGGCGACGACGCAACACTGGCCGCGGTTGGCAGACGACGTGACACCTCGTCGCATCGCTGCACAACACACACCCCTCGCGGCACTCCCACGAAAACTTCAAAATAGAGCACCCCTCATTCTCCTATTCCTTCATCACTCTTCGCTACTATCGCAAACAGCCCCTTTACTATCGACTTTCCTATTCCTATAAGCGACCATCCTCTCGATTATCTTTACACTTCCGAAGTTAAGAATACAGATTTTCTCAGAATATTAAAAAAAAAAAATTCTTTTCTACCAATAGACAATTTTTTTCTTTCATTTTTTTATTTTGACATTGAGAATTTCAATTTCACTCCGAATTAAATAATTTTACATAAAACATAAAAAATAAAATGTCATAAGTGTTAACATTTTTGATGAAAAAAAACAAAATAAAATTGAACACCAGGAATAACTTCGAAGATTCAAAACAAATTCTGATCGAGCATTCGATAGAAAATCTCCATGAGGATTTGTGTTTGCTTGAATATTTATTTCATCAAATTTTGTAAGAAGATTTCTTTCGATAACTTTTTATTTGTAACTAATTATTTTATCAAATGATCTTTTTTTTTATCGACAGTCAAACACTTATTGTTTGATTTTTTTATTTCTCCAAGTAGGTAGTTAGTAATTTCGAATTTGCCAATTCGAAAAAAAAATGAATTGAAGATAGTTCTTGTGGGCCATTTCATTTCCTGTTCGAAACTCGTCAAAAACGATTTTGGGCCATTATCAATATTTTTATGGCTCAGCTACCATTGTGACATTTTACAGGACTGAGCAATTAACTTCAGTCATAATTTGACTTGAACTTTGACACGCGACGTGCGGTACGTGAAACGCCATTACGAACCAATCAAAATCGTGGCAAACCTATGACAAAACTTCAACTTCATGCGTTAGTCTCATGAATTTTACACAAGCCCGACCAATCTGTATCGCGGGAAACGATGACAAAAAACCATTTTTCTTCGTTATGTCCTCATGAAGTTTACGTAAAAGAATGAGAAGAAAAATGATGTTAAGTTTTCTGAGAGAATTAAATTTGAAAAGTTATTGTCACAGCAATAGAAATAAAGGGAAATGTTGAACTTTGGGTCAGTGTCATTGTACAAAATGTCAATTTTCATGAAAGTAGATGAAAATTTGTTCTTTTTTTTCCATGAAGATTTACATTTCATATATTTTTTTGGTGTTGAAACGGTAATTCTTCAATTTCGATTTTTTTCCGAATGGTTGTGAAGTAGAGAGAGGCTTTGAATAACGATTCATATCCTTTAAACATTTCTTTTTTTTACTTCCTGCCGTATTGATAAGAGATTTGAAAAAAATATCTTGCACTAGTCCATTTACGGGCTCAATTCATGCTGTCGAATTAACAGAGATTTCTGTGAAACATAATCTAACATAAACATGACGATGGATATGTGTAAACAATGTTCCGGTGACGATACGATACCGATTGACCGTTCGTTGATGGCTAAACGGAAGTCCTTCCCAACTGATTTCTGAATGGATACCCTTAGGGCGAAATACATTGGTGTATTTCGAAGTATACGCAACTGTGCCTGTAGCCGATGCGTAACGAGCCATATCACCTTCAAATCTTTCTCGTTATAGGAACAAAAAAGAATTAAATTGACACGCAGTCATTTGACGCGTCCAAAAAATATAAATACAATAATAGGTACATTTTCACTAATTCTTCCATGTATTCGAGGTACCAAAGTTCAATTGATAAAATCACGTATTTTTTATGCAGCATAAATATTACCAGTCAGTATATTGTTCAAGGAATATTCCATTGTTGAATTCCATTTTGGATAAAATTGTAAGAGACAAATGTGTTTTTGAAGAATATCGCTTCCGTTTAATATTTTGTCTATTTGTTTTTTCAATTATTCAGAATTGTTACTTCCTGAAAATTGTTTTGTCAAAATTTCATATAATTCACGATAAAAAAAATACATTTTTGTTATTGATTTATTGGATCGCACTATAGCATGGAACTTGGGGACGGGAACTTATTTCGAAATATTCCACAGGTAACTTTCTTTGAAATTATTTCACCAATGAATACTTCGTCCTTGTATTATTTTCTGTGCAGTGAATATATTGTACTATTTTTAATTGAATTTATTGTTAAATCGATCCCTCGATGTTCTCTGCTGATATAAGGGTTTTGGCGATAGAGATCTGTCAAGAACGTTGAATAATGTGAAATGATTGAAATCCGATTGAAACGTGTGAACAAGTATCGAGCTAAGTCCATTCGATCTGTTTTTACTCAACATTATTTATATACTATTAAAAATCTTCCAACGTTTTTAATGGGGAGTAATAAAAAAAAAAATTAGCGTCCATAAAGTAATAAGTCACAGCATCGATGCCAAACATTATAACGTTCAACGGTCGTGAACAAAATTCAACGTAGAACAGTCTGTTGTCTCGAAAATCATTCTCATGGAGAAAATTCAATAAATCAACATTCCACTATTGTTAGAATTTATTATGTCCACATGAATGTTTCGCATAGCGATTACTCCAGTTTTCAAAATAAAATAAATTGTCATAAAGACCATCCTCAGAGTTCAGAAATTTGAGCTACAGCTGAAATTCAAGGAGAAAGGTTTCTTTCAATTGAAACGAAGATGGTTTTACAAGTGGGGAACAATAAACGAACGAAGCAAATTTTTGAATTCCTAAAAATTTAGTTATTGTTGTTGTTTATCGTGTGCTGATCATTTGGACATAAATCCAATTCTTATGTGTACATGGATTGACTTTACACGTGTGTTACGTTACCATGTATAATTCGATGTATGAGAGCCACCAGCTCAACTGTTTCATTCGGCACACGTTCGTCAAATCCGTATATTACATCGTCGAACAGACACTAAACTATAGTCAGCCACGTTAGTTACCACACTATATACATGTACGTATTATCTATTCTGTTAGTTGTTTGCAAAGCGAACGATTGTCCGTAGTACCATTCAACTATCAACTCGAGTATTCGAGAGACCTCTTCGATCAATAGACGAAAGACAAACGGATCTCGAAGAAAGTTTGTTGAATATTCGATGGTTTGTGTATTGTCAGTTTTCGTGTCACCTATAAGGATATGTACGAAATAATATTGTGTCATCTATTCTTAACCAATAGACGATGGTTAAATCTTGTCATGTGGAACTTCCAATATGCAACAAACAATATTTAACCAATTTAACAAGTCTATTCATGGTTGAAAGATGATTCATTCAATTGTCTAAATGCTTGTTTGTAATGCATATATATTTATCATGAATATCACAATTGTTCTTCATCTATGAATCAAAGTAACTAGAAACTCGAATTCTAATGAATTTCACTAAAATCCACAAATTCAAAATATATATCACAAACAATATAATATAAAACGATTTTAATACCAAATTATTCTATTATACAATTCATGGTGAATTAGTTATCATAGAGTTGCATTTGTTCAGCCTTTTTGTGAAATACTCAAAATTAAAATGACTCTACAACTTGATACTTTTAAGATCATTACAATTTTTTTTTTTTTTTCATGTTTTTGAACTGTGCGAAAATTTCAATCAAGACACTTTCTTTGTATCTCTCTAGTGATTAGAGCTTTTTTACGGTATTTTAATTGATGAATGACAGAAAATGTAGCTGTTAAAATGTATGATCTCGTCGAAATCATTTTCGACAATTTGAAATTTTGTACTAAATGTGCGAATGGAAGAAAAGTCGTGTCTCTGGATGTGACTCGAAGATATCTCTGTCACATCCAGAGATCTGTAGCATCCTTGCTGATGGTTTTATCAACGGAGTCCCTCTCATTTGCGCAATACGGGAGGATTCATCGCGCCATTTATTTTTTTTCTTCATCACCGATAAATTTTTTTATATATTTTTTTTCATTGGATACGTATTCAACGAATTTAACGAGAATCGTTAGTTCTGAATGGAAGAAAAAAAAATTAAACGACGAGGAAAAACATCAGCGTTTCTAGAACGTGTCTGCAGCATTGTCAGCTACCCTCAGACTCTGTATTTGATCAAGATCGAGTTCTTGATCTTTGAAATCGTTGATTACAGATTTTCGTGGCCCAAGAGTTTGTCTCGAAGAGAACACTTTTTCTAAACCCATTGGGCGCTTCACCTGTTGGATTATTGAATGATAACATTTTTTTATCTCTCACAGTGGCACGTACAATAATTAGCATAGTTTTTGTTTACAATCGGTGAGTAAAAATCATGGTTTAGAGAAAATTGGACAATTGTTTAACACTTTGAGCCATAGCAGGACTTTTGTTGTCCGATCCATTATTTTCGATATTTGTAGGGTATCAAAAATACGACCAGTCGTTATTCGGTGATTGCACAAATACAAAATGTAAGTAAATAGTCGAATTTCGTAATTTTTAATGAAAAAAATCTTTTTCTACCAAACTTTTATGAATAACAAAATGGCAATTTTTTTAAAAGCGCAATGCTCTTCAAAGTTTGTTGCAGATTTTTTCGTACAGTACATTTCATTCAAAAAAATACAGGAACAACTAATTTTGAATTTGCAAATCTTAGTTCGGATTCGTCATCAGCGAGCCTAAGAACCTTCGAGTAACAGATTTCAAATCAATTGCACGTAAGGAAAGATGTGTAGCTCAAAGGGTTAAGAAAAAACATTTGCCCCGAAAAAACTATTTCTATATTTAATCATACCTCACTATAGTTTTTTTGACTAACCTCAGGATGAACTTTTAACCACTTAGCAAAACCCTGGACACTTTCAAGATGCGTTATTCCATTCCAAACTGCCTCCATGGTTTCAAGCTCTTTTGGGACATGTTCACACTGCAGCCATTTTCGGTCGACTTGATTACGAGGTGGTTTGAACCTTCGATGAATTGGTAACGATGTACCAAAACCAGCCATTTCAATTAAGTTCATTTCTGCTTTTGCATCCTTTGCTAAATGTTTTCTGGTTAGCGCGAGTTCCGTGGCGTCAAGACAATTTCTCGCAGTTGCTACCGCGGTCGGTACCATCGGCATCTCCTTGATGCACATCTAAACAACGCTTTCAAAGTTCAGTTGTCTTTTTCGCAATGTGATAAAAAAAATAAAAATGAACAAGTTCCTATTGTTGACGAATGTCAAGGCAGAATTTTTTTTGTGTTGCCGACTTTTACCAGCAGTCGGTTAACTAACATATGTCTTTTTTTTAATTCCATACCTGCATAGTTCTGCAGACTTCTGCTGTGAAATCTGTTTCGAACATGTCCTTCAAAACTTCGATGTCGATTCCACTAGTTGTATTCGTGCCTGTTGCTAAACTTTCCAACCACTGGCAAAAGTCCTCGCATATTTTATCTGTAATTTTGGCCGCTCGCTTTTTCAGAGTTGCCTCAGGATCGTAACCCTCAAGATCTCGCTCCGTCAGAGGTCGCCACGTAACTGCCTAAAATATAATTTTTAAGTTCGTACGTTTAGTGGAATCGGTAAATTTTTAGAATTGAACAAATATCTGAAAAACCGTTGGTCAATTTCAATAATTTTTTCAACTTGACTCGATTTTTACATACTTTCCGTCTTGGTTTGATTAAAAAAAGAGAGTATGGATTAAATTTTGGATGATCTTTCTTTCGGCTCTTTTCGAACGACACATTTCGCTCCAATCTCGATGGTGGGTGCACCTGCAATTTTTACAAATGTCCTTAACACTTTGTACTAAAGGTTATTCATTTTCTGTATACTTGAAACTCACTATTAAATCGAACTCATCTTCGGACGTTTCTGAAGGCTCCAGGCGAGATACTTTTCTAACAATTTCACGGAGAGATGTTGCTTTTTGTATTGGATACCATTTCGCCATTCCTAGTATTGGTGCAACAAGGTTGTAGGATTTCAAGGGTAGGATACGCCTGAGTTGTCGAGCATTGCACAAACTCGGCTGTTTGGATGAGAATAAAAGGTCAGGTGGGTTATTTGGTCGTTTTCCACGATTCAAGTAACTCTTCGATTCTGCGAGCAGTGTCATTAAATTTATAGCTTTTTTTTCGTTCTCTCGTGCATTCGATAATTGGGAAAAACACTTTTTTCGGGAATATCGACTCGTTAATCGATTGGAGTATTCGTTTGCGAGTACTTGAAGAATGTCAACGATCGTCATACCGTTCGCCAAACATTTTTTTGATATTTCGATGACTTCGTAATTGGATATAATCGGTAAATCATTAGTTAAATCGCATTTTATGTTTTCATTTGGATCGTTATCGTGTGTTGACATTTCTCCAGAATCAACAACCGATTGTTCGGCGTATATGTACGCGTCTTTACTGCTAGGAGTATTTTCTCCGGCTCCACCGATTTTTTGTGTTGTCTTGCCTCTTGGACCGGTTATAGTCTCCAATTTTTTGTTTACCTCGTTCAAAGGTTGTCGTCTGATATTTTCCTCGTAATCGCTATTATCTTCATCGTCATCTGCTGAATCCCCGGACTTCTCCGCCGAAGCAACTCTAGACCTGATGGAACGTGATTTTTTATTCTTCAACGCTTTTAATGGTTCGAGGCTAGGTTTCAAATTGATTGGCATGTGACAAGGTGCAAGATTTTTCATAGTTGAACCTCCTCCAACACCACCCTCATTTTCTGCAGAATCTATGAACCCTTGGTCCGAATCGTCTTGATCAGATATCGATCGGGTTCGATCTGAGATTAAAGAAGTTATCAATGTTTGGGCAGTTACGAGAATCTTCGTTGGTGATCGTGCGAGGGCTTGAGATCGATGAGGATCGTCGATCTGCGAGGTGTTTTTTGATGGATCGGTAACTGATTGCTGGGTCTTTGATTTGTCAAAATCTTCGGGCAACACTTGATCGTTGGATAAATCAGTGATCGATTCTTTGGCCGGATGATCGTCCATTCTTAACTTTTTCATTGCTTTGGCGGCCATCACGGAACTTCGATATCGATCTCTATCTAAGTGATCGAGTCGCCAGGTTGTACTTGAAAAATCAATATTCAAAATGGCAGGTGATAACTTCTCATCAGTCAGCACTGAATCATTATTGACTCCATCATTCCATAATGTACTTAATTCTTTTCGTGGTCGTGGTTGATGAGTGTCTCCTAATGATTGGCACATACAAGCAAGACATTTGTCCGCTTTAACTCTCGGAAATATTCGATTTACTCGCGGTATCCCAATAAAATGTCTTCCAAATGTTTTCTTATTTGGACGCTTTTCCATGACCTCATTTTTGCTTGTGGCCCAGCTGGTGTAGAAGCTCGAAGGATCCGCTTGTTCGAATGTCACCTCGGGAGCGTTACTTATGTCGATCCATGTTCCTGCTGCATCGTGTTGCGAAGCCTTGGATAAATGGGCAACAGCATTTCGCATCAATCTCTCGCGAACACTCGTATACGAGGACGCGTTCGATTGTTTTTCGATGTTTTCTCTCCATTCATTTCCATCATAATCTTTTTCCACCATGATCTCATCGTCATCTGGATCGGAAATGGACGCCGTTACATTAGATTCTTCAAAATCAATTTGATCGTCACTGGAAATGGAGGATCTTGCACTAGGAGAATAGACTTCGAGAGGAGCAGCGAAAAACTGATTGGTCTCTGATTCGATTCGTGCTTTTGTCGTCAAACCTCTTCTCATGGTTTTTACTGCTCGGAAAACATTAACTATCGAACGTTTAGGCCAAAATTTATACTTTTTTTGAAACGCCTGAGTATCTCTCAGAAACGTAGACTCGTAAACTTCGTCCGTGAAACGCCTTTCGTTGAAATTTTTCAATTGTTCATACTTTGATTCATCGTAAATCGGATAAGAAGCAGTTCCAGGTGATCGGACTTGGGGTACTTTTAAAAAATCTTGCGTTGTTTTTTCATCACAATCTTTAGATTCAGCAGGCACGATTTTTTCATAAATATCTCTAGTCGTTATTTCATTGAACGAATTTGACGATTTTTCGTATTTATCTTCGTTCTCTATTGAGTCTATATCTTCAATGGATATAACGACTTTTCCGAAGCTTGGTACCGCACTGGCGATGCTTAAACTCGGAGCTCTGGCTCTCCTGGTTTTTTCGACGGGACGAATTTCCTCTTTCGGTTTAAACTCTTTCGCAATTCGTCCTTCTAAACTATCTCGAAAAATTACCGTTTTTTTGTTTGAAATCGGATGTTTAGAAATTACAGATTCAGCTGTAGATTCTTCTGCTAGTGCCATGTCGTTGGTCAATGAACTTGTTCGTGAAGTTTTATCCTTTGATCGTTTATTGAAGGACTTTTCTGTCATCGGCACAGCTTCGAAGTTTCGATTGTTCTCCATTGTATTTGTACAAAGTTGGATTTTTTTCGATTTAGCTGGACTACGCGGTACAACATGTGGACGAATGTTGGAAAGAAAATTGTTTACGAGTCTGGTCATTTTCGATAGTTTCGTGAGCCCGAAACTGTTGCTTGAAATTGAATCCAACCGATCTTTCTCGAATTCTATCAGATCTGGTGCAACTTCTACATTTTCAGATAATAATTTAGTACCAGTCGGTGAATTAGTAAATGATGATGTCGTTTCGAACGTTTTTGCCACTGGGTTACAAATTAATTTTTCTTTTTTATTAATACGCGGATCGTCCTGATGGACACTGCTCGCGGTCGTCGAAAGAATCGAAGAAGGGGCTGTTATTGGATTTGAGATGGGATTTGAGAATAAAGGATTTCTTACCGTCATCGATACTTTTGACTCGATATCTTTGCATATTGCATCCCAATAAGGTTTCGAGTCATCAAATGGCAATTCCCATCTATCAATCAATCGAATATTGTTACTTTTTTTTTTTTAATTACGTAAATTTTCATTTTCCTGAAAATTCATCAACGTAAATCACACAAGAATTTGTAATAAGCAAGTACTATTGATTGTACAGATTTTCTTTGGGTCACATGTGCATCTTTGATGTTTATCATTTCTGTGAAAAGTTTATATTGGACAAATATATTTATTTCAGCAAAATTCCAACATTTATATCTAGATTCAAGAGAATTCGGTAAAAACTTCTGTAGCGTTATTTTTAGAGATATTATGATTCGAAAGCAAATTGAAAATCGCATGGACCTCGGAGATTCATGTAAATATCCAAGAGCCTAAAAGGTAATTAATTATTGTGACATGTTGAAAAACCAATTTACGAAATCCAGAAACATGAGTGAAAAGTTTCTATAAAATATTTTCAAAAAGATTTTTCTTACCTTGTTTTCGCGACCAGTCGCCTCTTGCCTCGTACACCGATATTCCCTCTGAGTTTCGTTGAGTTTGACATTGCACAGAGTTTGTTTAAAATTTTATACCACAATTTTGAATCTGTCACGACATAGCTATCTGGTACTTTCGATTAGTTATGAAATTATTGCAATGGCGAAATGGAATTGTTGTATTTACAAATATCAGGCCATAGGACAAGAGAAGCAACTACTTGGTTCCAACGTGCTACGGAATAACCTCGAAAGAGAGAAGTCAGCTTAGTATCGATCAAACAAAAATATCGTGTCTGCAAGTTTCCACAGTGATTCCGGGTCATTTCCTCTATACTGCACTCCATACACGTTGTTGTATGGACGGAAAAAAATTGTCGACTGCTTGTCTGTATACTTGATGATCAATAATACATTATCGGACGAACAATAAATTACTAATAAACTTTTGTCGATTCTGCTGTAGTCTAGTTTATTCATAATTTTTTGAACGCGAAAGCCGCCAATATAGAAATCCAAACAGTGTAAACGTGTTTTTTTCTGCGATACCGTAATTCGATAACAACGACTGCGAATAAATCTTTTACAGACAAAATATTTATCATCTACAATTGTTTCGAAGCTTTCATTATATTTCGATATATTGTTCATTACTTACAAGCAAAAAAAAGAGATTCATTTGAAATCCGTAAAATGAAAAAAAAAACCATGAATCGAAGAATCAAGGTGATTATATATAGAGAATATTATCAATGACTGCTTGGCGAAGCGTAACAAACGAAATTATTAAGATTATTTGTGGATACTGATTAAATTTTTCGTCATCTCAACAGTATGTTTGTTTAAACAACGAAAAATACTGTTGAGATGACAGAAATTTTGTTGATAATATCCGCAAATAATTTTGTTGAACATGCGACAAAATATATGCAGTTCCAAAGAATTTCGGTTTTTCATGCATGATCAATGTAGAATCGTGTATTATTTAACTGTTGAACAGTGATAACAATCTTTTGATCGATGCGTTATATTTTATTTACGGTGAATCGCGCCACAAAAACATGAAATGTAGATGTTTCCGTTGCCGAAAGCCGAGAGTGGTGTAAAAACTGTAAAGTGTTATGGAACACTGAGGAAAATTGAAATCCATGTTTTGTCGAGCGTGAATTTATTTATTGTTTGTGTCATCTACTGTTTCAGTGCACTGATTATTTCAACAATTCTTTAAGATTGTTGAGCTTATTGTTTTTTTTTTCGCTACGTATGCATAAATCCTGATGTTCAAAAGTGTTCAAATGTAAAAACGGTAGAGCGATGGATCAAATAAAGGTTCATCTCTTTTTAGCTTATTCAGCGTAAACTTCAAGAATAGTAAATTAAGATTTTTCACTTCTTCACCTTAAGGTGAACATTAGGTCATTTAGCTATTGTAAAAATGATAAAATATTAATGAGGCAACCAATGTAATGCTAAAAGCTGCACAATAGAAAAAAATGTAAAGAATAAATAAAGCGTGTCTAGTTATAGAAAGGGTAGAGATTTATGAGAAGGGATGATGAATGGAAGGTTGGTGAAAATTCGATGGTCCAGACCGAGCCGGGTTGAACTGAGGAAAGTAGAGATTGAGAGAACTCACCAGTAGTTAACGGGATTCGCTCTTTCTCTTTATTTTTCTCTCTCAGTCGTTATATCCGCCATCTTGCTGCGAGGATCTCAGCTGCCACCACTTCCGGTCGGCATGAGGCTCGACCTCTGCTTCGGTCTTTCGACTTTCCGTCCATCTTTTTTTCTTCCTTTCTCTTTCGCACATGCATTAGGAATGATGAACGCGGGTAGATGCACATTGTGAGACTGGGTCGTTAATCTGCCAGACAATGGGAAATCTCGAAGGAAAATAATTACGTGACTGTTAGTCTTGGCCAGAGCTCGAATAAAAATTATAAAGCTACCGTATACTCAACGTTGAGGCTGAAGTATTGTTTCACTGGGTAGTCGGTGAACCTAAAGCATCCGGTTTTTTTGACAATAATAACTGAAACGGGTAGTCTTTCATTTTATCTTTCTATATACCCTGGAGATTTGACCAAGTTCTAGAAATGGATGAGAAATAAATTTGCCTATGTGATATAATAATGAAATAGATCGTTGAATAGGATCCACATTTCTACCGTATCGATAACACGGTGCCATCGAATTTGATCAAGTTTTCAACTCTGTTTTCTTGCTTCGTTGCACCTATTGCATTTTTTTTTATGGCTGTTGAACGTCCAAGCGGTCGAGTAGATGGATCCACTAAAAAAATCTCTACAGCATCGGGTCAAGGTTTATCGAGGCTCACCTGAGTTTTATAATCAAGGAAACGGGTAAAGTTTTCGAAAAAAGGAACAAATTTATAATGAGCATTTTAAATTGTATGAGCAAGAGCACAAAGCCTTAGGAACATCGTTCTCTTGTCTTTACCATGGACATTTAGGCTACATGAAAGGTAGAATTAACGATCTGTACTATTCACTGGTCAAACGCGATCAAAGATTCGTTGCAACCGGAGGTTACGTCCAATTCAAGTTCTTGCGGGTCTTTGGAGTTTGCAGTGAGTGGGTGCTGATGTGAGACGAGGAGAGAGAAAGAGAACGAGAGAGAGAGAGAGAGAATGTGAGTGAGTGAGTGACTGGTCTAGGTTATCCCTGGGGTTGACAGGATATCGGCGAAGCTTGGGAAGTAGTAGTGCACAGGGACGACAACGTGCTTACAAACGTTGTGCTTTCGCTAGTCTACAACCAGAACCAACTGAACTCCCAGCAAAGCGTGGATAGTAACTATACGTATGTGCGAATAGTGAGAACTGGTGAGGAGGAAGACAGAGAGAATCATAGAGAAAGATAAAGAGGAAGATAGATAAGCCCTTGCTATGGTTCCTACGTAACCTGAAATGGACTCTCTCCATGGCGTTCACAGCAATGAATTAAATCGGTCAATCCTTCGTCTATATGTCTCTAAACAGAATCTCTCTACTAGCAACACGGGACTAATGTTGATTCAAGTGGCTATTATGTCGGCTTTTGAAAATCTCTTTGTTTTCCGATTACGCAACACACGGTATTGTGCAGTCCACAACTCAGTTATTCTGAATTTTATCCTGTATGCTCGTCATCTATTGGTCTTTCCAATCGCTTCAGATTTTATCTTTATTTTTACTCACGTCGCCTTCGTGTAGCAATTTTTATTTTTATAGGCTGTATCTATCCTAGAAGCTTTTTTTTAATAATTGTGCACCGATTAAGAGAAAATTATGCATTTTGTTGTTTTTAGAAAAGATCGATAATTATCATTAATAAATATAGTGTGTCACTGAACCAATTGAATTGTCCGAGATTCTTTATAAAACAATGTCAAGGCATAGAAAACACTGTGGAAAATATGAATTCAGTATTTTTTGAAATTTTCCAGTTGTAAATGAATCTAAGCTTCGATCAGAGTAATTTTTGAAATAGTACGATTTTTGCAACTTTTTTCCACATGAACTTGCATTCGCAATCCAAGTGAGTAAATTTTAGTATACGATAAATCTAAATGAAAGTGTGATAATATTGTGCGTGTAATCCTTCATAAATTTTCGTATAAAATTAATAGGAACATAATACGTATTTTGATTGACCACACATTTCACATGAAAGCTCTTGCGTTGATGTTTATTCGGACGGGCAAGTGGTAACGGATGTAGATCGATCGGAGTGAGTTTTTTTCCACCCACTGTCGTCTGTTATGTCATCAACATCGATCAATTTTAATGCTTCTGTTTGCTTTTAAAATACCATGGACAGGTTCCTCTCTGACGGTGTGTGTCTGTATATTTTTCGCAACATATATATGTATACATATTTTATATGCATGTACGTATTCCATTCGACAACTGGTAAAAAAGTGCCACTGGTTCGCAGACTTGTTTTTTTTTTTGCGTTTTTAAAACTTGGTGCAATGTTTTCCTTTGTTTCATTTTGCCTGGATCAGTTATTGCAGGAATGAGGATTGCTCAACAGCTTTGTAACTCAAGTCATTACCATTAGTTATTCTTACGCTTGCCAAAAAACATTGTAAAATAAAATGTTGTTTGGACTGTTAACTTTTTACAAGAATAGTAAGAATGTCAAGTTTTCAAATATATTTGTTTTAAAAATAGTTTACTTCGAAAAATTCTTTATATTTTGTTATTTTTTCATCATTGTTAATCCGTCAGTTTTATTCAATAAATTTGCCTAACATAATTGTCATCGTAATAATGAGTCATAGTAGCTGGAAAAAAGTTACTTTCTACTATTTTAACTTCTCTCTTTCGTTTTGAAATGTGTGACGCCTGGTTAAGCCACTTGACTGCAGAAAAGTTTTTAAGCCAAGACGAAACCTACGTAATGGTTATTCGGAGCACATCGAGCAATTACAACTTTTCCATGACAAACCTGCTAATGTTAAACTGATTGTGAAACACGCTGAGCCTTTCTAGAAGAAAGAAGAAAAGAAGAGGGAGAGAGAGAGAGCGAGAGACTACTCAAGATATATATAACATCAAGCTACGTTCCGCGGTCTTCCATCGCGTACAGAATTTGGAAACGAGTTTGTAAGATAACAAGATTAGGAAAGCAACTTTGTTCGAAACTCGACGGGCCTAATCAGTCAGAATTGGCTTCCGCATCTTCGTACTCTCAGTACGATTTACAAGAAATTGTTTCGTATATATGCTTACGAAAACCACATTCAAAGCCATACCATTCCTTTCCTCACAACACTTTCTCAAGTCACTGAATTCCTGAACAGTTCTTAGATGCAACTTACCACCTTTACTGTTCCCATATATTTATGTGATTTTCACTAGTTTCGAATCTCGAAAAAGCACGTAGCACCTCTTTGTTTCCTAAGTTGACAATTGCTATTTTTATGCATTTTGCCATGAGCGTGTGCTTTCCAGTTTTCTTCTGAGTAATGTAAATTAAAAAAAAAAAAGAACGAGAAGCCGTCTTCTAATTCGTCGAATTTAAAAATCATCTTGAATCCGTTGATTTAATGATACATTAAAAATGACATTTAATGTCATTCATTTCACACTGTTCGTAAAATAGTTTTAAACACGCCAATATCGATAGGTGCGAGCTCGGTGTATGGCTCTGACGATCAGAGAGATAAGCGACCTTGAGTGAGGTCAGTACCTGGTTGGCTGACCGCTTAGCCATACATGTGTTCGCGTATCAATTAAATTGAAAGATCACACAGGAACAGGAAGGAACAATTTTGTTTCTGGGATCACTATTTTATTTCGATACGCAGGAAACTTTTAATACATTTTCAAAATAATTTAGGGCAAAAAGGTAAAAAGTGTCGGCAATACGAGTATGTATTTGAAATACTACCTTGGCACCGGAATTTTCAAGAAGAAGTTCCACTTTTGATGAATTTTATCTTCCGTCAAGTCGCTTACTTTAAAAATAGTATGTTATTTTTTAATTGTATTTTTCGGATTTCTTCAATTTTTTGTATAATTTATTAGATTGAAGAAAAAAAATTTGTTAGGCAGAAAGCAGGGGACAAAGAATAAAACGAAGGAGTGAGAAAGCCGAGAAATATAAAAGAGATGGGGATGTAGTGGGGTATATAGAGCGAGTGAAGTGGACGTCTTACAAACGATGGAGAATCGCGATAGGAACGAGACTGGAGAGGGTAAGTTCTGGGAAGAGGGGATCGTAAGTGGTACAGGATGGTTGTAGAGAGAGGACTCTCGAATCGTAGGAGAATGGACCACCTCCCGTTATCAGTCTGGAGCCAGCCGTCTTGCCAAGCCGACAAATTACTACATCCCCACCTAGACATTCACTATACGCGAGTGGGAGAGAGAGATAGAGAGAGAGAGAGAGAGAGAGAGAAGAAAACGTTCTCCGGAAATCAAGTGCTCCAGCATGCGCGTCGTTCAGTTCTCGAGAGGGCTGCTTCGGCCCTTGCGAATAAGCGGTTGGGCAAGCGAACTCAAATAAGGTATACACTGTTCTCTAGTCGTCTTATCAAGGTCCAAGGTCGCGGGTGCCCTGCGTGTTTTCCTCCGATACGACATTGATGTGTAGACGAACACAAGAAATTCTTGGAGAAACATTATAACAGAGTATTGATATAGTCATTATCTCTGATACTTTGAAATAACAAAAACCTTACTTGTTTTTTATTTTTTCGTCTCTTTTATACCAAATTTGGCCCTAAATCTCAAGTGTCACCTCGAGATTTAGGGGGAAATAAAAGAAAATGGCTAAGAAATAGCCTGGCGGGTATTACTTTATCCGTCGTTGCGCTTGGTGTTAGACCATGTAGTTGGAAGGGCGTATGAGGGTGAAAGAAAATAAGGCTATGCTACATACACCCCTTTCTCTCTCACATTCTATCTCTTCACGCTACCCCTGAAACGTATGGCTGCTGATTTATAAAGGAAATAATTTCGTCGAGCAATTCCTTATAAGGAAGAGCATGCGAGGTTTCGCCTTAACCGGCTCTATATGTATACATATATACATATAGCATTCAAACCACCCTCCGATCTTCGCGAGCCCTTCTCTCTCTCGAAATTCATTACGTCAGACTAAAAACCCTCTTTAATATCTCTCCCGGGCCTCCGAATTTTTAAGTAAACGACCTCTTCCACCTTTACAATATCCCTTTCCACTACAAAACGAAAACTCTTCTTCATATAAGCTGTATGTACCCTGTACTATTTGGCCCCCTCTCATACTATAACCTTTTATGTTCGTTCTACTGAATCTATATTCGGGAGGGAATGAAAAAAGAAGACTATAAGAGACTCACGTTTTCCATAAGAGATAGAATGGGAGAAGAAATAATATTACGTATATGGAGGGGATAGACATGAAATGTGCGAGAGGGATTGTGCGGTGGAGAAAAAAAAAAGAAAAGGAAAAAAAATAACAGAAAAAAGAGTATGAGGAAAGCAAAGACGACGCTAAAGTGCAAAGATAGGACGAGAAAGACTGTGGACAACGTAATACCTGCTATTGGTGTCTTGGGGAATGGGAAAAGCGAGAGAATGAAGACAATATAAGAGTCCAAAGGGGCGTAAGAAACACAGAGACCAAAGTCTAAGAGAGAAAGTGTGTGTAAGAGAGAGGGAGAGTTGTGAAGACAGTCACAGGGTGGGAAGATCGAAACGAGAGAAACTGCCACATTGCTCTGCCTCTTTCCGTCGGTTTCGTCGTACTTGTCGTCGTCATAGTCGGTTGGAATCGTCAGGAATTGTTCACGAGGAAAATAGCCGAGAGACAGAATTTCCCTTACGGTCCCGCGAATCTCTTCTGAGATACTTGGACATACTTTGCGCGTTCCCGTTTCCTTGTCAATAAGTATGAGGGAGGAATGAATCCACGTCTGTGGGAAGGAGACGAGTGGAAAGGAATAAGAAGAAAGCGAGAGCGAGAGAGAGGGAGAGGGAAACGGAGAGGTTCTCGAGCGAGTGTCCCGATCGAGGTATCGGTCTACACGCGGGAGTATTCCTTCGCCAGAGGGATCTTTCTACCACTTTTCGAAGGAGAAGTAGAAAGAGGAAAAACGGACAACCGGGAGAGGGTCTTGGGCAACAGAGCTCTGCAAAAAAGAACACAACGTCCAGGAGAGTTGGGGGATGAAAGAAAAATGGGCTAGCTGAGTGGTATCGCTGTGAGGACAAGCGGAGAGCATTCGCATAGCATGGAGGAGAAAAAAACATCTCACAAAGCGAGGGAGAGAGGGAGAGGGAGAGGGAGAAAGAGAGTAGAAGACAAGGAATAAGTAGAAAAGGAAGGAATAAGAAAGTTGATGAAATATTGGAGAGCGGCTTAGACGGGACAATATTCCGTTGTAAACTGTTTTTCTCCCGCGCCAATAGATATGATCCTATACCTATATATATATATCTATAGATATATCTATAGATATATATAGAGAAAACAGACACGACACCATAAAAAGTTCCTTTATATGTTAGCGCGTCATCTACTATCTGCCCGGTATCCGTAGATACACAGGTATATTAGTGTCTCCCTTATAACACCTCATCTTCGATCCATGTTTGTGTCGTGTAGGTTGATGTATGGAAGATTGTTTTCGAACACATTGTCGGTTCACTACGTCTTCGAAAACTATGTTGATGTGTACGGACAAATATATGTCTATATGATATTATTGGAGCTAAATCAAAAGTTCACGTAGTTCTCTTTATTGAAAGCCATTTTAACACACTCCTCGAAAAGTAAATTATTTTATTTTCCCTGTAATAACTACGTTTCGGTATTTATTCTTCCTTTTTTTTATGCTAGAAGTTATCCTCCAAGTTCACCGTCAGGTGACAAACTCTTGTGATCTCTGAACAAAACGTAATGTACACTCAATTATCAATAAATGAAAATCACACAAATAAATTAATCAAAAAAGCAGTACGCAACCACTATTCAAATTTTTTAAACCGTTTTGATGATTATCATTTTTTATTTTAATTATGAGAAACAATTAAGATTATTTGTATTATTTGTTAAGCAATTGTTTTCTTTTACGTTGTCGATATTTAAATGAAACATTTATATACAATATATCTATTTATTTTCTTTTCATTCTTTAGCTGAAAACACGTGAATGCATCATCAAAGTATTAATATTTGGGCGTTTCGAAAGAGTGAAAAGGTCCTTCTCATGTTTGATGCAATTTTAAGGCCGACTGATAATCATGAATCATAAACATTTTACTGTTTCTTTCTTACTCTTTCAATTCGTCCATATTCATTTCGTGCTGTATTTTTTCGATGATCAATGGGACAAACGATTCTCCTATTACGATTGAAGCGCTTCTTCAGCTTCTTTATGGCCGGGGATCGAATATCTAGCCGAACAAATTTCAACCCCCACTCATGGGATACTCTGCACACAGTAAAATCCACAGAATATCCGGTTTGATATTGATATTTAATGAGTACTCCGTTCATCGTTTCCTCAATTTACAAAGGTTTATCTAATGCCTGCAGTATGCCTCGTATTCTCGAGGTAGCTTCATACAATTTATTCTCTGCCTGTTTTATTTGTTAATTTATTGTCTTAACTTGAAGAAGAATTAATTAATAACTAATTTATATTGACACTATTATCAATACAATTATATTTCGTATCAAATTAATTATACTGTTACATATGACGTTATTACTTTAATTCTATAATTGAAAATATTAGGAATTATGTCAAGTATCGTCGTTGTCTTCATAATTTAAAATATTTAAATTGAAATAACAAAATAATTCATTGCAAACAGACAATTCGTCAAGAAAAAACTTTGGTACAAAATTTCATGGCGATTGATAACAAACTGTAACATTTATGAAATAAGTCAGTCTTACAATCAATGAGTATATTGTATAATTGAGAAAAAAAAAAAAATTCCAATATTTTTTTTGAATTTTGATGATAAAAGCGACGGCATTCAACTCATTACTCTTTAATGTTGAATTTTGTTAATATATACAGACGTTTATTAAATAATGTATAAGGATATCGGATATTGTAGCGTATTTTAGACACAATTCTGCCTTTGCACGCTGCATGAAGCGGCGATATGAGGAAGGGAGGGAGGGAGGTGGAGGTTTCTATAGCCAAGCTATCGTGGAAGCAGTAACGAGCTGTCTTATGATGGTATACTGGGTAGGTTAAGCGGTACTCGCAACCCGCTTTACGGTAGACCCTCGTTATCTTCGCCGAGTATCACGCGGGAACTCTTGGGAGAGGCGAGAAGACGAGAAGATAGACAGACAGAGTGAGATCGAAAGAGTAATATACAGATAGAGATAAAAATATGGGAACGAAGTGAGGTAGAGAGAGAGAGATAGAGAGAGAGAGAGAGAGAGAAAGAGAAAGGATGGGTTAGAAAATAAGTAAAAGTGAGAGAAAAGTAATAGGAATAAAAACACATCAGGTAAATACCACATTGCTGCACCACGGGGATACGCGATGATAAAAAAGAAACATGATGTTTGCGACAAACGCAAAGTATACATAAGCGTCATATATACTTCGTTGGTGCATATAGCGAATTGCAGAACTCTGAGATGAGGACAGGGCTGACCGGCGACGTTTATTAGACGTTAAGTAGTAATACCCGCGAATGGGTCGGACGCGAGAACGCGTGAACGCTAACGGACGACTCCACGAGTAATAAGGGCTTCTAGGCGCCCGTTTTAGTTTCCCATTTCTCCTTCTCTCTCTCTTTCTCTCTTTCACTTTCTGTCTAACCCTCAGGCGGGGCAAAGTCGTCATACCAATTTCCGCAATTTCGTCGGACACTTTGGATATTTAATTAAGTTTCATGTCGACGTATATTCACTTCTTGGGACTGTGCTGTCCTGATGGCTCACGGTAAAGAGAACTCGTACTTTACGTACAATTCACCACCTTCCCAAACATCATTCCAACCTTTCGCACCCTTACCTTCCTTTTCTTGCTTTATTACATATCTTCTTGAGAAACGCCATCTTGAATAACGATTACGTCCACAAAAATTGTTGATATTATTTCTTGTAGGATTTCGAACATTTTTAGAATTTAAGATAAAAAGATGTACCTGAGCATCGAATGAAATTTTTTTGTTTTCTGTACAACTAAAATCGTGTAGAACTCTAAGTTACGTATCGAGACTATTTGTCTTTACAAACTTATTAAGTTTGATTGTTACTTATACGATTTTGATTAAATCACTTCGGGAATAATAACAACATGTTTTGTGTATAACATTAATATTATTGTTCGCTTATTTCCACTTTGTTTTGCATGAAAAATAGCCAACGGGGATTTTCCCATTAATATTTCTCTCAGACATTATCTTGATGCGAAAGAAAAATATTTCTGTATATTCCATGGTCGAGAATACGACATGAATGGAATATATTCTCAATTTAATTCCACTACAGTCGTATATTCTAAATGGTATTCTTGGAACTTCGATTCGTTGTGACGTATGAAGCTATCGTAGTTAATGATCCGAAAACGTATTTTAACAATTGCTTATATATAATTCTTTTGGTGTTCGAGTATCAGATTTTCATTTCATGGATCGTAGATAATCCTTTTTTTATTGTGTTCAGATCTCATTCTATATATATATGAATATATATTTCCTTTTTTTCAACTGCTAGTTCGCTGTGAGTTTCGCAAGAATTACATTACAGATTATTGACATATCGTACATGTCGGGGTACGACAGAGAAAAATAAACGGACGAGAATGATTATCTTTTTTACTCTCATGTTTTTACTTTTCATTTACTCGTTTTCATTTTGTGTTTTTGTGTTTTTGTGTTTTTTTTTACTTTTTCATTGCAACCTCCTTCAAGTTTTATAATCCTATCGTTTGTTGAATGTAAACGCAATAATCTTCCTATTGTTACCTCGCTCACTCTCTCGTTGTGTGTGTGTAAATATAACATAGGAATAATAAACCCAGATTTCATGGAAACTCATTTTTTTGTCTCTCGTCATACTTCGCTAGGATGAGTTTCACTAAGACACCTAATCCATATAAAGCTCTTTTGTGCTGCAAAGAAGACACTGGACTTTGGGGTGATTACCCAAGCGAGGAAGACAGTTGGATCATCTCCTAAATTTCTATATTTCAATTTATCGTGTTTCACCGGATCATGAACTGGAAAAAAATAATATCCCAGAGTAATTTTTTCGTTTTATTGATATGTGACTTTTATGGATTCAACGACTTTCTGTGGTTAACTTGGAGAACACATATATAGCTTCTTGATCTCACCTGATGTGTGAGTTTGTAAGCAAGAACCATTGCTAACCGAGTTAGGTGACTCAATAATAGAAAAAAAGTAATTTTATATATTTCTGCTCATTATCTGGTGCCAAACCTGTTTCACTTTTACCTCCCTTTATTATTCATTTATTTTGGTGTAATTTTGATATATTTAAAAATAAATTCTTATATTTATGCTTGAAAAAATAGCGATTTTAACTGATGGTTGCTGATAAATATGGAACTCCGTAGTACTTTCGTACCATAAAGACGCACCTCGATGTGCGTCGCAACGTCCACTTATTTTGTCCAGGATCACAATCCAGGCAAGATATTCCGAGGAAAAAATACTCTGGATACGTTATACTCGGGTGGAAAAGAGTAAAAGAGCAATTTCACAAGCGTCACAAAGCTATATCCATATTTCTAGAGACGCGGTAGCGTCTCTATTTCTCTACACATCTCCACTTCGCAGTGGAAATTCGATGCGCGCTCTTCGGATAATAAGACCTTGCCAAGTCAGTGCCAATAAAAGAAGGATGTTAGGGTTTTTTCCATTCAAGTTAGGGAGAATTTTCCATGAACCTGTATGTTCCCGTTCTCCCCTTTGGGATTATTCACACCGTTGCACCCACCCTAGACTAAAGAAAAGAGAAATTCTCGCCGTATCGTTGAACTTATGCCTAAATATAATTCATGTTATCTGAATATAGAGAATTTTATATCATTCCTTTTTTAAACGTGTGCTTTCATGGAAAATTGTTGAAAAGAAAAAAATTCTTTCAAAAAATAAGTTCAATAACTCAATATTGAGAAATTACTTAATTTTCATCTTTTGAGAAGCACGATTTTTGTTTTGTCTTGCTCACCCACCTGTTTTTGTTTTTAAGATTAATGAAGTAATGGCCGTTGAAAAAATGCTTCCAGTTTTGGAGGTGTTTCTCTCGACTTTTTCTTTGTATTTTGTTTTCTCAAGACGTTGTTTCTTCCCTGTTTTGGATATTCTCACGCTCAGGACATCTGATGGGATGTCAATCCCAGAGGCTGCCAATGAAACAACATTTTGCTACACTTGACGCGTGAGGAATTAAAAAAAGTTTGATCAAATGACTCTGTTATAAATGAAATTTAATTATTAGGAGGAATGTCATATCGGAAGCAGATATGTTTAAGGGTGACCAGGTACGAGAATTTTATTATTTGAGAACGACCCAACGACATATTTTCGTTCTGGAAATGTATAAAATTCAAACACAAAGGTTATTTCGTTTCGATGTCTTAATTCTAATCCGTCGGGAATATGTTTTGCTCTGAATTCCGGCGTTTTCTCAAGACTTGCCTCATCCTGAGGCCTCCTATCGTTCTTTTTTTGCCTCTCTCTCTCTCTCTCTCTTTTCATCTCATCCTTATACACCCTGTACAGCCAACTCCTTCAGCTCTAGCTCCTGCTTTTTGATCTTCCTCTATTTCCTTCCATCTTTCATACCGTTGTCTCACTCCTGCTCCTTCGCCTTATTCATCCTTCCGCTTCTTGAGCGTTAAGTACCTTGGGAGAGATAGCAGACGGAAGAGACTAAACACGACGGATTACGGATTAGGATCAATTTCGAGTAGTTCATGGATATGCAATGTCTTACCGTAGAAGCGCGAAGCTCCAGCATGAGCGGAAAGTAACCGTTGATACCCCCGCCCCCCTTCTTCCTTTACATTCCTCTCTATATCATCATTTGCATACATAGGAACTTATGTGTACGTATATACACAGAGCTATACACCGCAGAATTACTCAGTACCAAAATAATAGCGAAAAAAATCAAAATTATATTAACACTTGGCACAAGCCATGGAATAAATCTCTATCATGTTGAAAGGAGGCTGAAGATGAATCGATATGAGGACAAAACTTTTTTTCATTATAATTTAATATTAGGATTTTTCCCATGAAGTTGTTGATTCCCGTGTAATAAGTGATTTTCCGTCGGGGTAGGATAATATTTCCCATTAATGAATGTAAAAGAAAGATAAGTGCTAAAGGAAGAAAAAGTGATGATAAGTGCATGATAAAGTGATGACGAAGATTATCAACGTACTACAATTTTATCATTTTCTTTTTTTAATTTTCCCTTTCTTAAAAAATACACGCGGTCGAACTCGAAAATATCGAAATATTTCAAAATACAGCGGAAGCAACTTCTGTTACATTGTTTATCCGTTGCTATGGCTTTGTTTATTCGTTCCCTTGGATTTATTAATTCGTTGCTGAAGACATGACAGAACCGATTTTCAAGAATTCAAGTGACAGAACACAAGTGGTAACAAGATGGTAAGATCGAAGTTGAACAGAAAACCAACCGAAGAATTCACCAGCCATGAAAAAATGAAGTTGTTGCTAGTTGTTGATAAAAAGTCAAATAATATAAAATGTCTCTCGACGGAATGGCATTAGTGGTGACCGATAACTGCAGCCGATATACTAGGAAAAAAAAAATTCTCATTACTTTTCAGAAGAGTAATTAAACTCCATAATTACCATATGGGATAAAAAAAAGTTTCGCCATTCGTGTAAAAAAAAGAAGTATTTTCGATCTTGTGCAAGTCTTCATATGTCGAGATGAGTACATCATGACGCTTTGACTATTTGGTTGAGATTGTCTAGGTAAACGTATAGGGGTTAGAATAAAGTTCGAACGTTAACTAAAATGGGAGTGATTTCGCGGAGGTCGCCGTGACGGCGGAACAGTTGAGAGAGGTGGGAAAAGGAAGGTTCATCGGTCCAGACGAATAAACTATCGGAATATCGAAACGTCGGTGGAGTAACGTACGAATACACGGGTTGGAAGGGATGTTGGATAATCGCTGCCAGAGGTCGTCCGCTACAATCGCTCTCATTCTCTTTTCACTCGTACTCTTTCGTGTTCTCGCTCTTTCTCGAACTCTCTATAGACATTGAGCATCGATAGAACGAGGACACACGTTGTATTGGTAATCTCTGTGGCCGCAGTAGAGCGACGAGTATAGCCGCTAAGCGACCCCTTACCCTTCTCATTCGGGTGCACCGCCCCTTTTCCTCTTCTACTCTCTGCGCCTCGTTCTTTCTCTCTCGCTCTTTATCGTGTACACGTACGTACGTACGCGTGTAATCCGGGGTGCGAGTGGACGAGACTTGGGTATGAGAGACCTCTGCGGCGGGCCGTGCGCGAGAGAGCACAGCCACGCGGAAAGCAATCATCTCGACCGGACGCAATCAACCCTCCGACACGCGTACCCGGGTTCGCCGCGCGCGCCAACTCGCGCATACTTCTGCAGCGTTTACTCGCTCTAACACATCTACAGGGCTACATCCACCGGACGATATTTTCCCCGTGCTCGAGTATATACCAACCTTAGGGTATTTGTGTAATAGTTTCAAATCAGAAGGGTGTATACGTTGGATATTTGTACGTGGACTTGAAGCCTTTTTATCGTAAGGATGTTGTTGTATATGCACTAAAAAAAGAAAAAAATATATATGTGATATATACTATATACTAGGTGTGAGCGTGAAAGGTACCAAATCCATGTCTGTCGGAACGTAAAATACCGTTGGTTACGACCTTTTGCGTTTTAGGAGTTCATATCTGTGTAGTCACTAAGCACTGATGGAAAATATCGGGGAAGAGAGAGTGAGAGAGAGAGAGAGAGAGTGAGAGAGAGAGAGAGAGAGAAGAGAGTGTGAGAGAGATTACGAAGCAAGTACACTCGTTATAGAGGATGCAAGAGAGCGTAGGCACACACCGTTAACGTCGATGTGTACCGTGCGACAAACCACCGAACGCTTGTACGAAAACACCGGACCGAACATCCTCCTGCGCTCTCTTCTCGCACCCACTAAACCTCTAGTGTATATGTATATTTATATGTATATATAGATAGACAGATAGATTAGATATAGATATATACAAATTGCTGCCAAGCACAACGGCTGAATGTACATTTCTCTGCACTCTATCTTACATGAAGCGATAACCTTTCGTATGTCAGCAGTTTGCGTACGTATTTCTCGTTGCTTGCTATGTATATGGATATAAACGTATATATACATGGCCTTTATCCATCTGTTCCAACGTACCGTAACATCTCCAATCCTCCATCACTTGATCGTTGTCCACGTATACAAAAAAATCCCCAAATCTGCATCGAAGTTCACCATGAAACACGTGCATCGACACATTTTCAAGTATATAATTTGTCTTGTGACCTGGATCACAAAATTTTATATTTTTCAAATGTTACTTTTTATTTAGATTTTGTTGATGACATGGATCCTTGATGAACGGAGATGCTTTTTTCATCAGCGCATGGTTATGCCATTAGACTGAAAAAATTGCTGATATTTTTTCCTCAGTAATCTCCGTGTGAATTGAAATGCCGTGTGGCCGCCTCTTCGGTCATTTGGGAATAGTTTTTTTTTATTGCTTTGCCCAGAACGATCTCGGATAAATTCGAGCGGCAGGGTTGGCCTGTCGCTCCAGGTTTATATCGTCCTCGATGTGTGGTCGCTACGACACTCTACTCTCTTCATCTATTTCTCTCTTCCTCTGGGTCTCTCACTATTCTCTCTTGATGCATACACATCTATATATTATAGTATTCACGATCCAGATAGTTTCGCGAGCCACGCACGCTTGTAAACTTCATACGACGTCAGTTAACCGAAATCACGCGAAATCAATTATAACGGGCGGATCGTTACTTCCCGGTAACGAGAAATGGCGTGGATTTCACAGTGAATTCGCAAGAGCTTCAACACGTTTGTCTATGTATGTATGTATGTATGTATGTATTTATGTATATCAACACACTCAAATATAGATACATATATGTATATATAAAAGTATTAGACAAACCTACTGCCACATGTACAGTGTACACATTCTGCTGTACATTCCATACATTAGGATGTGTAGGTTCCAACTATGACGCAGTTTCGTATTAGATTGCAATCGTCGAATTTTCATAAATACCATTATCCCACTGACCAAATTCGATTGTTTGTCTTATCGAGACTGCTTAAATCTAATTTCATTCAATTGAATGGACGTTACGGGGAAGAACAGCTGCGAAAAAGATTTCTTCTCGGATTTCTTACTGTATTCAGTGTTCACCTCAAATATTTCTGACTAAGTCTGACTTGTTTTCGACCTGAGTGTACATCGGTTCTTTTTGCTTTATTTGAGAAGGATGCAGACGTTTTTTTCACCTCGATTCCCCTCTCTTTTTAAGCATCAATGTCACTACTAATGAAAATATACGATAAAATATTTCAAGACACGATTCTGAATTTTTGATAGTGATAATGAGTTATGCCAATTGAGATATGTATGGAGTCAAGTTCCGATTGAGAATTGATGCTTGTTTTTTATATAGCTTCCAAATCGAAGAGGAAAGAGTCACACTGGTTCAGAACGAAAGTCACGTCGCAGACTTTCAATTTCCGGAAGAAAGAACGGAATACCCTGAACGATTTTTTATACACATCACTATTGGCATATTTCTATAAATTATCACTATATTTTGTTTGTACGTGCGCAGTAAGTAATGTGACCTTATCTGAGTTTTGCATCACCACAAAATATTGTCCACGTTTCACTGCTGCCTCGTGGTATCAAAAGCCCTAATAGGCTGAGTTGAAACACAGTACATCGATGAGCACATGTATGACGTTTATAAGTGGATCGCTCATTCAAAATCGAATTAGTTTTACAGAATGTAATGTTTATTAAAACTTGTCAAAATGAAAATAATCAACTGATACATTTATCTTTGAATTAATTAACATAATCGTTTAGTAAATCCAGTAAAATACCATTTCATGTTAAATGATTCTCATACGTGATGAACAATCAAGTTAACATTTGTGTTTATGCTGTTAACTCAACCTTATCAAAATATAAGATATTCGATTGGCACTCATTGTAATTCATTTATTTCATAGATAATGAGTAAGGATATTGAAACGGAGTCATTACTGAGCAATATCAGATGCAGAAACATATAAAACATTTAAAAAAAAAATTAAGATACAACATTTTCGTTGGGAAATGAATAATAAAGTGGGATCATTCGATAATGAAATCCACATTTATTTGATGGCTGCATAATTCGGGTGGATTGAGGTATTAAAAGTATACGTTGTGGACTTTTTGGTGCATATACTGGGGCAGTTTGAATATATATGTGATTAGGTTCAAAAATCCTTTTTCACTCTCAATTTAGCATGGATTTTAATAGCTGCAACAATGTTTGATTTATTTTTGACGTTAATAATTGAGGACAACAGATTTTTCAAGAAATTTCTTCGTCATATGTTTGGCCACACTCAGTTTCTTTCTCACTCTAAACATTTGCTTCCCGGTGACGATTCAACAACGATTATTGAATGTCACGTATTATTGTCACGATTAAATCGACAACCCAAATTTATATTTGCTCGTTAGTTTATGATTGCAAAAGCTCAACGAGCCAGGGAGTTTGAATAATCAGTCTCTAATAAGCCCTAAGAATTAGAGCTTCTCACACAGTGAGAATCTAGATCCTGAATGGCCGCTTTGAAATCTTTTTTTGTAATCCACCAACTAGTAAAGTCGTACAGCCGGTCAAATAGATCGAGAGCCGCCTTAAAAGTTTGCAGTTGTAGCATAAAGGATCAAAAAGGAAGAAAAAAAATTATAAAAAAACATTTGTAACTGTCAATGAGTACCTTTTTCATTTTGAAGAGTAATTCGTATATTTTGAGTAGCGACAAAACTGGCTTTAATATTCTATCAGAGGATTTACGACTACGAGTGTAGAACCTCACGAGCTGCCATCTTTGCCAATTGGTATTCCGGAAATAACACTTCTGGTTTTATCTCTTGCCTTCGATATCCTGCGGAAAGAGGCAATCTCTTGATGCAGATTACAAGTAAATATCGAGGAGCATTTACAGACATGTGTACATTGGATGTGTGTGTTATTGCTCTAATTGGGCAATCGGTCGTTGTTTCATTTCCAAGCTTTCGAATTTTCATCAATAAATGAGAATTGAATTTTTGTTTCATTCACGGGGAGGAGCGACCCCAAATAATTCGGAATTTCGGATTTTTTATATTGCATCGGTCGAGAAATTATTCATTTCCGGTATGGCAGCATATTGGATTACGGTAATGTAAAATATTGACACTTGGATGAAAAATATTCTGTGTTTTTATTATTGATTCCATTTTTATTTACATTTATTTTTAAAAAAAGTTATTTCATACCAATACTATATATTCGTATAGAATTTTTATTCATCTATAGGAATGAAGCGGCACTTGTTTGAGGGATGGCATTATTTTCGGAGACTTGTTGTTTATGCGTTAACCTTATCTACTAGACACACTTTGGTCCATTAGACCGACATTATCACGAAATGTTGACCTTCGCGCATTTTTTGCGATTTCATACAACAATAAACGTCATCGGTCTGTCAGACCAAGTGTGATGAAGTAAGGAACGAAAATTAACGGTGCACAGCTAAAGTTAAATTTGGCTTTAATTCAGAACCGGTATAAAATATTGTAATGAATATTGTAAGGAGTTCCGTGTCGTCGAATTAAATTCACCTTCTTTGTGTTTTGTTGTGTTATATGTCTCTTCCATTTTATTTTTATTGTAAGATGCGATTTTCTCCAGGTGCTAACCGAACTGTAAGCACGATGTTTTCTTAGTATCCTTGTTCCATTGTCAACGCCGTGCATGCTATTAGACGATGCACAAAGTTTTTTTTCAAGTTCAGAAATAGGTCACTGAACTATTCTGAGGAGCGAGCCTGCTAGTCAGCGCATTGCTCCAAGTCACGTGGTTCGTAGAATTCGAATCGGTATGGACTTTCGCAAAAAAAACGTGACAGTCCGAGCAATGCTAAGGGACACAGTGGATGTGTAGACCAACAACGGACGGACGGTAGGACGGATTTTTCTAAACAAAGCGAAATAGTCATCAAAATCTCAAAAGACAAACGTGGAGGGTCCATCGCTGTTATTGGGGTGCCGATATATAAAGTTTCATGGTGACAGAGAAAGAAGAGTAGGAGGAAAAAGGAGGGGGTGTAGATTTATGTATGTGTACATTGACGGAAATCTATGGTGAACAATGAACAATCGAGATGGCCAAAAGCTTGTCTATCTACAAATATCCAACAAGAGGGATTATATACCTTATGGTACTATCTTAAATTGAATTCAGACTGGAATCCAAAGTCCCTCGAGTCCGCAAGAGCTTTTATCCAAACGAGAACTATATAGGGACGTGGATAGAGCAACACAGTCGGGCGTGCGCGCGGAGTTGAGACGAGAGCAGCAGAAGTGAGTGAGAGAGAGAGAGAGCAAGACAGAGATGAAGAGAGCGAGAAAAAGAGAGATCGAGGGAGATATAGAGAAAGAGAAAGCTCGTAGTGAAAGCTCGCCGATATTGCGATCGAGAAATTCCCTCATTGTCCTCACGATCGTTTCTCAACTGTGGATTCGATATAGAAATTTTCTCGTGGATAATAGCCCGTTCCTTCGTCTTAGACTGCAAGCTCCTTACGAGAAATGATACCTCCCCCTTCTGCCTTCCTTCAACCCTCTGTTGCCCTTACCTGCTCCGAAGCATCCTCTTCTTTATATATCCTTTATATCGATTTCTCTTTCAAATCTTTCAACAACCGCGATTTCTATCGCGGTCTCTAGTTGTATTTCGCACAATGAAATATGCGCGTGTAATTGTTTTTTCTTAATTGTGCTACCACTTTTCATTCTCTCTGACGATTCTTTCTTAACATTCAATAAACGTGTTTCATTGCTTTGGAGCCAAGAATCGAATTCAAACTTGAATTTATACTCAAAAAAACTAAATACTTTATGAATTCTTCAAAGTCCCGTGGTCGGTATATTAACATCCTCCTGCCGATAACAAAAAATATGCACTAGTTTCATCACTTAGTATGTCCACGTTACAGTTTTTAAAAAATTTGAGAAGCTTGATATCTCCAAATTAGCTATGCAATTAGCAATTATTTAAAACTTAAAAATCGCTGGTTCTCCTGTTCTTACTCCTGCACACGCAGCTACTTTATTCCTCAATTCAAATGTTTTTCCAACGATTGAAATATTATTCATCGTATTTTTGGTTTCTTGACAACTCCGATGACTGACGAGCCACCATGTTGAAGTGTCATGTTTTCGATATTCGACCAAATCAAGAAATTAAATAGGTTCTAAACCGTCTCATTCAACATAAAATGCTCCGGATATACAACGCTTGCCAAAAATGAATTGTCCGAGTAAAAAACCGCGCGAGTATCGAGTGTGCTGAACAGATACCGTGTAAGTTGGACTTAAACATGGACCGTTTCCATGATTTTGTCGGTGGTGCTTTCGTGAAGCGACCCACGATTTCACCATCGCCCTCTGCTGTCTTTTCCTCCACATTTTTCAGTAGCATTTCGTGCATGTCTGTATATATACGTGTAGGACATTACGTCGATTCGTATCATTGAGGAAGGAGTGGCAAGCTCGGCTCTTACTCCAACTCCTTCACTTCTGGGATTTTTCAGATTTTAAGAGAATCTTCCTGAGGCGAAAGGTGTGCCAAACTCCAACGATCCAAGCTCTCTTTTACGAGAAATATATCGTTAGACTCCTTCGCGCTTCCGTGGCAGTAGCAATCGTAAGAACCATTGCGGCGTTTTGCCACTCTTTTAACATACAATTTGGCTGCTATGATGATTTCGAAAAGCGTAAAGGCAAAAAGGCATAATCCTGGTCAAACAGTTCCACGATATTTGCGTTCTCTGATCAAGAACATTATATCTCATATTTTATGTGAACGAGCACTAGAGAGGGAGCTTCAATGCACTACATATAGTGTGATGATATCGCAAAACAAAAGTTGTTTTGCTCTTTATCAAGCAGACTCATAAACTTCGTAGTTCGTAGTTTACTTTACTAGACTGATTGACATATTGAACATAACTACAATTTAGTATGGAATCTGAATTCAAAGTTTTAAAGGACATCACAAAAAATGTTGTATGTGAAAGCAACGAATTTAATGCCACTAATAATGGTCTCGCACTCTACAGCACTCGTTCGAAGATTCGAACGAGTGCTGTAGACCATTATTTACGGATGCTCGTAAACGAGTATAAACCGTTTTTTTTTTTCGGACTTTCCGAGCGATCGGAACCTGAATCCAGAGACGTGATAATCAAACATATTTTCAAATCGGAAAAATCCGCTTATTTCTTGTAAAGAAAAACATTTAACAGATAAATAATGACAAAATAAAAATTAGCCATTCGATATGAAGAATAAAAAAATAAGCTTGTGAATTCGAAACAAATTTGATTGTATGTAATCGTGTAGATATTGTATATTATAGTGGAGAGTTCAGCAATACCAGACGATAGATTATAGAGAGCAGTGCGGTATAGTATGTATAGGTGGGTATGAGTAGTGACGGTAAACGGAGCTGACATTATCGCATGGTCGTTTCGCGGTGAGCTGAAACTCCTGCTTTCACCCCTGAAAGAGGGGAAAGCACGGACAAGGTAGAACGAGGACAGAGGGGAGGAGACTATCGGTACGAATCAATTTAATAGACAGTAGATAATCGTTGTACGATCATCATTCAGGACGTTCATTAGGTTATCGTGTTCGTAACGCGGCACGATTCAATCATGCGGTATCTCATACAACATCTACATACGGATAGAGAGATCAGTATACTAAAGGGAACGGATGAAGAGAGCAGATACAAACTGAAGAGCTACAGGATACAGAGCTTGCGATCGTCCGAGCTAGTTATGGTCAATGTTATAACATTCTATTTAGACGTGAGCATATGTATTCATATATATATATATATTTATACAAATGTGTTTGAAATTCATTGGTCATATATAATAGTTTCGCTCTTTAACTCTCATGTTTCCTAATGTACAATACAGTTACATCCTGTTCGATGCATTCTCCATAACTCTCCAACTTTTCACAAAATCTGTTTTTCTTGTGACACTAAAAAGATCAAAAGGTAAATGGATAAAAAAATCAACGTCTATTGTGTGCTTGGGAGGTGTACTTTATACCGTGGCTGAAGTGTAGTTCGTTGAAAAGGAACATAACTCGACACTTCGTTTTACTTGTATAGATTTCTTCATCCTTTAGTGCGGACATTCATTTTTATAAATTTTTGACTTCCTTTCTACGACTGTGAATATTTGTAGGAAGTATGAAAATATCGGGAGGTTTTTATAAATGTATCTACAACTCCATATAAATATTTTCATATTCAAAAAAACTTGAGAAAATATGAAAAAATCATGGTTACTTTACTTCAAATTGCTATTTTTTTTTACTCATTCTTTGAGAATTCTTTTCTTGATTCAACGTCCTTGTTTCCAGAAAAGAATATGTGTCATATCTGTGTGTTGGTGTGCGTGTACATACGTTTATACAACAGAAAGAGTAGCCTTTTTCATACTGTAGACACTAATAAGAGGAGAGAAAAGTACAAGCAATGAGTTTGTTTTCTGTGTGTTGTGGCCGGCAAACCCTCTTTCAACTACACCCCTCTCTTTTGCCTGCTTTAATCACGGTGCCACAAAGTACAGCATTGTCCTTCTGACTATCGGTCTGAGCAAGTATCTGCGGCAAGAATACACGCCGCAATATACTATAGACTCTTTCTGTTTTCCTCTCCTTTTCATTCTTCGGTGTCTCAGTCATCGTTGTTGTTCTCTCTTTTCGCTGAGTAACTAAAAATCCGAACGTGAAACTCTCATCTTTACTACACTATTTCTTTCACCATACTCTTTCGTCTTCTCTTTCTCCTATATCCAAACAACAAAACGTTGTATCGTCAGACCTGTTTCGAACAGATCCGGATCAAGACGCCTGTCTATTGAATTGTTTTTTTTTTATTATTATTATTTTTTTCAATCGGACTTTGTTCTTGAAAAACGTACAGGAAGGTCACAGATCGGTGAGAGGTTTCTAGTATTATGAATTTCTTTCAAGAGGTAGAAGTTTCCAAAATGGGCAGTTGAGACTAAGTGTCCCCAAGGGAAAAGCCTGACGGAGAATAATGGGCTGAGAAGGATATACGCCCGCTTATACACAACCCAACCGAAATCTACCGACTGAATTGCTTTTGTAATTCCATTTCATGACCGCAGACTCTGCGGTTTGCGTGCATCTTGACCAATGTCGAAACTTCGATAACAATTGATTTGAATACATCGCCTAATCGAATACGGCCGAGAACGCATGACACATCTTTCGCTTTCCGTCTCTCTCCCTCCCTCTCTCTCTCTCTCTCGCTCTTTCTTCCTCTTTGTCTCTCCATCCTTCTCACTCTTAAGCCAAATACATACGTATATTGGAATATATGGGTACCCAAAGCTTTGCAGCTCTATAACCACACTGCGCACTATCGACTGTATACACTATATTCGATATATTGTTGATCAGAGAACCCCTAAACGCCCCATGGGGGTTTGGCCTTCATCGGCTGGGTCACCGCTCCAATTCTCCTAAATACAGTGCCGTGGCATCATCGCCCAATTAAAACCTCATTCGATATTTCGAATATTCGACCCGCTCATCCTCAAAATGTTTCCTTTTATTCTATCGTTTGATAAAAAAAATAGCTACTAACATAATATAAAATCGTTGCGATATACGCCACGTAATATTTAGGCATGAGATCTTCTAGGCAAGTTACAGCCAAACTGTCAGTGCGGCCGAAAAGAATGTTATACTGATGAAAATTTCGAGTTAAATTTGAGTCAACATTTTTTTCATGTTGTAAAACTCGTTTTTTTTACGAAAAAAATTTCAAACAATTCAATTATGAATTTGTTTACTCCTTGTCAACTGAAACTACATTTCACAAGGCAAATTTATCACTAGATCACTTGGTGGTCGACAACTTAAAAATTTCTGAACAAAAACACTAAAAATGTGTTGCACTCTGAAAATTTGCACAAGTTGAAGAAAAGCTGTTGGAACTAGCGCGAAATTATTCTGTTGTACACACATAACCATAAGTTGTATATATACGAAGAAGAGTATCCATATTTAAATATATTTATATATGTACGAAAAGAGACATTTAAAATTCACAAGCACTTGTCGGTGCTTGAGCTCGGATGCACTTAAAGTTAAAGCTGCTGGGAATCCAGGGAGAAGTGTCGTCGAAAAAATGAAAGGAAACGATACTAGAGTGAAAGTATAATAGGGGAAACAAAAATTTTTTGCGAAAATTTGAACTACGATTCTTTCTACCATCGGTAGCGACCGAGAAGAGAAGCTGCATGCAAAAAGCTCATGGAGAATGAACAGCAAACAGGCAGGCTTTCCTCCCTGCACACGTTCTTGTTCTTTCGCAAATACGTGAACACTAGCCCGTACTTTCTGGTCCGTGTTGCAATGGTTGTTTGATATATACATAGATATGTTATATAATATACAGATCATGGAAGCGTAAGGGAAGAGAGGTCGATTCGATGAGGATCGAGGAGGGAAGGTGAAAAGAGAGGACAAGTAATTTCCTTGCTGGAAGCGTGCGACGCGTACGGAAGCAAAGAACGAGACCCCAACAGGGATGCCACGAAGAAGAAGAAGAACATAGAGATAGAAAGAGGTACAGAGAGAGAGAAAGAGAGTGTGAGAGGAGAGAGCGTCATGAGGATAGACGAGGGGAGGTCGTGAAAGCGGAAGTGCGCGCAAAGGTCTTGAGTTTCGAAATGTTATAGTATAGAGGTCGTAAGGGAGGAAGGGAAGGAACACCTCTATGTTTGGTACCCGTACACTCACCACAAGCCGAAGGAGAACATACGGAAAGGGGAAGCTTGGATGCTGCTGCTCTTCCAAACTAAACTAAATAATATTGATGGCTAACGGAAATTGAAAGCCGTTAAGGCGTTCAGGAGATGCTGTGCGGAACAGTGTCCTCTCACTGGTTCTGCGTGCTGCATAAATAAGACGAACAGAACTCGCGTTCGGGTGTGCATTAGAATTAGGACAGTATCTGAGAACATACTTCGACTCTGGCTCGAGAATACTGTATCCCACTAACATATTCATACGACTTCATATGTTGAAGTTACAATATTTCTCTTAGCTCTCTCTCTCTCTCTCTTTCTTTCTCTCAATCTCTCTCTATGTCTCTCTATTTTTTCCTTTTTTTCCTTCATTTCTCCGTTTTTTGTCATATTTATATACTCTGTGTACTCGTATGACATCTCATCGACTTGTATTTCAGTTAAATTGAAATGTTGGATGGAAAATGTCAGGAGAAATAGCAGTGTTTACTTATAGCTCTTCATCGAAGTCCATGGAAATTTATGATTATTATAGACTGCCAGTCAAATCGCATAAATGATGCATCCAAATATCCGAAACTGGTTGATCCCATGTCATGTATAGCAACTTGACGTAACAAATTTTCTATGTATAGCTGTATTATGAGACGTTTTTCTGACAGATGTGGTCGCTTAAATTGATACAGTTTCCAATTAATCATCAGCACCGGCTGATCATTTTCATACTGACGAGAATTTATTTTCGAAATTTAATAAACGAGAAATCAAATTTCTTGACTAAGGTTGTCTCATGAGACGGTCCAGAGAGGCTTCCACGATTCATTAAAATACACGATATAGACGAAGATATATTCACCGAAAAGTTTTGGAAACACAAATGTTTTTTTCATTTGAAATAAAGCTTTTTTGTCAATACAAACATTTTTCAAAGATCTTTTATGTCGTTGCACTATCGGAGAATTCTTTATTTTTTATACATTCTTTTTGTAAATGCAATTTTACAAACACTTTTTTGTTTTTTAATTCATTTGAAACTTCGTGGACCAAATGTTTTCCATCCATTCGGAAATGTAATAAATGTAAAGGCTAGTGATATACTTTGGTTTGGAAAATGAAGAAAATATCGTTGCTTACTATTTCGGCTCATTTTTGTTATCGCAGCGAGTTGAGTCCCCCACATGAGTATCTTTTCACATTAGTACGTGATATGAGAATATATAGATATATTTATATTTAGATATCTGTATTTTCTCACAGAAGTATATATTATGTCTGTGGCGAGAGGAAGTCGTGGTGAGCGGTTGGTACTTTTATAGTAGAACAAGGCCTCGAATCGTTTGGCTCATGCAAATTTTGGCCGTCGTCCGACGTCGACGTATAGCACGAGCAAATGCTGAAAAATGGTCGGCTTAAAATATGCGAGTGTACCGGCTGCGATAGGTGAGTATGTACCGAGCTTCCGCAAACGGGGTGGAGGGGTTGTAGGAGGCTATTCCCATAAGCCTTTCCGATGTTTCAACTTTCCCTCATTCAAGAGATATGCACGAGTTTTTCATCGCGTTCATTTTCCGTCCCGCTGTTCTTTCTTCTTCCATCTCTCTCTCCATCCCTCCCTCCCTCTCTCTCTCTCTCTCTCTCTCTCTCTCTCTCTCTCTCTCTCTCTCTCCTCTCTCTCTTGCTCTCTGGCTGTCTGTCTTTCGCTGGCAGTCGTAGCTACTCAATCATTTCAAGTCGTTTCTTCAGCGACTTTATTTTTTCGGACCCAATTTTCTGCATCTTTGTTTGACCGGGATATTTCCATATTTTGGTTAAAAGTTTGATATAGAATTAATCCAAAATCATTCATTTTTCTTTTAAGAAAATATGGCCAACACGATAAACTATCATTTGGAAGTGCATCTGACGAGCATACTGGCAAAACACGTCAATTTTTTGTCATTTCAATATGAGGATACTTGATTAAACAACGATGGATATTGTTGAGATGCAAAAAAATTGGTTAATATCTGTAAACCATTTTGTCTGACGTATACGAGAAAATGTTTGCATTTTCAACAAA
Source organism: Campoletis raptor (assembly GCA_948107755.1). Classification (NCBI taxonomy): domain Eukaryota; kingdom Metazoa; phylum Arthropoda; class Insecta; order Hymenoptera; family Ichneumonidae; genus Campoletis; species Campoletis raptor. The sequence continues at coordinate 29,278,738 of OX403622.1, read as the reverse complement.
ATCGGATTTTTGTTTTGAGTAATTGCAAAAGTTGATATAATTGTATTACGTCTTGTGCTAACTGCAATTTAAATACAGCTGTTTGGTTCCCTCTGACCTTAGAGGCTTAGAGGCTTCCTTATGACTTTATAGGAGATTTGATTGTTTTTCCGGATATGATTTGAATTAAGTTAAGCTGTTTGGCTCGTTGCTCAGCATCACTTTATTCCTTCTTATATTTTTCCATGGAGTAATCAAAAATATAGGGAATATAAATCAAAACAAAGAAAAAAAGAACGAAAAAAATGAATAAATAAATGAATCGAGAAAAAAAAATACGGATCATATAAAAAAGTAATCGATAATAAAATATGAAGATCACTGAATCTATTTTTTTATGTGTGAGTGTCAAGATTCACTGACATCCATGTCCGTACCTCATTCTGTGGGTTATGAGCATCAATGCTCGCACTATGATAGGACCGAGAATATAAGGAGCAGGGTCGTATCAAACCATAAAGTCTCATGGTTCAATCAGAACAAGAAAGAGGGAAGGAGTGAGAGAGACAAAGAGAGAGAGAGAGCAAAATGAGAATGGGAATGCGGCTGCGATGAAACGGGGGCGTTAGCGCGGGAGCGTGAGGAAAGTCGAGGAAGGAGTGCTGCAAGCCCCAAGTACAGCAAAGTAGTTTCGCGGTGCTGTGGCCAACGCCGTTTCTACAGATTGAGATAGGAACGAGAAGGAAGGGGGTAGACGTGAAAAAAACAGGAGAGAATGAAAGAAAATTAAAAAGACAAAAAAAAGATCAATACAATATTCAAAGCATGAAAACAAACTGAAAATGAGAAAAAATACATACACGCGCAAGTAATAATGAAAAAGTCGCTGATCTTTGAAAAAAATGCGCATGTTTAAAAATAAAGACTCTCATTCTCGAGTTGTGCTTATGCGCTGTGAGTATTTCTCAGCTAGTCTTAATGTGCGTAAAATAATTCTTGCAACCGTTTTTATTTTTTTGCCAAAAGGGCATTCCAGTAGATCCCCAATCTGGAGAAATATGCAGGGGAAAAAGATGTGCGAGAACAGGAATCAGTCATGATCACAGCAGTGAAGTGAGTGTACATGTTCGCACTGCGAATATTATGTTTTTTTTTGTTTTTTTATTCAAATCGAGATTAAATCTAATTTTTTTTTGATGTAACAAAAACTCATCTAGAAACTAGAGCAGGAACTTTATATGATAATCTTCCTTTTCCTGTTACAAGTGTAATCATCTAACAATCTTTTAACAAATATTAATATTTTCACTAATAAAATGTATACTCACTACGAAATGTTTATCGACAATGTCAGGTATAAATGATGAAAAAAATGGAGTATTAAATAATTAATAATGTTTATATGAGATAATATTCGTTCGATTGGCATAATAGTTGCGTTATTCGAAATTAGACACGGAGAACTACATGGAGAAACAGATGCGTTTTTTCCATGTAGATCCAATGCCAATTGTATTATTAAAAGTTTGACATTTTCATTAAACGCTGTGCGTTGTGTAGTGAGAATGAGTCCGATTCGATTTTTTAAATGTTATTTCTGTTTTTGTGCAATTGCGTTTGTTTCTCTTTGAAAAAAAAGCGAAACAAACGCACTTGGGAATTATTATTCCTTGTGTTCTGTATGTTTGAGTTTCAGGTTCAATTTTCGTTTAAACGCAACTACAAATATTACTCTCTCATACGTTTTTTTCCAATGCAGAAATTTATGCAGTTATATTTGACAAAAGTTATAAAATCACACAAGCATTCTCAGTGAGAAGGACCTTCTTCCTATGGTTTCCAACCTTTTTTAATATGGAATTGTTTCATCCCAATTGGATGCCTGAAAATTGTATGAATTTTTCCTTCATTCAATCCTACTTAAATCCAATCCTACTTAGGAAAATTCATTTCTAGCTGTAATTCTATGATGTTTCGTTTAATTGGTAACAAAATGAGTGTGTCTTATTGCAGTTATGTTGAAAGAGCATGTACAGCAGAAAAAATTCTCCAACCATATAACGAAATGAATATTTCTATGTATATTGTTCGATATATAGGAATATGCAGTGTGTTATGAGGTAGACAGAAGGCAGGTAGCCTGAAAATTACCGGTGCGAAAATTGCTGAACATTCGTCAAGCGGTACGACAAGCGCAGCCCGTTCCGCAATACCAGTCACGTTAAATTCCCCGCGCTCTGCCATGGGCAATATCGATTGCTCGAAGGTAACCCATTTTCACCGAACGAAATCCTTCCTGGCATAACTCGGTATCGGAGACGCATCAATTTATAACGATGATATATCTACATAATGTAATTAGATTTGAATAGTGAATTGCGTCATCATCCATATTGTAAATTTCAACATCGAACGAAACTTTTATTGTAACCATCAGGGTGGGTTGAGCTAGTATATGAAATTTTTTTAAATCATTCAGGAGATCTCGGACGTTAACTCAAGAGTGAAAGTTCGAAAAACTAAAATAAAAAACGTACAAATTGAACCTAAATAAACGGTGTGTGGTCCATGTGTATAGGTTCAGCGATCACTAAAATTGCGCTGCCTCATTTAAGTCAATCGAGCGATTGCACAGCGATATTTACTGAAAGTCAGTCCTCAATTTACTGTGTAGTCCAAAATAAATTTCAACAGTTTAATGATCATTTTTACTGAGACACCGATTTATTTTCAATACCAAACTGTAAATAAACTATCGTAACTACAGAAATCACAGAGTGCACAAATAACGTCACGAACTGTCGAAAGAAGAGTAAAACACTACCGTGGCACACTGTAAAATTCAATGACTCACTCTGCACTGAGTACAGTGTGCACTGTAATACTGGCAGCTGCGTACAGAATGAAAATTAGTCATCTCATATGAGTTTTACAGTTGAACATTTTTACTGGGAACATTGATGTATTGACAGTACCGAATTGTAAACAAGGCAGTGTAACTGTGAAAATCTCAGTTTGCACAGGAAAATTCATCATTTTTGTAGAACAGAATTTACTGTATTTTACTGTAAAATGAAATGTGGTACCTTGTTTTTTTACGATTTATCCTGTGATATTAACTTTTTTTTTTTGGTGTAATTTTCATGTCGGATTTGTTCAAGTGTGCATGAATTTTCCAGATGAATAGTTTTTGAATATTAAAACAAAAGTTGAAGCAAAAATAGGGCAGAATGGCCAGTGTCAACGTAAGACCCTTATTCGTGATAAGTTTTTTTGGCCGATTTATCGAATATTGTTAGCTGTTTCGGTTGTGGCTTACCCATGGGAAGTGCACAAGGTAAAAATTTCTAGCATCGATGAGCTTCAGGAAAGTCAAATGAAAAATCAAAGCTGTCTTCGATCTGTCGCATTTTTGTAAAAACAAGAAAAAACAAACGTATTTCATAAGTTATGAAAAAATCAATAACTAGTTTGAAACATATCCACGTAGCTTCCGTTGTTTGGAACAATCCGCAAGTAGATTTAAATATGGATAGTAAACGTGCTGATTATACCACATTTGAAATCCACTTGACTTCTAAATAGCGCTGAAAAATGATAAAACTCTATTGGACTCAATACTATTACTATTTAAATATAAACTTGAGTTTGAAAGATACAAATTCATTGAGGAATCAAGTGAGTACATATACGTAACATGTTCAATTGCATGTTCGATGTGACCGAAAAATCTCGAGACTGGAGGAGCGACGGTTACAAAGGGTGATTTTGTGTGGACCACGGTGGTGAACGCTTCAGTGAGACGTAAAGATACAAGTACCGTCAGTGTCGCGAATACTCTAGACATCCGGCGTTTCTTCCAAAGTGTTTCCGCTCTCGTTGACGTGACTAGGAGGCCGAAGAACAGGAAGACAGTCTGGGACAAGAGGGTTGAAGAAGAAGAAGGGAGAAACGAGAGATGAAGAGACTCGATCATCCACCAGTAGCGTCATCACGGCACCACAATTGACAAAGAGCCCAGAAAAAGTCACCAAGTATAAAGGAGAAAACCCGATAGCCAGTAAGGCTCGTAGATCGGAGTATTCTATAGGACGAATAGAAGGCACTGACTAGGAGCATATTAGCGGTATATACAGTTGGATTGAGAGAAGGGATTGTGGGCTACGTTGCCATTGGAAATTCGAGAGAAAATGCTGTCGAGTAGTAAAAGCGTCGATGCTTTCCCCACCGCATTTTGCAATTCCAATCCACCGATGTCTGCCAGGGAGGGCCTATTGTTTCTCATTCTCTTCTGGACAACCAGCTCCTAGAAAGCACGAGGAGGCTACTGAGGCTCGCTATTCTCTCTTCTCTCTGTGTTCTCCGAGACTAATCCTTCCTATCTGCGGATTTTTTCGACCGCGGCCATTCAACTTGTTCTCTTTGCATTCGCGGACCCTCTTTCCCGTAACTATTTCCTGATACAGATACATATATACATATATATATATGTACAAATTGTTTGTGTGCGCAAAGCACAATTAAAGCCGGTATATTTAGTCCTTTAATTATGTTAGGATTCTATTTAATATCTACCAATGAAAAAAAAAGAAACAAACGATAAAAAATTTTCTTTTGTTTTTGGCTTATTAAAAAATTCAGTTCTGTACTTGATAAAAAATTTTAAATTCCATTATGTACATTCTGTAAGAATCTATTATGCTAAATAGTACAGAGAGGGTCCGGAACGAAATCTTAAAACATAGAAAAGTAGATCGAGAGCTGTTTGGAAAATTGTGATTCGACAAAAAGTGAAGGAATCCATGTGGTTGGTTAAAACCACCGATCTTCTCAATGCACTAGCTGGTAGAATCTCTAGAAAGTTACAAGGACCGTTGAAGAAGAGAGGATCAAGAGGGAGGAGCGAGAGAACTGCGAAGGTATATCCGGGAGTGAGATTGGCACACGAACGGAAGTGAAGGAAAATAAAAGAGAATAGAGAAGAAAAAGGGGATGAAAATAAAAGGCGTCAGAGAGAAAACGAAGCCTCGTCTTCTCTTGCAGTTGCTTCGGTTAGGCCGTAGGTGTGCGAGAGATTGAGTGAGGTGAGATGGAGATGGCGATCGAGTAGGAGGACGCTACCAGTATTGGTGACGGGGGGATGAAAATTGCGAAGGGGAGAGGGCAATGAAAGAGGGTAAGATCGAAAGGGAGATAGAAAGAGAGAAACGGAGGGGGAGAGAAAAGCGACGAGGTGGAACCTGACGTAGTACGATCGTCGCATGCGCGAGGATTTACCACGTGAGCCCGCGAATCCGCGAGCTCTCGAGTACGACTAATGCGAGACTTCCCGGTGTTCAGTGTCGTGCGCGTCTTCGTACGCGACGCAAGCCTCTAAAATTTTGTTACGATTTTACCCGTTTTCCGACAATCCAAGGCTTCCATTCCGCACTTGATACTCTCGTTAAATTCTCGACAGTATTTTTTCTATTCGAATTGTTTATTACGAGAACAACAACAAACACAAAAATATTTTTCAAGTACGTTGAAAAATCACTGGCAAAAAAGCTTGAGAACAAACATTTTTCAAATAAAAATTTGTTTAAATGTCAATTAACGTTCATTTCAAAACTACAGCTCAATTGAGCTATTATTCGAAATCAAACGACAGAGATACTGTCTAAAATCGACACGAATCTCATGGTGCCACAAGATTCAGTTGCATATTCAATAAATTATAAATTTTTTGAAAAACAAAGTATTTCATACTCGATCCGTTGTATTCGTAATGGCGAGTAAATTTGGACTGTTCCTCGAACGAATAATAGAAAAAAATGTTAACTTTATTTTCGGTTCTGAAACGAGGCGAAAAATCGGTTTGTACGTGAACATAATACTGAAACGTGAAGATGAACAGGGCTATGAAGAATTACGGGAGTGATAAGTCATCGATACTCAATAAGAAAAATACTAGACAAGTCAAAAATAAACATTAATCGTTTATTTCAATACGACCGTAATTATCGAAGGCATAAAAAAATCATGTTGTCATGATACGTTTTCTTTTGATGAAAATAACTGGATTTTATTCATCATCCAATGAAAGGAAAAGTCTTACAAAATCATTCGAATTTGCTCGAGCTTACGAAGCCAATAATCGTCCGCATTTCAACCACGTGAACATGACAGAGCTGAAGTCTCACCCACGTGGGGACGTTGAACATCCATCACATCATTAACACGATAAAAGTACTCAGTGAAGCATTACAAGGAAAGATATTATTTTATTTGTTTATTTCATACCAAATCCGTTAACTCAAAACAACTAAATGGTGATAACAGTGAATTCGTGTAAAGCTTATAGTAAAAAATAAATCGTAATAAATTTATAAAGAGGAAAGAAATAAAATTCCTTTAGATTTAATTTGAAAAAATCGCGCAAAATTGGTCAAGTAAGATACAACGACATATCTTCTGATAACATTAATATATGTTGCTAAAATAAGAATTAATGATAAATGTATTGCCTGTAGTCCACGACGTAGTCAAACGATATTGTAAATTGTTAGAAGCGATATACCTTTGAAGACAAAGCTTCGGATTATCTAAATGCAACGAACTATTACACGTGAAAATCTTGATTTGATAATAAGAAAAAGTAAGATTTTTCTTTCTTGTATCAGAATTAATACAGAATAAAAAATTTGAGGAAAGAACGGTCAAAATAATGGAAAAAAAATGAAAAATTTCTGCTGCGAAACGAATGGAACGCAATAACGTGATTCGCAAAGAAATTAAGGTCAACGCGAAATTCTAATTGATATTTGACGTGAACGATACTTCGAGTGAGCGCGGATGCGTGGGGATTTAATTAAAGGGTGAGTATCCCGTTAACGAATAACCCGATTATTATAGTTTCCGATTTCACGTGTCTACGGTGTAGTATGAGGTTTAATATATATTTTTCATACTGACCTCCTTTACAACCGTATGATCTATTTTTTTTTTCTTTTCATCAATTTGTCCGTAATAATAAAATTACTCTTTCAAAGATTTCTTACAAGACATTCAAATAGAAAAAAGGAGCAATTCACTTGAGAAAAATTGATTTTTTTTTTCGGAGCAAAATTTCGTGTCCTCGTTTTCAAAGTTAGGAGTTTTTAAAGGATTAAATTGGGTATGTGCAGATAAAAAGATGGATACATCACCGACATTGAGTGTTGGTGGAACAAGAGCGAGAGCTGCCTTACTAGCAACAACTGGTACCGGAACCGGAAGTAGTGACAGGCGCGTCGTTTTTCTTGCTAGTCAGCCAACCATAGCCGCAGGTCACGAAACGAGAACATGGCCACATCACTGGTCACCACAAACGGTAAATGATTTATACACTTCACAACTTTTATCTTAAGCATCTATATTGTGCATCCATCGAAGTCTATAGTTTCTATCGTGTGTACGAACAAATGTGAAAAAATCGTGTCAACCTGGCGAAATAGTTGTTTTTCAAATTTTAAGATTTCGTTAACGACAAATAAGTAAGTCTTTTTTTACAGCTATTGTTCATGAATTTTCAAAATTTATTAATTCTACTATTTAAAATACTGTATAACTATTTGAAACAAATTTCACATATCTATTTGATGAAAAAACACGTCAGGATCGTTAAGTAAACTCGAATAGTTGAACGATGATTCCCGTTCCTCCCATTCAGGCTGTTTTGGTAAAACAAAATGATTTTTCAATACTTTCAATGTTTGACATATATGTCATTTAATCAAACAACAAAAATGTATTTATTATTATCCAGCCACCTTGGTTTATTTCACTAAACCAGTTTCACTACATAAATTCTTGGCTGATTGGCTGGTCAATGCTTTTTTATAAAGAGATTTTTTTTGGCATGGGTACCGGACGTTTTTTGTTCCAACTTCGATCTCCCTACGTTGTACCGTCAAGACTTGCCGCCACGTCTTTTTACGATGTTCGAAAGTTTTTAAGACACTGGTCCACTCCAAGGATCAAGTACAAAGTTATCGTTGAAATAAATTCATTGCCAGTAATACTGTGAGTAATTTAAATAGACTGCAGAACTGCATTTTTAATCTTCAATTAAAAACCCATTCTCTGTCGGTTCCGTAGCAATTTTTTCTTCATAAGAAAAATCTAATCGTTGCGTTTTTTTCAAGTAGTTATTATGAAGTCAACTTTGGTACCATTTTTAAGTATTCCTTTTAAGAGGCTTAAGAATAATAATCTTCCATGAATTTGCTGGAACGAAGTTAAAAAGAAGTCGAAAAGAGCCCAATGCCGTGTACAGATACGCACCGAATTTTGACTAGTGACTTTAAACTTTAATTTTCTATACTTAGCGTCCCAAACCTGTCACGTTTCTACGCAGAAGATGAAAAATAAGTGAATTTGAGATTTACATATAACGATATGAATGTACAAAATTATTGGGGATTGGGGAAGACTCAGTGGTGAATCGTAAGTGGAGAGTATATTGGAGGATGCAATATTTGAAATCATTGGAGAATAGAAATGATGTAGGTGGAAATACGATTGTGAGAGATGAAAGCTTCCAAACGGATTCCAATGCGTTTAGTACATTGGCCGCGATATCAGTGACGTCGACAGCTTGACGGTGATAGGGGTGCGAACCGGCATTGTACTACCGGTACAGAGTTCTATCCTGTTCCCGAATCAGACTCTCTTCTTCGCTCCCTCAGGTCCTGCGTATCTTTCTCTATTAGTGATTCTCAGTTCTACCCCTTTACCGTTTATATCTGTCTATCTCGGGATGTTAAATTCAAGCGGTCTCTCTTCGCATGCGGGACATCCATGATGTGTGCGGATGCGTGTGAGCCAAGAGGCCGCGTATATCCCTCCATTCTGATCTTTCCCGAGTACATGAAGTGAGACTTATGTCCAACTCGTTGCCTCAGTACTGATTTCGTACTGGGAATTAGTGAATAATTTATGACGTTAGATCTGAAATTATGAGGTTATGAGGGAAGAATCTAAAATTGTTTTTTTTTTTTTCAACTATTATTTCTACAAATCTGATGAGTTTGCTTAATTAACAATGTGCATCGGTAGAACAAATTTTTCGAACAATAAAAATTGTTTGGTCTAAAGTTCCATTTCTATAAATCAGGTCACTCGGGTATAACGGAAATATTGAAGGGATTGTTGCAGACTCAAATTGTAAAACATTACAAGACATTGGTTGTAGGCTCAATTAGTAGACATGTGGTTCTGGACTATCGTGTAAGCGACTAATGTGCGAACGTGTGTGTGTGCCAGCTCGTTTCCTCAAGCCCCGTTGTCTTAGCGAAAGTGCACCCTCGTACTTACCGAACACTCCAAATTTACACCCCAGGCTTTTACTGGATCTACCGAATATGCTCCATGAAATATGTGCGTGCGTGTTCCACCGTAAATCATACAAGGGTTTGAAAAAGTTAATGATAACTTAGGACCAACTATAATGTACATTATGATCCTGATTATGGCATTTTGAAACTGGAATTCGGCTTGAATTTATAATAACTTCTTTTGATTATGTTAATGATTGGTTTAACTGGGACTGGGATGAAAGCAGATGCATATTCAAGGCTCTTCTTCTTTTATTTGCGTTACAGAAAAGCAGTCTGGATGATAAACGAATAAAAAAAAATGTTTTTCAGCCTGTGCAGGAAAGTTTCTGTAAAGCATGGTAGTTACAGGAACATCTGATGTCCAAAGATAAATGAAACTCTTATCCAACGTGATCAGGAAGGTGGAGTTCTACCGGTGGTTGTGGATAGGGTCTGAATCAGGAAGATGAACATTTTGAGAAGGGTTTGGTTATAGCAGTTGTACACGTAGTACATACAACACGTAACTCATGCGTTGCCGGTTCACTTGGTTGAGTGGGTGTGTGGGTTCGTTGGTTGGTTTGATGGAAGCAGAGCTATTTGCCTCCTAGTACAAACATCATAAAAGGTAATCAAAGACAAATATTGTTTTGGGGAGGGCGATGGCCGTTTCGGGTTTGAAATACGAGCTTGCTCTTCCTAATTAGTAATTAACTGCGCTACCTGTAGGAACGTAGTGCTGAATTAGTACAGAGTAGACAGCCCCCTCAGCTTCTCACTCTCTTTTTCTTTCCTACTCGCTCATTCTCTCCCTCTCTTTGGTTTATTATTGTAAAGTGTGTAGAGTTGATCCTTTTGGTTATTTAGTTGTATATTCTGTGCCATATAAAAAGGATCAACTACGAAGTGACAGGGTAACAAGTTAAAGTAGTCGAAGGTTAACATTGGCTATGGGTTAGTTTTAGAGATTTGGTGAGATTGACGCATGGACTGGCTGAATATATCGGTAACGCAGGTCGAATTTTCTATTGGCTCTCGTGTAAATCTCTGCAGTCTGTTTCCATATATACAACGTTCTATAGATATACATGTATTCGTTTGTACGTGCTATTCACTGGTGAAGAGTGTGAAACGTTGGGGAACAAGGGTAGCGAATTAACGCCACTCGAAACAAGAGGCCCAAGATTGATGTTGGTGAACTAGAGTGTGTTCCGAGCCAAGTTACACGCGTAAAGCCGTCCTTGTTGTCGCCCCGTCAGTCCCGTACCAGGACCCTTCTCTTCGTCAATCTCTTCACACTGTCAGTAACACTTCGTCTTATATACACTCGACTCTGCTTCGTAACCTGTACGCTCGTTATTTCTGCATCTATTTTTCTCGGCCACTATTTTGCCTCGTGATCTTTAAAGAGTAGAATGAAAAATACCCCAAATCAAGTATAGTTCCAAAAGGTCGTCTAGAGATTTCGAGTTTTTATTTACAAGAAGTTCGATATTATGGTATAAAATGTGTCGAATTTTGAACCTTGGTAGGTCTTTAAGAAAAAAAAAAATCCGTTCCGTTAGTGATAAAAAATCAGTAATTGAATGGACTTCATTGACACTAATGTTCCATGAAAAAAATCTATTGTCTTTCACCAAACATCGAAAAATCTCTCATCCAGCTTGATTTGTCATTCGTCTAATCTCCCTCAACTTTTTCTCGAACTCCCCACAATGTATTTTTATTAATTTGAATAACAATTATAGGAATGCCCATTTGCAACCGACAAATGGTTCCACAAAATGGTGATCGATAGAACTCAAGGGTTCCCTTTCATCAAACTGCTCAGGCGTTGTGAATAGCTGCTCTTCGTTAACTTCTCGAGGGTATTCGCTCCACCACTTTGTACAGAATGCTTAGATGGTATTAGGAAACTCTGGTTGGAAGGTCAGGTGCTAGTGAAGTAACAATTACACATGTGGCGACTGTATTTGTGAATATGTACGTGTCAATAGTGTAAAGAACTAGTGGCCCTCAAGCCTAGGGTGTCTAATACGTGTAATACAAGCAGTAGAACTCTTGTGGTGTGCAATAGAAGGAACCTTTACTATAATTTGTACCCTAGGTACTCACTATAGACACGAAAACCTTGGAACCCTTGGTCACGGTGATATGGTGTAGAGCTTGGTAAAACGAGACAGGAGAGAGTTCGAAGCTTATCGTTGTATATAATATATATACAAATATATTCGAAAATTTCCAGAGATGAAAATAGCAGATGAGTTGGCTTGCTGGTCGTCTCTTTTTCTCACAGGTGGCTTTGACCCACAGGCAAAGAACAAATTGAAAACGGGAATTGGTGCTTTTGAAGTTTGTGAAGCGTCACGTCAATAATATACCTAATAACTCATCTCGGTGCTACTGGTACGTTACGCTATGATGGTGTAGGTCGTTGTCTCTAAGTGCAATAAACTCTTCGTGTTTCAGTTTCTTTTTTCGATATCGCAAGTGATGATGAAAAAACTACTCAAAAATAATAATGATCATTTTTATACAGCAATAAAAATGTAAACTGGACAATTCCGTGGTGGAAAAAAAAGATTTGGAAAAGTATAAAAAGCATGAAAAATGTTTTTTTTTTTTTGTAGTACATAAATTTTTACAACTCTAACCCTTTTTAGAGTGCAATGGTTGTTTTTTTTTGCTTTATCTGCGATACAATGAGCTATTTGCGAATTAAGCAGAAAGTTACACATGCTGACAAATGAAAATGGCTTCAGGATTCGTTTATGATCGTTGTTGTTTGTAGAAGAAGTTCCATAAACGGTTTTTTGCTTGTTTTATTATGAAAAAGAGAAAGAAGTGAACATGGGGATATCGGAAGGAGAGAAGAAGAGTGAGAGAGAAAGAGCTTCAGTAGGTTTTCGCATGGGCTATATACAGTTGAATGAGGGTGGAAGGGTGGTTGGTTTGATTTATTAAGGGTCGTAATGGTGTACCAGCAGAGGCTCCGTTGTTCGGCTTGAGCATAGGCAACGAGACGACGCGTTGTGGGAAGGGAGATGTTCTGTGCTAGGAGTACGCGGATATACGGGGGAGAGGAAGGTGTAGTAACTGGTATACTGCAGACAGTGATGGGAGGAGGGTTGCTTCGATGCTCACGTTGCCCTACACCTCTCTCATTGCGTGCGTCCGATAGCCGATGTCTCGTGGATGTGTAGAAACGTTTCTATGAGAAGGCTGTGATGTTGTATTTGCAACGTATGTGTATGTGAGTGTAAATACCTAACGGCGTATGTATACTTAGCTCGCCAGTTCGGATAACGGCTAAAGCTGAGACTGCGACGCACGTTTCCTCGCGTTTATCCCTGTACGTGTGTTCGCATTGTGGTTATTAAGGGACTCAACATAACGTCTACCTACACACAAGTTCGAAGACATTCTCATATGAAGTATATATGCGTTTATGTATGTCGATTTATATGCGCATGAGTGTATTACTGTGTATGTAGAAGTGAGAAATAGAACAGCCTCTGTCTAGCGAGGAGACCAGCTTCGAGCAAGTAGCCACAGTTCCGATAATAAAGTAGCCCGGCGTCCATTTCGCTTACCCTGCAAAATAGGTGTCGTAAACTCTATTCATCGTTTCCTGCGTGTCGTTACACAGGACGACGTATTATGAGTTCACCCTCGTACGACACTGAACTATTTTTACTCTCCCCTTTGTCTGCTTTTTTTCTCTTTTCTTGCGCTTTATGCATCTTGTTTTCTTAGCTTAATACCCTTTTTATAACATTTATTCACTATGTTCAATACTTTTTTGCCTGATAATTATTTAACCCTCTAAGTTTGATTTGTTTTGTCTTTAATCATAACGCTTTCTTGGTAATGAGATTCCTAGTTTCGAATTATTGATACTTTGCAGAATATTTGACAAATATTGACAACGTACAGTTCTATATACGGTTTCGGAAAATGTCACTAAAACGAAGGATTTGAGAGTCGGAAAAATAGAATTTTCATAAAAATACAGAATATTTTCTCAATATTTCATCGGGATGAAAAAAAAATCAATATAAATGTACTTTTTTCGATATTTGACCGGTCGAAAGAAGAGTATATTGACTCTTTATATCTTTTCGTGAAGCTCTTTTGTGAAGCCTAAAGCGGAAAGGTAATTTCGTTTGCAACATTCACGTGGTTGGGCTTTACGAATTCGATTAACGTCGGAAATCTCGAAGATCGGAATGATTACCAACCGGGATCAAGTTGCCATTAGTTCTCTGTGGTGACGTCAATATCGGGTTCAAGACAGTCCAGGAAATTTTTAGCGTTATTCCAGGCCCATAAATCGCAGTAAATCTATTCTGCCTAAGTTTTTTACACATATTTTTTGGCCGTACAGACAGATTACGAGTAATGAGATTTGAAACTGGAGTCGCAGAAAAATCTTATTCCGGATATAGTGCCGTACAAGTAGGATGTAGAAAAATCATAAAAATCACCTGCATGTATATTTGTAGATCCTTCTTATTTTACGTTGAAGCAAAATTCGTTCTACTTTCGTGGAATGGGTGTATAGCATAGTTTTAGGTTCCGACAAATATTTTCTCTTTTCTCACTGTCCCAGATTTCGAAGTTTCGTTGAAACACCAATTCAGAGGATGGGAAGTTTTTGATCTATGTATAAAAAGATAGTACTTACCGATATTGCAAAAGCGTATGAGTAAAATCGTGAGGTTGATCAGGCTTCCACAGTGATACTGTAGTTTCTTTTAGTATTATTTCACCAGAGTTGAATGAACAAGCACTCAGAGTTATAACCACCGTTTACCTTTGCAAAGGACAATATTTATATGAAACGAAAGGAATCCGGTTTATGTATCCATGCGTTTCAAAATTTTACGTTTTGGTATAGACACAAACGAAATTAATCAAGTCTTTCCAATCAGTAACTGAAAAATTAAGCTCCATAGTTGGTGCTCCTGGTGTGTGTAGTAAAAAGACGTTGAAAGCTTTACAAAATTGAGGATTCAACCGATAACTTTTCGACGTTTGATCAATTTTTAAGCAAGTAGATTGAATACTTTGTTATTCTTAAGTACAATCTTGCAAACTTTCTAATTCTTACGTTTTTACATTACTGTGTCTGTTAAGTGCTGCTGAAACTAAAGTTTTGCCGGGTGGAGTTTATTGGTACATGAAGTTGTGCTACAATCGTAAAGTCCGATGCTACATGTCCCAGAGACAATCAAGCCAGGAGGACTAGCGAGTTAGGAAGCCTTAGAAAGCTTTAATTGCAGAAATCCCCAGCGCTTGTCTTACCTTCGTCAAGCTTCAACGTTGCCCTTCATTACAAATCGTCTAGTGCGTTTTCAAACCTCACCCTTCCCTAGCGATTCCAGTAGATTTTTCATCTGCATGTGTACTTTGTATTGTTTTAGTGACGTCCTTACAACCGGGATTAACATCGATGATGTTTTCCCGGCTTCGGTCGTTCAAGTAGATCTCAACTTTCATCAACATCCAAATTTTGCGCCACATATCGCTTGTACAAACTCTCTGACCGAGGAAAGCTTGAGTTATGTCGCAGTGCCACGAACCTCTCGCGTTAACCTTGCCGTTCGTCCAGCGTTCATCTACTCTGCCTAAGTAGGAGAATTTAGAAAATTGTTTCCACCGGCTCGCGATATAGTATACACAACATTCAAGCGATTTGGTCTCTAACGAGCTCTTGCGAGGCGCTTTTATGTCTATAACATTTCTAATCATGCTGTACAAAGGAAACTTCGCGTCAATCAATGTTGGTCCCATGTTAAACAGTTCCATGCAAGTTCCATCCAATACAGTGCTGTATCGTTCTTCGACGTCGTTCATTACAGGTTCACGCAGCTTCTTTCATTCGATGCCTTTTTTTTCTCAGCAGTCTCGATGGAGTCTATGTAGCACATAGACCTGAATTTCGGGTAATATGTCGGGTCGTTGGGGGGTCGACAGCTGATAAGCTTTGACAGAGGTCACACAGAGCGAAGAAGAGAAAGAGAGAGAGAGAGTAAGAAGCCACGACTGATGCGTGTTCACTGTTGGTGCTCAAACGAGAGATTCGTATGTGGATAAAAATTTGTGATTTCGAGGAGACAAATGGCACTTGGATGGGGTGGGAAGGGAAAAGAGATGGTTATCGCAAACCGTCCTAAGTGCTATTAGCAACCGCCACGAAAACCTGCAATCTGCGAGGGCGGCATGTGGAAGAAGGAAAATGGAGGCCCAACTGAGCAGAGAGAAATCAACGTTAGTTCTGGCGAATGCGAGACGTCGAGCGTCCATTAAGAGTCGGGCCTGTGTGGTACCTCCGTTCACCCGCTCCTCATCTTGCTACAGTCAACGGCCACTATTTGTCTGCTGGTCTTGCCCTGGCGCGGACGTGTTGAGGACGGCTTGAGGTGCCCTAAGGAAATCCTTAACCCTCGTCGAGAAACCTCCTTGTGTCAGAGTATTTGGCACCCTCAACCCCAAACCCTCTACTACACACTATCTAACATCTCTCGATTTCTCATTCACTCATGTACTCCGAAACATACCTCATCCCAATGTAGGCCAAGTAGTTACATGTACTGGATTCAGGATAAATATGAGGAGAAAAAATGGCTCCTTAATCGAATCATGCGAAATAAAACTGTCACTAATAACGATAATTGGCATTATTTCAATAAATCATCAATCTAGAAATCGACGCAAAAGTATACGCGGATTTTATGCCGAATAAATTTGATTTGAAAGTTTCCTAACCAGTTATGATATCTGAAAGAAATTTTATTCGTACGCTGATGAAAAACACTGATTTATTTATTGAGGTTATAACGAGAGTTTTAGATATTCTTTTTCTTGATGGCCATAAACCACTAAAATTTCAGAATCACGAGCATAAATTTATGAACGTTAGCATACGTCATCCAAAAGTCTGGAAAGTCCACAGGACATCAGAAATATACACACTCGAGTGAGATAGTGATAGTGAGAAAGTTTCCCCGCCGAGTTCTATTTTTCTCTATCTCTCTCGGTCTCGTTCTCTCGTGGAGATCTCGCGAACGCGCGTTTCTCATCCACTTGGAATATTTGTGGATCGTAAATAATCCGCGGGTGACTGTGTGGATGTGCCCATAGGGGTAGTACCTCTCGTCCGCCCGTTATGCCGGCTTTGCACCAAACTCGAGGTTGTTCCAGAAATGCTATACGTCAAAATTTCGTTGCTCTCTGGGATTTGGATATACGCCGGAACCAACGCGTCGCCCATCGGCCACGTATTCCCATCGCCTGCCAAATAACATCGACCAAAGATATACCCGACCCAATGGAATACTAGGGGATTCTCAAAATGTAGCACGCTAAATTTTTCACCGAGTACGTCTTTGAAAATAAAATCAAAATAATAAAATCCCGCATCGTAGATTATCCCGCAGTTCGAAAGGAGTTAATTTTTTTTTTTTTCACTTGCGAGGTAGTAGTGGGAGAGGAAATTCATAGCCTCGATCTATAGTATACGTGAGAATGTTTCGAGCGTTTCATCCTCCTCGTAACTCGTATTCGATCGTAGAAATCCTGGCGATTGGATACTTTATCGTTTGTGCATACCGATATTTTTTGCTTCTTTACGATGCAACGCGCCCTCTAGCTGTTTCCCTAGGCTATAAACATCTATCTGTAAATACCATTCAAATTGTACGCAAGGAAGTAGCTTTTTATTTCATATCATGCTTAAGGCTCGGTTATTGTTGCGGAAAAGACAAAATTGAAACGTTAAAAGATAATTCATTCTTTGCTTCTTTGGTTCTTCGATTGTGTTAATGTTGTAGCTCAAAAGCCTCCTTTCTTCCAAGTTTGTCATCTTCAAATTTGCAATGCATAAGCCTACGACTATCTTTCACTAAAGCTGAATGATTTGGAACGCTTTTCCGACTTATGGAAAGAAGAAGACCGAGCTACTCCTGAGGCGAAAGACCTTCTTCAGTTTTAGCATCTTTGGTGATGTAGGCGTTACTCTACTTACCGATTTTACCGTCGGTCTGGGACTACATTCTGGCGAAATGCGTTCTTCTTTCCCGCCACTTTCCCACGGCTTAACTCAAACTTTTCGCCCGAGACGGATCGTTCCCTATGGAACCGAATTTTTACATCGAATGTAGATTCTACTCGCTCACTGCTCTGTCCCGCGAGAAATCATCATATTCTCTGTCACTGAGAGTCTGATGATACATAAAACTAGTCAACGATTTCCTATTTTATTTTTATACTTTTTTAATTACTTTAAAAAACAGTTTGTACATTTTGTCTTTTGCTAGTTAATTTCGAGATGCTCTTACAAGTTTTCAAAATCATCAATGGACTGCTAGCTATCATTGGCAACTCATTGGATTAATTGGAAATTATTTTCCTTTAATTCTATGACGAATTTAAACCCAAATTACGAACAAACTGCTTTTCATCTAGCACAGCATTTTTTTTATATTTCAAGTAAATTAAAAAAATGAAGCTACTCACGTTGCTCGATTGCGCATTCCATGAAATATCCATATAGACTATTGAATATTCGTCTAACCGAGAAATCATCTCATTTTTGGTAAAAACAATGGCTCCGCAACGTCGCGCATTATAAAATTTTATCAATATGGTCTACAACACGGAGAGCGTCGCGTGGGCGGCTCGACACAAATTTTCTACTGGGTTCCGTGTGTACAAGATTGTAAAAATGTTACTGCCTTTCATTACCTTAATATAAAAAGTCGTTTTTGGTGGAAAAATCTGAAGTAATATTTACAAAAGTCATCATTTGTCCCAAGCGCAAGAGAAACATCGGTGAGAAAATTCAACCGGATAGCACACAGAGAGACTGAGATTCTTACGCTGGTTGAACACTTGTCGTCGTCACGAGTCAAGTGGGAGCCCGAAGTGTGGATATTCTGTAGATGTTGGATGAGAGAGGAATACGATGCCGCGAGAAGCACAGCGTCAAAGTAAACTGAGACGGGCCACGGGATGCACTTGGTCATTCTTTGGGAAGTGGTGTAAAAAGTCTGGTCACGTACGAGCTTCCCGGGGTGTGTATGGGAACGGAAGAGGGTTGAGACACGAGTACCTTAACCTTTGCTTCACCTCTGAACCACGAGCTAGAAAAGTCAGCTATGGATACATCACTCACTCTCAACCACCCCGTTTCAACCTCCTTCTACTTCTCTTTCTATCTCTTTTTACTGTTCCAATCTGCAGGCGGTTTTTACCTTCTTTCCTCTTTCCTGCATCTCACCCATCGTATACCGGTACTTTTCTCTTGAAGTACAGATAAATTTACACACACGTTTACATATACAGATACATTCACGCGTTCCAGCAACAGCGAGTAAGTCGCATGAGATTCGTGTACTTTGAAATGTCTCTTTGCCTCCTCTGGCACGATTTCCTGATGCCTACCTCCATTCTCGTATAACATTTTTTTTTCTCTTTGATTCTTTCTTCAGCGCTTATGTCACCTCTTTCCACATTTCAGCGTGTGAAGAGTTTTGCTTGGAAACGCGGGAACAAAAATGTCGACAACTCGAACGACCGTAGTGCAATATCTGGAGCTTGTGTGAATGATTCACTTTCCGCACAGAAAAATGTGGTATGGGCGAGACATCTCTCCGAGAGTCATCACGTTTTTCTCATACTTGCAGATTAGTCTTGCGAGGAGACTCTTTTTGAGACTTTACCACATTCTTTCCGAGAGACTTGTCCAGTTTTTTCAAGATTTTCCGACAGCCTTCTCGAGGCTCTTTCCACGCATTCAATCAATCGTTCCTAAAAACCATTTCGCGACCTGTTTTTAGACACGGTGCTATTTTTTCTACGAATCCACGTCGAAGATCTTCCAAAAGTCATGCCAAGAATTTCCAAATTGAAATTTTCTTTATCCAAAAACAATATTGAGATCGAGTTTTGCAGTCAAAGAATTCTCAGTAACGTTTTTGGTGCTGCAGCTTAACAGGCAATCTGATAGTTTATCAGCCTCCATTTTTTGATACAAATTTTATTTTTAATTTACGTACGATTGCTGTGATCCGAACGCATGGCGGAACTCTAATTATTTAGGGTAGTTGGTTAACAATTGGGTGCTACTGGCTAAAATAAATACGTGGAGAGAGTTCAGTCGAAAGAGACAGAATTTAGAAAAGCCTAAAAAATACCAAGGATCGTGGGTAGCAAATTGTAAGCGGGAAAGCGTCCAAGTTGTATTATAAGGCAACGAATGGACGTTAAAGTACTTGGAAGGCATTATTGAAGTTATCGAAAAAGTCTGATGCATCGTCATGAACTGTGTGTTCGTTATGAAAATATTGACAGTCATTTTCCGGAAATGGTTAACCACTCAAAAAGAGTCAAGTTGGTACCAACAAAGTAGTAGACGAAAGTTTAAGAACTTGTGAACGAAAAAATTACTGGATTCTAAGCTTTCTATTCCAATAGTGGCAACGATTATATTTAGTTTGAAATCGATTAGCTCGAATTTCGTATGTTGGGAAATAGAACAAATCGACATGGTATTTATGTGAAAGGAAGAAAGTGACAGTTATTTTTTAAATCTTATAAAAGACGAAAGGTTATGTGGATATATATCCACCCATCAATGAACCAAAATAAAACCTAATCACTGACTATATGTCGAATACAATTTAATCACATCAATTAAAGCAGTATCATCAAGACTATTGATTCTAGTTATCGAGTGGAATATTTAGAAATTTATTACCGTTGATTTTCAACGATTTATTGATTGTTGGATTGTTATATTGAATTGATATATTTCCCAAGGTTATCTATCGATTATGTCTTACCTGATCGCATTAAAAAACTATTCGTTTTCGGACATGGAAAATATTTACTGATCATGAAATCACATTCATATTTTGAATATTTCAAGCGCTACTTTTCGTTGATTTGGCAAAAACCATTATCCAGAGGATGAAACATTTGTTAAATTAAGTTTCGTGAAAATACGAGCGAAATGAGAACAATTCTGGCAAATGCAATATTCCGAAAAGTGCACCAAATCATTTTCTATTAATGTTCGACAGTGATGAAGCACTTAAAAAAGAAAAAAAAAATTACTATCATAATGACAATTTCACAAGGGGTCGTCTCACTAACCTTTCCTCGTACATGAGCCCAATAACTACACGGTATGATATTGTGGTAAGCGAGTTGTATCACGTGCATCTATTTCCCCTACATACGGGTAAGCTGGTGCACGGGCATCAACGTAGATTGGGCCGCAAGTTCCAGAGCTGCATATATAAATAGGCTGGATGAACGAGAGGTTCGAAGCTTGGGAGCGCGGCTCCATCCATCCCATGTGGCCTAACGGAGTTTCACGTTTGTCCGTTGGTCCAGGCGCGTTGGTCAATTTAAACTGAAAATACAAAAAGTAAATTAGCTGGACAGAACGAGCGTTCGGTGGTTTGTCCCGCCACACTCGACCGAACAGGCAGCGTCACGTGTGTCGGATCGTACGGTGCTTGCGGTTCGCGGATTTTACGAATGCACTAGCATCTATATGTATTATTATGTGTTGGACTGTTCGCTATAGCATTTTATGTTTTTTTTTTTTTACTTCTCTTTTTATATGTTTGTCCCTGTATCCCGTTCGCGATCTCCAAACGAAACTACGCCTTTCCAACTTTTCGATCCCTTTGTTTCAAACAAAATCTATACTCGTTGCCTCTTCCTATCTCTCGTTTAGTTTCACCCAATGCTCTACCTTCGCAGGATTTCTCTATGGGAGAAACACCAAATACGTCCGACCTGGTCAGCCAACCAATCTTTTCTCTATCTCTCTCGTTCTCTCTATCGTTGGATCATTTGTATTATTTTTCTTTTTACCATTCATTCATGTACACATACTCTTTGTTGGTTTCCGCTTTCGATCCTCCTCTCCATCTTCGAGCGAGTGCTCCTCCTCGCTGCACAACCCCGCCGATCGAAACCTCATGCCATTCGAGGTTGAAATCAAACTTCCACTAGCCCTTCCTACCTTCCACAAACCAACCCTCTCTACTATATACCACACGTTCTGTATCAGAAGAGCCAGCACCAACTATATACCAACGCTATTTCATACCACCAAGCCCATTTTCAGCCCGCATCCAACAAAACAACGATCGTAAACCACGTTGAACGTTGTCGATGCCACACCAGCCAAAAATAAACGTTGAAACAACTGCCACGTTTATACATTCGAGCTACCGTTCTACTACTCTCACCACCGCACTGATTGCCTGCTCTCTCTCATTGTGGACCACCGAAATTCTTTATAAAACTATGTAATTGTTGAATTTTTCATTCCTTAACGTTAACTGACAGGATAGACTATCATGTAGTTTTGCCGATTGCCCTTGACTTTTTCCAACGTATATTTATGTCTCATAATGATATCCATTTCATGTTGTGGATTCATTTTGATGTCTCATGAAATCACATTTTATTAGATTTTCAAGTAATACCGTGAGTATACTGTTAATCCTACAAGTTTTAGCATCTTAGTCCGATATGTGGCAAGAATTTTTACACCTATTCTCCATTTGCATGATTATTTGGTAGGAGAAATACATATACGATAACGAAAACCAACGAAAATTGTTCTTTGCTTGAACGCTTTATACTCGATGAACGGCCTGGTGCGATTTAATCAAATTCTCTCCGCAGACACTATAAGGAAACGCAACTAATTCTCATTCATCGTGTCACTTGAAGCGCGTTGAGCCGATTTTAAGAGGATATACCTAAACTCGCTGGGTACTCGAACGACAAGATGATGAAGAACTTTTGCAAATTCCTTGCGCTGTGTAGTAACTTGTGATGCACCTAACTGTATCTTATTTGCAGCCGGTTAACTTCCATTAGCATTCAAACGTGAATTTGTCTTTACGAACATTTTTGAAGTCTCCAGCTTGTCATTCCAGGCTTGTAGGTTTAAACTTTGTACCATGAACGGAACAAGTGCATGAAGTAAGTTCTCTTTACTTATCAACTGACTTCGTGTTGTAACATTTACTATTTTTTGGTCGTTGAAAATTTATCGACTTTTTCAAAATGAGTCTTTTGGGGTTTGTTTTTTGATAACATTCCAACATCCAAGTAAAATACGTTTGTTCTATTTGTATCAATAGCAGCTCCAGTGAAAAACCGAGGCAAGGTGGTGCCTTGAAGATATGGACCGTGACTATTTGCAGATTTATTACATTACGGTTTATACTTGTTGTTGCGAAAGGTTTACAAACTACCCAACTATCTTGTTGAAGGACTGGAGGTTAGAGTTATCGTACAGCATATTATACGCAAAAATGAACAGCATCGACTACTAGTCTCCAAACTGTTGCGATATCGCTGATTCATCGATATCGTAAATAGAAGTTTAATTAATTCACCGCTTGGTTTAACTACGAGGACGTCAGGTCTTAGGGAGGCGAGTTGCTGCTGCATTGCAAAATTCGATTCACTCACATTACCCTTCTCCGCTTCATTATAGAGGCAAAAAGTTTATTCGTTCGTTGGCACAACTGTGTATAATGAATCGATCGATTGCCGTATCAGTTAAATAAATGACTGATTGATCAATTAAACTGAGTCTCAATTTTCTATAAAATTGTAGGATCTCGAAAGAGTTACAGTGGAAACGAAGAAAGAGAACGAATTCAACTGACAAAGTTAAAGTAAGCTTCATTACATTCGAAGTTAAGTAATTTCAGTCTCAAATAGGAGGCGACTGCAGGCATTTGAATGTTCTTATTTTGTTTTTTTGTTTTACGTTAAATTTCTAGACAACTTTTGAAACCATGTTATTTGAGTGAAAACGATCGAACTTTCTAACCAGCGAAATATCAATCTAATGGCATTGTTTCGTAAATATAATTAGGGTAATTTTAATTAATTATTTGCAAAATCATGTCGACATAAATTTAGAAAAAATAATTAACTGAGTGGTCCGTTGCTGATTATGACTGTCACTAGAATTTTAATCAAGTTTTTATCTTACAGCTCGTTTCGACTATCAAATAAAATGTGATTAAGGTTCAAACCTGGTTATAGGTTATGAGACTCTGTTAGGGCCATTACTGACTGAAATGAAAGTGCCTTGGTATACTCAGCGATTTCATTGACAGATTGACTCGAAACAAATGACTATTTATATCAGTCTATTCACTATCGAAACTTTCTTCGAATACCATAAAATCATCAGTAGGTAGAGTTTCAGAAATACAATGTGGTAGTACTCCTTACGAAGATGAAAACGTACAGGATTTATTTATTAGCTAATGCTTTTAGTGTCTTAACATACTTCACTCGACTGTATATTGGAGATATGGCTTCTGATCCAACTGTCCAAATAAGGTTCTACGTCTTCGTTCCACTTATCATTTACGGAAGGTAAAACCTGGATATACACATTTTTCTGATCGATTAGTTTGAGTAAAAGTTCATCCAACTTCTTTCATGTATTATTGGCCCTTAAAATTTCATCTAAATTTTGTAAACCGTGTTTTTTTATATATTTTTTTTTGAAAATAAAATTTGATTTATTGATTGAAAACATTTTTTTTTTAAGTTTCGATGATGAATTTTACTCATAAAATATAGAAAATTCTATTTAAAAAAACAGAGGGAACATGTATATATCGATGTGGTGAACTACAGAACATTTTGCGAAAGTCAATTCATTCATGCTCGATGGAAGACCCATATCCTGGATTCATTTACTTTGTCAGATTGATATTTGCGCGGCGAATATTTTAATGATCGAATAACACATACCTGTATATGTGTTATACATACGTCACGAACTATGTGTATAAATATATATTTGAACCCGCATATATAGTGTAAATATTTTTCTTTTTTTTTCTT
The DNA here is from genome assembly GCA_948107755.1 of Campoletis raptor. Taxonomy (NCBI): domain Eukaryota; kingdom Metazoa; phylum Arthropoda; class Insecta; order Hymenoptera; family Ichneumonidae; genus Campoletis; species Campoletis raptor. The sequence goes on along the minus strand of OX403622.1, from coordinate 29,254,508 downwards.
TTTATTGTACTATTCAATGTATTGTGAAAGCAAAGCTGGCTGGCATGGGAAGATCGGAGGAAAGGGAATGACTCGCGACAAATCAATCGAGAATAGCAGAATCCTCGTATTTTCCAATTTTGCCGGTGCTCTTTTCGGCCTCGATGCGCACGAATCGCGTATTTATTTCGGTTTGCCAGCACGAGAGACCGCGGGGTTGGGTTAGCAGTACGGGAGGGAACGAGGGGGAGGGGAAGCTTGCGAAGCGGTAGTCGATCGGACCCCGCGGGCAATCAAGCCCGGCCAATCTGCCAGTACGGTCAAGTAAAGCAATCTTCTCCGCGGTGCAATTAATATCAACGTCCGACGACCTCTACCAACACCATCCTCCCACCCCCTCCCAACCAGTTTCTACATCCCTAAGAGCAAACGTTTTCTGCTCCACATCCGTCACACATATGTTCGTGCTTTCTTCTCATCTTTCCAGCCAAAGAGAAGTTTAGTCATCGTTCCTCGGTTCACTTACTTTTTCTATTGTATTTTCTACCACAATCGACTATAAATATCAGTTCGCACTTCAATTCCTTTTAATAAACCTTTCCAGTAGCAAAAACAGAATATCAGTTTTTTAGACACGACTGGAAACCAAAATTTACTTGTTTTTCAAACAATATATAAAATTTTTATTGGTTAAGTTAATCGAATTTTCATACGACCTTGAAGTGCTACGAATTTTTTCAATCTTTTACCCCCCACACAGAGATTCATAATTTTTTTCTTGTCATGTTTTGAGAATGTCAAAAGTGACTTGGTAGAGTCTTCGAACTATTTTCCGTATACAGTTTCTGTACCTAATGATTTTATTTTATCCTTGGTCACTACATATATGGACATGATGGGTATAAAGTTTAACGTGGAGTTTATAATGAGAGAATATCACGCATTAATAGAACGCAGAGAATAGAACGTATTAAACATTCCCGGAAATGAGTGCTTCATAAAACTGAGAAAATGTCATATATAATTGTTCATAAAAATATTGCAAAATTTGATTGCTAGAAACGTTAGAATTCGAGTAAAAATAATAATAATAATTAATTCAATTTTGGATATTTTTGAATTCCGTCATGACGTCATTTCCTGAAAAAGTATTCGATTAAATGAGTGAATTTAGGGTATTTTCGGAATCGGAAATCGTTAGTTTGGATGAGAAAGCGTTGACCGGTTTAAAAATATTTCTAGAGTAGGAATAATTAACGCCCGAAAATTGCTCCCGGTCAAAGTGACCCAGTGTGTTTATGTACCGTAAAAAAATTCAAATCCACTTGACAAGACTGCATTGAAATTTTCTTTGACTACAATTTTTTGGTACTGAAACATTAATTTTCATTTCATACTTTGATAAATGTTTTTATTCTACAATCATTGTACTTTTTGTTCTATCGAGTTATGACATCCCATTGTAACAATAATTTTACGCTCTTCAACAACTTTTTGACGTGACGTTTAATGTGTAAACGAATTTAAGGTTGTTCAGGATTTTCGAGAGGTCGTTGATTCTACTTTTGTTTATCCTGCAATTCAACTGCGTATAGTTGATATTTTTCGACATTTAAACAAGAAATTGTGAAAGATTTATCAATTATGCAACCAAAATGAAATCGAGTGTAAACACGACATAAAATCTTTTAAAGAAGTTTCGACCGTTTTTTCCATTATAAAACACACACTAACTTTGATGAGTCTGAAGGGTGTTCCTGTGATTCTAGCTTTCTTTCGTTGTATGAAGATAATCCACGATCGTAATCCAACTCGATGTGATCCAACGACCATAATGAAATGAATACTTCAATAGAGAAGCAGTTCTCAGTTCGAAATATTCGATTTATAGCGAAAATACCATTCAATAATTATAATGGAATGGAATGAAATTTTGGCACACACTTGTCTATATATTACAACTTGAATCTATGGTACCATATGATGATAAGAAAAAAACCATCCACGAATACATGTATGGACGATTATATGGATGTATGGTGTGGATTTTAATGTTAGCGCATGTAATATAGGCATTATAACATAAAGGATAATACAGATGCATAAAATGAAGCAGCGAGAGATTTCGAGGAAACAGGGATATACATAGAGGTTCGAATTTCTCTCGGTGCTTCTCTTGATTAAACTGGTATGGTAGCGGGTACCATGTTGCTGCGGGTAGGTTCCAGTTGATCGATAACTCCGAACAGTGTTCACCGAGCATCTCTAATGTACCTATTGTCTTAGCTTTGGGACCGGATATCTAGCATCTTTGAATTACTTCCGAATCGCGGATACAGCTGATGAGATCTAAAGATAGACGATGGACAAAGTCCAACTTCACTTGAACATCAGTACATTCCTCCGCATTTATCTTATTCAATCTTCAATCACAATTTTAATAAATTTCGTATTTATTTAATGAATTTGTAATTATTAAAAAGATTTCCGGGCTCATTGGATTCATTCCGGGTCAAATATAAAAGTAAACGTCGTTGTGTACCATAAGAACAACCCTTTCCGAATAATTCCCTCCAAAGTTCCAACCGATTGATGGAAGGACTGATGGTTACAGAGAAGACTGTAGTAATGCTGGCTATTCGTATAATTATAAACGTCAAATCCAAGGTTACTGATGTTCCGCATATACATAAATTATGTCGTAAGCTTAAGCTGACCGAGCATTTTGGTTAGAAAATTCAATTAATTATCGTTTACGAGTGTGAAATGGTTTTGATGGACACGAGTAGAATGGAGATTTGGACGCCTCGTCATACTCGGGAACTGTATGAGACTAAGCAGTTGATAAGTTCTTTTTTGCCTACTGGTAAGAAGGCATTGCTCCTATTAAAACACGAGACTATATCAACTGTACGTGTGATCGTTCGTAGGTTGTCCGTGCACAAGGAAGATAGGACCGGATGACAGAGAGTGGGAAACTATGAGGAAGAAGAGGGGATTTGAAGCAAAAAATGACGAAAAGAGAAGGCGAGTCCATTCGCAGAAACGTGCGACTAAATGAAAGGAATGTAAATCATAAAAAGTTACGAGCTTTTAAATCTCCTACAAGCTGGCGCACGTTCGCTGTAATTACCTTACATCTCTCATTCCTCCAACCCCACTTGGCGTGACGGCAAGAAAAGGGTGTGAGAAATAGCGAAGAGAAGGCAACTGTGGAAGTGGGTGAATGCGACCATCCCCTTCACTCCTATCTCACTCTTTCCTTCTCTTACTCTCACTTGGCTCTATCCCTACTTTTCTTCACTCTCTATTTCTCTCATTGAAATTCCTTCGGAGCAACGTGCCTCGCCTCTTTTTTTATCTATACATCTTTCTTCTTTCGTTCCCTTTCTATCTTTCCCTCGCCTCGATATACGTTTTTTTTCTTCTCATTCTACCTCAGTCAGCTTTACTCTTTTCCCACCAAGCAAGCACTTTGCCATCGCCCCGATTCTTTATTCCCTCTTTCCCGTACAGTGCTAGAAAGTAGTTGCCGCAAGCCCTTTTGCTTTTTTACCTCAATGTCTGCCCCCTATCGTTATATATACCTTGGGTAAAATTTTCTGCCCACCGTATAGATCATCTTCAGAGGCACACGCCTTTGGGGATAATTAGGTACCTGGTCATGGCTATAAAACTGAGAGATAGTGTATGCGTATTTCTTAGTAAAAATAAGCAGCAAAATAAACTTGAATTTCTCGTCACGAACGTGCTCGAGTTAAACTTTATAATATTAATCTAAGCGATGAGTGGATGAGAACTGTGACGGATAAACACGTGACGTAGATTACACAAGACTGCCTAACGGAGGAGAAGTACTTTATGATCTTGTTGACTAGGTTTAATTAACTATCCGATTTTTATAAATATAATCGTTCACCTTCAAAGGACACTCATGCTTCAAAAGGTACCAACTGTTGTAGATGCATAATGAGGTTGTTCTTGAACGTGCAAAATACAGGGTTATAGCCGAGAGGTTAAAAAAATGTTAGTAAGTCGTTGGTACACTGAATGTAATGTACACCCTGATGAAGATCAATCCAATTGTGTTGTGGCAAGACTCGCACATTACATATTTAATTAAGTAGAAGTGTATTTTTATGAATTGAAAAATATGATGACTATTGTGAGCAGGCAGATACCACGTTAATCTCGTTCGATCAATATTTGTACACTTTTTGCCCAATTATCCACTGGAGATACATTTATCGAAGACTCATTTATTTAATTCCCTGATTAACTTCAACGTTCAAATTTCTTCCGTGCACTGAGAGAAAAAAAAAGTCGATTCAATAACATTTGTTGTTATTGGAACATTTCGTTGATTAAATGGCGAGGTTTTCGGTCAAAATAAATGTGTGTTTCGTTGAAAAACGAGTGTATTTTTTAAATACTTTATATGGTTGCCATGATTATATAATTTTATTGGCACCCCGTAATGAGATATTTGACTAATCCAATAATTTTTTCCATCAGTGTGCATATGATTAACACAAGCATTTATATTCGGTATGCTGGACAGAAAATATCTGTTAGGAATATTTAATCCATCACATATCACAAATGATAGTCTCACTCTGAAGGATGCTGTCTCAGTTTCCGCGCATGTATGAAACTCGGGGATAATAGTATTCCTGAAAAACGTTCAAAAGCCAACATACGAAGTTTTTTAAATTTGATTTTTCCGTCGTTATATGTTCAAGCTTTAATTCCATGAAGATTGGAAGTTGGATTGGTCTTATAGACATGTACGTATAGCCAACACGAAGCAGGGATGCTAAGCCGAGCATGGCATTATATTCCTCTGTGGCGATTGTGGAACGGGTGAAGGAGAAAGGGCGTGGTATGTTGAAGTGGATGGGACATACGTCATAGGATGACAAGCGGAACAAATGGAATCTGAACCAGCAATCCGAGTCCCACAGCTCTACAAAGCTTTCCCTCACAGTTGTAGCGTTAGAGCTTATGTATTGGCCAAAACTGGTTGCCCTTGTGTTGTTGTCAGTCAGCAACATGTCTAATATCATTGTCATTTGACAACAAAAAATTCGTTATTGGGTACAACGTCAACGAATTTTTTCGTTCTCTCGTACGATATTGAATTTGGTATGTCTCCAAATGAATCAGAATAGTGCGATTATTTGATCGAAAAGATAAACTTCTGTCCATTTGAGAAATGAGTCGGGGTTCAAATATAGAAAATCACAAACTTTTTCGAATCTTCAACCGTGTCGTGCAATGTAAGTTTGTCAGAGAGAAATGACTGGAGGGATCATCCAGCTCAATGTCCTTGGATGTTACATTTAAGTTTCTGTGATGGAAATCGGCAACATTTAAAACAGTTTTATGCATATCTACGCTTGCGTGTCATAGAATTTCAAGATTTTATTCAACGATATTAGAAGGGCTGCAAATAATAATTGAAATGGCCACGGGACGATGAATTAAAAGGTCTATGGATTTGCCTGAAATTAAAATCCGTCGATATACAAGATTTACCCTTCTAAGGGTTAAAAGCGTAAGGGAGGAAAATGGTGGATATTCAAGATGGGTTGTAATTTCACAGTAAAAGTTCCAAGTCTGTCATCGAGTCTAAGCAAGTTGTAGGGAAGGATGCAAGAAGAGAATCGGGTCAGAACCTCAGGGTAGAGAGCAGTCAAAGTGACGAAGATCCAGAAATGAAACTAGGAAGGAGGATGGAAGACAGTCGAGTACGGAGTGGCAGTGGTGGAGATGTGCAAAGGGGTTTGCGAATGAAACTGGTTGAGTGGCAACGGTAGAATAGGTAGAACGGGATGTTGGCTTGGGGTACGCGACGGGTTCATGCATATGCCACAATCTCATTTGACTGCATAATCGCATTCGAGCCTCACGGGATCACTGTGTCAACAAGTTACACATTTTTCTGTTCCCTGTGCCTTTGCAAGTCTCCTCCCATTCCGTCTCGATTCCCTTATGGCAAGCTTCCTCATTGGTATCATTGTCTGGCCTTTCTGGCTAGCTATATAAAACCTTAAGGCTGACACAGCAAATGCTTGCCAAGTTTTGTGCTGCATTTCTGTTACGACTAACTCTGTCACTGCTAATCCAACCAGGTTTCCGCTTTCCTTTGTGTTAACTAGTTCGCTTAGAGCATAATTATTTTTGCTCTAAATTGTTTTGGTGTTTTTTTTTTTCACCGCTTTGAACTGCGTGAACCTTTTTGTTTTTGTTGTTGTTGTCACACATGTCAAGGCGTCGCTATTTTTTCAGAACGTTTGATATTTGCCTAGCTAAAAAATCTGTATACATATGTATATATACGTAAAAAAACATTTTACCTGGCATATGTACTGTCCAATGTAAAACGTGGTAACAACGTGTTGTCTGTGCACGCTTGACTATTTCCACTGGGCCAAAAGCAGGTACAAACGATTCACGCGTTCATTCCCTCCCATTGTTCACATTTTCTCTCCCACGTGTCCTCGTATTCGCTCGTTCGAGTCTCTTTCAAATTCATAGTATTTTCTCCCAGCGTACGAAGAGAGAAAGAGGAAGAGGTGGAGGTGGAGGAGGAGGAGAAGCGCATACGATAGAGATATGCGCTTCAGCCGATGTCGAAATGCGAAGCGATGCGACGCCTAGGGCATTTGATCGGTGTCCCAGGCCAACCTCATAACGGGTTGTTGTGTTGCGTTGGTTCGATTCAGAGGATACGCCGGAATAAACTCGATTTTCTCGAAGGTAAATGGTGATTTATGCGCTTCATTGGTGTACATTTGCTCGCTTTTGGAAAGGGGCTTTGAATTTTGTTGCTACATTATTATGTGACAGATACCTCGTGTATACAGCTGGTATTCATGTGGAATGAAACTTGAGAAACTTAGAGAGAGTCAAGGAGAGGGAAGAAACTACGAATTCTCTTGAATAGGAAACGAGGTAGAAGTAGATAAAGGGTGTGTATTTGCGTCGCACAACCCCCACAGGTTTCATTGCAGTGATGTATCATTACGTCAGACTCAGGGACCTCCTTCACATGAAGTAACACTGCTCATATCAGCTTCAGTTAAATCTCTCTTGCCTTCTCTATTTCCTTCTCCCTTACTGTGACGCGAATCGTATTTTATATTTATACGCTCGGTAGTTTGATAATTCATAGAGGTTCAGGCTACGAGCTTATAAGCATAGCCGGTGGGAAGTGCAGCCGTTCTGCTGCTGGAGCCGCTGCTGCTGCTGCTGGAATACACCGAGACTCAAAGTCTCGTCCTCGGTCTCAACTAACCCACGTTTGAGTCGAATAGCCTCCTTCCTCTCGCTTCGCTCTTCCTCTCTTTCTAGCTCTTTCTCTTCCATGCTTTGGGTTGTACTATCCTCTACTATTCTAGATAGTCAACAGCCAGGCCTCTTGTAGGAATATAGCTCGTCTCACCTCGCCTTCAGCAAGCTATATATGTAATATGTATATATGTGTGTGTAAATTCGTATACGTGTGCCACGACCAGGTCGACCCGCCACCCTGAATTCACCTTCGGTTGGGTCGTTCCACCTCTTTGGACCCAGAGTTCAATTTCACGGTAAGAAACGAGAATAGAATACGTGTCACCGCTCGGCGAGTGCATTCACCGAGATCGATAACGTCTCTCGTAATTATATAATTATTTTATTCAACCCTACTCGAATATTCTTCTCTTTTCCACTCATCGCCATCACTCACTTCCGCTTTTTCACATGTTCACCCACCATTTTCTGGTCGACAGTTGCAATTTTCTTTTGACTTCGACCCCGTTTTTTTCTGCCTTGTATAGGTAGGACCGAGCATATTCTAACGGATACATTTCCCTAAGGAAACGTCCGAAGCGTTGCATACTCCGAGAGTCAATGTGCTGGAATATACTATGAATCTTTTTGATTATAAGAATGATACATTATTACATTCATGTATTTTCCTGAAATTGTTGAAAATGTTTCTCATGTGCATACGTATGTGGACCGGCCCCCGCGTTTGTTTATGTACTTTCAAATATGAAAGCTTGACGTTGAAGTAGTTCTTGATGATAACGAGTGTTCAGATTTTACTCGGAGAGTAGAACGAAGCTAGAAACTCCGCACTCCGTATGGTGTACTAATCGAGTGCAATGGACCAACTGGGCTGAAAGCACCGTGTACCGGAGCTCCGTAATTTCTCCACAATGTTGGAGAATCTCTGTGGTACTCTCCGTGACCAGAGTTTCGCACCCGGAAGTTCGTTGGTCGAGCTCGCGCCTGCATTATCTAATCCAACTAATTCCGAGCCTCCCTCCTCGTGCCTCCTCGCCCTTGTGTCTCTGACCTGGCTTGCTTCCCTACCAAGAGAAACATCCGGTTCCAGTATTGCGGCTTTTGAGGCCTTTGCAGTTAAAGAAAGAAGCAGTGCCAGGAAGTATATGAAAACTTTAAGACACATGGTCTATAATGTACATTTATTCTCAGGATTGAAAACAAAATTGAAAAATCTAACGCTCTTTTGTGACCTAATTTCTGATGACAAATTATGGAAGCAAATTATGAGCCATGATTTCAAGATGATTATATCAGAGAAAATAAGTAGGTCATTATTCCAACACAAATAGAATTAATGAATGGTAAAGCTCGTAAAATCGATACGATAACATTTGGGAATAAATAGAGGTATTATTTGCGGTGAAATTTAGTACTTAAATATTCAACGATTAGTTCGACATCACAATTGTTTGTATAAATATAAATTGCACCGCTGCCTAATTGGCACACAGAAATCGAGATTGATGTCAGTGGTAGTAAAATTTTTCAATTCATCAGCAATGAGCAAAAACACTAATATAAATGCATAGGTGGTTCCGCAATCGGTTGTTCTGTTGTTTGTTAGCGTACTGACTACCAAGTTGTTAGTTTTTAATTAACATCAACGACAAAAATTTAAATTGACATAGATTCTGTAAACGCTATAACCGCCTGCTTATAATCAATCGTGGCTGAATAAAAAAGAGACGGAAGAAGAGAACTCATTTCAAGCTACATTGTATCTTTTTGATCTGTTTACCTTCTGCGAAGCCTTTCTGAAGCAGACTTTCAGAAACTATTGCTTGCTGCTACTGCGACAACCCTCGAACAACGTCATATTCCATAAGGAATCAATATTCCAGTGGATCAAATTGACGGCGTGAACGATACTTAACGAATTCAATTCTAGATGAGCTGTAGGCATAGTTTCGCAGAGAATGGAGTTTAATATGCCCGAATGAAAATTATTCAAGTATCCCAACTTTATCTTAGGAATTGAATTAATGAAAATGAGGAAAAAGACATAGAGTAGAACAAAGTTAGTTGATGTAGTTCGCGTTAGCCGTAAAAGAACGACGGAGCACACGGGGTTCGGTTCTGTGGCGTTGGTTGGCAGTTGGCTACGAGCATGCGAGGTTCTCCAGGGCAAAAGTGTATAGCCCAGCCGCGAGGGTGATTAACGCGGTTAATTTGTTGCAATTTGACCGGGCTAGCAGTCGTTCCCCTCTCACCACTTTCCGCGCAGATCTCATGGATCCTCTACTACCACCATCTACCACACGACCTTTACCAAAGGCTACTAGTGTAGGAGAGAAGAGAACCCGGCGCGTACGTGGTATAACCAACGAGTCATCCTCGTTGCTTCCAGCGCCCCGACTCTCCGATCTCCCATCCTGACCACCGTTGCATGGTTCACCCGCTTTCGCTCGCTCTTTCTATTCCCGTTCGTCGACCATCCCTCTTTTGACCCTCGACTACATCCCAACTACCAGCACAACCAAGCGCGCACCCCATGACTCCGTATAAATTATTTACGAGATGTAATTGTAATTCCCGTGTCGGACGCGAATATCGCGCCCTCTCTACCCCATCCCTCTGCTTCCCTCATTCTCTCACCATGTCCGTTTCCTACTATGACGTTCTCTTTCAACTGTTGTTATCTCCCTTTTACAGAAGACGAGATCGAGGTGCAATGAACAAACTCGCAGATTCAAGCCGACGGCTCAATTTTCAACGACATCAAATAACTTTTATCTTACGAACATTAGTTTTGTTACTGATGCTGTCATTCCTGGGCTAACTGCTATATCTGAAGAAATTTTATGAGTGCTTCATGATTTAACTACGTAACGAGCTGTAAATCATATTTGGTCGACATTCATTAATTAAAGAACTCATGTATTGCTGATGGAATTGAACCATAGAATACAAATCGTAAATTCATTTCGACTGTTACTCTCTTTAAATCTCGTCAATTGCCATATTGTTCGTTAGATAAGCGCGGTGGCTATACATTCCAGGGCTGCCGTCAAGTCGATGTATGTTATTGCCTACATACACTCCCTTGATGTATACAACGCGATCTTAACTTGGCTTCGCAGAATTTTCGTAGTGTCGCAAACCGCATATAACATCCATAGTAAACCCCCACCACCTTATCCCGCTACCATTGTAGCTGCCATTGTTCGATGATTTACGTACGACGGAATTACCCATAGCTCCGTAGTGCGGCCTTCGTGTTGATTTCGATCGTTCACCCAGGCACACGAGATCTTAGGTCTACCGAGCAAACGCAAGGCAGCAGGAATAGTGGTAAGCTTCCCCCAAATGCAATCACTGAACGCGTGCCTTTTTCTTCACCGCTATCAATGAAAACGACATAAATCCAAAGCGTATATAACACTAGAGTACCAAAAATTCTTGGTGTTATAACGGATGATCAACGGTGAATAATATAACTAAAAAAGTCTCTTACTGTCTGTAGGGACATTAGCATTCTTGCCCCAGCATCGACTGTTTAGTATTACTTCCCATAACGTTAAGCCTTTTCATTCTCGATGCAGGTGCTCGATTCTTTTGATTAACATTCACTTACTGTATAGAAGTAGTCTATCTCTCTTGGAGGTTAGCATTCCTGAATAGTTGTTTTTGTTAATTTAATCTTTTAATCCTTGTCTCCAGGATCCCAGTCTTTGCATTTAGTTTTACTTGAAGTAGAATCGACCAGATTTGTCTCAGGTTTCCTAACACGATTAAGAAGCATTTAAAAATGTAAGATATAATGAATTTGCAGTTCCTAGCTAACCCGTTGAATCATGACCGAAATAAGATATACCCGATCATTGAATGGGGTTTGAGGCAAAGGGTGAAGTCTGATATCGAAGGGAGTACGATTTTCACGATGAATACGTAAAAATGGGGACATTCTGAACGCCTAGCCTGTGTAGCAGGAACGTGTTGGGTAATGCAGTCGCAAGAGACCGAAATAGCTCTAGTCCATTGAACGTATCTAGCCTCATTCCACCGAATTTTTTCCCCTTGTAGCGGACACGAATAAATACATTCTCGTAATCGCCAAAGAAGATTGCGATCAGTGAAGAGCCTCGTGGAAATTCGCTGAAGATAAAAGGTACTGGTGTATATCTATAAAGGATGATAGTGGAAGGATGTCTGGTTGAGATGGAGAATACGAAAGGAAGACAGAGCTTGCAGAGCAGATAAGCAGCGAAGTGTTCCCGAAGGTGCCGTCTTAACCCAATTTCAGGGATGTTGGAACTAACATAGGAGAAAAGCTTGCACCACGTCCGACTGTTTCAGTGTTATGCAACGTTTCGCCCACTGTATTCAGGGCCTGAGCAAGAGCTGCAAAAGCCATGGAAGGAGGGATATATAACAAGGTTGTTAAAGAGGTATGTACATGTCTGAGAATGAGAAACAATGCTGAGCGGGTGGAGGAGAATGGCAGAAGGCAGACCGCGCGTTCCCCACTCAAGGAGCTCATGGGAGAACACTTGGCCAAGTCGTGGGTTCATTCGCATGTATGTACATGGCTCCTTTCGTTATACTACGCTATAACCGATCCCTCCCGAGTCTACGCAAGTGTATCCTATCGTCTGCAACGTTCTTCGCGGCTTCAGAACGTGGTCATGAATCAGCCATGGTTAGCCACTTGATTATACGGAGTATACTGTCTATGCACTTTGTCTGTTCGTATCCTGTCCCGTGCTGCTTCTCCGTGTCTAAGCAAATATTCTTATCGGTTAGTCAGTATGTATTAAAGATGCTTTTATGACTACGTCTTATCTGCGAAATAATTTGGAGTCCTCGACAACCAAAAACTACTATGACGTTAATCAAAACTCTGGCAGTAAACTGGACTTTTATATGTTACGGTTTTTTGTAATTTAACATGATATTATGGTATCTCGAGGTGTCAAGTTAGTCAATTAAAGATCCATTCTTGTTAATAATTTTTCATTCACCAAATAACCCTATTTGGATAACCAAATATAAACTATTTGTTAAGATTCAACATTAAGGACATCGATAAAGTTGTTTAACTCTAACACTCGCACACTCAATGATGCGTACCAAGTATTTAATTTACCGGATACTGCAAAAAGACACAGAAAATAGCCAGTAACCGATTCGCTGAATCCGCCCCTGTTGCTCATAACCAACTAAAACTGAGTGGTGATTTTAACGGCATATATCAGCCGAGATTTTTTACAGTTTTTCTTGGCCCTCGTGCAAGTAGTCGTACAATAGGGATGTGGAAAAAAGTGAGGTTGCCGAGACGAGGGATGGGCTTATAAAAACCTGAGCTTTGAATTGGTGAACTTGGTGATCAGTGAACAAGCGATACATGCGTTGAGATTTTGGGGGATGCAACTCGAGAAGGTTTTTTATAACCAATAGCGCAATTTTTTTGTTTAAATGAAAAGTGTACAGGAGCTTTCTTCATTGTATTGGCTGAATGGTTTTTCAAGACTTCTGCAAGTTGAGGTAGTAAAAATGATACCAGCGATCATTTACAGAATCATTATTAACATAATTATCAATAACTTTGACGATAAAAATCGTAGCCACAGCTACATATAAGAGAAAAAATGAAGAATTTAGAAAACCTTACCTGCTAGGAATATTTTTATCCACTCCGTTTCTTTGATCTATTTCCCAACAGTAAAGTCATCCATTTGAAACAACAACAGGCTTTTCCAGTGGCACGACAGAAAATTAAAACAGTCATGTGTAATAAAACAGTCAATGAATACTCTTTGAAAGAAGAGAAGGGCAAGTACATGGGAACTTTAGACAATTTGCCATTTGTCATTCAGTATATTGGGTAAGTTGAATTTATGCACCACGTGTTCTCACTTTCTGTATTTCCGTATCAATTTTAATATAACACAATGCTGTTATCCCAAGGTTTTTGTAAGTTTCAAACAACAAAATATAACATATTCAATAGTTCTTATATATTTCTCTCATACGAAGTCATACTTTACTAATGATATAAGTTTCAGTCATTGTTGCGTTAACTCTACGCAGACGAATTGTAGGCATGTGCTGTGGGAGTTGAGAGCGTGAAGGTACAGGGCGTTAGAAAGATTGAAGAGAATCGGTTCATAGCCAATACCGTGCTGCACATTGTATTGTAAAATAACAATAGTTTAAGAAAGTTTGTTCCGCTCGATGGTGGGTGTTTGGAGGCGAGTAAGCATACCGCTAAGCGTGATATAAGGAAACGAGGCATTATTAGGCAGTTATGGGTCCCCGTAGAAACATCGGCGCGTACAAGAGTGTGTAGGAAAACGAAATATAGGAATAGGTGAAACGGTGAGATAGGCGCTGGTGGGTTCTGTGTTGATAGTGATGGTAGTAGTGACGTTGGTGGGTAGAAAGGGGGGCCAACGTGTGTAGGTGCTCGTGCCCAACGAGCTGGCTATGCTAATAACCGAGAGGATCCAAGTGGCTTCCCGTACACAGAATCGCACTTGCATTACCAACTTTAACCTCGGAATAATTTGGCTATTAGAGCTTTGGAACGCCTCCCAACTTACTTATACTTAAAAAAGCGATTTTGGACATCTTTTATGTCAATATAACAGCGTTTAAAAGTGCTTTGGTATGGAGAAAAAGAAAATTTCCTAGTGTCACAATTTTACTACAACAATCTCACGAAAAGTACTTATTAGTTCGTTTTTTTTTTTTTTTTTTTATTACGAAAAGAGCTTTTTGGTGTATCTTTTTTCTCACTTGATGGGTTGAACTTCCACGTAACAAGGCATATTGTCACTACGACTTATAGATCTTGGATCGAAATTCATACATCAATGGAAAGGTTTGCGATGGGAAATTGTAACTTCCGATGGACTAATGCTCTTCCGGCGAAGATAACGTTTGAGCCACCTCACTTCCGGCACATTTGCCTTGGCACGGAACTTTCATGATGTTCGGCACTCTCGTAACCACACTTTTTATGTGCACGTACGTAGACATGCGTATGTTAAGACATCCGGGAGCTCTATCCATACTTCAGTCTCGACCATCGCTTATGTATTCGCAAAAGCCATCATCTGACAAAGTAGTTATATATTTTGTCCTCTTTCTATTATAAGTCCTGTCACTATAAAGCGTCATCGATTCCTAACACCACATCGATCCAACACCTAATCAACTTTATTGACAAATGCATACAGCCACGACTGGCTAAATATACACTCTAATAAAACACAGAAGGGCTACACATTAATGTATCATGTTTCAGTTTTCATTCCGCCATGAGCCAAACACCGCCGTCACCAAACACACCTTGATACCACACTTTTCATAACTTGAACCGTAGAAATTACCGGGTTTCTCGATATATTATATGTAAATTGTTCCGATTTAAACCAACGCTCGAAGTGCTTGTCAAAGTGAAGTACGAACTACTTGTGCAAAAAAAAATACAGGACGTTTCGAACTAATGAGAAATGAGAAGGAAAAACAAGTATGTAAAAGACTCATTCATAAAATTCGAGGATTCGTTGGCATTCACGAGATCGTTGAAACGTTCATTTTATAACGGTCACCCCCCCCCCCCTCCCCCCCGTCATTTCCCCCATTCCGAGGACCACCCTCTTAACCAACTGGAAACCCGACGGGGTGGTTTTCAAATGTCTGTATACGTATGGTTCTCACGACCGTCGCTCGCACGTCGGTGGTTATTTTAATTATAGCGACGAGTGCACTCGAGGTACGTGTGCTCGCACTCTATGTATACCCTAGTTGGTGCGAATTTGAAGCACTATCCGCTATGGGTATATATTCCTACTCAAAGACATGAAATACAAGTTGTTGAATCAATACTCAGTTTTTGTCTGAGTGATAGTTAAGAAAAGGTGATCCACAGATATGGATACTGGTCATTGGACCAAATTAACTGAACCAAGTTCTATGAGTGTTAATGGATCTGGATGTCATCCAAGTTTCTTGTTTTTAGAAATCGAGAGTCTCCTTTATTTACGTCGTAATGTGAGAGTGTCGTACGCATTCACGTTTTACCGGTGGATTAATTGAACTACCCGAGAGTAATATCTCCTTTTTATCTCTGTTCATTTTAACGAGAGGGACAATTATTTTTCATTTCATCTTCACATGATGCTTGACATCAATAATCCGTCAATGGATTCTCATTTTATACAAGAAAACTGCACGGTGAGTGAAATCTTTCAGAGTCTCTTTGAGTTCTATTCCAGCAGTTGATTACGAAACTTGTCCAACAGGAACATATCCTATGAAAATAAATAATTTTTTAAGCTTTACCAACTCTCCAAATCGACTATGTAATTCAAATTTACTCACAAACTAATACGGTTATATATAGTACAGTTTATTAAAAGAGAATTCGATAACAGTACTGCAGTCGGTAGCTGCTGGAGGGCATTAAAAAAATTGGAACCGATAAACCGATTGCAATGGTGAATTGATGAATTTCCATTGATAAATATATCGTTTGAGTCTCGATGTACGATACACAATAGAATAAAAGGCATAGTATATCTCAGCACTTGAAATATTCTACTTTACTCACAGCAGATATCAACTAAGAAAAAGCGACTTTTATCGTTTGTTCTTTATCTCTTAAAACTCTAATAACACTTCAATATTATGTTTCGAAATTTTTGTTTCATATTTAGAAGAAAAGAAAACTGATCTACCGTCATATGAAAGCGAAATGTGATGAAAATTCAACTATCACGACTGTGTATAGTAAAACAGAACTAACATAAACGAAAACCTAAAATCCTTACAACTTTTGAGTATTTTTTTAATACAATTCAAAAGAAATGTTAAAAAATATATAATTGCCAGAGCAAAGTCTTGTTTATGAGACTTTGAAGCGTCAGAAAGATTGTAACGAATTAAAACGCCATGTTTCACTAACATATGTTGTATGTACATTTGTTGTAATTGTTGTTGTATAATACAAGATATTCAAGAGCGTTCAGCTGTAGTATAATACAGGGCAAGAACGTACGTCACGTTAGATTCGTAGTTTTCATACAATTTGCATTCCAGCTGCGCACCACCGCATCCCCTTCCCTTCCTTTTTCTCCCGTTCGTGAACCACGAGCGTAACCCACGTTACTCTTCTTCTCGCTCTCTTGGTTTCTCTTTTGCTTGCCTGAAACGGTCTTGGTCGGTAATTCGTTACAACACGTACGGGCCTTGGCCGCTAATGAGGGTAGGGAACGAAATGCTACTAACGAACGGTTAATGCCCAAGCTCGCGCACCTCTCGCGGCTCACGCTTCACTACTCACACCGTATATACATAAAAGTAAACGTATATATCAAAATGCATACAATATTACGTATAAACGTGTAACGCAGACGTGGAAAACGACATATATCAGCTTTTCTCAGGTAGTAGCCTTCTCCCGAAACTCACTTGTATGTGGACCAAACCGCCCGAATATGCGCACTAGCAACACCATTAAGCTCGCATGGTCATGGTTTGTTATTTTAATTTAAAAAAAAAACCTTTTTTTTCTCCTTTTTACTGAGCTTTATAACTCCACCGAAGCGCACCTTTCGCAAATTCTTCAAGGCTCTCGGAGGGAGACTAAAAA
Source organism: Campoletis raptor (assembly GCA_948107755.1). Taxonomy (NCBI): domain Eukaryota; kingdom Metazoa; phylum Arthropoda; class Insecta; order Hymenoptera; family Ichneumonidae; genus Campoletis; species Campoletis raptor. Next base: position 29,237,593 of record OX403622.1, on the reverse strand, counting down.
GTGTAAAAGCAACGAGAGAAATAACTATGTGTATAATCTAAAATGTTCACATATTCTGTGAGGTAGCGCCATAGTTTCTACGCTTTGCTTACGTATTCAAGGCGATCAAACCACTAGCAACGCTGAATTATTATTATGTTTGCCTGAGACCGTGGCTCTGACAGCCTCACAATCTTTATTTGATTTGTAATCGGAATAAAGTTTCAATATTTCTGATTGAATACGAAGTATTCATTCGTAAGTTTATGGAGCAAAATGTCAATCCACTTGCTAATCATTTGTATCTCTTTGTTCAATCGATTTTTTTTTCTCATTTAATCGGAGTGGAAATTCTTTCGCTCCCTGTTATGCGGCATCTTCACGTTACTTTCTCGAATGATACAAAGTATTTGCAGAATATTTAACTGGTGTTAAAAACTCATCAGGAACTGAAAAAAAATTTAACAGCATGAGATTCAAAACGAACGGGATGTTATATATTTATGGCTTCATTGGAATGGACTTTATCGATATAAGTTTTTTTCGCATGACTTTCATAATATGCGCACAACTTTAGCAACAGAATCAGTCATCTGCAAGGTTGATAAGGCAGTGTGTCGGAAGTTTATAATCTTTTATGTCAACATTATTGCTTTCACCCGAATAGTAACTAAGAAAACTCCGTCTCGACCAGCTGATAAATTTTCTGAAGGTTCTTGAATGTTGTATCGATGAAAATATTTGAATCAACAATTATATGTACATGTCGATCGATTCAATCCTTATTTAAAGGAAAAATCTAATACGTAAGAAAAAGCTGGAAAAAGGAGAGGCACATTTCAGAAAAGTATTCAAAATAAAATGCAACGAATTACCCTCCGAATATTTCGTTATACTTATTTGAGTCAGCAATACATCTCGGTATCTCGTTATCCCCATTGCCACGTTTGATATTACCATTTTCTGTCGCCATGGCAAATGCCAAGCGCATAAAAAATGCTTAAAACTGAAACCGACTCGGCGATTGCAACGTGACCGCGTAATCACCACACGTACAGACAGTTACGGTAATTTTTTTTTTACGTATCCGCAAGCTAACATTTGCATATTTTCTAGTGTATGTGATGTACGGTTTGGTACGGGAAAAACATTGAAATTTCACCCATTTGGCAACCCCTGATGTCTCGTTCGCTTGACCAGATAAATTTTTTGCATTCTTTCGTAAATATTATTTGAGATAAAGTGAGTTTTGAAAGATATTTATACTCATAAGATAGAAACTTTATTTGATTTTCTTCAAATCCGTTATTGTTGAGACGAAAATATCGAAAGTTTCGAACTGAAACTCAAACGTAAATATGTGTGTAAAGGAACCTTTCATAGAAATAAAGAATGTGTAATAATAACGAATACTATACTATGGTCTAAAAAGTTTTCAAAGTGCATCCGGCGACGATTTTCCAAGCCTCAAACGATGACGACGCAGCAATCCTCGGAATTCTTAGAAATGATCAATAATGAAGTGATAAATCGTTCATATCTACGCGAACTTCGTCATGACGTTTCAACCCAAAGTTTGGATCTTTTGACATAAATAAAAAGCTATCTATCGTGGATCATACTCTGGAACTGTATTGTACAAGACTTTGAAAAATAGCTTCCTGGAGGTCCGAAGTAAAGCATCGTAGGAGGGTAAAGAAAATTTCATCCAAAAAACACGATATTTCTCGAAATTTTGTTGATTCATCGAACCATCTATCACATCCGTATATGTTGTTATTCGTTTGGAATATAACAACAAAGAAAAAAGGAAAAGAGAGAGAAAAAAAGTTTCACGTGCTACCGTATTTAACTGGTGAACCACACATTCTTTTCCACTTTTATATACAAACTCGTATCAACGTGCTGTTGCACTCGGTGAAGTCCTTGGATTACCTACATCTCGTCTATTCGAGTCCTATCCAACTGTAGAGGGCTTCCATATTTTCTCTTTTTTTTTTGTTGTGCTACAGACGGGACGTAAAACCAACCTAGGGAGTCACTAGGCGACATGAGCAAGTGGAATCGTGAATGGAAGTGTGTGTTTGTACACATGCGAACACGAGTGCAACCAAACAACCGTACACGCTCGGCTACGTTGCTCTGTTAAAAAAATCTGCTTTAATGAGGAAATAAAAATATCCATTGTTTTTACTTTTATAAAAACTACACTGAGAACGAACCGTTTGTAGAAATTTGCAAAGAAAAATGAAACAAATCCTGAATTCAATGCACGACGGTTATGACTGATCAATTTTTTTCAAATATTGTCATCCGTAATTACCGCTAATAAGCATCTAGGTTTGCGGAAAGATAAAAAATCTGTTTCTGGCCCTGAGACAATTGGCTGTCCGATGTCAATGTTCAAAACAATTGCATTAGGGCTTTATATTTTCATGTTCTACGATTATTCGAACAGCATGAGTAAGACTCAAAATTAAACACGACTACGTCGTTCGATTTCATTGGCTACTGGAAATGTCAGCCGAGCCAGAAAGTATATGATGAAGCTCTGAGAAAAAAAAGTTGTTGGAAAACGTGAACATTTGGTTGTATAGGGGCAACTAAATACTTTCCTGAAGTCACAAAATATTTGTCATTTCAACAGTAAGTTTGGTATATTCACATACATATTCAACAGATTTCTACTGCTGAAATTTCGAAAGTTTTTTTATTATTGCAAAGTATTTGGTTGCTCATATTCAACTAATTAATCGTCCATTTCAAGAAAACTTTTTTTCACAGTGTACTAGTTGTTGAAAACTGACTGTTTTTTATTTTGCTTGGCATTTAGTTTTTAGGATCACGTTCATAATCATGTGTTTCTGAGGAACATTTGGTTCAAAGATTTTCAGCTCAGCTGAGTTGTATGCGTAAATACTTACACTGGTGATACATACACGCAAACATGATCCAGTTAACTGTATTTTTATCGAAATAGTAATGAAGACCTTGCGACACTTTAACATCCTCTGTGTGTACTGAGATTCATTCTGTTCAGCTTGATTCGTATTCTCGTAGTACCAGCCAGCAGCTGGTCCTTAGAATCCTTACAGCCGAGCATGAAACAACGCAATGGACAGGGATACCGAACCGAGAGAGTTCAGCTCGATAGAGAGTGCGTAATACTATTCGTGAACATCGGCTGAAGTAAACGCTAGATATAACACTAGATGTATACATGTACAGATAGGAATATAGTAGTAACCGAGAACTGAGCAGGTTGATGTTGCCCGTCCCAAGCGCTTACTCCAAGCTGGAGAATGCGTACTACTCCGAGACCCGGATAAAGTGGTAAGGTCGATGTATGGATCCACATGTTTGTTTATGTTTGGGTGCGTTGATGGTTGTGAAGGGAGCGAGCCAGCGGTTAACCAATCGCTTGGGGCATGAGCTGAGTTTTGTTGGAAAGGTACGAAAATAAAACTGCTGGCATATCCTGTTGGGAAAAGCTTCAAGAAAACTGTAGGGCAGGAAATACGAATTTTGTTGCACACAGGGTGGATGTCTGTTTGATCTTATTCCAAGTATTTGTCGATACTGGCAAAAGTACTAAAAGGAATTTTCATATTATTTTTGTTTATATAAATATTACACTAAGAAAAATAAATGCTTCGTTCGATCGCAATGGGTGTTGTTGAAAGAATTTTGTCCACTGAATACATTGTTTTCCGTCAGTTTGGATGTGCAGTCCAATCTGAAAACTTACGTTGTCCCAAGAATTGTTTTATTGGGTGTTGACGGGCCCTTTAACAGTGTCGTTTTGCACAAATAGCACGGATAAATAACTAATGAATTTTCGTACTTTTTCAAGCCAAGTTTCATTTTATACTAAGAACTATGAACATCGAAATTGCTTTTTTTTTCGTAATCTCAATGCTCTGCAAAGAATTTGAAGGATTTTTTCTTAAACATCCACACGGTGGTTGTTGTTCAGGTTTGTTTAGAGTAAATTAATAATAATGATAATAATAATTTTAGAATTCCGAATCTTCCATTCTGATGCTTTACCAGTGACCCCCAAAATCCCCTTGTACCGTATTGCAGGTCAATTTTACGTAATGAAGAATTTGTTAATTTCCTTAGTTGCGCCAAGTGAACCATTTTTTCGACACGAGAAAGTTCAAAGCAGACGACAAAGGTTTGTGGAGGCGCTTGAAGGTCACTGCTGCTCTGACATTCATTTCTGTCCACCCCATGGAAATGTCACCTTAACTCACTTGTACTGCCGCTGGTTTTTCGCTCTTACCTCACTGTGTTTTTTCTTTTATTTCGACTTTTTTGTCATTTTGTGAGGTTTGCCAATCAAATCTTAACATTTGTAAAGGCCTCTAGTAGTTGTGAGAACATTGGAACTACTTTTACCAAGCAAAGGACAACAAAGTACTGAGATGTGTTGTTTTGCAAAAAAATGGTGGAAACATGAATGTGTGTACCACATAATGGAAAAAAATGTCGAAAAAATTGGTTGTCTACATGGAAAAAAAAATAAGACTGACGGTAGAAAAAACGAGACGTACAGTCGTACATCGACGAATCACAAGGTGGAAGGAAATCTCAGTATGGAAGTGACCTCTATTTTATATTCCAACGTAGTAGAGCTGATGCAAGAGCAATTCTGGACTTTTACCTCTTGTCTTATTTTCTTTTTTATTTTGTCGACCAACTTACCACTCTTGTTCCATTTCATTCCATCCTATCCTTTTTGTATTTGCCATTTTCTCTATTTTCATTTATTTTCTCACTTTCTCAACATCTTCTTCATCCCCTTCTCCTCTAAATTTCCATCCGATCTTCTTCCAGCTCATTTTTCTGTTGGTTTGTTTCTGGTGATACGTGTATTTTTGTGGGGCTCTCTATGAAGCAGCGTTTTTGCACGTCAATGAACATCTCAACGGGATATTCACATTGGAAATGGAAAGAATAAAATAGTTCAACGGGGCTTGTGCTCAATCGGACAGAATTGCCAGATGGAAATTCTTGCACAACACATCAAATTGAACCTTCTTCATCTCACTGATATTATTTTGACCAAATTCTACCATATAAAAATATGCGGAATGAGACGTACAAGGTTACAGTTCAGGCCGTTCGCGTACATATCGAAATATATACCTACACATGTCTATAGTACATCTACATAAATGGATATGTATGCGATATTATTTCCGGGACTGTAGAACGTCCACGAAGCAACAACGGTGGTATGAAATTTAACGTCGAAAAAGAGAAAAGGTAGATGGTTCATCCGCTCCTCGAATAGCTCGAGGAAAACAGCGAGGGAGGAAGTTGTTTGCTAGAGTCACTTTCGGAACTGTAATGCCACAGCCTGTTTATATATTATATCTGGCGACAGCGCCGAGGGAAGCTACCCTTGTGGGGAAAGGGTATAGCGAGTCGAGTATGAGAGGGATAGAGGGGAGTATGAATATTATAAAAGTGTGCAAAGCTCTTTGAATTCTCGAACAATTAGCGAAGTTGCCCGCGAGAGGCCAAACAGTTTAAATCTAATAACATAACCTGAATCCATTCTCTTTTTCATTTTAATTTTTGAGCTTCTACTTTCTTTCGCATTTTCTACCCTTCTTCATCTAGTTCGCTCTCATTTATTTTTTTTGTTCCATCATGAACAAATTATGAACCTGTCGAGTTCACTTGGATGTATATCCATTTATTTATCTTGACCTTTTTTTTGCTCTCTATTACTCCATCCAGTTTATCCAGAAATGGAAACGGAACGCTTGGAGAAACTTACCCCGGGCTTCTTCATCGCGCGCCAAAGAGGAAAATTGTTGAGAGAACGCAGATTTAACGTTTCGAACGCAATGCTTACTCATTCGTCTCATTCTCTCTTTCACTTTGATTCTTATTTACGACTCGACCGAGTTATTATTTCATTATCCCGAGTAATTACTCGTAGATGCCTCGGTTTACGGACCCGCAACGCTAACAATTTCCTCTGTTTTTCAACATTCTATTATCTCACACCCAACATCGATAATGTGACGTTTCAAATGATATCGTTAAAGAACAATAAGATTTCAATATATTGACATTCAATATATTGAAATATGGACATTTCAATTTTGAATGGATTTACTTACCGATGTATAGCAGACGTTGAATTAAATATTTCCATGTGAAACACAGATCTTTTGATGTTGCAGCATTTGTAGTAGTGTGAAACCCACCAGCTAAAATTGTATACTAAATATAACGAACGTTTGTAGGATTTACATATAAATCAAATTCAAACTTTGCCCACGTCAAGAGATTTTGAGCACAGACGAAAGAAAATGGTTGAAATGATTTTTTACTGCTAAAAAAATCCAATAAAGGAGCAAGCCTGAGCTATTCGAAACATCCAACGGCGAAATGAGTCAGACACTGGAGAACGTTGTCTCATTCATTCAAAAGTCTTCGAGTCTGTTACTTTTGCTTCTTAAAATGACGAGGAAAATTCTATCTATCGAAATGCCTCACATACAAAAAATATTGATTCCGTTAGTTCTCACGATAATATGAACTCGTAATTTACTTTCTCAAAGATTCCAATGTATATAATTGTATATGTTATCATGAAAACCATAAATTGATATTCTGTCTTCTCGGAGCTTAACTTCCAAGAGGTTTTCAAATAGAGCCTCCTACAGAAAGTAGTTTCTCAAATTGATATAAAATCGAAACAGTTTCGTAAATAAATGAAAATGTTTTTGGACCAAAATTTACTTTATAATTGAAAACGAATAACAATTGTCGAAATTACAATTCGGTACATAATGGAATATTCGTAAAAATGGAGTACAACGCCCATATGCTGTTGTCGATAAATTCCGATCGTGATTTTATTTTAAACGAAAGTTTCTTTGCTATTTGTTGTTTTTGGGATTAGATACGACAAAACAGAAAAAAAGAGCAAGAGAGAGACATAAAAACATGCATGCTATTATATTCCCGGTTTGACTGTAAATAGAGAAAGCTTTCAAAAACTCCATAAAACATCTTTTCTCTTTTTTTCTTGCACCGCTTTCAAAGGCAGACATGATGCTTATACCGCAACCGCGATTTAAAAAAAACTTTGGTCAGCATCAGCATCCATCTGAATATTGAAACAGAAAAGCTCCGAATTAAAGTAAGCAAAAAATGGTAAATTCGAACAACATGTAGAAAATGAAAAAAGCTTAGTGGCACTAGTCACGTATTTTCGAGAGGATAATACAAAGATGTAATGATGGAACAGAGAGTATTAAATTATTAATTCGGAGCTTTCAAAGTTTTTATCAGAGGCTGTGGAGGTTGTTATGAATTTTGATGAAGATATTTAGTCGAAGATATTTCTCTCTGGTGGCTACTACAACAACATAAATGTACCAACATTACCATATTGCATCCATATTCATAAATAATGTATTCAATTTCAAATATGCCAATATTTTCGTATACAGGTTCATAAAGAATTTATATGCCATTCCTTTACGTTTATCGAGGTTACTCCAAGGCATTTTTTTTGTCGTACTCTAAAACATACAGTGATTTTTCACATGCGCAAATATTCAATAGACTTTTTGATGGACGATAAGGTATTGCAAGCATTCGGAAGATACGTACGCTCATGAAAAATGAACACTTCGAATTTTCTTCGATTCTTCCCTGGTTCGTAGATCCTACACGTTTTCAACCACAAAGTACAGTGAATGTAGAACACGCGACGATAATTAATCTTACTTTGCATCATATGATCTTGCAATAAAACAAAATAAATTAAAATAAATGACCCCAGACTGTGCCAAAATGTACACTGAAAGAGCAGATATATATATTTTTTAGTGTTTCTCAAGAGTGATCGTTTTGATTAAAAATGGTTTCTCAACTTCGTTACTTTTTAGTCCTATAGCCCTTAAACTCGATAAAAAAAAAAAAGAATTTTACGGTAATTAACGTCATTTGGTTTGAACTATGGCCCGTGACACCCGCCGCTTCAAAAGATGTTTACGCCATGAAGACGCTTTAATCGAGTTAAAGAGACGAGACTTGCAACTAACCCAATTAAGTGAGGCTCCTTTTCCAAGAGAATCATGGTGATGTTCGGTGGGGAAACAGAAAAGGTCTAGAGTTGGTTCGAGTTTCGACGAACTTCAGACAACTCAATGCACTGTAATTTTTTTCTGCAAATCATTCTGTCAAATCGATGTTAAATCAAAGCTTATTCTTACGGCAAAGTTTCAATAAAACTAAGAGGACATAATCCCTTAAAGATGAAAAATCAGTAATAAAGAAAATGATTCTTTTTTTTTTTTTTTGAAAACTACTACAACAATACCAGGAAGATTTTTGTAGTCAAAAAGTCATACTGCAATAAGCATTTCCAACTTTACCTGCCATTTTTTTTCAATGAAACAACTACTCAAAACTTTTTTAAACAACTTGGATTAAGAAATTGCCATTTATTTGTACATAGGTTCGCCATTCTGTCAAATAAACCGACTTCTGTTATCAATTAATTTTTGGCTACGGTCCACATGATTCAGTTTTGGAATAGTTTTTAAGTACACTTTGTACAGAGAACATATTGTACGCGTTTGTCAAAATGTGTCGTTTTAACTGCACTAAATATCAATCCGATAACTTCAATAGTTTCCCTACCAAGAAAATGTCGGTACTTACTAATTTTCTGATTCTTTTACACTGAGAGAAAAAAAAAAATTCAATTCGAAAATTCAATAACATTTGATGTTATTGGAACATTTCGTTGATTCTGTTGCGAGGTCTTCGGTCACAATAAATGTGTAATCAGTTAAAAAACTATAGTGTGTTTGATACTTCATAATGTTGGTATGGTTATATAATTTTATTGGCATCCTGTAATGAGATATTTGATGCGATTTCTCTCGGAGTAATTGAGAATGTTCCTTTAAGTTTGCATTAGAGAAAAATCATTATTCCATTGATTTTGTAGCTCTTCTAAAGTCGAAGTCGGATCTCCGTTATCATTTCCTGCAAGTATTCTCAGACTAAAAAAACAATTTTTTGAAAGAAATAAAGCTCAGTGGTGAAGAACCCGCAGCGAAAAAACAGCGGAAAAGAGAGATAGGTAAGAACGTTAATTCGCATCGAGGCGTCGCAATCGCTAAAACAGGAGGGACAGCGCTCTCTAGCATTCGGGATCAACTACTCGACGGCGTGTGCCTCTAGCGATAAGGGTCGCCGGGATGTAGGGAAAGGAAAAAAGAACGAAACGTTTCTTCCCACACGAAACTACGAAGAAAGAAACACTAGTTTTTTCTATCGCCTTTTTTCTTTCACTCTCCCTTTTTCTCTCTCTCTCTCTCTCTCTCTCTCTCTCTCTTTCTATATTGGTGATGGCCAGTTTAGTTCTGCAAGTACATAACCTTCTAAGCATTTTTGAGAAAACACTATCTTTTCCTGTGCCTCGTCCATTCCTGATGCTCATAATAATATGGCTTAAGTATGTTCTCTTCATGCCACCCTCTTACTATGTATTTATCCTTGGAGTGCGACCTAATGTCCGAGCATCTAGTGGAAGTGGAAAAGCATTGTCAAATGAGTGTTATTTCACGGGGAAACATTCTGACAAAGACTACCGAGAAGTTTAGCGTGATTTGCTCAAAGTCTGAGAAATCGACGTTATAAAATGAAACATAGAATGCACAGGACTTAAGGGAGTAAAGATATTTCATGTTAGGATAAAACTACTCGTTGTATAGATAGTCAATGAAACATGTTACGTAATAGGTACCGACCCAAACCATTATCAGTCTTGATCACTGCCTTGCCCCCTTTTCATCTGAAATGCCTATGTCCACCCGGTGATTCAACGATCTGGCAATTTTCGTCCTGCACCCAAACGATTTATAGTCTTCTGTCGGGAGTTATGAGCAATAAAATATGCACTGCTATAATTTCTGGGCTGTTTTTGTCATAAGGACGACGATTAATAAGTTATTAATTAATCTGACTCCAATGGATTGCTGTAATTTGATGGAGGTAAGAAATATTCGTGGTTAAATCAAGATGCGTTTTTCACAATTGTTATAGTTATAGCGCAGAATTATTTGTGCTATGAAAACTTTGTCTAAAAAAATTGACAATATGTCACAATATTCTCGGTACGAGATTTTGTAAAAATTGAGCAATCCTGCAAAGGCTTCACTATGGTTTATGTAAAAATATTTGGTGGAATAAGTATTTCGAAAAAAAACCTCTCCATTTACGTGTTCGGTATAAAAAAGATGTGAAATAAAGAAAAAAAATCATGGGTTAACATTAGGATGATCTTTGAGAAACGAAGTCAGTACCGTTGATTACCACTGCAGAATCCACAAAACTAAGAACTCGAGAAAGACTTGCTGAATGGATTTTCGTGGCTGATTAAACATTGCTGGTTTCAAAGCGCAAACTTATCTCTTTTATTCCTGTTTCATTTGAGCTTATCAAAGAGCTACGTCAAGAATACGTATATTTCATAGCCTTACATACTTTTAATTTGTAAAATAAGAAAGAAATCTCGTCTTTTTGAAACGATATACCGGTAGAGCTGGTGGAGTTGTGAATTGATAATAAGTCGAATAAAAAGCATACATAAAGTGTTCGAATTGTTAAGTCTTGTTCGAACAGAAAGTTCCCTGAAAAAGACCTCGGGTTGCCAGCGTATAAATAATTCAGTAAACTTTTGATTCCTAGATGAATAGAATGGATCACATGGTTGAAGCACACCAAAGACGAAAGTAATCACAATTTTGGTTTTCAACCAGGACTTCGTCCTCCTTCGTATATTACTCTTGAGTCAAAAGACAGCGGTCATTGGGGGCTTCATTACGAAGCCGAGCTCAGACGTTAATTAAGCGGGGCAAGCGGATGAAAGCTGGACCGTGAGACTCCTGTTTCTCCTCGTCTATTAGAGGCACATAGCCTCAGTAAAACCATCAGCGGCTACGGAGAAGCATACAGAGATATAGGCCACGTTCGTGGAACCCAACCGAGCTCCCAGTCATAAAGTATAATATATGAGCCGATCGTGACTCGAGTTCCAAAACTAGATATCTCGTCGGAAACACGAATGATATTTATTCTTGCATGATCCGCCGAGACGCTGCGACTCTTGAGTGTACTGCTACATAAATACCGTACTTGCACCCGCTACCTAACCCGTACAATTTGCCTATAAAACGCAATGCGTGTTGGTAAACCTGGTATACGACCACACAAATAATGTTTTATCACTAAGAATTCTAGCGACTACATATAAATAAAGAACGTAGTGAACAAAACAGTTATGAATAACTCTTCGAGATAACGTCATTGTTGATTGCACTATTTCGTTTCAGCGATTCATATGGAAAAAAAGATTACTTCTGGAGTGTGATTCCTTTGTAGTCAACCGCGTTCATTTGACGTGAACTTTTCAACGTGCGCACACATTTATATTGAGATAATAAAATTCCGAAATGTTGAGGAAGGTCGCAAAAGCCTGAGGCGGTGCATGAAAGAATTTTATGGACATGAATGTTGATGCCGCGGAACAAGGTTGAAGAGCGTTAGTAAGGTGCCACTTCAGGGAGACTTCTCTCTGCGGGTTATGCACCAGCGAGAGAAGCTTACCCGCGATTGAAAGCTTGCCCTGAAACGACTTGGGAAGCAGTCTTCATATTATATGCATTATGTATGCAGGCCTATAGGTCGTGCTTATACCACACACCACCTACATTCTCATCGGTAGTCCTAGAGGTCATACACTATGGCACGCGATCAGTGACGTAGTACTGGTCTCGTCGCGTGGGGCCACCTAGTGGTCTCCTTTTAGCCATCATACGACCCTCACGATTCTTCCTGTAACCTCTCAACTCTACGTGATGCTCATGTGACTTTCGATCGTTGCACGTGTTAAAATACATTCACACACATACACATCTCAACAGTATATTCGCTCGTTGAGTTCTCTAAGTTTCCGACTTGAATATTAATGCACCTTGTTTTATTACATCGTAAAACATTTTTAGTTATCCAATATCCGGCATCACCGGAAACTAGATTTCTCTCCTGAGGATAATATGGTCTGAATCCATAATATGACCATCGTTCGTCGTTCACAGATTTTGATATCGTTGATGTGCGCTACTGAAATAGACTAAAGAGATTACGTATTACTTTTTGCTATTGAATAAAATATATTCGAGATTGTTGTATCGATGTCGTACAAAGGATTCTCAAATGTGTCAAATGCGTGTATTATATTTAATATCTCATTCGTCAGGCTCATCGGTGATACTTTGATGCATCTCATAATTTGACATGATTGATGGATGAATTCAGGGAATGACCCGTCAAGCGATTCCGTCGGAAAGCTTCAGAACACTATTCGATTATTCGTACTTGATACACGTTCGCTACGTGCAGATCTATGTTCATGCACGAACTTCATGTTTAATCGATCCATATAGAAGATGGAATTATAAGGTTTGTCGTAATTTAGTTTTCACGTGTTCGACATTGCTTCGAGTGGAATATCCGACTTATTCGTCCTGCTGAGTCTTGGTGACGTTGAAAATTGATGGCTGACGTATTCAAATTTAATTAGTGCAATAATCTTGTTACTTGATTCCACATAAATCCGTAGCTTGACTTGGAAAAAAACATGTAAAAGATTTATCGTCTATAAGCATCCTCCCTATTTGTTTTTGTCATCCTTTTATCCATTTCATTCTCTCAAACATTCATAGAGATAGCCCACTTGCTTAACCTGGCACGTATGCGTGTACGCTGTAGTGGCACGTGATCTATGCACCCTACTCTTTATCCCTCATCCTCATTTTTCCTCTCCCTCTCTTTTCTCTTTCCTTCTCTCTTACTTTCTTCATTCTCTCTTAGCAAACCGAACGAGTTTCTATTGATAAGATTGAACGAGAAGCTTTATTGTCGATTCGTGCTTTGCCGCATCGCCTCACCGATATGTGGATACTCACTCTCCTTCATTCTTGGCGTATTCGCCATGTATGTACCCATATATACTCTGATCTATCGGAATCTAGTATAGACAGGGCGCCATAGAGAATATAAGCGGTTGGAGCTTTCCAATAGTAGTCTACAATGCCTCATTCATACGTAAAGTATTTGTTAAATGTATAGCAAGCATTTATATCAGATGCTGCTATGTATATATTTATCAAAAGTTTCGTGGGATTATATTATTATTCAAGGTAATAATCCACGTCTTAGAGTACCAAGATCATTGGCACTCTTGACTTTTGGTTCATTAGCATTGAGATTGACTGTAGACGAATTGTAATTAAGACGATGAATCCACTGGCTTTTGAGCACTCTCCCCCCTGAATGCTATTCTGGATAAAGAGCTAGGAGTATATTCCCCGACCATGTACAAGGAGGAACGGAGCGGCAGCACTTATTTGCATGTAATTGATCGAGGAGGCTCTCTCACCTGCGTCACTGTAACTACTGGCCTCACCTAACTAGTCATTCGGGTGCCACTCCTTTGTCAACTAACTTGCATCGTTCACCGCATCTCGCTACGCGGTTATATCGATTGAAAAAAAGTCCTTCTCGTCCTTCTCGTCTCCGCCCTTCACCATTTTGAACAATTTTTCTAGCTAATATGCTCAAACCACACCTGTAAAGCAAGTTCCGCATATTAATCAACGTTATCAACCTATTGGCACTTTTCGTAGGGAATGAGCAGAAGATTTTTAGCTCAAAAGCATCAATCCTACCGTCTGTGGGCTATGCAATTCATAGCTCTGCCTTCAGGCTACACAGACTTGTTTGCTTCCCCCTTTTCGTGCTTTTTTTCCTATTCCCTCCCCTCGTCTCCGTTTAGCTTTGTCTCTATTTCAATTTGTGTTCCACTATCAAACAGACATTCCTCTTTTTTACTTCCGGCAAACAGACTGTACGCCACAACGGTATTCACGATTTTTCACTTTACTTCATCATGCGGCTTGTTGGTAGCTTATCCTCATGAATAAATAAATGCGGGTGCGCCTCTGGGGCTACATCCTTGTACCTTCAAATCATGATATCCTCGTTGAAAATTCCACATACTACATCCTGTGTCTCAAATAATCAAAGCTAAACATCGAAAATGTGTTAAAAATATCGTGAACCTTTTTCAATTATCAAGAATATTATGGATGTTTCTTTCCATTTGAAAAACAAGACGATTCCGTTATATATGTTTAAAAAAAAAAAAAAAAAAAAACAGTATTTCATGTTTTTGCATACGTGGTGTATCAACTATCCATCACTTTATTCAGAGGATTTAACCAGAAATACACTCCATTTTCTCAATGGATTCCTATAACGGTGGACACATGTATTTGAACGATAATGTAAATCCAACTCAAGTCTGAAATGGTTTCCAAATTATTACCAACATGTATAGTATTTTTCTACGAACAGAAGATTCCATATCGAAATGTGGTCATTATTTCTTCACTGTGCAATCATCATTGTCATAATCTTGTTACTATTTTTCTACTTCCTTTTTCAAGAATGACTACACCGAGTCTTCCAGACAATTTCGATACTTCTCCTTACAACTCTGTAGTACAAAATGTCTAATAATGTTGGGTTCCTCGTTGAGGTACAACAACCTCTAATATAATTGCGGCCTTTTATCAAATAATACACAAGCGTATCGCCATTTTGAATCATGTGCATTCCCTGTCATTAAGGATAAATGAATCAAGCCGAAACCCCACTAGGTTGATTAGAAGGTACAGAAACAGAATATTGTATGTTCATCAAAACCTACGTGTGACGAAAACAAGATGCGCGTTGAATCCCCATAACGATGCGTCACGTGCTGATGACACAAAAGGAGTTATTCACAAAATTCCTGGTTTTTTATATTGAATACTTTTGATCTGTTTATTTATTATAGATTCTCTCGGCAGATTCAAACATTTTTTAAAAATCTTATCAGCATGCATATCTGATTTTTAAATTTTGTTATATAATAGTATCCAGTAAAAGTCACAAATATAATTTGCATCTTGTTAAGGGAATTGTCAATGCGGCTTTCGGATCTCTATAAGAATTGGTACTACGCGGAGGATTATGTTTGACAGATTGGGCCTCACTGGTTGGAGACGTGCGAAAATCCGTTGAAATATTTAGAGGCTCCTGTAATGAAACCATGTTTCATAAATGAGCGCCCAGCTTTACTTCGACGACAGAAATTGTCATGTTTGTTCCTCCTGCACGGAGAGTTATTATGTGGATGGATTAGAGACTATTTTGAAAATATTTTCATTTGCGCTGTGTCCCGAAAAGTAGGAATTCGAAGGACTTAAAATATTTAATCGAGTGAATTTCATTCAATCGAGCTTGCAAATTAGAGATCATTCATAAAGGATTGTCGGATTAAAATTTTTTCGAGTAGCAAATTATTTTGCGCATACTTTATTCACGTATCAACACATCGGATGTCCGTGGATAAGATAGAGCAGAGAAGCGGAAAAAATCGATTTTAAACGTGGAAACGGGAGCAGTGGGCTGTGAAACTAAAAGGTAGTCGACAAAAATATCGATCAGAGTGTAATCCCCATAATCAGGAAGCTGCGCTTTGCTGTGTGAATAAAAACGGAAAAATCTAGAGTTTTGCTGAGAAGCCAGGTGATATTTTTACAGTTCTTTTTTTCACGTTCAGTTTTTTTTTTCATTTCATAAACCATTTCTTCATAGTTCTGTAACCACCCGTAATGAGAATTTACCATGTGAATAATCTCGTAGTCCTTGAAAAAGTTTCAGGAAAGTTCCAATCTTCCCCTTTCTGTTAAAGGCAGCAGATAGAGATAAAACTATTGAGTTGTTTTTAGATTAAGAGATAAAGATAGTCTGAAATAAACAGCAAATGTTCAAAGATTATGGAATTGATTAAGGAAGCAAGAAAACCCTTTAAACATTCACGAGCATAGGAAAGACCTATTTTTGGGCTTCAGTTTATCGGTGTCGCAAATCACACAACACTATATCGTCATCGATGCTAGCATGAGGTTGTACAGACGAGGAGCAGAGATGAATCGGCGAGAAAATCTCGCTGGTCTCGGTTTGAACGAAAGCAGAAAGCAGGGAGAGGGAGAAAAAAAGGAGAGAGAGATGGTTTGCCTGAAGGCTCAAGCAACATCGGATATGTATGACATCGAGCTATCGATAGATTTCGGATTCGAGCGGGAAATTTATCGAATCGGGCGATCGTGCCTGATCGCTGGAATCCCTGGAGCCTCCGGTATATATCATGTCCCCACTTTCCACTTGCGCCTGAACTCAGCGTATATGTATTAGCTCCGCAATACATAACTACACGGATAAAGAATCAACCGACATGCAAAACTATAACAGACCAAAAAAATCTGCGTTCCGTGTCGTATGAAGCACTAAAACTCATTTTGATGCAGTCAAGTTGCTGTTAAAGCCAGCAATTTTAATTACATCCCAAGAAATTTACATCTTTTTCTTTTTTTACACAATACTTAGAATATGTTAAATACTATGTTAAATACTACTACAAACTTCACTATCTATTTGAATATTTCCCCAGAGTATAATAAGTGATTGCAAAATAAAACGTCCCTTTTGAAAATATAGTGATTAGTGATTTCGTCAGTAATAATGAGTCATTAATACTAACCGATTGACGCTAATAGAAACTGATTGAGCGGGATCGATGCAAAAACTCTTCTCCGATTAATTTAATTAATCAATCTCCTTTAATCAATTAATCTGATTTATTTATATTTTCATAACTCGAAGACAAAGCTTGGCAGTAACGTGATTGAAATGGAATCAGTAAAGAAATTATCGCTGGAATCACTAGTGAGACTACTGAAGAAATCTAGTAACATCACTAATAACGTCACTAATAAAATCATCCTAATGGCTCTAATCTATTGGTAGGCAAAATTATGTCATCATTAGTATCGATAGTGTTCTTGCAACTAGTGCTCATCGATGTCTCCGCATTAGGTGTGAAATTCTTTCACGTATTTTTTTATTAGTGCATGGTTTTTTTTTTTTTTAGTTTAATTTAGTAAAATGACAAGCCATAAAGCCTGGGTACAGGTCAAGCGAAATAGTAGAACAAAGTCAAGCGAATTTAGCCTCGTACATATACGTGTGTGTATATAGTCAACTTTGGGGGATGTATATCTGGAAGAACCACAAGAATTACGGTCACCAGTGAGGTCGTCTTGGCAGTAACATAGATATATATACATATATAACCGATAAACAGCGAAACCACATCCTATCTGAATAGGGGCCGACGTGGATCGGGAGATGGTATGAGCTCCACGGGAGTATACTTCGCACCAACTGAGAATAGACGGCCCGAGCGATGGTCTGTGAAAACCTTCACACGATCTTTTCTGCCATACATAGATCTTGGTAGGGTAGAAAGCAGTGGTAGTCGTTGTGGCAGTGGATATAGTAGGCTCAGTGTGCGTGCCAGGGGGACATGAACTCTCACTGGGTGAGTTATGGCTCGGTACTTTGACACCGTCGAAGTACCGGGTTGGCAAAGGGCAAAAGAGAGAAGCAAAAAGCACTGTCGATCCTGCACGCGGGCTTCGGGATTTTGTAGAAAGCGCCTTCTCACCTCACCAGCTCCGAGCTTCTCCACTTGACATGTAAAAGAATATATGTCGACCCTTAAGTTATATAGAGAACGTTTTTTTTGTTCCCTAACAAAATCACAATATCGCCGATCTGCCAGGACAGTTAATAAATCTCATGTTTCTGTAAGTACATTTCGACGGAGGCTATACACAAAAAAGTTTGTGGCTGAAAATCTTTTTCTGCTCTGTAAGATACAAACCTGGAGCTGTCTGTGGTATAAGGTGTATCGTCTAAGTTAGGGAAAGCAGGGCCGCTTGCACATACAGAAAGACACCAACACCCGAAAAAAAAAGTGTTAGTGATAATGGCATTGGTGTTGTATATATGTATGTGGATAGGTCTCAGTGTCAGGTCGGAGAATAGAAAGAAGCACGGAGGATCGCGGGGCTGGAGAGAAGAGAGAGGAAATGAGACCGTGTGGCAGTGTGATTTATATTCATAACTTTAATGCGAACCAACGTGCAGTCACGTCACACAGGCCGTCGTTCCTCTTACTCTCCCCTCTCACCTTTAAGAATATACCACACCTTCGTAGGCTTCTTCCTCCATCAAGCTTGCAAAAAGCCGGGTACTCTATCCCTCGCCTTCCTTCAGTTTCGACCGAATTTTCCAACCCTCCAGTATTTCTCCCTCCTTCCTCTAAGCTTACCCGCTGGGTATCCATACTTGTAATTTATGTATTTCACACCTTGTTGCCCATCATCCCAGTGAAAGTGTGGTATGAAACTTCACCATACAACCGAACATTCCAACAACTTGGATGGAAATGGAAATACTGCGACCAGTGGAACATCCAATGGGTTTGCATCCAGAAGGAAAAATGTGGAAGATAAATTTACATAAATGGTAAAGTTGACGGGCAGTTATCTTAAAATCCAAAGTAACATCAGAACATGAAACTTTTCGCAACTATAATTACAGTCACTTTTACAATAATTTGTTTATCGACCTAGAAGTGCGTAGCCACGTTCTGTGATATTTTAACGGTACTTATTCTACATGCTTTCTTGGTATTGGTTAGTTCAACTTTTCACGCTTTCGGTTGGTGTTGCCCAAGCTAAGCGCCACCACATACTACTTTTCTCTGTCTCTGTCATCCTCCGTCTTTTTGTGATTCCTATCTCAAAGCTTCTTCACCCCTTTCTTTCGTATTTGCTCGTCTTTGCGGTCTACGTCTCAACGCTGTGGTAAACCACTGCATCGCATACCACGCTCCAATGCAAATAGACCAGATGAACTTGAGTAAACTTCAATATACTGTGAAAGAACTGCACAGGGTGCTGAAGGGAAGAAAAAGATGGGAACTTGCCTTTCAGCTTACGAACTCGGTCTAACTCTTTGCCAAACTATCGAATTGATTTTAATATCAACTTTGTTCCTGCTACCTTTGGATATACTCCAGCCACATGGCTGATGTGCTGCGAGCGAGCTTGCGCCTTCCTCGCATCACGCTTGAAAAATAAAGAAAATTCTTTGCCCGAATTTTTGTTCAAATCTCGTGGTTCTTGGTTTCATGGATTTACAAACATCTCGAGTACGATTATACTTAGTCAATGGAAACTAAATTTATCCGATTGTAATGGATTCTGATTAAAATTTCAAAAATCGTAACATTCGTTAACACTTCATTGGTGGTTCATTGCAATTACAGCTCGTTAAGATATTGCACGAAATTATGATCATTTTTGAAAAATTCTTCTCACTAAACGACGATAAGCAAATAGATATAAAGTCATCATCTAAAATTTGGCAATGTCCTCCAGCCGTGAGAAAGCTGCAAGCTTCGAAACGCGACAGATTACTAGTGTGTCGCAAATCGTAGGAACCCTCAACTGAATTCAACTGGCTCGGTCGACGGGTGGCGATGGTGGAAACACAAGTTTTGATTAGTTGCCCGAGAAATTGACGAGAAAGCGGTTTCGAGGTGGGCCGTTGGTTGCCGCTCGGAGAATAGTTAATTCCCGAGTGAGTCACGGTCGTCACGCGAAATTCGCTTACTTTCCGCTTTTGCAAAGTGTAGCCAAAACCCCCGTAGAACCATCCTCTCCATTTGCGAATCTCACACCCCTGAGGCTCCAAACATTCTCAGCAATATATGGTATGAAAGAGGGAGGAAGAGAAAGAAAGGAAGGGAGACAGAGAAAGGAGAACTGAAAGACAGAGAAAGAGAGTAAGAAGAGCTCAGTCGACGGCAATTAGGAAGATTGCGAGGGCTCTCTCGAATGAATGAGTAAAATAACAATTATTGTTACAAAGAGAAAGCTATGAAAATCTTAAGCGTGGTAAGCGAGACTATGGCATCGTTTTGTTTCGCATTAGTTCCTCGTACGAGATAAAAAGAAGATCAAGAGGTAGTGTCGTTACTGTGGAATATCATTCGAGTGTGGACCTGCAGCATAAAAACTCAAAAAGGCTCCAAATTGTAGTTACGTTTTTATCAGATGTAAAACTTTGTCATCAGCAGACATCTGATGACCTGAATCACCTGGATGTTGCGGTTCAACTATTCCCCATTGAGTCCCTGAAGATGGAACACATTTTTTATGTGACTTCAAAAGCACGTGTAATGTTCGAAGTATGTGCAAAATACTTGAGAAATAATTGATCAAATTTCACAGTGACTCGCGTGCATAGGTTTGAGATCTTTCGTTGGAATAACCGGTGAAAAAAAAGTGACGAAAACTAACAGTCAAATGAAAGACTCTTAAGTGAAAGACTCAGGCGGAAATATTGTATGAGATGAAGTGAAGAGCCTAATATGATGCCTGTCAAAGAGATGTCACCGGATATGTTGCGGCAGGTGGTCGCGAGATGTGAGAGTTTTGAAGCTGAGGTTACACACGGTCGGAAAAGACGGGCCATGCGCTGATGTTGAGACCCTCTCGCGAGAACGTTGACAGGGGTGGTGTGACATGAAGATGGGGCGAGAAGGAGAAGAAGGAAGAGCCGGCGCGTTATCCAGCGTTGGCGCTTACGATCTCACCCCTTTTCTCTGCCATTTCGTCCCTCAAGCGTTTTCCACTCAAATACATAGGCTGTAGGTTGAGTGTACGAGTAGGAAGATAGAAGTCGTTGGGTGTTGGTATACAAAGAGGGAGTGAGACGAGATTAGAGGAGGTGGAGAAGAAGAGTACGTGTCTCACGGAGAGTCGCTCTCCACGGTCCCGACGATGCTCTGTCCTATACATACCTCTCACGTAACTTTCCCAAGACAAATTGCTGTTCCAAACTATTTAAACTTCATTTAAATATCAAATTATGTGAGGAGTCAGAGTGGTGTCGCCGTCGAAGCAGCCACTCACGGCCCAACTCTCGTATCAGGGAATCTAACCCTTCCATCCTCTTCACCCGTCTCTTTAATTCGCTCAGCCTTACGTATGTATTGATGCACATATACATATATATGTATATATATATACACGTGTGTATTAATCGTTCAAGTTAATTTCCGACCATCAACATTCATGTAACGATTCATGTAAATTTGCATTAAAAGCGTGTATTCCGTACCACTCGATATTTATTTGATTTTTTATTTCGATCGATTATCCTATTTGTTATACAGATGTTGCCATTACGCAATTATTGATAGGATATCTGATACAGAATCGAGCTAAGAGGCAAAGTTTTCTTTTAAACTGTCGTTTGTAAAAGTGATCTCTTTCGATCTTGCTTTGTCTTTCTCTTTTTCTATCTCTCTTCTCTCTACTCTCTCTCTCTTTAACTGCAACTCTTTTCTTTATAGTCGAATCGTTGAAAAGCAAAGTAATGAGTGCTTAGGTACAACGCGTCCGAGAAAGGTAGCAGGGATTTAAGCAGGGGTAGAAATGGAGGGTGTTGCATTTGAGAGTCACAGCACGCGCCACTAACTCGATGTATTCAAATCACAGCGTAGCCGCATCAGTGCAGGCGACGAAGAGAAATAGTTTTAGCACAGCTCCTCTTCCTCCGCTTTCGATGCCTCTCCTCCTCTCGTTTTCCATCACAATTTACTTGCATCCCTATTCTTGTATTGGGCTGATGTCACACCCTATTTAATCATACATACCGATAATAGTACACATCGTTTTTTTTGTACCTGTACCTTTGTATCGCATCCATTCTTCGCGCCAATTGATCTCTGAATTTATTTGCGACAACGAACCAGCAATAATATGAAACTAGATTTACGAGTTTATGGATTTATATATATATATATAGCATTCGAAGGATATGAGCAAACCTACCATCGTTTTTTCGTTAATTAACAACCCGAGAAGTGATTAATAGTTTCACAACGTGACAAATTGTATTATCGATTTCATGAAAATCGTGATTCATTTATTAAAACAATGTCGAGTTTGTTCTACGGTAAATGGATGACAAGAGTATTGGAAAGATATTTTACGTAATCAAAAGTGAACATAACTAGATTGATGCAACGATAATTTTTCAATACAAGTTATAGATTTCACACTGAAACCCTAAATTACCAATTCAACGAAAGGTTATCATATCAACATTCATATAAAACTTACTGCCACTCAGTGACTAATATGCAATCCGGTTTGTGGATAAGCAGTCACCCAACCAAGTATTGACCTCAGCAGAAGATGCTTACCATTGATAATCGCCGAAGTCACATACCAATCGAGTATTCATCACTCTCGGTTGAGAACATTTTGCAATTTACGTGCTACAATAAGAACACTTAAGACAATAAATCTTCAATCATTCTTATTATTGAGATAACAAGTAAATGTTGATACTTTTTATTCGTATTCTAACTTATCGAACCGTCGTGCACACCAGAAAACTCTTTATACGTCGATGGCGACAACACATAACGAAAATAAATTTGCGAGCAAATCGAATGTCTCCGATATATGGAGGTAAAAACTTTTGTATCCGAATGTATGATAAAATTCAATAGGCCAAGTCGGAAAATCTTGTAGTAGAAGAAAGTTTTGTTCTCGCGGACTTTGGTCACACCAAAGTTGTGAACTGGTATACACGTTGAAACTATATACTATTTACCATATAGAGTAGAACAGGTAGATAGTGTAATATTATCGGGTTCTTAGGTAAAAGTCTGGACGATCTGAGATGCCGCAGTGTTAATTTAAAGATAAGAGAGCTATCACGAGAGAAAGAAATGAAAAGAGAGAATAAGAGAGAAGGCAGCGAGCAGAACGCGAAAAGGAAAGAATGGAAGGTGGATATCAAAGTTTGTTACGAAAAAAAAAAATGTGAGAAAACCCAGCATAATAGCTATATACTTACTTTCACTGCCATAGAAGAGTTTCACGCAAGGACCAAAAACTTTGCGAAGCTCTGCTTCAAATTAGACTGTTTGCTGGGTCGGTATGGTGCACCCTTTTACAAATATATCCACATTTTAGTTCACTTTCTATGTCTTTACCATCTAACTTTTAAGGCATCCTAGTCATTGATACCATTGTTGAAACAATAAATCCTCGCCGCCTAGTTTTCTCAACTCTATTTACTCGATTTACTTCTATAAAATCTCATGACATATGACTCCCTGGTGCTGCATATGGTTTATCAACAGAATGAAAAACAACAAAAATCCAATGTTTTTTATTCTTTCTTTTTGCTGTTTCCCTGCCACAGATTGTGTTGTTGAATAATCGTAGAACAAAGTCTACAGGAAAACAAGAATATCAAAGAAAATGGTGTGAAACCGCTGATACAAATAGCAAACCGTAACCGGAGAGGGTGGGAGAAAGGAAGAGAGAAAGAATTTGCATGTAGGTAGGTCGATATCGCAAGGAAACAAATTTTTCTGAAGTACCCTACGGCTTCACCTCCATTGGAAAGGAAAAAAATAGAGCTCAGCGAGAAAGAGAAAACCGACTTCATAGCATCGTGACCTAGGAATCCGTTAAGGGGGATGGCGGTTGCCTTACAGACTTTTACCCTGGCATCATCGTTCCCCACCAACCACCTCTATTTTACCCCGTACCGACACTCGTGGGCTTGCACCGACGCAAAGCAGATTTGCATGCGAGATTGTACTAGAGACTCGCGCTCTTCCGCACTGCACCTTGATCGCCTCAACTTCTTTCCTATATCTTCCGAATCAGCTCGAATACTCCTCCCCCCCGCCCCACCATCCTTCCCAATTATTTTCTTCTCCTTCGTCTTTTTCTTGTGTCTTCCTCTTCTCTTTTGCTCTTCTTTTTTTTCCACTTGAACCCAACTGTCCTTTTTCTACGAGACAAAAACGTTTTTATGCATGTATTCGCTTATATTGCACCTCTTTGGAGACTTGGCATTTGTTTCCCGGCCAGAAAATTGGTATCGTTGCAGAATGCCCGAGAATTACGCCTGGGCGTGTTTTCACTACAAGTTTTTATAGCGAAAGAATATGAACTGGAAGATTGGTTGATTATGGGCTCCATTGTATACGCATCATTTACTCTCAGAATTATGACAAAAAAGTTTTTAATTTTTTTAATGTTATTTGTTACACAAGGTTCAACGAGTGTGCTCTTCCGTAGCATTTTGCTGATTGGGTTGAGGCAATTGAGTTATTGTGACCAATTTTCCTTGCAGGAATTTTCGTTCGCTCGGTATCTCGAATCCTCTTGCACGTGGTCCTAATATAACACACGTTAATCCGACGTTACATCACGCCTGCGCCAGTAGTTCACCCCTTTAGAAGCTTGCGACCGGATTAGATTTGATTACCACGTTGAGAACTGTGTTTCGATCAGTCACCGCTACCTGTATCTATCGTACATCCCTTTGGAATTACATTGTGCCGGGACAATGCGTTTCGTGTCGAGGACATATTAACCATGGTGTCGTATATACGTTCTATGGTGCGGATATACTATTGTCTCTGATACGTAGTATAAAATTGTGGTTTCATTCATAAATTGCGTACTATTTTAATAAATATAATCATGACGTGACCAAATTATCAGTCATTATGAAATACGGCTATGACTAGACCGTTTTTAGGAATCAGTTGTCAACAGTATCATATTAAAAATTACAAGGATCCGAATGTGCAATGATTCAAAATGATCGGTTACCTATAATTTCGTAAAATTCTTCACACACTAGTATTTGTCTTTTTCTACTGTCAAATCGAACTATAATGTATCGCTACACTTGAATATATGCTGAAGATTCGAAAATATGATTTGATGCGCGCCATACGAGCTTGCCCCTGTAATTGCGCCCTGTTCTGTTAATTGGAACTTTTGGATAATTTCGTAAATTCATTTAATAACTTTAATCAAGCGAATAAATATTTTGGGACTAAGGAAATGATCATGCATTACGAAAAAGCTTTAAAAGAGCCTTTAGTTATATGAGAGGGCAATGAATAAAAATATATAACTGAACGAAATGCTCTTTTTTGTAATATAAACATATAGCAGCCTCCTTGAAGCTTACTATGCAATACTTCGTCGCTCGATATCAAGATATGGCCCAAGGTACGGCCAGATATTCAGATTTATTCGCTTTAGTCCCGAACAACAGAGATATAGACTTGCTTTCAATGGCTCAGGCTGCGGAGGCATCTTGAAATCGGTATCTTTGAAGCGCAAGTGGTGCCGCGCCGCTCCTAAGACTTCCAGTGTTTGGCTCTCTCTGTCTCTCCCTCTCCTCTCTCCCAGTTTCGCCAGCGGCAAAAACAAAGTATCGGAATTTGAGACGGCAAGAGGGCCACGGCTGCAGATGCCACGAGCATAACAACCCCTCGAAGCTCCAACCCCTTCCCTTCTTCTCAAACCCTCATTTCTCTTCTCCATCGTTCTCCATCTTATTTCTCTGAACGAATGTCTCCCTTTTATGAAAAGCCCAGACCCAAGAAAAGTCTCTCGGTGCTGACACACATATTTGTTTACGACTCTAGCCGTATATTTTCTACGTGTAAATATGTATTTAATTGGAAACGTATGTTTCATATGATTTCAACAAAATATTGACTTACAGCGAAGAGAAACCCCTGGAATGTCCCAAACATCGCTGTCTATGAAAATGGAAGCGTTGTTCATCCGTCAATCGATTGTGTTATCTGTAAAATCATTTTAAAAAATCAACGTTTAGATAAACTTAGAAACACAGCAACAAGGAGAAAATCTGTAAATTCGGATTATTTTTGTAAAAAATTCAATCTAATATGTCACACTTGAAAACAGTGCAATTTTTTTATGCCCATTACTAGTGAAAGAAAAAAATTCTATCAACTATTGAATATTTTTCATTAATCTATACGATTAAATGAAATCCTGCGCTTGTGAAGATATAATACTGCGTAGATATTCGTTCGGGTTCTAATTCCAGATGTAATAAAATATGAAAGATATAATGCCATGGAAAATTGTTTGTATATAACGTATATAATATCATACTGATATTTGCGTGCAAGATATGGCGTTAACTCGTTCTAGGCATCAATATCTAACGTCACTATATTACCAATACTATATACACGTTGTAATGAACAAAATTGCGCGTGAGCGTTTCGCAAATCGTCCGTAATTTCAAACACAGAACCGTTTGAAATTGATGAGAGATACTAACACGAATACCGAATACGCCCACGGTTTATATCGATTATTTAATCGTTTAAATGTAATTGGATATATAATCGTCTCAGGTTATAGATCAAGATCACGCTCTCACTGCATGAAAAATTGTTCGATCAAATGGTAATATACACATCAATTAGCCCGTACTAAATTTGTGGGAATATAATTCGGTAATTAAAATTACAATAAATTTACTTTTACTCTAAATATAATTACTTCGAACCAAAATCTATATTAACTATTCCTTGGATAATTTATTGCCTAGAATATATTACTTGTTTGTAGCAGCTATAAGTAAACATTAAATACATATGAGCAGAAAAATTACGCCTTGAAAATGGTCGCATTGTCACAAAAAATTTATTTCAAGGCATAATGACTTGAAATTTGTAGCATTTACATTTATCAGCGTTCTCGACTTCGTTGCTTCCGGAATATTTCGCAATGATCTTCAATATTTTATATCATTATAAATATTATTTTTAATTGTTGAACGATCCGTCAAAGCTAAACAATCAATTTTTCGGCCAAAGTTTAAAATATTTTCACATTTTCCCATATCAAATACCACTTGTTGTTACGCTGTAATGTTTTCTTTTTTGGTAGCCATTCCCGAATAGAATAGAATAGAGTCGCGAAGTGTACAAGATTCAATTTTCAAAGAATACTATAATTGCCATGAATAACATTCTAATTTAGTTTTGATCTGTGCGACGGATTCAATTATTCTCGAAATATTGGAGTTGTTTAATTCTTCACACAGGAATAAACAATAATTTTCGCTGTACGTACATCTCCAAGTATATATATAGAGAGAGAGCTTGGTATCGAATTAAATTAAAAAGGTCCATTCAAATTCACATTTTACTCGATGAGGGGATTTTTATAAGGTATACACAGCAATATAATTAAGGTAGAGATTTTGAGAGAGTAAAGGGATAGGAAACTTTGTTCATAAACTTAACGATAACATTTTTTAATTTCGTTAAATTTTAATAAGACAGCAACTGATGGTAAGGCTTGATTATTAATACGCTTCATTCATTTGATGACGTGCACACGTATATAACGATTGCAGGTTAAGTTAAGGCGTTGAGAGATAGGGAAAGAGAATGAAGGGTAGAAGAAAAAATTAGTTCGAAGGATATCGAGCTGTAACATCCATGAAAGCTAAAGAAAACAGAGAGAGAGAGAGAATGTAAAAAGTCAGTTTAAAAAATATTATACCGATAGTATTTTTCTCTCTTGCCGCCTCTCTCGTTCGTGTATAAAGAATCTTCTCCCATAGGAGTAATTCGTTCCCCTAGTCAGGCATTTTTTTTGTATTTTACTCTCTTCGCGCATCCTTCTTGTTGCCAAAAAAGGACAAAAAAGTTTGGAGCTACTTTTTCGTACTTTCGAAACCCGGCCAACATCGAAAGGCTCTCACCACGCGCGTCTCCAGGAAAAACTCGAGTCGACGTTTCTCTTCTTTCTTCACTTTGTTTCTCTCTGTCTATCTCCCTTGTTAACTCTTACACTTATATATATATATATGTATATCATTATACATGCATGCAAATATTTTTTTTCTATTCATCGCTTTCTGCACTTTTCACACCTATATATAGGACACTCCTTTGGCTGTTCTTAGAGTCCTTGTTCGAAAGCTTGTTTTTAGGGGCTAACACAAACATGAAAACATCTCAGTAATGTTCATATAGACGTATATTAGATGACGCTGCTCCAGAGACGCTGGATATGCCTTAACGTTTTAGAAGAATTTAACTTTGCAGGTATGTATATCGATGGCTTATAAAGAAAAGGACGTATTTAACATAATATAACGTAGCAAATTTGGCAGTTTATGCCGTTTCAGTTTCATATAACCTATAGCAAGACCAGAGAATACGAAGTATACTCGAAGAGCCTTCGGTCCGCTTACGGAATGTCCTGCTTTAGTTCGAAAATGTCGGTCTCGACCTCGTATTCGAGTGTGAAATTCCATTCACACGATCACCTTGCCAGCCATGGCACGTCGGGTATAGTCTTAGAGAGACTCTCTGCTTCACCCTTGCAGTCTGAATTCCACCAGACGCTAGAATTCTACCGTTCAACCCCCCACTATTCGTTCGCGTTCCGTCGTTTCTCTACGATAGAGGGATTTCAGTTTCCTAAGTAAGACACGTTGAGAACGGGACGATCGGGGACGTCTCGGGACCCAAACTTTACAGAAATACCATGAGAACTCTCAGCTCGCACGTGTACTATGCCAGGACGTTATAATCATTCTGTAACACCTTCTCTATACCAGTTTGTTCCTCCATCTCACAAATTGCAGCATCGAAGGTACCTTGGATTTTTAGAATAAACAAATTTACATGTTTGTCTTCTAAGTTAGGAGAATAAGGAAAATCCTAATAGGAAATATTACAACGTTCATTATATCCCAACTTTTAACTACTAAATTCAAAAGTATTCGAATTAATGGGACTTACAGTTAGCAAACCATACAAATTTTTTGTTTCATATCACTCGAGTACTCTTTGAAACGTGATATTTAGTTATAGAGATTAAATGGAGATTTAAGTAGACTACCAAATCCGGTCCTTCTGTGTCCGCAGTGTTATTCAAACCTTTACTAACTTCAGTGGTTAATTAGGTCCTTTGGGTCTAAAACTTAAAAAAATTGATGTACTTCATCGAATACGTCAGAGCTGCACGAAACTAAAAGGAAATAAGTGAAATTATCAAGTGCTCTCTTCTATTATCGAAGGTTCTCCGAACTTGATTCGTTAATAAAATACAAATGCCTCGAGTTTGAAATGTTAAAAGAATCGATAATTTCTGTTACATTTATCGGTCATGTAAGAGGTGGAAGAGAGAATTAGGTGAAAGGGGTAGAGAAAAAAGGAAGGTTAAAAGACAGTGTGTTAAATCGATAAGAGCGCCACGATTCCATCGCTTCCTGCTTCTCTCTGATGTTCGTTAATGTCAAACTGATCGAGAGAAACGATATTCTCAGGTCAGCCGCGTTCTACAAGAAAGAGACTTAGCCGGGAGCTCAGGAAAGCTTGTGGTATTTTCCGGTGGGTTCACCCCATTAAACATTTTTGCTATCTCGCTGAGATCTATGAAGGGTTGGAAAGAGGGGAAAAAGAGATAGAGAAAGGCTTCAACAGACCCACGCCAAGAGTTGGCGGAAACACAGGGTAAAGGAACGAGGGGTTGGTATTTAGACGGGAAAGGGGTTGGTGGATAAAGCAGAGCGATTGAGAGAGACAGAGAGACGAGCCGCGAGGAGTTACTCTGGCTGGCTTCGTGTCGAGACACCTGTTGCTTTTCCACTCGAGTTTCTGCCTCTCTTGCCCCTTCGTCCCCATCAGCCACGCGCACTCTCCGCGTCAACTCACCCACATTCTAGATGTACACATGCACACAAGAAACTTCCCTTCTTTTCACCGCTTTATTCTGTTATAGTCTTTCTTCTCTTATCCTTATCATCTCTGCTCTTATGACTCTCTACCTCTCTGCATCCTCATTCAAACCCTCTTGCAACACATACCAATTTTTTCACTCTGAGAGCTCGCGAGATATGAAATTTTGTGAAGAGACTCTGACAAAGTGCTTCATAAAACACTCTCCAGGCAACCCATTGAAAGAACCCGTGACAATCGTTCGTGGCAACAGTTATTGATAATTGGATTCTTACTCGCAACGAAAATTACTTTTGTAGAATTTCATGCTTTTGCATGATGAATGTACCAAAGAAATATCCTCATGAAATTAATTCGTCGTAACTTTAAAGTTTATATAATTTTTTTCTACAAAAAATCTCATGTGAACTTTTCGAATATAAAAAAAAAAAAAACTTGTATTACGCAATGTTCTTAAATCGAATTATAAAATGTACATCAGATCGATGTGCAGATTTATTGCAACGAAAAGAATTGAATTCAGATGATGCTCGACAGTTCATAAATTTACAAGGCTTATCAATCTCCAAAGGTTCTTGTATCTGGACGGTGTATATGAATTTTTCACACGAATGAACCACCATTGTGATGAAGAGCCGATTTAATTTCGATTACGTATCACCAAACTTCGTAATCGAAGCGATACATTGTACAACATACATCCAACATAAAGGGGGAGGATATGAGGAAGATACATCTCCTTCCCTACCAGAGATATCCGTTGGGAGCAAGCTGGTTGCCCAGAACGATATTGAGCAACTCCGGGCTATCTCCGTTTTGCATTAGTCGAGGTTTCGAGCCACCTATCGTATGTGCTCGTATGCAATTCTATAGGGTACACTATTATCACCATCCACCCACGAATCATCGATCATTGAGCCCTTTGGAGAACACGCTGTCAAAATGATCGGTCGATCGCTCAGGCGTACCTGGTCGTCCCATATACAATTGCTGTATCATCTAACATACTATACACCAAGTCGTAAACCATGTATACTCGACATACCTAACAAACTAGAAAATAGACAGGGCAAATTGGTCAATGCTCCTAGCACCATCACGAATTACACCTCGGTTCAATCAGTACATTTAACACTTACCATATTTATGGTTCCTATGGTTGTTCAGATTAATGTCATTATCAAGTGAAAAAAAAATATACATATATATTTTTTTCGATATTTTTATTCTAATCTTTTAGATTATTGTTTAAATTTATTTGTTGATATTTCGTTTTCTTTTTGCATCTACACCTTCCATTTTTATCCACGATCCCAAATTGGTGAATTAGAGTGTTGGAAACACACATTTCATGCACTTAGTGCCCGAAGTTTTAATATCGTTTGGTATTGCAACAGAACTGTTTTGATTATTTAATAAAATAAAAAGACGGTAAACCAAAATGTTTTGTGGAATTCTAAATTTCACTGAATAGTACGAGATCTGAAGAGACTAAAAAGACTAAAAAAAAAAATACTCTGTTTTCCCGCATCGCTATTTCTATCGGAAGAGATACGAGTTCATTATCGCGTTTATGGTGAAACCAGCAAACGTAATAATGAACTGTATCAACGTTGTGGATTTTGGTATAAACCATTTCTGTATGGAAGTATCTAGATTCCATTTTTCCATTTTTGGATGGAACTGTCCAGATTTCATTTTAATTCGTCACATAAATATAAATACCTTCAGTGTATAAATATAAAAAAATGTTTAAAATCTCGGCTGATTTGCCGAAATGCGCGATTTTCCCGAAAAAGTAGCAATTATGTAATGTAAATTGAATTGATGTCGGTTTAAATTCTGAATTTATATTCTTCGCATTTGACATTATGATTTATATTATGATTATTTATTATTATGACTTATATTGATTTTTCAGGGTGCAAGCAGTGGAGAACTGCATAAAAAAAAAATTATATCCACCGGTTTGCCAGAGGCCAAGTGGGTTAAATCTGAATCCTGAAGTTTTTTCTATTCAACAATAAAGCTGGCGTTGGCTGTATGCGTATGAGTATGAGAGAAGGAAAAAACTAAAGTTTGCGAGACACTGCCAGCACAGTGTATAAAGTAGGGAAGGTCGGCGTTCTTTTGAGACTCTTCTAACTTGGTGTGCTCGAATGTTTTCTGGGTTCGTAGACTTCCCAATGCCGGAAGCGACCAAGCGACTTGACTAGGGGCCACAACTGGAGGGGGTTAAAAGCAGCGAAGGCGTCGAGGTTATAGCAGGATCTTTGGAGAGAAAAGGCTCGGTAGGAGGTCTAACTCTCAACCCTTCGTAACACTTCGTAGTGTTGAAGAAACGTGGAAGCTCCCCGCGTGCAGCGAAGACCTCCAAACGGAAGAGGAAGAGGAAACGGAAGAGGAAGAGGAGTCACGGCTCGGCTATAAATACGGCGCGCCACCTGCAGCTAACGTCCACCTAGGAAAGCAGACTAAGGCTCAAAAGAGAGAAACAGAAATAAAGAGAGAGAGAGAGAGAGAGAGAGAGAGAGGGAGACATACGGAAAGGAAGCGAGGTTTCTTGCGACCTAACAAGAGGTGCAGAGCCCTTTCACACACTACATGGTGGGAGATACGCCGACATGCAAGGCTTGCCGGCGAGTCAACGGATAGACGAGAGACCTCAGGCAGGGTTAGGCGTTTACATCGTCCACCTAATTCCGTAGCTTCACTACATCGCCAGCTTTCTCGTGTCCGTATTACAACATCGGGGTTTGAAAATCCTATGGATCCTGATCGCATACAGTCCAATCTCGCATCAGTGTCCTTTCAATCCCCGTCAAGTATTTTTCTTACGAATAATTATAATACAATAATAATAATAATGAGAAAATCGAATTATTGAAGTAATCTAGGACAGATGGTACATTAGACTGCGTCCGGAGCAGATTCGTTTGTTCGTTATAGATCGTTAACGATGTATAGAACATTATTTGAACATGAATTTTAATAGGAATTAACTTAGTATTGGTATTTCGTAGTTTGATCTCAATCTGTCTTGAAGCTTCTCTTTTGTGAATTATTGAGAACTCTGAATTATTACTTTTCAATATCTTTTTAACATGTTCTTTTCTCTTTTGAATCTTTTAGTTATCAAATTCCGGTATACTTTTTATTGTTGTGGTTTTTTTTTAACTACTTCAACATTATGTTGACATTCATGAAGGGAATAAGTCATTTCTGAGGAACATTACTACAGAGAAAATCCTCCATGAAAGCCTTCATAACTCTCGCGTAAGCGAAGGGTTGACTGGTGACTTGACCCTTCCAAACCCTGTTTGCAGACGAGGACATTTCACGTGTACTTTATACAGGAATCAACTCTCTCTCTCTCGCTTTCCTTCTCACTTTGTATTATGTACACATGGATTCTTTCTGAATGTATATACCTGTGCATTCGACTCGAGGTTAAATGCACATGAATATATAAACCAGAAACCTGTTCATGGTCAGATGTGTACGGAGCCAACATCACATTCCGACCCTCGGTCAGATGACTCTCTCACTTCTCCTATTTCTACATTACGTGGGTCTACGTGCTGGTTCGAGATATTTGCGGAGGTGTGCGTGAGAGACTATAAAGTTTCTTATGCGGGCGTCTTTTTCTCTCATGTATCGTCAAAAGTCAAAATGTCTTTTTGGAGCCTTTTCAAAGACGTATAACGGACCAAAATGAAACACAGGATTATCTTATCCTGATATCCCAAATCGTTTTTCTGACGAATTTTTAAATAACTGGAAATGCATTTTCTTCGAAATCATATTAGAGATAAACTTCGAATATCCTTGTATAGTCCACGAAAATTACTTGTCAACGTGTTTTATGGAGAAAATAAAACGCTATACAGTAGGATTTTGTCACAGGACGGATTTTAAACTATAGCTCTCGACATATCCGTCACGGACTGAATTTCATGTTAATATTACAGAAAAACGTCCCATTAATAAGCAGCTCTTTTTTAAGGAGATTTATTTCGCGACCACCATATTCGTTGCGATGTCACAACAAACGAAACCAAATGTTAAGTAATGAAATATATAATAAAAACAAACAAACTGTACACATTACGGATTACAGCAAACGGACAGGGAATAAAAGTGCGAGAGGAAATAAATAATAAATAAATATATTTTTTCATTTTAACCCGGGTGTTGAAAACAAAACGCAAAATGGGAGATCGTGAAAAAGACAGAAAATAAATGTGGTTGTGGTGGTCTCCCGGTAGTGGTCTCTTGCATTGACTCTCGTAGGTTGTACCTCGGGAAAGGGTAGTTTACGGTGGTCGTGTTAATTAAACAAAAAAGCTTGCATATATACGAAGCTAATTAAAGGAGTGGACTTCCTCTGTCTTTCTGTGCCATTCTCTCGGGCTGGTTGAAAATAAATTGGGGGTCAGAGGTTTGGCTTGAAAATAAATATTTCCGCTCAGCGGCACGTTAAAACTTTTTTTTTTTAATTTGACCTACTGGCATCTTAACGTTTGATGTTCTCAGTCAAAAAAACAAGATTAGTACAATTAAAAAGAAAAACATTATCAAGACCCAGTGATACGATTTTCAAACGATCTGGGAAATAATTTTTTTAAATTACCGGCCTAAAAATAGAGCTAACCTGAGTACGCTTTCACGTGTATGTCATGGTCCTTGGCACACGACGATTTTACTGGAGCTGCTAGTTCTCTAAAGGAGAATATCGAGGGACGTTAATTTACGATCGGAGAATAGCCAAACAAGTAAATCGATACTTTCGTTAGGTGATTAGGCGGATGTAGTGGAAACCGCCGTTGGTTAGCCGCGGGTTAGTGAAACTTCACTACCGCTTTCTCTTTCTCTCTGTTTCACTCATGATCTCCAGATAATAGCAGAGAGAATGTTCTCGTCTGCGAAAGTGAAACACTTTGACTCGTGGACCGAATTTTTTTAAGTTTTCTGCATGAAATGTGCTTAAAAGTGAAAACCCGATCTTGTTGGAAATGCAAATATTTT
This sequence comes from Campoletis raptor, assembly GCA_948107755.1. Classification (NCBI taxonomy): domain Eukaryota; kingdom Metazoa; phylum Arthropoda; class Insecta; order Hymenoptera; family Ichneumonidae; genus Campoletis; species Campoletis raptor. The sequence goes on along the minus strand of OX403622.1, from coordinate 29,202,930 downwards.
GTTCAATACGCCAACAAAGTTATTTTCTAAAATTAACCGAATGATTGTCATCCAACAGTATATTTGATGATACAACAAAATATTTGCATTTCCAACAAAATCGGGTTTTCAGTGAAAATCTCAAGAAAATAAACGTGAGAAATGAGGAACAAATGGTGACGAATAAAATTAATGATGCATGAAACTGAATATTTGTCGATTTTTCAGTGAGTTTCAAAACTCGATAAAAAAATACTCTATAAAAGAACTTAATTTCACGGAGAGAATAATCCTGAAAAAAAATATAGTTCACAAGATACTAAAATTTGTTCTCTCTCTCCACTTTGAGTGGAGAGCGTATTACTTCACACGTGTCGGAGACATCACACTCAAAATAGAAAAAAAATATGACCGCTGAATTTCATCTACAAGAGGGATAAAAGAGAGAAGAAAAAAAAATAAGAATCGCCTGAATCCAACTAGAAAACTCGACGAAAATAGCAGTCAGGTCAACTTCCGCGGTGGCATGTGGTGAGCCGGAGAATGAGGAGGAGAAAGGGCGTGAGAGAAGCGCGTGGGTGCAACCATGCGAGTTGTAGAATCGCCAGACAGAAATCGTGTGCGCTTTCTTCGTCTCTCGCGTGTTCTCTCTCTTTCTCTCCCTCCATCATTCCTCAGTTCCACATGTGTGATGCTGTGACTGCTGTTGCCCGCAACAAGCTCTTTTGCTCGGCGCGTTTGCTTCGCCGGACCAGCACAGATTCGAACTACTTCGGGATATGCCTCCTCCTTCACTTCCCTCTCGCCTTTTCTTCATCCCGTTCATTCTCTGTTTCCCGCAAGTGTTTGCTCAACTAGTACAATACTGTAGCCTTTTCTCTACTATTTATATACTTATACATATAGAGGTTTATTTTTGCTCCAACAATCGCTACTGAAAGGTTAAAAGTCCAACTATTGAACGACAAAGTAAAATAAATGTTAAAACCTTTTGCTAAATTTCAAACAATAAAATAACCAAAAAGAAATCATTTAAGATAGAACTTTAAAGTTTTATATAGATCATCATCAATGATTCTTAATTAACAGTGACATTAATACTATTGGTATTTGTTTGAACGAAAAAACAAACTATAAAACTACATTTACAGATTTTAGTGTATAAAGTTCTGACAAATAGCTGCCGCCACCACATCATTTTGAAATAGTGACAAATTTTTGTGTTTTTCGTCTGACATATCTGAAAAGTACAACAAACGTATTGTGTTGGTTCGTTTATTTGCTTCGATCATATATTTTCGCTTATAATGATATTTGCAATGCAGGCACATTGGAAACCATCTTGATAACTGATATATATGAAAGGAATTTCTGTGTAAGCTGACACCCTATGATTTGGTTATGCTTGATGGGATCCAGATTGTCAGGTTAAGAGTATGACAAGATGTTTCACATGCATGTTCTAGAAATATGTTGGTATCAATGTATATATCACTTTGCATATATATATATATGTATATATATGTATAAAGATCCAGATGCAAATGAAAAGTGACTAGTGATTGACAGCAGCATCCAAGAAGAATTGCACGGGACTGAATCGGAAAAAAGGATTTGCTGTATATGGGTGACGAACTTACACCGTTAGAACGTATCTGTACATACATGTTTATTAATACGCACATACACAGAAAACACGCTCACAATGGAAACGAAACACATGCAAAGGTTCTTCTATCTGTCGCCTGAGTGAGTTATGACCTGGAGCGTACGAATATATACTATTTCGGTCGATTCAGGCGAGTCGAGCTTTTTTCCTCCCTCTCACTGTTCTGCGTCTCACTCTATTTGCCTTTTTTACTCTTTCGCTCTTTCCACCACCTCCAACATCTTCAAACATTGCTTTCCTCCTACTTCGCCCTCTACTCATCGCTTTTCGACTAGAAACAGTTCCACACTAGTGTCTTCGTGATACTCTTCTGAAGAAGCAACAAACTATTTTAAAACGTCTGTGGATATCAAGATTGTGAATTTTAGAAAAATAATAACTTCAACTATGAATTTTCACGAATTTCGATAAGTCGCTCAATGGATTCTGATGCCGGATAATAAAAAACGTAATAGTGATAATGCGAATAATTCGTATGAAGAATGAGTGATAATCGATGAAAAAATAAATAATCGATGCTATATTTATTATCGTGGAAATAGTGTGAAATGGTGAAAATATTAAAACGTTGTTTTATTGATACAACGATACCCAAGTATAACCAACGTCGATGCATTAGTTCAACGAGGTGACAAAAAAAAGGTCCGAATTATCGGTTCGTCAAATTTTTAGTGAGTACGTTTGGATTATCAGTGAACAAACACGATTGCATATCGTACACAATATATTCTGCTGAAAACAGCTTTTTTCTTTCTCGGTTAATTAGCAATCCAGGGCGAATATCAATTTATCGGAAAATTTAGAAAAATCCAATAGCACAATCCCTGGAAGCATTGCATATTCGAAAACCCACTGCCGCAAACTGTCCGACACTTTGAAACATGTCTATCAAAATGATCTCTGACAATAAATTGAAAAAACTATAATTGATGGAATGATTACTAAAAACCTAAATATGTGCTACATTTGGCATGAAAAAAATGGTTCGAACAAAAAACTTGCTCTTCTGCTCTCGAGCAATTGTCACTGTGTTTAAATTCATCTATAAATCTTAATAAATTACGCAATTTGACGCATTTCATTAACCGTTCGTCAATACTCGTCGTTGACATTTAATCGTTTAATCGTAAATTTTATCATGAATGGTTGAAAGCTTCAAAATATGATGGTTTTGATATAAAGAAGTTTCCTGTATCACGATATTGCTGTGTATAAATTATCGTTTGTAATAAGCGACGCGGAAATATTGAAAATACAAAAAGAAGGAGGGAGAGAGCGACAAAGAGAGATAGAGAAGGGAAGAACTAGACGTAACCGAATATACACAAAGATTGTATATTTGTATTAGTCCACATACGTAGAAAGGACCAAACTTTTGTGTCTCGCTTCCTTTTTTATATCCATAACATGGATAAAATTCTGGCTGATACCGCAATTGGACGTTCACACAGAGGTGTGAATTCGATGCCCGAGGCGACATTTGCGGTTTCGTATTTAAATATTATTGGCATTTCTCGATCGAAGCGTTCATTCGACAATTAAAAATCTACGTGATCCGGCGTTGAAAGAAAGAACTCGATTGAAATATAAATTTCGTTGATTTTATTTAAATCCGTGATATTTTTATGCACACACTATTTATCCTTCATTTCCAACCAACGGGTGTAAAGTTTTTCGAGGTATTGAAGCAAGAGTTAGTAAAACTGAGGAGACGTGCTACTGCTTTGAATTCGATCGATGATGTACGAGAAAGAGAGAGAGAGAGAGAAAAAAAGAGAGAAAAGTACGTGGCTGAAAGGTATATGTGATGAAGAAAAAGTTCCTCGAGGCATACGGTCGATTAATTATTAATATGCCGGTGCGTTTGACTCGATGAAAGATTTAGAGGCACGATTTATCACGAGGCCTATAACAGATGTTTTCAAACTATTTGACTTCGTCTCAAATAGCTGAAATCTTTGTTCAGATTTGAAGAATATTTTTGTCTGCAAAAAATAAAACAAAAATTAATAGTAATTGATGTAATTACTTGAACGATCCGGGGGTGTGATTGCGGAAGTCGAATGACACATCCTTGTTATTAGATTGTCATTGGAAGATATGTCTCATCATTTCGATGAAGAAACCTCAATCCAAGTACAAGCGACAAAATCGAGCTGCTGGGATAAATTTTACTCGTGCGATCATTCATTTTTACTTATTAACTTAAGAATGTTGAGTTCAAAATCGGAAATAATGAAACTTATTAATGTTAATTTGTCAATATCGAGCTTTTTAATGGTCGTGAAATTTTAACACGACCTCTTAAATATTTCATATAAAAGCATATGAAATATTCACAATTCTATCATCATGATTTCCACATTCTTAAGGGTTTTGAAATCGCGAATGATGATGAAATTCTAAAAATCTTGTAGATCTTCATATAAAATATTCAAGACGTTGTGTTAAAATTGCACGACGATCAAAAAGCTCGTTGTTGAAAAATTAAGATTTTGTAAAGAACAATTTGTTTGACAAATGAAAAATATATTCACAATAAACTTTGTCGTATTTCTTCCATTTCCAGTACATTGTAAATATTTGACAATTAAGAGGTGAAAAAAAATGATCGCTAAGTTGTGTCAGTTTCCATAAGACTGCATGTTCTTTGTTAACGTAAATTGTTCGATAACGACATTCTTAATCGTCGTGAATTTTTCACATGACCTCTTAAATATTTCATATAAAAGCACGACAAATTTCCAGAGTTCTATAATCATTTCTAATTTTGGACTCAATATCCTTGAGCAGATGACACTTCGACTGCTTTATGAAAATACTTCGATCAACAGTTTAAATTGCGAATTCTTTTGTTGTTGCAGGCGGGAAACAACTACAAGTCTCCCGAGGATTCACCACACTCCGAGTACAAATTGAGGTAAGACAAACTGTTTTGAAAAGGCTAATCATTTATGTATTTAAATGTAAATATTGTACAAACTTTATTGAATTTAATCATAAAAATAAACCACTGGGGTATATCTCGTGCTTTGAGCCATAATAATGCGAATTACAAGTGCACCGTAATAATAATAACAATAATAATAGAATAATACATCCTTAATATTCGCACACAACAGCTTGAAGCTATTCCTTCATGGACACCTAGATGTATAAACTGTATGGATGGCCGAATGAAGAATTTAAGGGTGAAGCAATTGCCACGTATCTCTTGCAAGCAGCTGTCATTCCCAGGCAAGCGTGAGCATTTTCAAAGATCGATTTTCCGTCATATCTCCAACTCTCTCCCTATAGTGAAGAACATTTCTAGTTATTTGTAATTTATACTCGAATTTGGCCAAAACGTTCACAAATTATCATACAAAATATAAAATTAACACACGAAAATGAAGTATCAATGTTCCGAGTACAATTTAAAAAATGAAAAAAAATCTCGTGAAAATATTCACGAGAGTATTTTGTATTTTTAGTTCTGACTCAATTAGCTGCTATGTGCAGATCTCATATCCACAAACCATTCGGTTTACATTCCGTTGGCCCTATCGAAGCGGTATAACAAACCATTACATACAGCCATAAAGCTCCTGGAATCTTACATATCGTAAAGTATATCGTTTATAAGCACACGCACATTCCAGAACTTTTACCCCCGTCTATACGTTATTTCTCGAGTTCTTCGCAACTCAATTCAGTTAATAAAGGAATTTTCATAATTTTTATTGCATACTTCTACAGTTGTTTCTTACACTGTTTGTTAATTTTTTTACACAGATTCGATGAGAGTGAGAAAAATATGAAGGCTCAAGCGTCGGGAATTAATTGCATTATGGATTTGATAACGTTCCAATAACACGATCTTTGCCCCAGTGGTCGAAAAATACGGATAATTTTTTTATCATTTTTTTTAAACTTTTCTACTTTATATGCCCAAGCCTCAATTTATACACCGAGTTTTTATTCCCCCTCCGTCACATTGCTCGCGTACTCTTAACTTACGAGAGAAGAGTGAGAGGTCTTCTTTTCACGTTCGACCTCCGTGAAAATCCACGAGTATACCGAAAATCCGTTTCACGAACGTGCTGGATTGAAAGAAAATACGAGCGCGTTATTTCAGGCATCCGGCATCAGTGTTAGCCCGCGAATTTTCCAGTCGAGAGTTACGAAAGCAAAGCATCTCGCCCCTTCACCATTTTTACCTCTCACCGTGTCAAAGCACCGTCTCTCTTCAGTTTCTTTAATCGACCCACTAGCGCCATCGTGTTCTCTGTTTTTTCTATTTCTTTCACTGTTTATGCTTGTGAAATACGGATTCATGCACCGTGTTGGAAAGAAACGTCGATAAGATACGCGTTTTACAGAAGACAGTTAGTGATTGATTTTCGTGTGTATTTTTATGTGAACTGAAATAGTCCATGAAGTCCATGAAGAAATCAAACGAGTTCTCAATTTTTTGGATCACATTCAATGAACAACGTGATAAAATACTGAAACTTATTTCGCTACAATATTCACTGAAATATAAAAAACATCCAAATGAATTACTCTTTAATAATTAAACATCGACTGCTTCCATAAATTCCATGAATTATTTTTAACCAAGAACTCAATTTTCACTACATATGGTTAATCATTGTCACCGATGCAAATGATGAAAATCAATCTATTCTGATGGAGCATTAAATATTTACAGGCCTCTTTGCAAAAATGATAGTGCCATTATCCGAATGGATTAATGTATTCGAATTTGATGTGAAATCGAGCACAATAAGCACGAAAATAGACCAAACGGCTCTCGTGAAATTATATAGTTAGAGAAAAAGGAAAAGAAAGAAAGTGCGAAAGCAGGGAGGAAGAGAAAAAAGGGGAACAATGAGAGCGAGAGAGAGTGCATAGACATAGATAAATATACAAATATACTATAAAACATATAAAGAGGCTTTCACACGGCTCATGCACTAATGCTTCCTGCTCTGTTGGTTGTGTCTGTGATACGAAACGTGTTACTATATATTGTTCCAACAAGTATCCGCGAGACGTTTACCAAACCGAATTTAATTCGCGTGTCGTCTTGTGGCACGAAGCCAAGATAAGCTTGAGCGAGCTTCTCGGTGTTGCACGCAAAGCATTTTCCTCCTGAATTAAAGTCAACTTTTTGCAAAAACGAAAAGAAGTGAGAATGAAAAAAAAAGATGCGCACCATACCAAGGATCACAGAAGCCACAACTTGTGATTCACTAGGAAACCGAGTCCCATTTGTCGTCTTTTATAAAAAATAAAAAATAAACTATGGAGCCATACCCATCGGACTTCAAATTCGGGACAACCACATTCGATGCTGTGTATCAAGGTTTCGCTCTCTCATATTATTTCCTAATGAAATGATTAGCTATATTGTGATGACAAAAAGTTCATGGTATTGATTAATCACAACACCATGAGGCAGTAGCTGATAAAACTAACATTAAGCTAATTCATCGATAGTCTTCCCACTGAGCCTAAAATCTGCACAATTTGTTGCGTCAATATTAACACAAAACTTTGTTTTAGGACTACGTAGTGGTCCTGTCCTCAGAAAACAACGTGGGTTTTTCATTTTTTTTTCAAATATCAAGTATATCCGCCGATAACATTGCGTGCATCTGCTTTTTGGCAACACTCATACATCTTATAGATCACCTTAAACTGTATTTTAATGGACTACAGATTTCGATGTGACTGTTTATGCGTGTGCAGACGATACAAACAAAGCCTGTGACGTGTCAAAACCCATTTCCACGGTGCTACCAATGCGACAGTTTTCCGATTCATCGTGTCTGTGATCACGTCATTTTTGTATGACTAGAACACGAATCTGTCAGTTTTTATGGTTCATAATAAGTTTGAATGATGTTTTGATATCACGAAATGCGAAAAACTTTTAAAAACTTAACGTACCTTTAAAATCTACTCTTTTTCATTCCAATTCAGTAGGTGATCAAATTTATGGGCTAGACAAGTACTCTGTGAATTTACAATCAAATAATAAGCTCTACTATCTGCAAATATCCAAGGAATTTCATTAAAACAATAAAATCTGACGAGATTTTGATATAGGGGAGACCGGGGTAAAACGGGTCAGATAAAACGCACGTAAGAAAATATTGTACTTTTTAGGAGTTTAACAAGCTTTGTCTGTTTCTTACCGCTTACAACCAAGGAATGTATCCGGAGAAAAGAATGTTCAAAAAAAAAAAATTGAGGCGAAATGGGGTACTCTCAAAAAATAAAAATAAAAATTTCACATAATTTTAATGTTTTTATAAAACAGTAATCACTATGCTAAATTAATGTTTTAAAATGGTTCATATTCATATTAAACCCTGTGGTTCAAACCCACAGACACAATTTAAAAAGCATGGACGTTATTTAGTATCTATTCTAGGTACATCCAAATAATTTGTAATTTAATATTCATTACAAATTGCGTGGATACCTGGAAAGGATACATGTGATTATGTCCTTTGACGACGATATTGGGAAAGTTCGTAGTAATAGTACTTATTTAATGCAAAAGTTAGTATTTCCTCTTTTTCGTCGATTTTCGTATCATCACATAAAATTAGGTCCCATCAAAAGCCAGGTGGAACAAAAAATGGGTTAAAGATGTAACGCCGTTAATTACGATCCTGAGAACCAAGGTTCAACGCTTCACTATCAATTGAATTCAAATTTTGTTTCTCTATGCTTCTAATTTAACAACTTATTTTGTGTTTTTGAAATAATGTATAAAAAATTATGAAATTTTGAAAAAGGTTCGAAATTTCATTTTCATTCTTAAAATAAAATAAAAGAGGAGCAAAGAAAAATGCATTGTTATAACAATCCGCCCCGAGGCTTGACGTTAACTTGATTGAGGTTTCACCCATTTTGCCCCGGTCTCTCCTTCTCATATTTCAATTCCAACTGGATAAAAACTGCGTTTCTTGATGTCATATCCGGTTTTTTCAACAAAATAAATTTAATGCGAACTCTATCAATTGTGGAAAAAAAAAATCAAACACGTAACCTGATTCATTAACGTTATGCATGATAATGAAAAATCCAAAAGTTTCAAGTATAATTGGGACAACAATTTCAATTGTTTATTGCGGGAATGTGAAGTCTGAACGATCGAAGAAAAAATAGACATTTCATAGACAAAATCATTCTAGAACATGCGACGTAGTTATTTGTATTTAAAAAAGTGTAGTGACTATTGTCAATCATTTATGAATAAGAGAAAAAAAGAGATTGTCGATCTTGTCGTTTTTTTGAACTTCTATATCTGCGAGCGTTTTAACGCGTAACTTTTGAAAGGCTGTCGACTGATATATTCATTTTTTTTCCTTCTCTTGTCGTCGCACTTTCGAACGGGCACCACGAGCAGGGCTCGCCCCTGGTACTCGAAAAGTTTTCGAATAAACTTTGCCCTCTCTCCCTTTCCCTCTCTCTCTCTCTCTCTCTCTCTCTGTCTTTATCTTTCTGTCGCTCTATCTTTGTCTGGCTATACAGATATAAAACAAAGAAAGGAGTTTACACGTTGAATATGACGTGAAGGTAGGACGAGAGATGTGCAACGGTTTTCGCCGTGGCGCTACATAAAATATGGATTATTCTGGCAGCAGTCATTTGCATTTGGAAAATAAGCCGACAAGTTTGAAGCTTGGGAAAAGGTGGTAAAAACGGTTAGATTTCCGTGTGTTACTGTGTTAGCTTAGTGACATTAATGGATAGAAGAGATTTTGTGACAACGGCAAAAGACATTTGCAAAAAAAAATCATTCCCTAAAAGCCAACTTTAATGCTTCGATTTACAAAGTAATAAAATATCTTTAAAGTTTCAATACATCATTCAAAATTCATGCAGTTCTTATATTCATTTGTTGTTTTAGTTCGTTTCCAATGTCCATCAAATCGAAATTAGAAAATTCATGTCGTGAGATATGGAACGAATTATAGATTATTATAAATTAAAAAACTCGTTGTTAATTGGGTAATAAATGTACAATGTGAAATACCAAAGTGCATGAATAATCAATTATGGAAAACGAAGGACGGCATTTGCTATGTTACTCTTCATCAAATATTTCATTGCATTCTCTTTACTGTAATTAAATATTCACATGGTGTATTCGTGTAAACTTGTCTGTATCGACATAACTATCTGTTATGACCTGGCATTCGAAACAATTGAGCGATTGCTATGACAACGATTCGAGACGGAAAAAAAACGTAAATTGCAACGTAAATTTTATGTTAGATTCTTGATTTCATTATAATTGAGCTCAAAATACGATGATCAATAGTTTATATTAAAGTTTATTTCTCACCTACCAGCCTGGTTCTAGAATCCGGAACATTTTGTACTTCACTTTCGTTTGCATACGCATACAAGCTCGGCTGTTGAGTTTGCTTGAGTAACATGCGATGAGAAGACCGTATACACGCTTTCTAACGTCGATTTTCCTATGTAGACCCACTCAATAACGCACTGAATGTCGTTGAATTTCATTGTCTGGCAGGAAAAATAGAGTACATGGTCGACAAGTGGCCGTTATAGAGAAAGAGAGATGAAGAGAGGCAAAGAAAAGGAGCTCCTCACGAAAGTGGCTTCATGGGAGAAAACTGCCGGTACCATGTGTCGCGTCATTACAATTCCCATGCAAATCGAATGAACCAATCACAAGTCCCAGCGAGGGACTCGTTCGACCTCTCTGACATCTCTTACCCTCTCGATGTCTTTCTTTCTCTAACTTCATTTGAACTCTATTCTCTCTTTTTCTCTCTGTTCACTTTCTCACCCTCATCTCTTATTTCTTTCTACCCTTCGTCGACGTTTCTTTATTTCACCATTCCTTTTTCTTCCTTTACATTGACCTCCCATTTATTATTTCACCATTTTGACCTTTTCTTGTATGACTCTTTTGTATATTCGGACGATTAAAATTCATGGGGCTGTGTAATCAAAACACCTCGCCTTATTTTTTACGGTTCTATTAGCTGTGATCAAATTTTAATCTTATATTTTTCCCTTCATCGGAAATCATCATAGCAAACGTAGTTATATTATTGACGTAAATATTGAATAAATATTTCTGAAGGTCATATTTCAAATAATTGATTTGCTTCCGCTTTCCGATTGCGCAACTGGTGGAACTGCTTTGAGCAGCAGAGACTACATTTAGATGAGTGACCGTTTAGCGATGCTGCCCCTCTCGCATCGATCACTGAACCAAAGACAATTTTTTTGTTTACGTTGCTCACAGGAACTGGAAAATTTGTAAATCACAGTGACACTGGGGTAGAAGTTACATACACAAGATTACGATTGTCTTTGCAAAAAAGAATTAAAAAATCATTTCCCAATCGTGACAGAGATGATCATATTCTTTAGGATCAGATTCGTCGTATTCGATTGGATATTCTACGCATAAATTATTGAACATATAATGTGAGGAAAAAAAAATATGGTTTTTGGTTGGTCCACATTTTGGAAGCTCTGGAGACGTTTCAAGGGAATTCAAAATATCTATTTTTTCATTTTCGTATTATCGGCAGAAATACGATATCATCGTCCAATTCACAGCAAATAAAGGTAGTTGATCCCTATTTTTCTTGGATCTCATACCTGATGCTATTTTTCATCGACACTATATTTTCAAACAAGTTTCTGACTCGTGCGAAGATAAGATGGAGCACACGACGGATTGAGGTCTCAATTCTCGTTGAGAAAAGTATGCGTTGCTAGTTCCGTTGGGAATATAGGAAAAAGTATTTCTATTCCCGGAATATAAATGATCGTGTCCCAATAGGAACGGGAATATAAATCCATGTATGTCTGTTTTTTCTTCCTTGCAATGATCGTTCTCGAATTAGGTTGATAGAAACAACAAAAAAAGCATCTTTTTTCGCACTCAACTACTTTGAAACTTGGTTCGGTCCAGATACTAAAATTTCATGAAGGAAGAGGTCAAAAAATAACTTTTACATCTGCCTCACGGAATTCTTTTAATTTTACGTTTGAATAACGTGCGAAATGTAATTTTTTTTAATCATCAAAATAATCTGCTTTGAATATATTTAATGTGTGTATTTAGTCAAGTCAGTGTCCCGACTTTTCGACTATTTTTTTTACTACTATTGGCATTTGTTACTCTAAATGTTCGTATTTCTCCGAAAAACTGTAGAATAAGCAGTAAACTAAAAAAAAAATGAACTGTTAAAAACATGAAATAATCAAAGCCAAGGAGTTTATAAAAAAAAACATCGATGTTTGGGAGATACTCAATAACTCAACTGTGATTAAAACGAATATTCAACCGCATCAATATGATGTTTACCGGATATCATTATTAGTTGGTTCATTGGAGTCTCTGAAAGACACGATTGCATTCATTCGTATCGATTATTCGTTTTATCACCAGCATCATTTTATACCGCATCGTTTTTTAAACCTTATTTCACTGCAACCCTCATATAAACTGTTTAATGTTCTGTGAAAGAGAGTTCTCTAAACACGAAAAAAAAAAAAAAATTCTATACAGGATTCAACAACTGCTCGCATTTGCATTCGAAAAATACTATACATTGAAAAGTTAAAGAGGGCCATGTATTGAGAAAAACGATGTCTATAGAAGCCATCCCGTACTGATGCCACGGCATACAATTTGTAATATCGTTTCACTTCGTTTGGATTTGTTTGGAGTCAAATATTTTCATTCTTAATGTAAATATTTATTCCTCAAAACTTTTTCACATATTCTTTAAAGTATTCAGCTATCGTTCTCGTATTAAAATCAAAGATAATCGAGTCCTTATCAAAGTTCAAAGAAGTTCCTTTAAATTCAACGAAGAGTACGATGATATTTAATCCTCTTGTCAAACAAACCGAAGTGATTGTCTGTCTCAAGTGGTAATAGCAGTGGCAGTTACGTGAAAAGTCTTCGGCGATTAATTACAACAATGCGAAGAGGTGGCCATAAAAATAATCCTGTTGTCAGGGAGAGAAAAAATGAGCAGTAACTCATGGTGGAACAGGAAAAAAATGAATGATCATTCGGGTAATTTCCTCGAATGCTACGTCAACAGGAGTTATTGCTAATTACTTTTTAGCGTGCAGCTTCGGAGAACGAAACAGAAAAATATATGGAGAATAAAACAAATAAGCTGAACATCTAGAATTCAAGTGATTTTCCTGATCAAACATGCGTCAATAAAATCACACCTTTCATTAGTCGATTAAACGTTGTTTTCCTTTGTACTTTTCACTTTGAAAAAGTGCATAACTATGATGAAAATGGACGCAAAATAATATGTTGTGAAAAAAACTCATTGACGCCAGTCTCGGAGGTTCTGACTTACAATAAAGTCAGGTCCAAAATGATAGAAACGAAAAATCGCTTTTTTATGTCATAAACGAACAAAAAAATCGTTTTTAGCTCATTTTCTCAGCTCCTAAGTGGCACTTGTTGCATTCAAGATGGCGAAATGGTTAAATTTTTAGAAAAATCAGAAAACAATCATCGATTTTCACTTATTTTGCATGGACTAGACTGCTTTCAACCCTAATCTCGCAAGAAAATGTGGAATAGATGTTGTTCGTTGCTATATATATGTACATTATGAACAGCTTGTGGTGAATCTCATCCCGTTTCTCGTTTACCTCACTCATATATGCACCGCAAGTGTCTTGCACGGGCCAGTAGTCATCTAGCTCTGCTCTCCCGAGGGCATACGCATTATCATCTCCGGAGCATTAGCTCATACTTCTCCGGCTCTCGCGTTATCTGCGAATCCCATCCTATCCTCATACGCTACTTCGAAGGTATACCTCGAGATCTCTAACGGACTAACAATACGAGAGCAGCTGCATTATGGATATGATTTCTGTAGAAAGTGCAACCGACATTGTAAGCCAACCGAAAGATATATCTTTACCCCTGGCTCATCTCAGCCCAGCGGTTGTTCTTTCAGTAAAATAATAGACCGTGACATTGTACAAATGAATAGCGATTACATATTAAAGAGATGAATAAATATGTATTTTGGAAACATCGAATGATAATACAATGGTCTAGTTGTTTTCACATAACAACAAGGTTCAAAGGTTTTTCAACAGGTTATCTTACAGAAAAGTCATTGAAATTATAATGCATCCTCTCATCGAGACTCGCCAAAGTAACCATTAAATTTTGAATACGTTCAAATTGCGTCGTAAACTGTTAATTATGTGATTTTTGATGAATCCAATATGTGCTTCGACTCTAAAACTTACATTACAACTGTAGTAACGACTTTGTAAATATTACTAAGCGTTCGCAGTAAATTTATGAAGTAAACAAAAATAAAATCAAGTGACATCGATCAACGGGGTGCTTTTGAGATCACAATCGACTTAGGAAATTCAGTTTAACGTTGATAAAAAACAAATGTAACTAAATGATGTAAGAATTCGTGAGAAGTTAGTTCGAGGTTTGTCAATCGTAAATGTGAGTACTCCGAGTGTTGGTCGTAAAGTTGAAGAACGGAAAAGCCAAGAAAAAAAGGTGTACATCGGTCGAGTAAGGAGAGAAAAAGTACTAAAGTAGGGACGAAAAGAAATAAAAATACTGTTAGGTTCTCGGTGGATGTGCTCTTGTGTATAGCAATGTTTTTATCCGCCTCTATATGTAAGTGTGGTTGAAAATAGAGAAAAACAAAAATCCACGTAACGCGAACTCGTTTGTAATGGAAGGAGTACACGTGGTCCCACGTAACCGTGAACTTCTTTTCTTTTTTTTCATCCCAAATAGATACAATCTCGAGAGAAAAAGAGAAAGAAAACGAAAGGGTGAAAAACGAAGGAAAAAGAGGCTCCGCAACGAAGCCGGTATACGAGAGACTCATTAACATTTTTACGAGATCACGTAGTGCGACGAAACGACTAGGATAGTGTATAGCCTCCAAGAACCCAAGACTACACAGAGTGTGAACCATCGCGATTTGTCGACTCTCCGTCAAAGGATTAAAAGCAAGTATTTGGTCTTACGGACCTTTTTGTACGTACACTGTCAACAAATATAAATTGGCATCGAATCTTTATTTAAGTTAAGTCGATTTTGCAATGTCTATTCAACCTCATATTTACACCTTTCATTCTCGTATGTTCCAAAGTACACTCACCAAGTTTCGTTATCCTTTTTCAAACAGGGAAAGCACCATTCGAGAAACACCTTTCCAAAAAGCGAACAGAGTCTATTAACGTTAGCCTCATTAACCTATACTTTTATCGACAGAGGCTTTCAGCAAAATTATACGAACAAATATAACACGAAAACATTGAAATGTGAAATATCTATAAAATTAAAGTGTAAAGACTTCATAAAATGGAACATCGCTTTTCGATACATTTTTTAATATATTTTATCTCATATCTCAGATTTTATAGCAACCCAACACTTACTTGAAACAAGAAAGCTTTTAAGGTTTTATTCTTCACATTTCATTGAAGTAAAATTCATGAGAAGTTGTTTGCTGCCAGAAAATGTAAAATATTGTGGAAAGACACTTGATGCTATTGTTCCTTAGGCGTTTCAAGGACACTGCACTCAATACCACAACGCCCAAACGCCCATAAATCGTAAATCAAACAAATTTACCCATGATGGGCTGAAATTTAAATTGAGATACGATGATCAGTGGCTGCTGCCACATTTTTCTTCACTCATATCGTGGATTCGCGTCGTAGTTTGGGTCTTTGCGGGCTCAGGCTCAGTTCGAATTTACTAATTGGTCGTGGGGATATAAAAAGAGAAAGAAGAAAGGACTGAGCAAGAAGGGAATAGAATGTTATGAGATTGAGTTCCTTCATATGCACGTACACACATACGGTAACTTCTAGTCGAGGTTCAGTATACGAAAAGAGAGAATGATGGAAAAAAACAAGATCGCGTAGGTCCAAGCGAGCTGGCCTAGTGAAACTTTAAAAATTTTCTGCAAGGTTTAAGGTTGAAGGTAAACTTTCGTGTGTACAGTTGCTCGTATTGATCGTTCATACTCAATACATACAATTGTTACCGCATTTCTTATTCCCGCACGGTTGTGGACATAACATGTCGCCAAAAAATAGGGTACAGAATACACAGACCGTCACAAAATTCGGGGCGAATCTTCAACTTGCAAGTAAATTACGAAATTCATCAGATAGATTGATAAAAAAAAAAAAAGGAACGGACGGTGTTCCGTATTATGGACGATCAAAACAAACTCAAGCATAATCGCTTTTTATTATCTGCTGGAGTGACTTTTTCAAATTTGTTGTATCAACTCCAGAAACATGGATAGAATCTTTCTCTTGAGTATTTAGGTGTTTAGCTACTTCCACAAGTTCGCTGCCGATAAATTGCAAATGTCAAGATCCTGCATCAAGTTCAAATAGGAAAACAACAAAAACGGTGAGACAAAACTTGCAGTTTCCACTTATACGTCGATTACATTGACACAGGCATCTTATTTCTCTCCATCTTCGTATTTCGTCTTTGAGTTTGGTATTTGAAAATCAGAGTCGTGTAATGATTACACCGATGCAAGTTTCAATCCAATTTAAACATAATACTATTGTCAAACAATTTAAAAATAAATTGTCGATATGTAAATCGATGAAATTCAGCAAGAATCCTTTCGATTGAAAATAAACTTCATGTTGAAACCAGGTTAACCAGGACCTATGATATTTTTCATTGTTCTATGATCACTATGAGACAATAGGATTCACTTGTATGTATAGATTAATTGATGTGCCTGCAAGGTTTCTATTACTTTCGAATATTAAAAAATTAGTTGCGTTTCATGCAGTATAACACATGGGTCTAACTTGTACGTAAGTTCACATGTATATCTTGTGCGTGTGTGTTTAGAGTTAGTTATTCGTTAGCGATACTGCATCACATGCACAATTTCACAGATTCAGGTCCAAATCGCCTGAGGCTGTTCAATTATAAAGGAATTCATTGATTATTTGTTCATGTGCAATGCCTCGGTTCTAAAATGTAACAAAATTTCGAAACTCGAACGCGAACGCAAATAGTTTATTGATAGTTGACTGGAAGAAAAATGGAAAAATAATATACTTCCAAAGAGTCGAAAGGTTGACTTGTCAAACAAAACGGTACTCCATATATTTATGTGTACAATAAAAAAGCCACTGCTTTCAATTTTTCAATTCGTTCTGCTCGATGTTGGTGGCGATCGTTGCTTGCGATAAACGACGGATCAACAAACAACAACGAAAACAGTAGTAAAACTGCAAAGAGCGTATAGGGTTTTAAAAAACGTGAGGAAAAAGCTCGTCGGCCTCGTCAGGCAGGTATATAAGCGGCGTAACTCGGGCGTTACCTGCCACGAGAATATTTTACCGACGCCATCATCTCCTCGTCGACCTTTCAATTACCTAGCCCCGGCGGGGGTTGTGTTTTTTCAAACTCTCTCTCTCTCTCTCTCTCTCTCTCTCTCCCTCTCCCTCTCCAGTCGCTTTGGCTGTTTTCACTACCTACAACAACGGGGGCTTCAATTTTTTTCACCCTCTTTCCTCACCCCACTGAAGTTAGGTCTCGCAGACACGACGCGAGCTAGTAATTAGGTGGCGCAGTGTGTATAAATTCGTTAACTCTTTAGAGCGTTAATGGGGTAGCGGCAACGTTGACTGTATGGGACTCTTCTTGGTCGACTCGAACGACCCACTCTTTCCTGTTGCCCTAATCCTATATATATGTATATTTATAAAAAAAACTCCTCTCAGTTACTAACAATTGCTACACTCTTTTTTCCACTGCTTTCCTACTTTTGTTCCTCCTTCTTTTTATTCTTTCACCTGGTAATCCTGGCTAGCTCTTCGAAAGATGTCGCTTATTTCTACGTGCTTTGGCTAAGTGCCACATCGCGTGTTCTCTTATTCTATATCCGCTCTTGTATATTTAATGCATTTATAGTCTTTATCGCGTAGCACCTTGAATTTTAAGAACTACTGTAGTAACGTGCCGTAAACAATAATAAACTACAGCTTTTATTTTTCAAACGAAACGATTGGTCTTTCTTTCTCCTATCATGTGCAATTGTAGACGACGAAAGTCTTCTATGATGATCCTCCTTCGTTTTGCCATCCCTAAGTGTGTTATTTAAATAAATTCACCTTGAACTTATTTTTTGTTATGTAACTAGACCTCGGGCGAACAAAAACATTCGGACAACTTCAAGAAAAATGAATATCAATCATTTTTATTATGATCTAAGTTAAGACAATATATCTAGAAAAATATATTCCTGCCTGAAACTATGTATCAAAGAATGCAACTGCCTTAAAAACATTAAAAAATGGATTTACAGTAAAGCGGGAAAACTTGTTTCAATTCGAACAGAACGAGGAACCCAATGAAAAAAAAATCTTTACAAATAATCGACATAATTCCAAAATATGCATCAAATCCATTGCTAATAGATTGTTTACAAATGGGAACAGCAATAGGTAATTTAACCCTCGATTTAACCTGTGTTTTTTTTTTTTTTTTTTTTTTTTTTTTAAGATAACTTACGATCTAAGCGTTCTTTGACTATTTAAACGTCATTTTCACAACCTTCGTGTCAGTGAAGTAAAATTTCACGCGTGGTATATGATAATTACCAAACACTGAAAGCAAAAAAATTTTAAACAAGAACTAAAAAAACGCACTAAAAGGCTGTTTGACCATGCAAGACAAAAGCATTTTTTTTTTTGCTACCCCGTACCCATTACTTGCCTGCGTTCTCTTTACTGTTCCTGCTCTTATTCTGCTGTCAAAGGAGCTCTAAAAATTCCTGCCTATGAGATCTCAAAGGACAAAATTAATTCTCTTCCGCAAACTAAATCCTTTTGCATACCTTCTCGGGCATTCGATATGAGCACCACAGAAAGAAGTGGGATTGACGTTTTGCAAAAAGGCCAATCGACTCAATTACACGGTAAATTAATCCTCGAACCCAACGTACATCGATATTCCCGTATGGAATATTACCATTAAAAGTGAAAAAGGATGCACTCAAATATTCCTACGTGAATGAAGCAGGGCCCATAGAAATAGAAATTGGAGAGGAAAAGAGGAAAAAAAGGTAGGATTGATTTGATGAGTCCTTGGAAAAAAGTGATTGAGAATTTAAATGATCGACCTGGATTTCAATTTTGTTTGGACTATGTTAAGTATGTTTTCACTCGAAAAAGATTTTGCTTTTCTCGTGGTGGGTAGATATATATATACAGATAGTGATGGATACGAACCATTTGTCGAGTTGAGAGCTCGACCAGCCTGAAAAAAACTTCATGGCAAAAGCTGAAGGGTTGTTTGTGATGTTAAAAGTCACCCATGCACTAAAGCTATACAGCAAAAGACCATGTTATATGTTGTAGTGGAAAAAGCAGTTGACTGACTGAGAACGATTATCAAAACCGTGGTTTTACAGTGTCAAGTGTAAAATCATTTACCACAGAAACGGACATGCATGTAAAGTCGTGATTGACATAACGACACAACGGAGTGTGGACGAAAAATAAAAAAGATTCGCAGTATTTTCTTTCAGAAATAAAATTTGTCAATCATAGACAATGAAAAGTAAAATGCACTATACAAATTTGTCTCATTCTATGGCTGCTCGAAAACAATAACCTACGCATCAAGCCCTTGAGAATATATATTTGATAAATTAGGTTTTTTGTATCGAAAATTTACGAAATTTTCCCAAATTTAATTCGCTGTTTCAAAAATCGAAAATACAAAGTACTGTTTAGATTTTTTTTCTATTTTTTCTGCATTTCTCTGTATACAAATTCAAGGATAAATGTTTTCCCTATTAATGTTAATTCTACTGAATTCTTTGATTTACACACAAACTACTTAAACATCAGAACTCATAGTTTTCTAATACATCCTTTTCCATCATTGTTTCATCTGGAGCTGAACCTGATATTTTTTTAAGAGAATAGTTTTTTGCTGCATTGTAGATAAATTTGGTAATGTTTTTCGAGCTGCGTTAAAAGATTTACGAGAAAGGATGAGAGAATATCCTCAAGCGGTAAAACTATCCACTACGTTGAAAGAATCCCTTTACGCCACAATCCCTTCATTCTTCGTTGGTCAAAGGTTTCTTTTGCCAGGTTAGAGGTTTTCACGTCAAGATCGCCTAATCTCATACGACTCGCATATATACACACTTCATATGTACAACATACCTATAGATCTTCTCATTTTCTTGGAAAATCCATTATTTTCTAACAAGAATTTTCTACACAAGCTTCAGAATGTATAGTTGTATATAATGCTATAAGTTTCGTTTCGTAAAAGAAATATCCCTTCGCCCTCAAGCATACATTCCACTGAGGAATAAATCAAATTCTTGCTTGACTTGATCGAGTATGCTTTTTTATATCCGAAATAAGAAATATTGTTTTCGAATCCATTCACCGAGGAAGCAATAGACAAATAAATAATCGAATAAAAAATTGAAAAAATCAACTATTGACCGTGAATGTTGGCGGCTGCAAGAAACTGTGATGCCACAAGCACATAATGACATATATTGACGCACATATGCATTTCTAATATCAATAGTTCAGCTTTCACGTCAAATCACAGTCCATAAAGAGTAGGGGAAAAACGGAAAGTACAAAACATAGACGAGAAAAAAGCATTTATTGACAAAAGGCCTTTAAGTGCTAGGGAATAAATATCATAATCTATAAAGTCGAATAAAAATCTATTTCACGAAATGAATTACATTTTTTTTACTCCTTCGTAGTTGGTTTCAAAATGAGATTGCAAACAGGAAGCTGTATCGGATTTATTGCGAAGAGACAAGTTCGTCTAGATTCAAGACGGTTTACGAGTCCACATATTTTCCACGCCTACATACATCCATATATCTTTACAGACTATAACAGCACGTGTATAAAACATATGTATATATATTTATATGTTTATATACGTGAAAACTGAATGGAAGATAGAAACTTCTGAACCCCGGACCCAGTGTGCCACGAGCAGCGGCCATTGTCGTGAGACTCTCATTGTATACCGAGAGTTTCTAACGAATTGGTTTGCCGGAAACCAACCTCGCTCCGTTTTATATTTTTTTTCATTCGTCCGCTTTGGTTTCATTTCTCTCGCTCGTTCTATTTCCCCTTTTCTCTGTCTTTTTCGCATTATCTCGAAAAAAATGAATTTGAAAACAATTCTCATATAGTAATCTGGGTTCGAAAAACGAGATAATAGAAAATCATTCAAATATCTCGAACGTCCAATAAACATAAATACAAATTTAAGATATTGATGAACGAAATAAAAATTATGTAAAACCGCCGTTACAATAAATAACGGTGATCATTTTGTTCTTTTTTTATTTGCTTATCATTGATAGGTATGTAGCAACATGCGTCCAAGATGATCCATTACCGGAGGTAAAAGTTTGATTTAATTTGTCGGCTGGTGATGGAAAGTGTAATCTGATAGAGGTACTTTTTCTTGTGGGTAAAAGTTCATCCTCCGCTGTTAACCCCTTTTTCACCTCGATTATCGCCGAAAAGCACACTTTTTCACTATAGACTTTGATAGAAACATGGGGAAAAAGAGGACGAAGATGAGTAATCCATACATGGAAGAAAGATCTAATATGTACGGTACACGCGCTCTGTAGTTGAATTTTCTGGCAAAGTCATTACAATGTAGAGATAAACGGGTAAAATTGTGTGGGTGACGAAGAGGAGGAGCCTATAGACGATGAGATAAAATATACACACCGACAGTTACTTAATAAATGATAGAGAAAGAGAGACAGAGAGGGGCACAAAAGGAGGAAATGGTATAGGATAGTCGGATGGTGACAAACAAAGTTTGACTTCACATCCAGTAGATGGGGCAACGGATGTAGCGTTCTGTGTGTGTTTTCCTCACCTTACCCCCGAAGCGAGTTTAACCCGTTATGTTGGTTTTAGTCTCTCGTGTATACGCACATATATATACGTTTGTATACATATATATTTAAAGATCCCAAGCATCAAGCTCGCCTCAACCCATAGTAGAAGAGAAACGGACATGGAAAGAGGGTAAAGAGAGAGAAAGAGGGAGAGACCGAGAGAGAGAGAATGGAACTAGGATTTCGAAACAGGTAGGTTGAGAGATTCCCGCTCTTGTATTCTACCGCTATCCATGCATCCGCGTGCTGTACTGGCCTAGTGGGTAGTACGTGCCCCACGTCTCGTTAACCTAACTTATTACTTGCCCTAACTCACGACATAAAGCCGAAAGCGTTCTTCTTCCTTCCTCTCCTTCTCTCTTCCTTATTCTATCTCACTGTCTTCGTATTCCTCCAACGCTCAGCTATGGCAGAGAATTCTCTTCCAAAACCTCTCTAACTCTTGGACCTAACCAGACCTACTTCGCTAAACCTTTTACGGTAATTCATCTACAGATCGCTAACCTCGTCCACGGCATAAATATCCAAATTCAGTTTTTCTCATATTCACTGTGACTCTCTCTTCCAATTATTTCATGAAGGTAGATTTTTGTGCCAAACTAGTTGATCGTTGACTATGGAATCAGGTCACTGTGTACTAAACGTTAATCATATTCTGCATTCTGCATGGATCATCGGCTGATGGAATTTTATGGATCATGATTTGAATCATGATCAATAAATATGCAGGATTCATTATTAATTCATTACTTTCGAAGCAATAATATTCAATTGCACTCAGAGAATGCGAAATATCATTACAGTTCGTGAATAATATAACTTAATTTCGAAGAGCAAAAGATATGGTTAGGAAAAATACATAAATAGCTCGTAGACGATTTAAGAATCGAATTTATATATATATATATATATATATATATAAATATGGGTGACAGGAAGAGAAGCCTGTAGAACGGGCCGAATATATCCACGGGGGATCTGCAGTCACCGCTCCTTTACCGGGCAGTATTGAGCAACGCTGGATATCCGAGCACGGATTCCTCCCTACATCCGTCCCCCCTCTAACCGGTGTTTCCTCTTCTATCCAGTATTCGTAAAGGTCTTGGTGGCGTCGCTCGCGTTACAATCCCGCGCGAGTCTACCTTATCTCGAAGTAGCGGAAACGTGCTCACGAAGCGCGGCCATGTCGCGAGGCTCTTGCTACGGATTAACGCATTACGGAAGTTCCGCGGCTTCTAACGGCAAACCTTAAAGCTCGTATAGAACGACAATGTGCCAAGGGAGAATACACCGGGGCCCGAATCTCGAAATTCCTGAAGCTTGCAAGCTTCGAACCCTTTAGCAACCTGAGAGAAACTCTCTCTCCCTCTTACTCCCTTTCTCGTCTTCTATTTCCTGGTTGACATATTCTATCGAGTCTCTTGCGATCCGAGTACACGCCCATTAATCTCTCAAAAATTCCTTTAAGATAACCTGGAGAGGACGGCATCTGTGTTGGAGTTTTTTTACCAACTTAAATTAAATTGATCTTCTATAATCTCCACATAATTTTATTCGCATCTTCCCACTGCCATTCGTCAACGCAAGCAGATAATATTTGACTTTTGGAACGTCGAGCTTGACCTTGTTCTGCTAAACTACTCTAGGCTGTAAAATTAGTGAATCTGCATAAAAATGATGCCTGTGTATTATCACAAAAATATAATTGACTTCAACGAGAAACTTTACGTTGAAATAATACTATTTCTCTTCTTCATTGGAACTATTGACCCACTGCTTTATCTCCTCTTCACAATGCAAGAAAACATCAATATTTGAGCCGGGAATAAACACTGAATAATAGAATTGGTCGATATCTTGAAATAGAGGCGGATCAGTGAAATTGAACGATACAGCATATGAGCAATCGGGTTTTTATTCGTGCTCGTAAAAACGATTGATCATCGATTCTGCAAAGGTATATGCAATACGAAGTTGCAGTGAGGTATCTGTTTAATCTTTTAAAATAATATTTCAATGTTATTAATCCATTCCACACGTATAAAGACTGGAATAAATTGAAACAGCGTCAGATGAAGTAATTGTGAGAAAATTACTGCAAACGAAGAGTCTCTGGAATAATAACATTATAGTCACAAACATGCATAGAATAATTTATGAAGTAGATGCTTTCTCACAGGATGACAGGAATTATAGCACATGGTACATTTATATTTGACAAATGTTTTATTGTATGAAAAAGGTAACATCGAATAGTGACTATTATTAAAGAGACAAAAGGAATGAAGGTGGAAAGGTCGAAACATGTGGAGCTTCAGAAAGATCGCGACTTCATCGATAAAACATTCATCAACTATTCATTCGTTCGTTTGGGTTGGAAACCTTCACATAGAGCTACTGATAATATAAGCTCGAAGCATACACAGGACGGATTAGAGTTTGACTTTGCTCTTCCCTAAGGTACATCCCAACATCACCGACTCGTGATGTTTTCTCTTTGCCTCTTTCACTCACAAAAGTCAAAGCATGTTGTCCAGTACGGTTTGTTATTTATTTTTCAATCATTAGTGTTTTATTTCTTCTAAATTCACCTTCTCCAACCTCTGTTAGTGTTATGAAAACTCTAAAAGTTAATTGCCCGTTCCGGAGAATATATTTGTCAACAAAATGCAAAGAATATTGAAATAATGGCATATGTTGTCACCATACCAAAATATTTAAAACGCAGTCATCATTAAATCATCAACATCGCAATGAGAATTTAATTGATCAAGAGCCTCATGATACTTGAAACTAGAACATGAATACGCTATTAATATCACATCTCGTAAAAGATAAATCAACTCAATTACGTTATATATCTATCTAAAAATTCAATCCCGTTATTATATTAATATCATTAACTCGTAGTCGGTGCATAATATTAATAATTAGTAAAAAAAAGAAGATACAGATTAGCAGAAAAACTAAAATAAAGAAAGATAAGAGGTAAAAACAATTAACAAAGAAAAAGTGTTCGTACGGTCCCGAAACTTCACGAAACAGATCGAGATTTCAAGAATTACACATCAAACAAGAATATATCAATTACCCAAGTAAAATAATGGTTCATCCAAATGACACTCTTTCCTAAAAATTCGCCATCCGACGAATCAACAGCATCTGAAATAGCACAATGCATAAATAACCAATGAAAAGGGAAAAAAATCAATGGTGAACGAGCAGCAGGATTTTGTTTCTTAAGCCACTTTACCGCTAGAGCGCTTTGGAAATAATAATAATAATAATTAAAGCACTTAAGAATGTGGCAGAGCTCGAGTCCTTTTTTTAGTTCATAGTGTCGAGTCCCTGCCGCGGCTTTTGATTAGTATTCTTGAAGTCGGAGAGTATTAGGAAATTGCGAAGCTCGGTAGAAGTTTCGTGTTCGGTCACCGCTTGGACAGACGCAGAGTTTGAGGTTCAAGCTGGTGGTGAAACTGGACGAGCTAACCAAGCACCCACAACTCAGTGTGTGGAATCACATTACCGTGACTGTGAGCCCTGCATAAGCCGTACTGGGAATATTAGAAGGCTCAGTTGTGCCCAAGAGACATGGAGAGGAGGATGGTTTTACTTGAACGAATTTACGCTCAGTGCAACGCAAAGTGTGTCACTCGTGAGCTATTTATCTGCCTTACTGCTCTTTCTCTCTTTCTCTGTCTCTCTTCTCTCATAGTACCAAACGAATAATCCTTTTAGGCTAACTTTGAAATGGCCTTGCACTCCGAAAGATGATTATCCACTGGGTGAACTGTCCTCCCCGTAGTTTCATGCAACAATGTCGACTACCACCCAAACACCAAATGTTCTTACATTACACATGCATGCCTGACTGTAACAGCTTTCATCATTTTGACCAACCCACTGTGCCTACTTCTTTCTCCACATGTTCAAAATGTTTAATGTTGCTAAACGCATGAACTACAGTCTACAGCTTTTTGAATACCTTAATTGTGTTACTGGAGAAAGACCCGAGCCAATATATGGAGCAGTGGAATGAAAAAAATTCTGGGGAATTTCAAATATACCTGCAAGTTTTAACACAGTTTGTTCCGTGCGTCAGAACTCAATTATTTAAATGCAGAAAGAGAGGTGACAGTTGCAAATCTAACAATCTTTTCTACTTGTTAACTATTTGTTCGTTTTCTCTTGGTCAACATTTTTATATCAAACTTGGAACATTTTTTTGTTTCACTATTGTGTATAAATACGGAGAATGTTGAGAAATATAATGCAACCTTGTCCTCAAGCTTTTCATACTTTTATTTTTAGCTGTACGTATGTGATTGTCTGAAAAAACCAATTTAAAATGCATCGACAAACATGATAACATTTCATGATACTTCATAATACTTTTCTCGGTCTATCAGAGTTTCCATCTCGGAATATATGAAGATAAATATTTATTTCCCGACATATTGAATAGTGGCGAATGAGAAAATTGTTTTATAGAGAACAACTCCTTAGAGACGGAAATACCAAAGGGTAATATTGCAGGAGTGGGTATACATGCCTCCGAACGCTAAACAAGTTGCAAGCAGAAAACAGAATCCGGCCAAGCTTTCACAATATTTTAATGGTGTTTAATATTTCCTGTGCGAGCGCCAGACCAGCCGATTCCATTAGAAAATAATGCCCGGTGGCCACAGTGAACTCTAGACTTTGTGTATATCTGGAAATGTGTGTGTTCTCGTACACACATCACACGAGAGTTGGGCCGCTGGACGATGACCTCACCCCGAGACGTCAACTGTTTTATTCATTCGATTACTTCCCAATCCTCAGGTTCGTAGTCCCGCGAATCTTTCAACGGATCGTGAAGGGAAAGGGAGACAAGAAGGAAAACAGTACGAGGCAAATCGATAGCTCCAAAGATCCAACCGTTGTTACTCCACTCAAACAATACAAATATACAACAGAGACACCATAAATATAATGAGAGAATAAAACACAATAAATTGATTTCTTCGACACAAAACCTAGTTTTTTATTTATTTCATATCGCAAGAATTCAATTATGAGAACATTCATTTTCCACTTCTGAATATTTTAGGCAAGTTCGCATGACAATGTTGGAAAAATGTTATTAAGAAAATTCAAGACTTTCATCTCCGAAAGCTAACAAACCTAAAACATGACGATATCACTAATCAAATATTTAAAAAATTCATTGGCCTAATGGGAATTGGTAGTAACACTTATCACTCGTGAACTATTTGTGCCTTTGGTGTTTCTTCGTGAGATATTGGAAAGAATCAAATGACCGGAAAGGTTTTAACTTTTTCATTATAACTGGAAGAAGTCGCTGCAAGTCATTTGAAGATAAATTGTTTCAACTATTAACCTGATGATGTGAAATTCCCTAATGTCAAAAGTCCAGGAACAAGCGACAGATAGATTTAAAGCGAGAAAAAAAGAGAACGAACGAGAAGAAGAAACAAGCAGAAAGTGACAGAGTAAAACATTCACGAGAGATATAGATTTGCCTGACGATAGAAAAAGAGCACGAGATTACAAGAGGGACCAACAAAAATGCAAATGTATATAGAATCGTGTGAGCCATGGGAAATAAAAAGAGAGGGCGTTGGTCGTGGGCAACCCCAGATAAATCTTCCTGTCGATAGCTCGCGCATCGTCGCGTTCGGATTAGAGTCTGCGTTCGCACCTACAGCACACTCCAGCCTCCCTCATTCTCTAGCCTCGGTGAGGACTCCCTCATAAATTCCTACCACGCCCGGACCCCTTCAATCCATTCCTGTTACGCATTTAACTACCTCTATTGGTTCTTTAAAACAATTTGCAGGAAGTTGCGAAAGAAGATATAAAGTATCAACGTGTCTATCGAAAATTTACAGAAAACTTCATCATTTTCCTGTAGCTCAATTAATCGAAGACTAAAATGAAAAAGGCCCTTATGACAATCCTGCATGAATAATTTTTTAAAATGTGTATTCGCTGTGAGTGTCTGTCCGAGTCAATAGAGGAAATCTCAAAATTATAAAGGAGTTCCTAACGGTACATAAATACCAAAAATCACAGTACCCACTAGAATAATTAACAATTATTACGAATTCATGTAAAAAGCATTGAAAAGATGTCATTGTAAAATGTCTAAATATGAAAATTACTACAAAAAAAAAAACCCAAACTATTTCAATTGCTTAAAAAAAGATAAATTGAAAAACGAAGTCAATTATGGCTCACGTTAGTGTGAAACGTGTGGGACTGTGCAAAATTGAAGAAAATTGATTACCTGGTAAAACTATTGATAACAATTAAAACTTATGGAATATCAGTGAGTATCTACGAATATATAAAACTGTAGAATGAATATGATAATTACCTAATAGAAAATGCACGTTACTGCACAATCTGAAAACGTAAGTTAGCGAAAATGAAGAAGTCGAGGATTTCCCTTCAGTCAAAACCACCAGGGAACGTGAAATAACGTCTATGCGGAGAACTATAATACTATATGTTTATATATAATCGTCAACATGTACGAGAGCTCATATGTATAGATCCATGAAGGATATGGAATTCGTGTGTGTATATAACACACTCTCTTCGTGGCTATAGACCGAACCGATTCGGGAGAATGCCAGCGAGCACTTTTGCTGTTGCTACTTGTATATATAGCTCGAGTCCGATGGGAAATGTCAGTGCGACGTCTAAATATATAACGTCTTCTCTCCCGACAACGGCAGGCATTGCAAAATCCTGGTGTATTCCCACCGACCTCCGGCCTCGAGTATTCCAGCATGTGCATCCGGTCTTGAACCTGTCACACTTTATTCCATAATACCCGTTAACTTAACAAATATTAATATGTTCTAAATTGTATCGAATATTTGAATAGTTATTTATTTATTCAAATGCAAGTAACTATTTTATTTATTTCTTTGGTCAAGCAATTAAGTTGAATATTTTCGTTGAAGTAAACATAAGACTATTGTTTAGTTTTCTTACTACGGAGTCAACATTTTTGATAACTTGTTCCATTGTTTTTCTATCGTTCATTTTTCTGACATAACGGTATAAGAGATGATCGAACGTGCATGGAAAAAATAAATTTGTTGAATCATTAAAAATTTTATTGAGTCAACTAAATCCGGCGTACACGGGCTGTCCAGAGAGCAGCCAGTAGAATGAACTGCATGGAATAGAATCAATTAATTCACCGAATTATTTATTTTATCAATTCTAAAAATATTTAGTTCCTCAGACTATATCAGGGTTGAATGAACCAATATGAAGTCAACTGAATTTATTTATTTGATGTGACCATTTTCTTTTCTCAGTGTGCTAATTAATTGATTGATTTTTTTTTAATCATACTTCTAAGTTTCGTAAAATATAGCAAGCATTCGTTTTTTCGTTGGTGGCACAGATTCATTAAAATCTCTTCAATTTTATGTATATACCGACACCACATCCTAAATTCAAATGAATAAATTCCATCCCTGACCTAGTTTTTGTTATCTTTCAATATTGCCGACGGTCAGTATCCGGAAGGAAAAAAAAAAACAAAAAAAGTCATACAAAATTAATGATCGCTCACATTGTCTTAGATTTACTCATCTTTTCTCGAGAG
Organism: Campoletis raptor; assembly: GCA_948107755.1. NCBI lineage: Eukaryota > Metazoa > Arthropoda > Insecta > Hymenoptera > Ichneumonidae > Campoletis > Campoletis raptor. The sequence goes on along the minus strand of OX403622.1, from coordinate 29,173,658 downwards.
CTATTATGGCTATTTTTATTTTCTCTTAAACATTTACCAAAGCTATTTCGTGGGGCTATCGTGCGAGCACCAGTTAGCGAACTTCCTTCAGTCGAACATCCGAAACACGTAACTCCGTTGGATTAGATGAAGCAGGGGATAGATAACGTGATAAGAGGATGAAAGTTCGAGAAATATCGAGTTTTCACGTTCAACGATCGACAAAACCCAGAAAACGCAGGACGAAGCTATAAAGTTGCAGGTTATCTCGGAAGATGAGTTACAGATGCGCCTGTATTACTTTACCTCAAACTCTAAAGAGAATAAACTGATATTGAGAACCAGAGAAAGAGAAAGAGAAAGAGATATATATATATATATACTATATATATATACAGTGTACTAGAAACCTTGAGAGATGACCTTTAATCTCTCTCTCTCTCTGTCTCTCTCTCTGTCTCTCTCTCTTGACCTCCCAAGGAGAGTTCTGCTCTTCATTTTTCCTCGACTATCCCTGTCTCTGTAAAAATATGTTATGTAACAAGATCTTTACGTAGATTTGAGGCGTATAAGCACATAATTTTCGTGGTGAATATATTTCCCATTTTCCTAACGATTTACTTAACTTCTATACGGAGAGAAAATGATATAAAAAATTACTGTGGCATCATAATTCCCTGATGCCATATCATCCCTCTATGGATTCCGGCCAACTTAAAACATCGTCATTTTCTATTCGTATTTTATTGAAAATGACGAAAACATTCTTGGCTTGGTTCTTGGCTAAATTCCGGATGATGAATTAGTAGGTTTTCCCTAAAAACCCTCAGGAGGACAATATGATACCACAAAGCTATGATGTCATAGCAATTTTTGAGATTATATTCCGTCCGTGTATTTACTTAACATTTTCGTCATCGACGTAATTCATTTACATGTTACATTGTAACAAATCAAAATAAAATATCAACTGGAAAATATAAAACTAGATGGTTAACAGAAGAAGTATTCTTTAAAATTGGATAACGATAAATGAACCTTATAATTAACAACTAAAGTTCAGGCTAGGCTCTTTTGCTTTAATAATGAACAAATTAGTGGACTAAAAAGAGAACTACATCAAGCATCTCTGACGAGTAGTTTCGACATGAACGCACTATCGCTCCCCACGCTATGTGTGTAGTATATAATCGGGCATTGTTCGTCCGGTTGCCTGTGGAGGATGGGATTACTCGTCGGGTGAAATTCGTTATAGCACCGGCAGGTTATTTGAGACTGCAGAACGGATGCCAAAATATATACTTTGGGACGCTATTGCTTCGGATGAAAAAAAAAATAAGTAAACATAAAAACATCCAGGATGCAGTTTATTGTCCATTGACTAATTACGTAGCGTTACCAGATATTGGAATGAAATGAACGAAACACTTGTAATGGTTCAGCCTTTCCTTTCTAAAGTACAAAACAATTTCCACTCAAAAAATCTTGGTATTCAAACTTTACAAGGAATCCTCAAGCACCAGGAAATTCACTGGAAACTACTTAATGCAAGACTCAGTTTAAGTCGAACGCATTGAATCAAGTTTTTGTAATGTAAAAAATTTTCGGTAATTTATTTGGCTCGAGGATGTTAATTCCGAAATCGGAAGTGATGATGGAATTTTCATAATTTTGTATGTTTCTAGATGAAATATTCAAGAGATTGTGGAAAAATTTCACGACGATTAAGGAACTCGTTGTTGAAAAATTAATATTAACAAATTCCATGTAGTCTCGTGGAAACTGTTATTAACAAAATGTTAATTTTTCAATAACTAGCAGGAATCTTAAAAATATGCAGGAACAATTCAGAGTTTGAGCGTTAATTTAGAATGAAACAATTTGTTATTCCGAAATAACAGGCAGGAATCTTTTATAACGTATTGTAAGGGGCAAATAAAATTAAGCCCATATCATTTATTTAATTCAGTAATTAAGTGTGAGAGATTTCAAGATGGATAGATTTCGTTAATTTATTTCATGTTGAGACTCGTCTCGTCGCGTACCAGGTAACAACTGACTACCAGCGTCGGGAGCCCACATATTCAGGCTCGTCGATCGTAGCGCCCGAAAAATCAAACACCACAGTTCACTCCCACCTTAGACAATTAAAACTGCCTTACATTCGACCATCCTGGCTAATTGTCCGACTCGGACAACATAGTTGCACGATCTTTCGTCCCTTTTTTTTTTCTTTTAATGGCACAACGACGTTCGAAATACATGAGCAAAACTGTACAAAATCTTAATTCTAGTTGTGTCTTTACATTAACAGCCAGGGACATACACGGCTATATAAAAGATTCATGAATTTATATATTTTTCATGATGTGAAACAAGAATGTACTCTCTTCTTCATACGACACATGCTTATGCTAGATTGGACCATCGGTCTCCGGCAACTCTTCATTTTCACTTGTTGTTTCACGCCACAGTTTCATGTTTCCGGCCTCCCAAACACCTTCGTATGGTCGTTGTGTGAGCGGGCAATTTTCTACATCTCCGACAACATATCGGTCAAAACGAAGACATTTTCTGACCACATACGGTCCTTTGTAACGGGGAATCAACTTTTTTGACACTCCCGGAGTACTTTCCAAATTTTTAACCATTACCAAATCTCCTTCCTTATATTGATGCGGTTCGGTTCGTCGTTTGTCAACATAAGTCTTATTATAAACCTGACTCTTATCAATATTTTCTGCGGCGGATGACCTAATGACCTCTAGGTCTCGGTTTTCCGTGAGCAAGTGGTCATCGAGAAAGTCGCTTACACCTTCTACAACCGTGCCACGCTGTGTCACGCCAAAGAGCAATTTACTCGGAGTATTTTTTGTTGATTTGTGTACCGTATTGTTTAGCGCGTATTCTGCTTCTTGCAGAGTTCGATACCAATATTTTCCACTCGAGTTTTCAGTTAGTTTCGCGATCATCGGTGTAAGGACACGATTTACTCGTTCGACTTGACCATTTGCTCTCGGAGACGCGGTCGCGACCAAAACATGTCGAATATTATTATCTTTCACGAACGCTTGAAACTCTTCTGACGTGAAACAGGTGCCTCGGTCTGATACTAACACACGAGGTCTACTATAGTTTGCAAAATACTGAGTCAAACATTCAATTGTCTCTTTGCTTTTCGTCGACTTTACTGCATACAACTTCGTAAATTTAGTGAAACCGTCTATTATTACTAACAAATATTGTTTTAAACGGTTTTTGTCAAAAGGCCCACAATGATCCACATGTATGGTCTGAAAAGGCGTGTTCCCCTTTGGTACATTATGCATGAACCCTTCATACTTTCCCGTACTCGGCGAGAACGCCAAACACTTGAGACAACTACTCACATGCTCTTTTACTTTGTTGTTTAATTTTGGGAACCAATAATTTTGTCCCAAAGCAGAACATACCTTTTCTGGACCCCGGTGCCCCATTTCGTCGTGATATCGGCGAATAACATTACTTTCCATTGACTTCGGTACGTAGAACAAAACTCTACCATTCTTTTTCCTGTATATCACTCCATTTATCATTTCAAACATGCTGTCCTCCGACTTCTCGAGCCGATTTCTAATTGAGACAATTTCCGGATCGGTATTTTGCGTAACCGCAAGATTGAACTCCATTGAATTTTCCTCAACGACATGAACTAAATTGTGTTCTCGACTTAATGCGTCTACGTGCTTCATACGATTACCGCTTCGATGCTCGATGTGATAATCGAAATTTTCAAGTTCTAGAGCCCACCGTGCTATTCGAGGATTTATGTCCTTCTTTTTTAGGGTTAGAGCGACCGAGTTGCAGTCCGTCACTACTTTAAATTTGATTCCGTGAAGGTATACTCTGAATCTGCGTAAGGCGTATATTATCGCCAGAGTCTCCAGTTCGAAACTATGTAACTTGCTCTCTGACTCACTCGCTCGTTTAGAAAAATACAAAACCGGGTGTAACCGATTATCAGCTTTGCGCTGCAATAAAATTGCGCCAAAACCAAGTGAACTGGCATCAGTATGCAGCTCAGTTTCGTCTCTTGGGCTATAAAACGCTACAACCGGGGTACTCATAAGTTTTTCCTTGAGCGCTTCGAACGACTCTAGTTCTTCTTTTCCGAAATGAAACTTAACGTCCTTTCTCAGGAGCTGATACATCGGGGCTGCAATTATTGAGAAATTTTGTACAAACTTTCTGAAATATGCGCACATACCAAGAAACGACTGTACGGCACGAACATCACGCGGTACCGGAAACTGCGCTATCGCTGCAACTCCATCGCTCGTCGGACTGACCCCTTTTTCGGAAATATGATATCCCAAGTAATTAATTTGGGTTTGTAAAAATTTACACTTATCTACTCGCAGCTCGAGTTTATTTTCAACGAGTAGCTTAAACGTTTTCTTCAGTACATGTAAATGCTCGTCAATCGACTGTGTCGCGATCAAAAAATCGTCCATATAAGCAACGATTTCTCCCGCCCGAATGGGATCTGCCAAAACTTCGTTAACATGTCTCTGAAACCTCGATGGAGCTGTTTTCAAGCCAAAAGGCATCCTACAATACTCGAATTGGCCGAGAGGGGTTACAAACGCCGTATATTTTACCGAGTCTTCGGCGATTTTTATGTGGTGAAACCCGTCTCGCAAATCGAGTAGACTAAAATATCTTTTTCCACTCAGAGCGTCTATCAAGTCTTCGATCAGAGGCATTGGGTAATTGTCACGTGTTATGAGCTTATTCAACGTACGATAGTCAATACAGAGCCTTAAATCTCCTGTTTTCTTTTTTACGAGAACTACGGGTGACGCGTAGTCGGAATTACTTTCTCGAATAACACCATTAGCAAGTAATCTATCCAAAATTTCTCTCAACTTATTTTTCTCGGCAAAAGACAGACGTCTTGGTGAGAAATGAAAAGGACTTTGATTTTTTAACGTTAAAGTTAACACTGCCTGAACTTTCGGGACTTTTGGACGCTCTGGCTTCACGTAATCGGTCTCGAAAATCGTACGGACAGCTTCTTGTACGTCCAAAGACATCTCGGGATTTATATCTAACATATCGCTTACACAATTCGCATTCGTAACGTCGATATTCATTATTTCTCCGATTTCCGTGTCTACCGCAAATGTATTAGGATCAACAATTAGTTTCATCCCGAATTTTCGCAATACGTCACGCCCCATAATAGCCGCGCTATGCATAGTTTCGTTTGGTACAACATATAAACTTATGTTCTGTCGCGTATTACCTTCAAACGTCAAGTCTACCGAGATAACGCCCTTAATATCGAGGTTCGTGTTGTTAATACCATTATACTTGTTAGACAATTCGTAACATTTATACTTCACCGTCGGGGGAATCATCGCCATTTTCACAAAACTTATCGGGCTACCAGTATCGAGCAAGGCCTGTAGTGAGACGAAATGAACCTTATCTTCCGCTTCAACGAAACGAAATTCGACAACCTTCCAGAATTGGTCGTCGTCCTGAGTTTTTTCTAAGTTGTGTATTTCTTCTTTCTTCTTTTCTTCAGGAGTTGAGCTTGACGGGCAATTTCTCGCGAAATGACCGGTGCCTTTGCATTTGAAACATGACTTATCCTTCGACGGTTCTTTGCACACCGCGGCCAAATGACCAGGCATGTTACAATTGTAACAACGTATAACTCCTCGTTGTCCATCATTGTCAGTTTTTTTATGACGGTCGACTATTGACCTTGAATTTTTCCCATTCCCCTTCGTTGATAAGGTTTTTTGGTCATTGCGAATGGAAATTTTCTCAAATCCTTTGAGAAGCTCATCGACTGTGTTGAACCTCTGCATGTGTGCTTGATTCCTCATGCTCACGACCGGAATGCCCTCGACGATGTGCTCGACTATTTCCTCATCATTGATGGGGATTTTATTTGCCAATATAATCTTCTCGTGAACGTAGTCACTAAATGTTTCGTCCGCTTTCCAGATTCGTGTTTCAAACTGACGACGACGGGTTACACGGTCCACCGAAACACCGAACATTTGTTTTAGTTCGTTCATGAGCAAATCGACTTCCATATCTATGAAATCGGGCTTGGAATGGAACCATCTTTGAGCTTTGCCTTTCAATTTAGACGCTATTAAAATTCTAGTCGCATTTCCATCAAGATTATATGTTGTTTTTAAGAGTGTTACTTGCCTCTCCCAGTTATCGAAACAATCATTTTTTCCGTCGAAGTCAGGAAGTAAATCGCGTATTTTAGCGATACTACACTCGGATCGCGATTGACTCCGCGATGCTGGTTCTTGCGCTCTGGCTGAATCCGATGAACTAACGGCGTTGAGTGGCTGTGAGTGCCTTCGTAGGAGTTCAATTTCCCTCCTCGCAACTTCAAGTTCTCGTTCTAAAAGTCGCGACTCCCTACGTACCATTTCTAATTCTCTCTCAAGGAATTCGCGTTCGCGTCCTGATAAAGGCGAGACGTTCGACTGTCCATTATGGCGAGTCATGTCGGCGTTGTCCTCCGACGTTTCATCCAACGTCAAACCGCCATTTCCCGCCCCCAGTTGATCCATCCAGCTCCCCTCTGGGTCGAACTCCATTAACCGGCTTACTAACTCGGCTTTCGATCCTGTTGTTTTTAGATTATTTTTTGCCAAAATCTCTTTGAGGACTGGGACAGTGAATTTGTATGGATCCATATTTTGAATTTGTCATACGACTTCTTCGAACTATCACGTTACGAGCACCGATAATAACAACGTACAGCTATCACAAACTTTTATGTTAGCACTCACGGAATAATACGTTCGGAATCAGTGTACCCAATTATGTGTACTGTTTTTCAGCATTCGAACAAGCACCGTTAATAACATCCTAACACATACGCGCGTGAACTGTGTATCTGATATCTCTGTCTCTTGCTCACTAAACTGTTTATTGTCTTATCGAACCGTTATAAGCAAAAACTCGTCGCAAACACCGACGCTTCACTCAGACACACGAGAGATCTGGCACACCGACACAAATCAAATCGCCCAACAGCTTCAACGTACTTTCAGACACGTTAATTTTTCAAATTTTATTTTATTCTCTAGCCTTTTAGCTCGGTCTTTTAATAAAATTTCCAAACAGTTTTCACAAACTACGGCAGTAAAAAGCGTACCCCATGTGTTAGTACATGTTTTTTATTTATTTATACTGACCTTCACGACAACCGCTCACGGTTTGTCCAACATTATTTTATGACTTTAATTCTAGCACTCAGCTTTCGAATTCTCAACGATTGATCGACTCATGATCACCACGTTTTCCGTTATCTTTCACACGCGACTTGTGGTTTGTTCCTGCGTTACTTATTTTTTAATTCTAGCACTCAGCTTTTGAATTCTCAACAACCGATCGACTCATGATCGCACGTTTATACATATGTATTTTTTCGGAAACTAAATTACGTATATGTTCGTTTTCCGCACTTTATACCACTTGTGTTAGGGTATCCCACTTCTGAGATGTAAGGGGCAAATAAAATTAAGCCCATATCATTTATTTAATTCAGTAATTAAGTGTGAGAGATTTCAAGATGGATAGATTTCGTTAATTTATTTCATGTTGAGACTCGTCTCGTCGCGTACCAGGTAACAACTGACTACCAGCGTCGGGAGCCCACATATTCAGGCTCGTCGATCGTAGCGCCCGAAAAATCAAACACCACAGTTCACTCCCACCTTAGACAATTAAAACTGCCTTACAGTATGAAAAAAAAATGATTAATCATCGTTGAAAATTAATTCCAACCTCTCAATTTGTCGGGAAAAAAAGAGTCACAATTTTATAAATAAATATTTATTTAATTATATAAACTTTTGGCTTGTATTTTCTTGCCTACCAACAGAACTTTATTTTTTAAGGTAACGTTGATATAACGATACCTTCAAAGTTGCCCAAGGCTTCCTGAAGGTAAAGACACACAGAGTAACAGTTCCAATTGCAATACAAGTGAAGTTTCCGCGGTTTTCGGACACACGGATCAGGGTATATGGAAGCATATATCTGTACGTTGGGCGTGCGTGGAGTCTGCGGTGAAGTTGGAGAATGCAAGACGTGTTTGGAACGCAACTGGGCTAATATGAGATTACATAATTCCGAGCGGAGTGTACATACAACCTTGTATACAGAACATACAAAATGCATTTTATTCCTCCCTCACCTTCCCATTCCTCGATTAACTAATCATGTATAAAAGAGATGAACTCAAAGTTTCAAATCATTTTCAATAATAATCTCCATTTTTTGTCAAATTCAGAGATTTGTAAAATCATTTATTTTCCGTTCTATACATATATAGACACGTACACTTGAAATGGATCATTGATTCTTTTCGCGATCTCGTTCTCAAGTTGTCCGATTCGGCGACACCATTAACGTTATTTTTAGCAAACTTTTGAAACTGAATCTTATAGTCGACATTTTATCGAAGGCGAAGCACTTCGATCTGTCGGAAAGCTTACGGGACGAAGTTTAGTTCACGTTTCATAAAAACGCATTAATTATTTCCATTTGGAAGCCGAACTACGAGAAAAACCGATGAGTTTTTTTTTAAACGAGAAATCAGCTCCTTTTTTCCAAAACTAATTTCTTTTTAGTTGAAATCCCAGCTGGACCTTGCAATAGATTGCAAAGTTAAATTCGATCAGATTTCATTCCAAAAGTCGATCGGAACTTAAATATCTTCTAGGGAACTAGAAATTTTGCATGACTGACCTCTATGTTCCCGAGATATTATCAAAAATGAATGTTTCAACTCGACTTAAAATGGTCAGACTGAAAATAACAGGTGCCATTTTTTCTTGACAATCCCTTGGCTCTTCCGATTCCAATTCTTTGTAATTCTGTTGCGTTACACTCTCTTTCATGACCTCCACTGACATTCGAATATTTTGTCCTCTATTGAAACGAGATTAGGCTAATTAAAATAACGACCAAGTTATAAATTACGATTCGGTGACGTCGAATCCCTCGATTTCTGAATAAGATCGCAAAAAAAAAATTATGGCATACAAATACTGATTTTATCCTTTTTCGTACGAAATATTTCCTCAATGAAAGCATAGGAGGATTATATTTGCTGTCAATAAGGTAAAAATAGGTCTTGATGTCGAAGTTCACAAAATTATCTCGATTTACAAGCATAAGCAGCATAATTTTAACAAAAATTGAAACTGATCAAACACACACAATGTTGAAAACACGATAATCGAATTTTGTAGCCTAGTAAAAAAAAATTAATGTCGTTCTTGAAAACCGTCGAAAGATAAAAGTTAGTCTTTGAAATGGAAAACAGATTTGATCGTTTCCTCATGACTCCAATTAAATGAAAAATTCAAGTTGTCGACGTTGGGGCGAGGAAAAAAAATGAATCTGTGTTCTAGGGAAGTAATGAAATTCGATAATGCAAGCATATACAACATCGGATTCCGGTTGGTATGCTCGTTTAAAATTTATTCGAGTCCTGGGGGACAACAGTATGCATTATCTGGCGTCGAACGTTGAATCGGCGATGATTCGTGTTCGCACATCATAACTATGTAAATGTACATACATATATGTATACATACACGACGAAGAGTTCGCACTATCAAAATATTAATTTTGAAAATGATTTTGAATCCGTTAACTACAGTCAGGTTGTTCCCGTGTAGCCGTGTATATACAGAGACACATAAATCGGAATTGTCGAACGCCTCGCGTACATATGTCCAACAACTTCACTTCGATATAAATATCTCATTGAATACTACGTCTACACGCGTATTTCGAGTGATTACGCAGCGAGATGTGCTTTAGAATGAAATAAAATATACATATGTTTATATACAACAAAATAGGACAAGTTGAATGGTAATAATTATAACTTTATCGTGATCATAGCAGAGGTCTACAGTATTTACTGGATGAGGAATAATAATTGCTGAAAAAGCAGTCCCTAATCAAAATAATTTCGACCAATCTGCTTTTTTCACATCCAAGTCTAAAGATTTTAGGGATGTTGAGTTCGAAATCGGAAATGATGATAGAATTCTAAAAATTTGGTATGTTTTCATATGAAGTATTTAAAAGTTCGTGCTAAAAACTCAAGACCATAAAGAAGCTCGTCGTTTTATTAAAAAATTAACATCATCAAGTTTCCTCATATTTTTTTCTACTCATTCTTAAAATCGCAAATTTTCCTGACTAGAACGACATTCGTATATATATAGTTTTTCAAATTACACTTAATAGAAGGTTCGTAAATGTCGCATTTGCTGTCTCATAATCTCGTGGTTTGAGATTCCAAAAGAGGTAAAACTAACGAGATAACAGGTAACAATAAAATTTGTGAATGTTGGACCAGTTTCAAGTGTGTTAGGACTTTTGGCAAATAGAAATTGAATGGAATATCTCATCCAGATATGTAGATAGTCTGTCTCGCAGGATTTCGCAGCCCTATATAGATTCTCGCGTCCGTCCTCCCCTAACCGACAATTGCACAATCCCACCAACCTCGTAACCTGTGACTATTCGTTCGAGCGAGAAGGGTTTTCGTGCTGCCCGACCAGTTCGAATAGTTCTCTCCCTTTCGTTCTCGGTCTCTCTTTCGATTTTATAATTTACTCGGGCTCGACTTTAACGATACGAGCCGTTAATCTCCGAACGATTGGGTTGTAAATGCTTATACGCTCGTTAAACACACCCACACCTGGTTACCATCATGCTCGCGCGAACGAGAGGAGACAGAGAAATAGTGAGAAAGGGATAAAAGAGGATGAGGTATTTTATATCGTCCAGTGGATTGGCTTTATTAACAGGCCTATTTCCTCTCTGTGCATCGTTAATCCGCTTTTAAATGTATACCATTTCACTATTTATACTATACAATCTCATTGTTACTTAAAACAGCTGTGGAAAATCGAAAAATTTCATTTTATTCAAGAATATCAACATCGTTTATTTAATTCACGTGCAGAGCAAATTCTATATAGATTTATATGCATATAGATATACATATAAATGGATATAATTTCCTTTACATTGGACTAGCGATGTCAACAGGTCTCTTAACGGGAAGCGAGACCTACATATATATATATTTATACCCTTTATGTCTGTATAACTGTACAGAGCATACTCACGATGTTTGATCTCTCGATTGAATCATACAGCCAATATAACTGGCCACGTTTACGCCCTCTGTTGGTAAGCCCCTTGGGAAATATAGAGCCTGCTCGCTCAATGTGCTCCACCAAGTCTTCTCGATAGGGCACAGAGCAGTCTTTATACGACTTCTTAACTTTCTGATATCTGTGCTACTGGTACCAGACATATTTCTATCTCTTTTTCTCACCCTTCAGATATATGACCAACGATGTTCATCCCCTCGTAATGCTGTTTTATTTACTGTTACATCGCACTTTAATTTTCCGATCTTTTTTTTCTATATTCCTGATCAAATGTGCCCTTTTTCTATTGGAAATTAACGCATGATTATGATGACCCATTAATATAATGAGCAATAATAGAGCTAATGAAAAATTTTCTCTCACCTGCAACGAACATTAACGAATCAACGAAAGAAGATGATAGTAATTATTAATCGACATAAATGATTTTTAACGTATAACGTATTATATTTATGAATAATAATGGACCAACAGCAATTGGTAAGTGATCGGCATGTGGCTGCAACGATCACCGAAGTTGATCAATTTCGAACGGGGACAATACCTGGTTAGATCACCGTTTAGCTAATAAAGAATTTCTGATGTTTCCAACTGAAACTCAGTAAAAATATTCGGGCATCCCTTTGGAGAGTTTTACAGAAACATCAATAGGAATAGTGCGAAGTAGTGAAAAAAATAGTGTTTTAACTGCTGGGATTGGCTCGTAGTAAGAAACCACAAGAGTTTACTGAAAAACTATAGAAAAATACAAAACTTAAATAATTATCATTGTTTCATTCAGCTTTTTGAAAATTTAATTTTCATAAAAGAAGAATTACTAGAAACTCTTCCATAATGTATAACTGACTATTTTTACATACAAGTAAAAATTCAAAAATGTAAATCCCAAAATTTATAATAAAGTTGTATTTCTGTGTACAAATTTATTGAAAATTTGAAACACTTATTCGATGTTTATTGACAGGATGATGAATAGAATATCATCGATTAATATGTGCAAAAAAATCTCTTGGAAAAAAAAGGTAATGGTGGTTTAATCTTCTATGATTTTGTGTGTCAAATCAATGTGAGTATTTAAGCGTATGTGCGGATATGTTTTTGCGTAGAGGCATAATGTTCGGGTGGTGTCGATGCTGGAGATGCTGCTACTGCTACTGCTTGGTGGTCGCAAGTGGCACTAATCTGTTGGCTCGTGTCTCTTGGTCGAGCCCCAGTGGGGATCGAACGCCCTGCAGCCTCTTGAAATATTTAGTGCTCTGGGACGACCAGAAGCGACACAAGCTTCGGGAGCACGGTGTTACGATGGAGCAGACCTGGCGAGGGTTGAAGCGATATATGTGTATATTTTGGCAGCTGGTAGACAAAGAAGGGCTTATCTTGTGTCATTTCGTGTCTACTATAGTGAGAGTTTTCGCCTTTCTGCTCCTGTTCGATATTCAGACACACAAACACACACACACACCGATATGTAAATGCACGCCAGCTTGAATATATAATAGCAGCAACATTGCAACAGTCTCGCTCCGCGTGCCATTATACAACGATGCGACAAAATTTTCGTTCCCAGTTCCAAATTATTCTACACATACCTCAATCTTCATGTTGTGCCTAATCTTTTGCTTCTGTCTCATGAAAAGCGAATAAATGTATTTAGTTGGAAAGCTTTTTCCCAAGAAAAATCACAACTTTTAAATGTTACCTTATTCAGAATGCTGCTACTTATACTAAATTTCAAAAGTTATTATGAATTATTGAGGACGTTCAAAAATCGTGTAATGAGATAATTATCAGTGTTACAACAATCGAAATGTAAAAGTAAAACTTTCAGAATTGTCTTTAACGATTTTATGTGAGAGCCACAGTAATCGATTTGCAGAATCGAATCAAAGCTTGTTTTGTGAGACAGGGAAAAGGCTGAAGGGGAAAAGGGATAAAAAGACTAGATACATGAGAGGTATACTTATTTGTAAGTTCACTGGAAAAAAAGCTGAGAACCTTGATGCTATTACGAGGGCAACGGATGATGAGGATGAGCTACAGTTGATGTGCTCTTCAACGAGCGAGAAAAGTCACGTCGTCATTCCAGTCTCTGTATATACTTTTTCTTTTGGTACGATAAATGAGTGAAACAGAAAGCGAGAAAGATATTACGATGCCAGACCTGGCGGAAAACGAGTTAGTAACGAGTTCGGTAATTCGAAAACGACCGCCTGGTGCGTTCACTCGCATTTTCACAACTTGTGCAAAGAGAGTCGGGGAGCGAGAGGGAAAGAGTCCTCGTTATTCAACCCTTCCGCCACTCTTTTCGGATCGGATCTCCTCTGGTCATCTTTCAAGACTTTCCAACCCAGTTTTGTCACAAGTTCAAATTCTATTTTTCCTTTTTGTTTAACATAGATCGTCAAAGAATTTCTTTCATCCCACACGATAATTTTTAATTGCCTAATTAGAAGAGTTTAATGTTTTAAATGAAGACACTAAGTAACCAACACATCTACAAACGACAGCAATACTGTCCACAAAGTCAAATTGTGGAGACACAAGAATTTTTCGGTTTGTAGAAAAATATAAGAAATTTGATACGAATGATTAGTTAACTCTACGTTATTAAATACCACAGAAATTACACTATCAATGCTGAACAAATAACGTAGCTGACGAGTTGCTTGCCTCGCCCAATAGTTTGCGCATAATAATTTTGTGGACATTTATTTCAGCAGCAACGAACGAAATTATAATCCAATAAAAATTTAATACATCACGATAATGGTACCTTGTAGCAAAAGCAATACTTTGATGTAAAATTTTCACATATTAAAAACAGTGAATATTCAAATATCATTCGACCTGATACTCGATGTAACAGTTATTATTCAACATCTGTTCTGACACAAACTCTATAAGCATGGAAATATTTTTAAATGTTTCTACGAATACCTTAGCGGGTTCGACGATCGCAATCCTTCAGTTGCTCTTACTTCCATGTCCTTATGAGATCCTCCAAAAGTATTGCCCACGGCCACGTTTTCCTGAAACAATGTTCAATCGTTTTTGCACAATGACCAAAAGGAACTATGACAAATCTGACCGATGCAACCATCAGATATACATTTTCAATGTCGAGTTTCAGTAATTAACACGATCAGAGACTAAAAAAAGTGGTCACTCGCTCAGCAATTAATTTGCGGGTTAGTTTTTTTTTTTTTTTTTTTTTTTTTTTTTCAAAAAATGTGTAACAGTTTTCAAACAGAGCTTACGAAACGAATAAAAAAAAACAACAAAAATTCGAATAATACAAAAGATGATAGCAAACTTGTAAAACTCGTTACTAAACAATGTTGTGTCAGTGGGAGTTGCTCACAGGAACCAACCTCGTTTTAATCTAAACAGGCATTCGAGGAAAAAAAAACCTTTCGATGGATCACTGTCAGCCGAAACCGCTATATATAATTTATTGCTGTCAAAGGAAAATTGTGAAAATATTTTCTATCCTGCACGTTAATTGCTGTGCATGTGTATTTAGTATATAATTAAAAAATGGCAAATTGGGAATTCTGCAGAGCCTCTCAATAGTTTCTTAATATATATTTGTTTTCGGGCATTTATTATTGATCATTAAAATGTTGAAATAGATGATAATCGATAAAAGACGGCTAACAACAATCAGAGATGTATGAATATTCAAAATAAATGTATGGATAAATTTCCTTTCGAATAAATTTTCATTGGTTCAGAACATTTTTTGGATATTTTCTATTCGCAAACTATTCACGTGGATAATATGTGGAAACCATGTTTTTGTTTGTTTGTCTCTGATTTATTTCGCGTTTATCTTGAAGATTTTAATTTGGAAATCTTGACTTTTTTGCTGTCTGTTTGCTAGTGGTGGTTTTTTTTATTTCTCATTTTTTTTTCTGTCTTGCTTCTTCGTCGCTTCATACTTTCAGTCTGTGGCATATTGCCGTAGCGTTCTTTGGGAAGCTTTATGCCCTGCGAAAGGCATAATTACCCGCAAGGGATAAAGGGGTATGCAGGAGAGGTGGGTGTGCATTGAATATTTCAGCTCGGTCGGCTACAGGAAAAATATAAAACGAAACCGCGAGCCGAAGCGAGAAGCCGCTTCGCAAAAGGGTATAAGGGAAGCGAGTCGAAAGAGGTAGGTGAAGTTGGGCTACGAAAGGGTGGAAAAACGAAGGGGCAAGAGGGACGTTCGGTTGGTCTCGGTTCGAGGCCTTCAGGCTATACGGCCAGGGATTAGGAGAAAAGTTATGTCAGGCATTTTGCGGGTAGCTTTGCATAAGTTCTACCTTTCCCCGTTTTCCTTTTACTATCTCTTTCTCTCTTATACTTTCTTCCTCTTTTATTATCTCGCGTAGTTACTGGTTATACTCACGCCAAAAACTCCGAGTGCACAGGAAGCGCTTGCTCCTGAAGAGAGGACATGCGAGCCATGGATGTGAATGTGTCTGTATATATATCGGTGTCAATGCACCAGCTATACATATATGTATTTCAAAAGGACAAAGTGAGGAGAGCGAAAGACAGAGATAGAAAGAGAGAGAGAGAGAGTACAAAGCTTTGCCGCACCGCGGGCGTCAACTCTCCGTCCTCTAATGCTTGGTAACCCCTCGCCGCCCTTGTGGCGGCTTAACACTGATTACTCGGACGCTAATTTGCAAATAAGAAGCGGCTTTCTGTATTCCCCAGACTCTTTGCCCCACTCCCTTTATATCCTTGTGTGCCCGGGTGGTCATCAAAAGTTCACGTTTCCCTGGCTCTTTCACTCTCGTTATGTCTCTACATTATTTAGTTCACGAGGACTATGTCACACTACCTTCACGGGTTGATGGAGCCACGAGTATCTTTTTTTTAATGATTCCCTAATCGGGGAGATCCTAATTAAAAAAGTAAAAATAATAATCATACCGTTGATGTTTCTGAAAAATTGGGTGAAAAGATGTTTTCATTGAAGTTTTATGAGAAAATATTTCGTAACTATGTGTATTTTGAATGATTCTATTGAAGCCTTTTTTGTAATGGATTTCAGATTCATTATGAGCCTAATTAATCGAAATAGAATAGATCAGTTTTGACATCATCGTAACTTTATGTCTTGGTGTTGATTCAGAATGCAACGTGGACAAGCAAACTGGTCCGATGAAGCGGGGAATTCAAATAGCATGACTCGTCAAATTCAAACCGAAAGCGGAAGTACAGTGGCTGGAGGAGCGAGACAAACCCCAACAACGTCATCTAGAACGTGCACACCTCAGCATGACGAACAATCCCATACGTGTAACGGTTTCAGAATCGGTCTCTATGGCTGGAGAAAGAGATGTCTCTACTCTCTCATTCTTGGACTTATGATCATGGTCATACTCAATCTGGCACTAACGCTTTGGCTTCTCAAAGTCATGGAATTCAGTTCCGTAAGTATTTTCAACCATATTCATTTTTCTATGTTTTATTTTTAAAAATTATAACGTGTCATCGAACGAATGAAAAACGTTAATGAAGAATAATATTCAACTAAAAAAGTCTCATTCAAAATAGAGCTTAGGCTGAAGACACTGCCGCCGTATCGAAAAAATTTCTCCGATTTATATTTTGGTTTACATTTTTTACTTTTATCGCCAACTAAATATGTAAATTTTTCATTAACCCACTAGGATCAACTTCACACTATTATACTCTCCATTTTGATTTCAGCAAGCCATTGATCATAAACATTAATATGAAACAAAGTAAATATTTGAAAAATATGAAACTATGAAGAACGAGGCTGAGAGAAAGGAGTGGAGAGAACTGATAAGACAAAAAGCGTAAGACCGAAAGTATATCGCTGGAATTGAATTTTTTTAAACATTAATAACCAGTAGCATGAAACAAATAATAGTGATCATTTCAAGCGATGACGATAAAATATAATAATCGTTTCGTGTATATACTTTTTCATGACAAAGAACCTGTTTTAAACACCTGTTTTGATAGAACCCTCATTTTGTATTCAATGGGTTAAGCAGTCCTCGAGTAGGGTTAGGTTAAATTAAATAACGTATAACTTCTTCACATCCAACACACACACAAACACACACATCTAAACAGACATTGTGTGACCGAATACAATATTAAATTGAGATATCGAAAGGAAAAAGCAAGAATAAAGCTTTTGATTTTAAAGGTTAGCACTCGAGAGGGAAGAGAGACAGCAACGAAACTATATGTTTTGTATATATACATATACGTATTTATAGCGAGACGGGAAAGACCGGTAACTTTTCGACAGCTATTAAAGCCGACTTATGTCTTGTGGCTTAAAATTAGTTTCAGCCGAGTTACTGCGCCGAAATAACAGAGGCCTTGAAGTTCGGTCTTGCTTCTGTGTATAACATTTACCCCTATTATTAGTGCATGTGTATCTATTGGGAGTGGACAAAAGGGCGGAAGAAACATCACTTTATGTATTAAATAGAGTCATTAGTACACCTTTTTGTTTTCATATTCTATACTAATTTATTAATAATAGTAATATTTTATATACTTGTCTATATATATATATGTATATGTATTTATATATAACCATGTTTACCATTTACATAATTGGGTATATAAATGAAAGAAGCCCGAAGGGAACAGTGCAAGCACGCACCAGCCTTTATAAAAAGCTGTCGTTTCTTTTGAAGTTGCCCTGTTGAGGAGAGCAAAAATAGAGTAAGAAAACGAGAGGAAACAAGAAAGAGCTATACTTAATATAATTTTCCATAATTATCTCACCCTCACCCTTGTTTTCCTAACTTGGTCCGCGCACCGTTCTCCCCGTTATCTCGTCGTTAAATGTAAAATGCCCTCTTTCAAGATTGGTGCTTTGTATCCTTCGTCATTAAGATGATACTGGTCAAATTTGAGGATATAAAAAACAGGAGAAATACGGAAACTAAAATCGATACAACTAACCCTACTATTAATGTACTTTTGATGCGTTTTTTTCTTCAGTCTTTCACGAAAGTTTTTTTAACTGAAATGGCATCGAAAATTATACATACCAATTATTTCGGTCAACGATAATACTATCGGTCTACATTTTTTTCTGACAGTTTTTTCAATATAGGATCATTTGAAAGGTTAAAAAGCTAAAAGCGTGCGTCATCGAAACCGTAGAACCCTGTCCCTTCGATTCTGACGTGTACGAAAAATCTGGGTCACTGCTTTTGTCTTAACTTAGATCACTTGATTTTTAGCTTACTAGATTAATTTTTATAATAGACTTTCCACCATCTTATTATTATTGTATATAACCCAAGATATCGTTAAAATAAAACGCTGTACTGAATGCCGCTTTATCTATACTTTGGTGACGGATTATTGCATTTTAAATATGATTGGGAAAAGTTTAACTTCAACTACGTTGAAAATGTTTTTTTTTCTATGGTTCATAATATGGAGAAAAAATATTTACACATCCCGCTGAATATTGTTCTGTAGAAATGATAGATCATTCAATTAATTATTTTGAAACACAATTTACATCGAATGAGATACGAGTGGATCTAAAACTTATCATAAAACCATAAATTCAAGAACAAACTTTCTAAATACTTTTCGAACTCGACCAGTCCCTTGATATATCATTTTATATGATAATAATTAGTAGAATTTTCGAGTTTTCAATCCAATCTATTTGCCTGATTCTAGAACAGCTTTAGATGCTGCTCTTTTCTCGTCGTGAATCGATCTTCAAAAGCTAAATTCTACAGGAATTGAGTATCAATCCATGAGTGAGAAATCGAGATACCTATAAGAGAGGAAAAGAGAGAAAAAATATACGAGTACAGGTAGAAAGAAAGAGAGGAAGAAGGCGAAAGCGCGAAAAAAAACTACGAGAACCTCGAGCTTACGCCATTTCTCAGTAAATATCCCATGGGAAATGTAAGCCCTCTCAACCTACTTATTTTTCTTGCTGTATTTTCTTCTTCTCTTCCCACCGGCCTGAACTAGAGAGGCACACGATCCTATTCTGTCCCGCCAGATTTCCCAGAGCCTCGTTTTCTCAACATCCCTATATCTACGTATATATAAATATGAGAAAAAAAGCGATTTTCTACCTTAGTTCTAATTCTGAAAAAAAAATTTAATTTTTCAGCTTAAAATCAAATTAAAAATAGCTTTTCAGCTTAGATTCGTTCTCCATTTTCTTTTTTCAACACATTAAATTATAGGTTTGGCATATCGTCTTTAACATAGGTGAAAAATTTTACATTCTCTTTCTTTGAATTACGCCAAAACTAATGCCAAAATAATGTATATGAAAACGTCAAACATCAGATATTCCAATAAATCTTTCGAAAAAAAAAAAAATCGACCATGTTCAATTATTAAAGCTTCGTCGATAGAAGGTTTTGCATGAAAAAGTATGTCGTTATCGATTGGTGAATAAACAAAATTCGAGGATAATTTTGTTGCAGCGAAATGTACTTCATTAAAATCTCAGTGGAGTACAGAAGATATCTATATTCCCAGTCCTTCACAATCGCTTAAATTATTCCATGCAGCCAAGTCCGGCAAGTTTGTTAAAAATATTCACGTCCCATGCTTTTTTGAATATAAATTTCTTTGAAAAAAGGATTTCAGACGATGCTTTATGGCATCATAACCAGGATCATATTTTCACTAATATATCTCTTTGCGTTATGTAGAGATTAGACACGTCCCATGCATGCATCCTATAGCATAAAATACAACATGCACACATTTACAAGATGAATATGAGCAAGAGAACATAAGAGTGAGAGAAAGAATAGAAAATTTCTAGAGAGAGAAAGAGAGAGAGAGAGAGAGAGAGAGAGAGAGAGAGACAGAAGGAGGAAGAGAAGAGTGTTGCGACGAGGTTTCACATGACATAACCAAAAAGACACGTTATAGTGGACAGCAAAGCTATATTGGCAGTAAAGGCTTAAACGGGTGGTCGTATGAACGAGATAAAATGGTGGTCGTGAATATATGTGTATAAGTCTTCTGACGATGAGAGAGTCCTGCAGTAAGTCAACACCATCCGTTCAATTCCCACGTTAGTTCGACCCCCATAACCCCCTATCTATAGACCTGCCTTTGGTTGGCCTCTTGCAACACAGCGAAGCAAGCCTGCATCTTCCCAGCACAAACCTCCCTCACCTAACCTTTCTCTCTCTACTGGCTAAAGCCCTACTAAAGGATATCCATTATAGTGTCAAGCCACCAAGTGCAAGTGCAAGTGCAATATAGCTGCCGAGCCAGTGCCATGAATTTTAAGCGTATAACACACATTTATAAACATCCATGAACACCACTCATCCTTCGTCTCACAGCATGCAATTGTCTTTTTCACCCTTTGACTCTATCATTTTATATCCATATCTTTCTCCATTTACCTCTCAGTCTGGTATTTGGAAGATACATTAAACGTGCATCATGTGTACGCACGATTTATTATTAAACTATTTACCCCAGCCATTGTGTAGAACTCACGTTGTTCCAGAATTTTTTTTTCTCTTTTTTTTTTTTTTTAGATTTTTTATTATTTAAATGCCTGTCCAACAAAAAATTCAAAGTTTTTGGGTTCTACATAGTCCCTAGGATGTACCTGAATATAAAAAAAGATATGAAGATTCATTAGTTTTTTATTGCAAACATAGCATAAATAGATAATTGAATTTCATGATTTTTCATTGAAAAATACATTTTCTACTACACCACAAAGAACACATCGGAATACTAATTTTTTATCACAAACTTAATACACTCCGAAGCAATTTACGGAATTTTTTTTTCCAAAATTTTTGGTACCATGGATTTTATTTGAATTAATAAAATAAAATAAAAGGGGAAGAGTTTATTTATTCATTTCTGTTTTTCAATTTTCCAGTTCAGATTCCTTGTCAATGTCATTATATAATCGACGAGACTTTGTAACGTTGGTTTGTTGCTGCAAATGATTGCTTGATACTAAATTCTTAAAAGAGCATTTCGAACAGGTCTGTTGTTATTAATTTAAGTGGACGATTTAATCTTAAAATGCTCTTCAGCAATGAAAACAATATTCAATTACACCAGAGAAAACAAAGACAACAAATACGCTACAAGATTTGATTGCAATGAATTCATTAATGTTGAATCATAAAAAAATCATGATTGGAGTATCGTGAAAGCACAGGGTTGAAATGTAACCCTGTCACAGATGGAATTAAGGCAATATAAATCTTTTATTTATAGTGAAATATTTATAGATTCAACGACGGATTGTGAGAAAGGTAAAAAAGACGAAGGAACGTAGACGATGAAGGAATGGAATATTATAGTAGTAATATAGTGGAGGGGCAAAAACGGCACCCGGGGTGACAATTCAGTGGGTATGGTTGCTGTGGCTGACTGCATTAATGATGCCTTCAGGCTGTGCTCGGGCTAACCTTAGCTCGAGCAAGTAAGGGAAAATGAGAGAGAGAAAAAGTGAGAGAGGGAGAGAGAGAGAAAGATAAAAGTCAAAGGTAGAAAATACCACGCTGACATTTATTCAATTGCTTCCAGTAGAAAATATGAAATATAATATTATAAATAGAGGTTGGTTGGTAGCTGCTGATCTTTTAGAAGAATGACTCTCGAAGAAACGTGAGGTGTTTTAGGTCCGGGATTATATATTCTTTTTTTTTCTTCCAGAAGCTTTGTGTATGATGAGATTGTCTGACGTAAATGTAGCTTTACTACTTTCTCACTTCTGAGGGTCGTTCTTACGGCCCTCCACAGCCACATTTTCAAAGAAATTTTAAATAAACCCCAACATCACTTTAGAACCATGAAAGAAAGTATTATTCACATTATTAACACTTTTTTATATTTAAAGTGCAGGATTAAATTGATTTATAACCACTACTGTAGTTAAAACCTTTGTTTGAACGATATTGTCTCGTTTTTAATAAGTAATTAGTAAATTTAGGGAAATTTGTAGTTGCAATAAGTTATCGAATGAGCTTGTGAATTTTTTATTTATTACAGCCAGCGCCGAAGTCTTAATTTTCTGAAATATATATGTACAAAATACTATTTAATTGACTCGGTCTATACTAGAATTATTATACGGTTCGAATAACCGTTTTTTTTTCCAGCTGCACAAACATGTAGACACTGTTATCCGGATTTCATATTATCTTTTTTCACTGTTTGATAACAAATATTGCAATTTTTTCCACAAATGTAAATCTATATCCGTACGCGAAGAGTCGATCGATCGCGTCAGAAGTGTGGTCTTAATTACAAGCTCTTCGAATATAGGAGTTTGATTATAGCATATGAGAGTTAGAGTTTGTAGTCCGGAGAGCGAAAAGCTGGGAGATTCATAGAAACAAGAACACAAAAAGACAGGAATAGGGAAAGAGACAGATGAAGAGAAAGAGAGAAGAGAGTAGAGACCGTAGAATTTAGACACTAATGCGCCACACATAATTATCCTCGGGTGGACGGGTTTCTCGGCTAACTTCCGTTGGGGAGAGAGTAATCCGAGAATCCATTCTGCGCTGGTCACGAGTTCACGGAGAAGCCAGAACATTAGGCCAACGAGCGTAGACACATTTCGTGCAATTGTCTGTTATTTGAGATTTTGTATTTGTGAGATTCATTTGGTAAACGACGTTGAAGCTAACAAGACAACGATAATTCCAAGTTCCAATTATTGAACAAGAATAAAAGATCAAAGTATGAGCAATCGAATAAAAAAAATCATATAGAAACCGCAAACAAGTATAACCGGGACAAGTGGAGGTGATCAAGATCATTAAGGTCCGTAGTGTCCTCCGTTCGGTAAAAAAGAAATTACAAAATATCGTATATTAGCTTTCAAACAATTTGGCTAATCGTGGTGCAGTAGAAAATTTATATAAATTTAAAGACACCAAGATCGGTGTGTATAAATGTTATGTTGGCCAATCGGCGACCGCAAGTATGAAGCCGATCGACGATCACAGACTCAGAAAGAGGTTCTTTGCTCCGCACCAGGCGCTTGAACACGTGTCCATAGATATATAACGATATTTGTACACATATAGTTTAGACTTTGGAAAATAGTTTTGCTGGCGATACGCCCGGGACATGCGCGAGACGACACAAGCATCTCCGCAAACGATCTACCTTACTGGATACATAGACATCGTACGCTCTTAGTCCCATTATAACGTAAGCCTTCCAGTGTAAATCGGTAACCGTATCGGTGCCAAGTAAAGACACACTTTGTACTCGGTTAAATGTATACATATATACTTAAATAATGTATATAAGTATATGTGTATAAGCATTGAATATATATGTGTATTTATATAGATATATTATGAACATCTGTGTATACATATACATATATACACAAGTCGTGCGTGGCGTGGCAATTGCTTCCGATCGAGTGGCCAATCATCGGAAACCAATAAAGCCCCAGCTATGGAGCAACGCAAACCTAACTGGTTTCTCTCTCTGGACCTTTCGATCTTTCATCTTTGTTGCTGGCTCTCTCTTTCATTCTCAATACCGTTTCCGAAACTGTCGCGCTTTCCGGTATAAGGGAATTACGAAAAAGTCATAAGGATACGATGGTCTGCTCTTCAAATTTTGTCGCAATTTTATAGACGTGATGGTTATTATTTTTTTTCACAAGATGTTTTACACTGCATTGATCCATTAAAGATGCTCATTCTGATAGAAAAATGAACTGTAAAACGAATTAATCAATTGTTTCTTTGCTGTATTTGTTCATACAGGAAGGAATTGGATCATTAAAAGTCGTTCCGGGAGGTGTAGAACTTAGAGGTCAAGCCGCCATTCTTGATGCCTTGATAGCGTCAAGAGTAAGCTCCAGGAAAGGTAAAAATCTGGTTATTGAATCGTGGAACAATTTTACGGCTTCAGCAAGGTCGCGGGACGGTCGATTACTCTCGAGAATGACACTCGGTAAGAAAATAAAAGGAATAATGGTGCTTAATTGTATAGACAGCTTTTCATTGCTGCATTTCAATCGTTCATTCATATTTTATACTTTATCAGGGGAAGATCGATTGGACTGTGTTTCACGAGGTTTCCGGATAACGGATCCCCGAGGAGGTGTTTTATTTTCTGCCGATCGGGAACAGGTTGTTGTCGGTGCTGAAATGCTCAGGGTCACTGGAGTCGGAGGAGCAGTTTTTCGCGGGAGTGTACAAACCCCACTAGTTCGAGCCGAGTCCGGTCATCCACTAAGGTAGTTATACTAATTTATTCTCAAATGAAAATCATTGTACAGTAGAATCAGTAAATTGTCATGAAATCGAAATAAATATAAAGTGGACCGAAGGCCTGGAGACACGTCAACGACAAAAATGCATTGGGGGATGTTAATTTTGTAATAAATTAATATCAATCCCATGACGTTTTTTATATTCTCGATAAAATATGGTCAGCTGCTTAACATTTTGACGTTGATTTACTTCAACGAAAATATATGAAAATTAAAATGTTAATCCGAACAGTTAACTTTTATCAAAATGTCATGCGATGTCTTATTCGAAATGTCGACGGTTCCGTAAATTATGCCGCTATAAAAAAATTTATCGTCAAACTTATTTTTCTCGTTCCCTTGCATATCATTGGTTAAAATATTCTAAAGAAATATCAGGGCAATTCTCGTCTCAAACAAAAACCAAAGATTAATCTTGATATTAATAAAGTTTCGCCTCGAGTCAAGATTTTAAAAAATGGGTAGCCTTTAAATTTTTTGTATAGCATCAAAAGGTCATGGTATTTTTCCTCGATTTGTAAAGCTTTATTGGAAGGCAACACAATTATCTCGTCTCAACGAATTCGAAAAATAAAACGCAGTCTTATGCTATTCGCTACTACATTCACAGTCAGGAGTTTTTGTTTTGTTTTATCGATTTTTCAAGTTATTTCACATGCCAGGGCAGGATAGAAATATTCAAAATATTATTTTAGAACTTCAGGATATTATTTTTAACATTGATCACTATCGATTTATGCAAAAGGAAATGGATTTTTTTTTACTGCAATGTGTTGTAAGTCGATACAAGCAAAGATGAGCCGAGCTAAAGCATACCGACAGTAATAAAATTCGTCTTAATATTTCCGATAGGACGGTTCCGAATAATAATGTACGCATTGAGGGAAAAACCGAAAAGAATAAAGGACGAGAGAGTGAGAAAGAGAGAAACTAAGAAGGAATGTGACAGAGTAAGATCGCTTCTTGCGTCTTTCATACGAACCCATAATGTTTTACCACACTTATACGAAATATTCGCGGTCGTTTTATACAGAACGGTTTACATACGTTCGTAAAACGCGTCTTCGGATGGGTTGCCGCAAACTGTCATGTATTATTCCTTCCACTGTTCGAGAAGACATTACTCAGTCTTGAAAGAAAGACAGCGGGAGAGAGAGGGAGAGAGAGAGAGAGAAAGGAGAAAGATCAAAAATCGTAAATACAAAGAAAAGAAAAATAAAAAAACAGGATGGAATGAGAGAAAAGACGAGTGTGAGAGAAAAGCCAGTAGCAGTACTGCAACCGCGCAGTTATTGATAGCGTAGAGCAATTTACAGACGGATTTACGATTACAATAAAACTTTGCTCGGGCGGAAAATTATATTCATAGGATTGGATTTGCGCCAGATATGAAATACCGTTGGCTATATCAAAAGTCGTATGTAGGTATAGTCGATAGAGACTTGAACGTCTATCTCCATTGCTCTCTTTCTCTTATTCTTTCTATAACCCTGCAAGTATGGATCTTTATATATTGTAGTAGAAGGTGAAATAGGGTAGACTGTATATCGAGAGAACGAGTATGGACCAAAAGCTATACCAAGAGATAGTAATAACAGTGCATTCAGCCCCATCGAAAAGCCAAAACTCCTTCACCTTTCGAAAACTCTGCTTTACACAAGCCTCTCGTTCTACTACATCCCTATCATTCACCATTTCTCTCTTTATTCAACGTCCATCGATACAAAACACCTTTCCACGTTTTACGATTTCTAACCATTCGATCTTGTACCAGTTTATATACTACGCGTCCATTTTTTTTTTCTTATTTTCAACCTTTACTTTTTTACTTTCACATCTATCTTTACGTGCATGTTTTTAACGTACACGAATACACATATACACACATGCGTATAAACATATATTTACATGGAGAGAAAATAATACACAAAATGACTGTTTCCTCATAGTTTCCTGTTACCATGTCATCCCTCTGTGGGTTTCTACCAAAAACATGGTAATTTTCTATTCATATTCAATTAAAAATGACAAAAGAATTGAAATTTTTGGCCCAATTCCGGATCATAAATTACTATGTTCTTGATAGAAACCCTCAGAGGGATTGATATGATATGTCATAGCAAATTTTCATATTATATTCTCTCCGTGTATAGACACGAATAAACCAACGCGGTGAACAGAAAGGAGAAACGCCGCCCTTTTTGCTGAACGTGAGAATCGATTATTGCAAATCTTTCTTCCCTTCTGGTTTTAAATTCCATATATGTATACACTCTTTTACAAGGATTTCTCTTGCCACATCGGGGTTACTCTTTCTTGCACTCTGGGCAACCTCTGTATACATTCTAGGGTCAAAGAGCACGGGATGAAGTCGGGATACCCGATATCACTGGGACACTCTTCTACCTCTATATCTGCTCTCCCTCCCCTTCTTTCTTTCTCTTTCTGCCACCACCACTCTCGTATGAATGACTCTCGGGTTTCTTTTCGCTTGAAAGAGGATTCCCTTGGTACCACGGATGAGACACTCGAACCTGGCTATGTCAGATTTCTCTTTGATATTTGCTACATTGAATCTAGTGTAAACTTTCCGATTTCGTGCATACCGAGATTTTTAAAGCCCATGAATAGAAAAAAGAATTTTTTTTTTCGTCTTCAATTTACTGAATTCTAGTAATTTGATCTTTTCAATAATTTCGAGCCTGTACTTGTGATTAACGAGTTCGCTACCGAATGCAAGAACTTGGGGTACAATAAAAAATATTGACGATATTTTTCATTTGATTCAACTTTGTTGATGAAATATCAAACTTTCTACTGTCATTTTCACAACTATGGTGAAAAAATGGCTTTGGATATAAAATAAAAATTTATTTGAATGAAATGTCAGTTAACAATCTTCAATGCCATAATATGTTTATTTTTAATGTGATGACAGATTAGAATCAGCGACAAGATCGTTGGAAATAAAAGCACCCGAAAGAGTCGTGATAGAATCGAGAGCCGGTGAGATATTGGCTTCTTCGTTGGCTGATTTAACGCTACAGAGCATCGAGGGTGCGATACATTTCGATGCAAAATCGATCTTTCTCGAAGGTTTGAAAAGCGCAACTCCGTCGCAGCAACGACACGTAACGAGAGATCAACAACAGCAACAACAACAACAGTCCCAACAACAGACTCAACGAAATGGAAGATCATCGCTTCCTGGACAGATAGAATCTAATATTTATCAGCTGTGTATTTGTCCAAGTGGAAAATTATTTCTCGCGAAGCCCGAAGGAATTTGTCAAGCGGATAAGTCCATCTGCTAATAAGATCGATCTAACATTAACGATGAAATGAAAAAGAATGGATAACTCATTTATTTTTACTCCCTTTCCCCCACACACCTCAAGAGTGAATGAATGAAAACGCTGACTCCAATGACTTGAAAAACACCCTTATTTGCCTCGTGAAAAATAATGTAAAGATTAATGGACTAAAAAATCAATCAATCGTTATTTAAGGATACAGAAAGCAGAGGATTATGTGTGCATAGTGTCATGGAGTACAAAAATATAAACATGGAAATATAAAAAATAAAATACAATGCAAAATGATGAATGTTCGGTACCGTGTACCCATAAAAGCGTAGGAATGGCGCTAATGCTAACCCCCGCGATGTATATCTTGTATATCAATAAAAACATGCAATTATCGTTGATTCTGCATCGTACCTACTTAATAATACCCTTGTGTAAATCCATCATCATTTACAGATTTATCGGATTCACAAAGTTGCTCAAATTTACATTCTGCCAACTTCAAGATTTATTGTACAAAAATACCAACGTTTTCAAAGGTAAGAATCTAATTAATTTTTTTTATTAAATATCAGCTGTTGAACAGGTGTAAAAAAGAATCTAGCTATCATCAATTTTTCTATTCATTTTTATGATAACATTTTGAACTATTTTTCATCAGATACCTGGCATGTAAAAAATAGTTCAGTCCATTACTTTTTATGGTTTTTCACGGTTAATCCCTTTGATGGTTCTTAAGAGATCATCGATAGTAATCATAATTACAAAAAAAATTGACCCGTGTGTCATTTTCAAAAGCACATAATGGACGAAAATGTTTCAAAAACAAAATTTTATGTTGAATTTTAAATTTTATTAAAAGCTCATTTTTTAAGAAACTCAAAGTCAGCGAAAATGCATATTCACGATCTAATTGAAACGTCCATGAAGTCGTCGCATTTCCGGCACAGACTTAAAAATTTTAACACCATGATACTCTTGTGACTGATATTTATAGCTACATTTTCATTCTCATGAATAATATACCGCAAAATGATACTAATGCGATAAGAATTCTACAGATTTGATAATAATACCCGCCTATTGATAGCAGTGCATGTGAATAACCATAATGACATGTCAATTATCACAATTAATGAAAAAGAGACTAGTTCCCTGTCACTTGATTGCTCTGATATCGAGAAAAATGAATGTTCCATTTATACCAAATTATTCCATTCAGCTGTAATGACAAAATTCTTCCAAACCGAATTTCCATTGATGAAGTCAGTCAAGTAAACAATGAACGTAGACATATTAAATTTGTAGGATTACCATAAAGAGCAAAGGTTACGAATTTACAATTCAATCGGATTCTATATTCCAAATTTTCATTTGAATTTAATGTTCTCAAAGTAACGTTAATTGAAACCAGTTGATTGTTGAAGTGTTGCGAATATAAACACAAATAGATGAAGTAATTAAAGTGATTGATATTTATTCACTGAACTATTCGGGTGAGTTCTTGGCTATCAGAAAATTTTCACAATAAGTTAAAAAACTCGATATTATTTCGACAAGATATCGAAAATAAATTAAATGTTGAGCTGGGGAACAAACGAAATGACACCGTTTGATCAATTTATATTACGAACAATCGTGACACTGTTCAAGTTGTTCTAACACTGCCAGCACAATATGCGCACAAACTCATTGTCACAAGCAGAATATTTTATTTGAAGCACCATTTCATACAGCCAACGAGTCTATTTTGTGAAACTCGTATGGCCCGTGACTCTTATTATTCTACGATCTCATTTTCCCATTCTTTTTCCAATTTTCTATCTAGTTTTTCCTCCGGTGTTTCTTTCATTGTAACTGCAGTCATTACTTTGCTCCTCGCTTCATGGCATTTTCGTCCTCGTTTTACTGAAACAGGTGTAGCTATTCCATTGCTAAATTTTTTTTACTAAAAATTGTCTGAATAAAATGATTGTGGTTTAAAATGGAATGGCTGTCATTTGATATTTCTGTAGGACAATTGTAAAGTCGACGAATTGTCAGTAACTTATTGAAGTTGATGGTATTTCTGCCCATCACGACAAACATAAATCATCCATTTATAAAGAGTCACTCAATTGAGTAATTTGTACTCAGTAAACTACAAAAAGTAGGTTCGGCTATGAGCTTAATAACCGTAATGAGAAATGTTTAATTCGATAGATGTCCTAAGGAAATCTTGGTAGAGCGTCTTTGTGTCGACCACAGTTAGTGGCAAGTATAGCAGAAACGAACAAACTCCGTTGGCAGAATTTACTAAAGCAGTGGAAGGTTATTCTTGAAGAAAAAACAAGTAAAGGGACTTAACTTCACTCTGGCCCAAGTTATCCGTGAGTTAGAGAGCGAGCAGGCAACTTAGACTAGCAAAGGGACCTAAGGAACGAGGAAATGAGTCGAGTAGGACGTGAAGGAAGAGGAAATGTGTTTGGCTCATAAACGCTCACATACAGAAATCGGAAGAGAGCGAGGGAGAGAAAGTGGAAGGTATTCGCTGGGCGAAAAGTTGAATACCTCGGGCCTTCCACGTATACATCAAGTCAGGCAGACAGTTCGCAGCAGGCCAATCTTGCCTAGTAGCCGCTTAAGCAGCTCTGACGGAGAGGTAATTTTCTCGGAATTCAAGATTAAAATTGCATTCTAGGTTGGATAGCGACGCCTCTGTGAAAGATGGTGCAAGATGGCGGGAATACGGGGTACGAAAGACGAGGAAACAACGTAGGGTAGTAATGATATACATGTATAAGAAGAAAATTGGTTTAGATGAGAACAGAAACGATGTGAGGGAAAAAGACCGAACATGAGACACTGAGACACGTGTCCTCTTCCCTTGGAACAATGCGAGATCCCGAGATCTCTACTCCCTTTAGAAACTAATGAATTAGGCGTTGTAAAATATGTAACAAGTACTTTTACTCCAATTAGTATTCATTTCTTGTGCATGAACAGTAATAAATATTCAATGGAATTGTATAAATCGCTCGCCAGTGATGAATACAGCATTCAATGATTGTTCTTATGAATATGGAAGTCTTCGTGCCATTAAATTACGTAGACGATGAGTTTGCTCACGTAGCTCAAAACTGTTGAAGAATTAATTAGTAAAGTTCATGCAGAATTGAACTTTTAAATCTTTCTTTTCAAATATCATTTAATCTGGGCAGATCCATATACATCCCTCAAATTGGCATACACGGATTCAAAATTCGAGTTGAATGCACCTGATGCACCGGAAAATGTATTTTTTGAAACTCTCCTCTGGTAAATATTTTTTTCCAAAATCAAAGTATCTTTGAAATTGGTTGGTTAGGTAAAGAAAATGTTTAACGTTCATTCGAATGACCCTTAAGTGTGTATTATGTCTAATGTGAGCAATGACCGAGGATATACTACGGAATAAGAGTGACGTCGATACCATAGGTTGAAGAAAAGAAAAATAAAACCCCGCGACTGACGAGCTGGAATGAGCTGAGCATCCAAGCTGATACAACTTTCACCCCTTTTCTCTCTCTTTCTCTCGCTACTCTTGTATTGCTCGCGATTTCTGTCAAGCGTGAAATTGTTGCACCAGAGGGTTGTCCCATCCTGGCAGGTTAAAGCTTTAAATACAAATTAGTGAGACACGAGAGTGGAGAGAGAGGCACATAAAAATAGTACGCTCAAAGCTTCCATTCGGTACATTATACACATATACGTGCATGTACGTGTAGGATGTTTTCTATCCTTTTGTTTCACTGATTGATAAAAATCCTCGCCACTAAATGTACGTTGATCATTATTATATGTATAAACATTAATATTAAACATATAAAACAAGCAAAAATCACTGTTGCTCGTACTCATGGATTTTTCTTTGGAAATTGATGATGAAAAATATTGTGTTAAAAAATGATCATAAATAATTTTTGTTTAGTAACGCACTTTTCTACAACCTCCACTTCCAATCGGTCACTTTATATTCCATTAAAGACAAGAACAGATTCATCTGAACACTATGAAATTGCCTAAAAACTAGGATTCGAGTGTTTACGAATGAGTCAATTTCTGACCAAGATCACGAAGAACTCAAGTGATGAGTTTCGTTTTTGGATATGACTGTATGTGACACTCGAATGTACAATGTATATATCAACACAACCAACGACATACCAACCTAAAATCCAACACTACGAGTTTCGAGTTCTGCACATATATAACACACATGTGTGATGAATGAAATCGAAAAATCGATCAATGTTCGAAAACTGATAGTACCAATAGCTACGGCGTGCTAGTTGACAATCCCATTTACTCGCCCGTCGTGGCTTTCGCAATGGACGAGCGTTTATATAACGCGAGTTTTGCAATGCGAGAGCCAAAAACTCCAAATATCCTCGCTGCTCAACAAGCTGTGAGCTGTATTTAGAAGAGAGGAAAAGGGATCACAGAGCGAATAAAAACTCATTTGAATGGAAAGAAAAAAGTTTGTTCGTCAATAAAGGAAAAAAAATTAAATGATTGTGATGAAAAAAATCATAGTTAAATGTTTATTAGAATAAACTGATAGATTTTTCTTAGTAGATACGTAACATCAGCGGAAGTATCGAAAAAGTGATAATTTACACTTATGTAGTTATTCGTTTCTATCGTTTAATAAATTCGGTTAAATTACGGAACGAAGGAGAATCGATTTGTAATGACGCCAATACTAGGAAATAGTCTGCGGTAAATTAGTTATCTTTCAATAAGTTTCCATTTGAAGATGTTGAAAGGTATAACGCGACGATGAAATGAATCGAATAGGGTGGTTACACGTGAGGTAAGGTGAGTCATTGTAAAATTGGTAAGAAAAGTTCACTAGGTCGAGAAAGTGTGCTTCGGGACTTGCTCTCGGGATGGGCATATAACGATAGCAGAGAGTCTAAATTCCAGCAACGACCGGATGCAATTTAATGCAGCATCGTCTCCTTCGTCCTTGCTCCGTCGTCGTCGCCGTCGTATTCGCACTATCATCAGCTCACGCTGATGCAATATCTTTCGAGTTTCTCCACGTAAACCTCCACGTCTAGTTAGTGCAGAACGAGCTGTTGATAAATCCTACCCTTCCTATAGCTATTCCACGTGACTTCCTCACCCCTTCAAGGCTCTTCTATCTATCTATGTCTCTCTCTCTCTTTCTCTTTCTGACTTTTAGTCGGCCTTCTCTGTATATGGTCGCATCTCACTTTCTCTTTCTCTCGTTCCCTCTTTATGCCGTGCACCTTGCTTTATATAGCGACCCCTATACTAACCCGTGGTATGTGGAGGCCATTTCTCCGCTACGGAATTACATGCCCAAATTGTAATTTTGTCGGTACCATCGGGGCCAACCACCCTTCGTTCCTAGCCTTGGCCCAAGGAGGCACGCATTATATCCTCGCGGTAGGTGACCCCTCTATCCTCCCTCGTTTACTGTTTCTCTGGTTCACTCTTTCTCTCTCTCTCTCTCGCTCTGTTTTTTCTTCTTTTTTTGTATCTTTTATTTTATTACGTTTTTACTTGAATTTTGGCTCCTTTGCCTAAAAGTGTATACTAAGGCACATAAAGTATCATCATCATCATCTCTCTCCGTCTCGATACATACATATTTTAACAGGATTTTAAATACTTCTAATTAAATCAGCGATGATCCGCGAAATAAATCGTTAATTACGTGAAAGTAAATCGGGAGTTTTTATAGAAGGACGGTAAATATTTTTGATATTTTTACATATACTATAATTAAAATGAACCAAGAGACGATAGCTCTAGTTGATGTAGGGAGAGGCAAATATGTAAATAATAAGTACAAATAATTTTTGAAGACTAGCCTCACAAGATAAACAGTAATAGAGTGTTATAACGAGTTTCAGGAACAAAAAACAGTAGTCAATCATCTTGTACAATAAGATATAACAATAGTAAAATATATTTCATCTGCATCGCTCTTATAAATATATAAATATATAATGATTGACGATATGTACAAATTTGAGAGAGAGAGAGTTTTGAGAAGAGAGAGGGAGAGCGGAAGCGCAATAAGCTCTGCTCGGATTGATAGTCGAGGTGCAGGATCTCGAGCCTCAGAGTATTGATAGCGGGCCGATATAAAGGGCGAGAGGAGAGATAAAGGTCATCTTGGGTTAATAGCAGAACTTAAACCGTAAAATTCATAGTCTTATCTTTTTCATTTTTCATCAACGTCACGACGATCGTCATATGTACTTTTCCAATACTCGAAAACAACAAGTAAGCGTGGGCTGCAGCGAAAAATGTACGCTCGGCGACTTACGCGAAAGACCCAATCGGAAAACGTAATACGGAGCTCATTTTAGACTCGAACGTTTTTACACTGAAAAATATCCACGCCACCTGACAACCGCCGTATAGTCCAGAGCCCTGTGGCTTTATAAATAAACTTTAAGACCATTTTTTCTCTGTAACATCCTTAATTTGGATCGCAGGTATCTCGACCAAGCCGCCACCTTAAGTGTCAATTATATTGAGACAACTTCAACTGTTTTTCTTTACTACAAGATATTGAAACATTCATCACTTCAAAACAACATGTGTCATGAAGCTTCGTGCAATTTGAAGGTAACTTTACGATTTCTAATCTCAGAAAGTAGGTGGTCAATCTTGTTTGAATTTTACAGGTACACGTGGAATATATTTCCAAAAGTGTTATTAAAAATTTTAAAGAACTCTCACCTTTTCACGATTCGAGCACAACTCCTGTAACTATAATTTTAGGCTCTGCAACGCTGCTCTGAAAAACTACATCTAAATGCTGAAGAATTAAAAGCTAACATGTTGGAATCCGCTTCAGGCAGAAGATAGAATTCAAAAAAATATTTATCTCTATTGTTATCCAGCCAGATAAGAAAAGCTCAAAAGACAAAGTAATAAATTGATAAACTCCATGCGTAAAAAATAAATATCCAGGCTATTTGTTAATAGGTAATTAAAAAGAAAAATGTTTTCCTATAAGTTTTCGCAAAGTAAAAGCTTCGGACTCCGACTGCTCACGTATCCAGAACAAGCTCTTGAGACGCGAGCACACAACTTTCCACAATATATATACATGTACAACATTATACAAAAGAGATAAAAGGAACACACGTCCTTCTATACTGTTGTGGCTTCGAGTAATTCCGCTGATCCCTTTATCTCGCACAGATGAGAGAGGTTGAATTTCACCGCGTTGTGCATGAATACGTGGCGTATACACGAGCGATCTTTTGCTATGCTTCCGGGAAAACGGAATTTGAAACAGTTTCACAATTCTCTTAATCTTTCTAATGGAGGCACTCGCAGCCCCGCACACGCGCCTTCCGCGATTGCACGTGGTTTAGAGTCCTAATCAATGTTTGATAGGGTTGCCGTTATTACCCACCACAGAAACTCGTACTCTCGTAGAAGACTCTGTCTCTCTTGTGCTTTCTGCTTTTATCTGCCACTCTCTTTTTCTCTCCATCTCTTTCTTGCTCTCTGCTGCAGCTGCCTATGGTTAGACGAGTACTTTCCCATCACCCTCACCCTTCCTACAAAGCCTTCACCCTTCCCTCTCACACGCTCTGTCTCTCCACAAACCTTGCCATTATCTCGACCGGGCTATTACACAGCCGCTGCCACCTTTTGGTTCGCGTATTATGTTCGGGAATCACGCGAGAGTACCGGGCTTTCACGAATATCCTTTATATCTATACACCCAATACATTTATGTACAATTTTATATCTGTATATATTCATATGAAGAATGAGTTTAAAGTCGACTACATTTTTCCCGCATTCAACCGCATCATTGTGACTTGCACGAACGGATTTACAAAAAAAAAAAATGTACTACACTCGACATGTACATGATTGGTAATTTAAAATAATGTACATCTTAATATATGGATCATTACTGAAATGACTGTATTTGTACAGCCACAGCCCGTCAACTTCATATCGACATTTGGAAGTTTCGATCATTCTGAGCCGATTGTCACTATACAACTTTCTACAGACGTATTGCATTAAGTTTGAAAACCATTGCAATTGCATCGCGTAATCTTTGGCAAGAAAAAAGGTTTTTGTATTGTTTTTATTTTTTATTGTTTTGACATAATCTATTGTGATAGTAGTCTCGCCAGAAACACATTCAAAAGTTAACTGTCTGGCTAATTTTTAAAACCTGCAGGACATAACTTACGGAATATTATAATGATGTTAGTTGTTATATTCTATTAAGAATTTTACAACACATAAACTTTTGGGAAAAATGTCTAATATTAAATTTTTACTTTGATAAATAATCACTTGTGTGGAATCTTGATTTTTTTAGTACATCCTTCGTCATGTGTTATACTCTCTAACTGCGAAAAAATAATTTGTAAATAAGTTTATGAGATATTGCCTGAGATGGAAATTTTTCTACCGTTCGCTATAACAACACGTGTAAAACTGTTCAGTCTGCAATTGCCAATACCCTGAACACAGGACGGTGAAGCATTTTGCAAATTTTTACAGTTTGTCGTAATGGTGCCCTGAATGTGTTCTGATAAATATGGATCGTAGTGATTTTTTCTAAATTATTTTTTCAACTAAAGAAGTTTATTTGATAGACATAAAAAAATCTTTGACCAGCTCAAATGTATTGTTTCAGCATTTTGCATAAATAAAAAATGTGGTGGGAATCGACGTAATTGCAAAATCATTCAAATGAAATGGACATGTTCATACTTAAAAAAAATAAAGTATAGTGTTGTTACAATATGTTATTTGTCTCGACTACCAATGATTTTTGTCCGGTTCAATCACGTGTTTTGAGTCCTCAAAGAATCCGAAAATTAGTTCATCGTTAAGCAAGAAAAACGCGTTTGTATTGTCTCTGTATGACTCGTTGCCACGAGTTGAAACCTCGACCGTTCATTTAGATCCCCTGAATGTTAGCGGCGTGTAAAAACATACGGGGATGGAAGAATCACAATGAAATATATTTGCAACAATGATCCATGCATGGTGGGCATTCGAGGCACTCTTTCACTTGAATTGATCCACGATTATTCATGAATTAATGAATGTATTAATGTTTATTATCTATCGTTATTAGACTTTGGGTAAAGAACCTTGTCTAAGTGTTAAACCCGAGATCGAAAGGGTTCTTTATGCTTGGAATTAATATGCGAATGATAACTCATTTGTGAAATATGTACCCCATTTGCAATGAAGTTGAGGTAAACAGGAAAGAGAGTACTAAAGAAAATAGGAGGGCTCAGAAGAAATGGTGAGTGAAGAGAGAAGCAAAGAGTGGAAGGTCTTCAAAAGGCAAAATCTTTGTGAAAACGCACGTGCCGCAGATTCAAGAAATGGAGTTAGTAGGAACTGAGTCGTTGGCGTTGGCGAGTTCATGCAAAAAGCATCACCACAAACAGACCACGAGCTGTTGTCTCCCAATCTTCACTTTACGTAACATGCTGTCTCTGTCACTCTCGTTGCATTTTCCAATGTGATGAAAAAGCCCAAAAGAGAGATGGCGGTAAAGAAGAGAGGCTTTGGTTAATGGCCCGGATCACACACCGCAGATCACGTAATACCACAGGCCGGATCGAGTAGATATATATATATATATTTATATATATAAGTATAAATCTGTAACTTTTATATCTATAGATACATGTGTTTGTGGGTGTGCACACATATAGACAGAGTTTGAGGGTGGATAGAGTTGCGAATTTCTCGAGCAGTTCCCAGCCTCTCTTTCTCCTTCTCATCGTCACTGTTACCCTATCCACACGCCACTTTCAACGAATTTGAATAATCATTATATGCACCGGCGTTCCTGGCAAACGAATTCGTTATTAGAGGTCGTGTATATTCCAAGCTTTTCTCTTTATCTATATCTCGTTCTCTCTTTCTCTTTCTCTCGTACTTGCTCACTCTTTGCATGATCACCAGACTCCCAAAGCTTTCTCGTCGAATCCTAAATATTCGCGGCTTTTTTATCGTAAATTTTCCTTCAAACTCCGTATTTTTCACATCCAAGTGAATTGAAATGAACTTCGGGAAAAGGTATATGTCTCCATCGACCGCACTAAAACGGTTTGTCTTCATTTTAATTTCCATTTTTTTGCCTTTTTTTCCTTTTTTCAAGCCCATCTAAATCTCTGGTCAAATAGTTGAAAATTGAACGCTACCGAGGACCTTAGAAGGATAATGGAACGCACAATTCGAAAGCACTCAGAGATATTCCGATTCCGACGACATCAAATACCGTGAGATATAAATTCAATGAAATTCAATGATACAGATGAGTTGTGCATCATCTGATTCAATCATCAAAAGTTTCGATCTTTTCTTCATAACGTATCGATTATTTATGATATACTTAATGATAAATGATACCGATAAAAAAGAACAATTAAATTATTCGTTTTTTGAATCAATATTCAAATCGGAAAAGCAAGTTCAAAGATTGAAAAAAATTTTACGACAGTACATCATAATTTGCAAGTACACTTTTTGGCCTTTTTTTCTTATTGCTACTAATTCCATTTCGACTTGCATGCTGCCCTATCATCAGCAGCATTATCATCATTGAAGCTATATTTATTATTCTCATTATTATTATTCTGTTCATTACCAGGAATCAATTTAGCTCCGGTACCAATTCAAGCCTCTTGGACGAATGAATAATTGCGAAATTCTAGAACATCCAACGAGATTCATAGTAATCTTCACTTCAAGTCTTTTCTTGAGAAGGAGGTTCAAGCGATTCCTCAAGACTCTCTTGTCTTCCCGGAACATAACATATTATTACTAAGGAATCCAAGTTGGTTCAATACGGGAGAATCCCATAACTTGGTACATCTAAAGATACTTATGGCATTGATGAAATCGTATGTGGTGAGTTGAGTCAGTTATTGTCGTATCAAACACGGAATAGTTAACGTATAAAATTTAATGCTAAAATAGTGAAATAAAAATATTGACTACTTCATTTTAGAGAAAATGAACTTACTTACTAAAAACATTTTTTTTTCAGCCGATTATCCTCAGATTGGATAACAAGAACCTGCCATTATGTAGGTCACACAGACCCCAAGTGACCAGCGAGGAAAAAAAGTAAAGTTCGTGACACAGTATCCGCCATTCAGTG
This sequence comes from Campoletis raptor, assembly GCA_948107755.1. Lineage (NCBI taxonomy): Eukaryota > Metazoa > Arthropoda > Insecta > Hymenoptera > Ichneumonidae > Campoletis > Campoletis raptor. The sequence continues at coordinate 29,134,685 of OX403622.1, read as the reverse complement.
TTTATAACGAAGGATAAATATTCCCTCGACTTCCAAAATCTTAATGCAACTCTTTGCCATAAAAATAAGTAACAAAGAAATCTTGTAATGAGTAAAAATAGAATGATCAAATTGTTAATGTCACTGAAAGGACTCCAAACGTAAGATTCTTTAGTGATATTTTTTTTTTTCGCTACATATCGGAAAAGTTTGTCTTATAGACGTTCCGTACGAATATTTTTTTCCTCGGGTCAACTAGGTAATCGATAAATTATACGCGCCTCTGATAGTTATTAGTGGTAAAAGCCTGTGGTAGGACATACACCAAAAGAGACGATGATAAGTCAACGGTGCTGGCGTATATTTCAGTGGATAGAATTTAATAACGACGAAAAGATAGATAGATAAAGAGCGAATGAGAAAGACAGGGTGAGGGAATAAGAGAGAGAGAGAGGGAGGGAGGCAGAGACGATAGAACTCGAGAGGGTTCCATGGAGCAAGGATGAGAAAGACGACACGCCATCTTACAGGGGTGCGCATGGATGTAATCTTGCTCTAACTCTCCTCTCGTACACGTCGGGGATAAGAGATGGAGGACATGAGTGCATTCCGGGGAGTAACAAACGTTCCGTTTTCCTTCCCCTCTCGTCATTCTAACCGTAGACTTTAGCCAACAGGGTAAAAGCTCAAGCGAATAGAAAGAGCGACAAAGAGGGAAAGATAAAGAAAGAGAGATGATGTAGAGAAAGATATCCTTTTCCTCATAGTCTCTATATATACTTTGGTCGTCCGCTTTAGTTCGCGAAAGCTTTCCTCGCGTCTATACCGCCTCAGTTACCTCGAACCCCAACCAGCAAATGTGTGACGTCGAAGGAATGAGGGAGTTTGGAGGCTTGGATATCTACATCATTCTAATTTTATTGCCCAAGCAAGACGCGCGCTCCAGCAGTTCCATCGGCCTCGAGACTTCGCCGAATTTATGGCCAATTTTTCTTATTAATTTTCATAAGTTCGACATGTGAGGCGAACGAAGGATCCTCTTCTTACTCCTCCCTACTTCCATTTCCCTCGCGACTTAAGACGACAAAGCAAAACCACCTCTGCTCCCCTTCCTCTTCCACTGAGTTCCCATACCATCCTCATCTCGCGATGCCACGAGAAAGTAAGGATAAACCAAGTTAAGCACAAGGTTTCTTCTTCCTCTTCTCACACTTTATGCATCCCATACCCCACCCCGCAGTTCTTCTTCGCTTATTGAAAGACTTGGCTGTTCATGTCAGACTTTCAGGTACATTGGATGTTATACATATACATATATATAAATACATATATGCGTGAGTGTGTTTGTGTATGTATTTTTGTTCGTCTCAATATATATGTATATTTAAGCCGCACGCTTATCGAGCGCCGTTTCAACGTGCTTCGGAAAAGCACATCACCCAACCTCTTGGTGAACATATAATACCTTACGGAAATGCGAAGGACCCTTCGTAAAATTTTCTCTCTCCACCCCAACTATCGACCCTTACCTTCTCCTCGACGAAGTTGTTCTTTTATTTCATTTTTTTTTTACGAGCATATTCACCATCACGGAAATAAAATTCTTGTGATTAGTTGAAAAGTTCAGGCCTCTTGAAAAGGGCCACGAAATATTCACATCGACACAGTTTCGATTCTAAAAGAATTTCGAATAATATACAAGTTTTACTATTACTGAGAGGGAAAACTGATAGGAAAACTCAATTCTGTCAAATCGAATGTCATATAAAAATGTGTTTTCTTTTCTGTCACTTGCCAAAAAATTATGAAGCTTTATCCAATAAATTAATTCCATTTTACGAGTAGCAAGAAATCATACCACCAGAAAATTCTCCCAAGCATTGACTGGAAATAAATTATTCTACTCATCAAATTTATCGGTTAATTTTTCGACCCATACATATACTTTTAAAAAATTGTAATTCTTCAACGGTTGTTCATTCATGTTGACAAATTCACACACGATTTAAAATAATTGATCATGAATTTTTATTTTTACAATTCGATTCATGACTGGTACCATAACACAATAAAAAAAATTAAAATCTGATGAAAATTATGCCAATTTCTCGAACTATTTATGAAAAAAGTGACACTTGACAATGCTACCGAGCTGCAAAGGATGAAATTGACCATTAGGTTCCCTTACCAGTTGCCCATCATGTTTCTAACAATCTCGCTCTTCTATCTCCCAATGCCCGTTAAAACATGATTTTAATATTTATTGTTTTTCAAAGAAAAATCTGCCAGAGCCAATATCACTGCGAGAAAAGTAGCACGTAGTTGCAACAAGAGTAACATCCCACGTGCGTTCTTATTCTATCTTGCCATCGTCTTACATGCTGTAAAGGACGATAAGCAAAAGGATAAGTTGAGAAAAGGTTAGCTAGTGTATTATATACAGATATAGATATCGATATAAGAGTATCGTATGTAGACACGGATGTGCGAAAAGTGCTCAGTTGCTTGAGAGAAATCGAGGAAGTATCAGTGCTGCTCCGTTGGCAGGGAGCGGACGACGCCGTTGCGCAGCCTCATCCATCACGTATAAAAGTCACACCGGCCGGTGGCCAAAAGGGGATCCGAGGCCAGGACCCGGGGGAAACGTATGTGTGCGCAAAAATCTAAACCCGTTCAACCTTTACCCGTGACACCTCACTAGGGAATACAACGTAGCACATTTCTTTGTGATCTCGACAACCTCTTGGAAGTTTGTACAGATTTTTTCAAAAGCTGCATCCACAACATGAGTCAATAAATCAGAAAATTCTAAACAAAATAAAAAGCAGCTTAAATTTTTCTGACTTTTCCGTTCATTCGTGATCAAGAGTACGATGCACGGTGAAAAAAAAATACAAGGAAATCGTTCTCTTCTGTTTCTAGACGTAAGGACATAAGTTTGAACAAAATCGCCCAAAGGTCACTGTCACGCTTCGTGTCAATACAACGAATTGGTTAACGCGATTTAGTTCATATTTCATGAACATTGATTTAAATGGACCGAAGCTAAGAATATTTGACCCTAGAGTGTAACATTTCGACTATTTGTACTAATTTTATAATAAAATTAGTACTATTTGTACTAATTTTATTACAATAATAATTCCAACTGCCAATACAAGTTATTGGCAGTTTGGAAAGGAATTGAATAAAAGGTCATAAGTGCGGTAAACAGTACAATTTATAACGACGTTGCAGTTATTTAAAAAAAATAAAAGCATGTCATTCAATGTCAACTTATTTATCAAATCCGGAAGATAAAGTACGAAGTGAAAAAATCTTCGAGCAGGTGTTTTGGAAACAAGCAATGACATTATCGCGTGGTAATTTTTTTTCTATAAGAGCATCGAATAGTTGACGTGGATCTTGGGTAATATAAAATCAAAATAGAAAGGAAGAAGCTCAACGACTAACCAACGCTTCGGAAGCCCAATGAAGCTTCGAATTTGCATGAGCAACAGCAGCGCTACCTATAAAACGAATTAATTGCTTCGGGGAGTACCGAGAAAAGTTCTCTCTCTCGCTCTCGCTCTCCCTTTCTCCGTTTCTCGCTTTTTCTCTTCCTTTCTCGATCTCAGTGGAGCTTTCCCAAGCAGTGGGACACACGTATACGGTTTCTCTCTATTCATACAAAACTGTAAGAATGTGTTTTATTCAAGTCTCAGAAACCACTTTTTTCGTGGAAGAGACTGCTAAGGAATAACTGATTGTCAATGGAATTGTTGAAAATAAAAAAATCACATAAACTTTATTTGAATAATACGTGCGCGGTCTTTGGAGCGTTCGTATAATGACATCAAGCCTTCATCATTTTTCAGTTCAAGCTAAAAAGTTTTTGTATCATACAATAAACACAACAAGACTTGTCTATTAAAATGAAATCTCCCGGATTTCCTTTTTTCGGGTTTTTGTATATTCATGTGCGTTTGACGGTATCATAAATTGTAAATGTACATTTTTTTGTCTGACGTTTCGGGATCTTGTTACATCAAATGAGAAATTTTCTGTCAATATATACTCAACTTTTTCCGACGTTTTGTTATTGACTTTTAACGTCTTGTAGCTCCGGAATATATTCATATCTCCCAACATTAATCATTATTACGATCTCAATCTTTGTTGATGATTTTAACCGGATTTAGCAAACATGATCGTTTTATTGGTCGTTATTCCGTTTGCATATCGAAAAAATCGTTGTAATGTGTAAACTTTTTGTTAAAAACCAAACCGCGTCATAGAACGCTCTATGCCACGTTAATCTTAACGAATTGTTTACGTATATTTTTCGAAGAAAACATTTTGATAGAGCATTTTAAATGAAAAATTCCAAGCAGTTTCTTGTTCGTCGAAACTTACAGAATAACGTTAAATTTGGAAGCGGAACTGATCATTGTTGTCAAGCCTTCCCTAAGAATAAATTATAAGAGATGATCGAGAGGACAACATAGTCATGATCCACCGAGACAAAGTATTGACTCAATTACAGATTATTTAGAATAAAGCTTGGACGTAGACATTTACGTTCCCTCGCTTGACGTTTCACTACTTCGTCACTTTGCTCGCAACGTTACGTGGGAAGCTGTATTGTTGTATACCTCAGGAATTTTCGATTGATTGACAAAGTCCGGCAAACAGAAGTTGCTGCCTTCGTATTCAGAGTTTCGGACCAACGTGTACTCCGAGTCTGAACTAAATGGGTTGAGGGGGAAGAGAGACAGAGAGATGTTAACATTAGTAGCTTCTGGAAAGTCTGCACTGTGGTTATTACCTTCAAGCTTCCAATAAGCTACCGTGAACGGTGAGCTGTACCAAATATAGCTCGATCCACCTTCATAAACCACCCCAAGCAGGATTGTATATTTTGGGATTCCAGCTACACATGTAATCAACGAGTATTTCTGAAGTCTTTTCATTCGGCTTAGCAGAGAAGAAGAGAATTCAAATGAAATAGTAATGTTGTAATAATCAACATGAAGTTTTTAGACGAACATTATTTGGGTCTAAAATACGGTGGGTCCGGTTGAATATGGCCACATGAGTTTCGAAGCATCCAATGAGATGATAAAGAATAAGCAAAGCGTCAGGAACGCACCTGGCGAAAATCATATAGTAGTGGGAAGTAGGCTTTTGTTTTAAATTTCGTCCACGTGTTTCTTGTTTGATTAGAAAAACATGAAAAATGTTGAAAAAATAATCATTTCAAAATGCAATCGATAGTTCTGTGTGATTTAAAAGATACACCTAGTAATTGCTTCACTTACAGAAATTGTACATTCATGCTTTCGAATCAAAGAGCGAAGAAACTTGAATGCTTTAAAAATCATCCAATCGGCTCGTACATTTTTCAATTTATGGAATTGATGTAAAAAATATATTCACATAACTGTTGGAAATGTTTAAAGAATTTGATTGCGTTCAATGAAGTTCGTGAAATACTTTTACGTATTTCCAAATGGATGAAATGAAGAAAGCTAATGATAAAGTTGGAGGTTCCTGGAGAAAATGTCGAAGGAAATGGACGAAAAAGGGAGGATTGGCACAAGTGGCAAGTAAAAAAGAAAAAAAAAGAAGGAAGAAAAGTGATTCTCGTTGGGACGTCGATTCACGTCTACGGAGATTTCTTATGGCTCGAAGTGCCAGCTTCGCTTCGAACTAGGGAAGATAAAGGCACCGGATCATTTAGTGAATTAACAATTATAATACGCGATTAGGATTCCTCGTCGTTAGCATAAGGGAAGAGAAAGGCGCGTCACTGTGCGACAGTACTGAAAAGTTTGAGTGTCCGAAGTACCAGAGGGGTGGAATTAATTCTGGCGAGCATTTCCGCGAATACAGACAATTGCAAGTTCTCATCTTCGATGATTTCAAGTAGGAAAAACTATCCTTGAAGTTTCTGCATACTCAGCCCCTCGTTTCTCCTTTTAAAGCGTTCATTCTAGTCAATTCGTATTCACCCAAAATTGCAACGTTACTTTTAAAGATATTAGCATCCTTGTTGAACTATTTCGCATAGACTAATAACTGCGTTCAAAAAATGGCTCAATTAACATCGATGCGATTCCATTCACTTCCATTGATTTATTTTCTAAGAGAAACAAATGAGAATACGAACTTCTTTTTTATTTTAAGAAGATACAAACAAATTTCAAGAGTCTGCGGTAATGCGGTTTGGAGGAGAAATCAAGAAACATCAATCAAGTATAAAATTTCTTTACCAGCTGTCACCAGAGATGCGGTTCATGTGGCTGTTACCTCTGGATTTGCTCACGTGGTATTAGGAAACTCATGGAATCTGTGATTGAACATCCAGGGCCCTACGAACCGTCTTTAAATATTTATTTTGATTTTTCATTTATTCTTTGTTCACTGACCAAATGTGCTTAAGATTTGTCAAGCGGTCACAGAGTTACACAAGGGAACAAAAAAAATTTTCGGATTTATAGAACTCATCAGGGTCAAGGATTAATGCAAACCGACTACGAACCGTGAAGAATTTTTCTGCTTCAACTGTCGGCAACTTGAGAGCTGATTAATGAAATTCTGCCTGATCAACGTACTCAATTTTCATAATTATATCATCATTAACTTCAACACCCTTAAGGATATTGAAATTGGAAATGATGATAGAATTTCAAAAATTTGATGTGTTTTTGTTTAATTGTATTCAGAAGATCGTGTGTTAGAATTTCACGACGATTAAGAAGTTTGTTTTATTGAAAAATTGGCATTTTGTTAAAAACAATTATTTAGACAAGTGACAAAATGTTCATCAATGAAATTCATTTTATTTCCAGTAATTGCAAATATTCAAAGATCAAAAATTCAATCAAAAAAATTATCACAACGTTATATCGATTTCCATGAAACATTTGTTAATGTTTATTTTTCAATACCGAGCCTCTTAATCGTCATGAAATTCTTACACGACCTCTTGAATATTTCGTATAAGAACGTACGAAATTTTTATAATTCTATTATCATTTCCGGTTTCAAGCTCAACATTCTTAATAATGAATTATGAATGAAAACGAATTTCAACTTTTTGAATTGAAATAGTAAAAATACATTTGTACGCAAGAGTTTAGAAACTGGGGCTGGATTACACACATCGAATGAATATCCACAAGCTACGAAACCATCTAATTTGCATGATGTTGCTTGTTGACATTGAATTCGATCGTGCACGCACGTAATCGCAGTTTTGTATACTAGAAGCGTCACTGGACTGCCTGTCACTAACTGTCATCCTATACATTTACTGGTAAAAACGGAACTCATTAACAAAGAATTTTTACATTTAGTACGATTTACAAACGAAGTAAGAATTTAAACAATTGCTTTTTAACTTCATTTTTTTCTAATTGCACTTGTTCGTAAATAAAATGAGAAATCCTTATCGTTTGTGTACGTTTTATTTCGAAAAGATCGAAATTCTAACTCGTTTTATTTTTTATATTTACTTAATGTAATTGTTCACTATAATTTTATTCCGATTTGGTTTAAAACAAATTAAACCGAAAGTATTAGGATTATTTTGTGTTTTTTTTTATTCGTTGAGAGTAAAATAGAATTCTCTGCTTGTCGATTTGAGTACTTCGTTCAGTCAATTCCATGTGCATCGACCAACGAGGAAACGAAGTGTTGATTTCACCAACCGATGCTTAGACAGATCAGTTTTTTTTATTGTTCATCAGTCAGTGAATAAACTCAGTATGAGAATTTATTTGATGCTCGTTATTTGATTTCCACTGACTTGATCCCCAATATCATCAATATTGATATTATTATTTATAAACATCCTTATTAAATGTTCAGTCCTAACGATAGCGTGACGAATGAATGACCCCCGAGCGATTCAAGGGAAAAAAATTCAAAATAGTTCATTTTGGAGGCCTAATTCATTTTTTAATATTTTTCAAATGATCTTTTTGAGAAAATCACGGAAAGAGAAATCACTGAACGGATCACATGCAACACCGTATACCACTGACCTACTGAAGGTCAAAATGTAAAGTCTGAATATATACCATTGCAAGAAACTTTCATTATTGACTTATCGACTGATTGTCGATCTGTAAAAACCTGTAATTTTGATTTTGTGACAAAAAAAAAGATTAATATACTATTACATCAAAATACAAAAAAAAATCATTAAATCTATTACAAATACGTCTGCATTAAAAATTGAAGAAACGCGATTAAATTGAATTAAACAAATCTCAATTCAAAGGAATTGAATATTTAAAGAAAGTCAAATTTAAAGAAATATCATTGCTAGCAGATTTCAACGTTACCGACCTCTGGAACATGTCTTTCGTTCGATAAGTAGCTCCCTCTAGAAAGATCATAAAGGATTCTACAGGAAACCCCTTCCAAAAGCACGATCTGTACCGACCTCGGAGTGTACGATATACGAAGGCTTTTATATACGGCTGGATAGCCCGTAGGCAGTTCAGTCTTTGCCTGGCTTTGCTTGGCACGGAATGCGACGATTTGACTGGGAGTGAGCATGGAGTGCGAGGACTATCCGCGAGGTTTACTCTATTTTCTGTAACTAAAAAAAAAAAAAAACGACATAAAAATCACCGGAGCAATAATAATAATAAAAATATTCAGATGAAGCATAAAAAATCCAAAAGTAAAATTAATGAAAATTAAAAAGAAACATACAAAAACAAACAAACAAAAATAGTGTCTTATCGTAAAAAGGAATAGAACGTAACTACGAGGAGGATTAAAATAGAAGCAATTACTAGAAAAAACGTCTCAAATCTAATCGAATCTTCATTTTTTTAATCATACTATTAACAAAACAATTCGTATTGATAATAATAATTTAAAAAAATGAAATAAGTATAGCACGCTCGGTTCATAGGGAAGAAAAAAAACAATGTACTTTCTACATTGAATGACAGTTAAGAGTGAACGATTTATTTAATCCTAATATCGAAAGAAGGTGTTGTTTCGATACAATTCAAGCTCATAGTGCAACAATTATAAAAAATAAAATTGAAATAAAAAATAAATAAATAAAACAGTTTGAACGTGATTTCGTAACGATTAGTGCGTTGCACCCGAGGGTGGCGGGAAATCTATATGCAGATATACTTCTCTGGATATATAAAGCATTAGGTGAGTATATGATTGCTTACAGGGTCTTATTCGTTTGCGATTAATTGCACGTAATAGTGCGACTAGTTATTATTCCTGAACGGTTCCTCGCACCGACGAAACATCTTTCGCGCGGTTTTGCGATCGAGTACTGGCCGGTTACCTACGAACTAAGGGGCGAAGACTACTTGTAAAATATTAGTAAACCGGACGGGTAAATACTGACTCGTACTTGATCCTACCGCTCAATTTATTCTTCTTTTCGCTTCACTTCACAGGCACTCCGAATAATTCAAAAACTATTGGTAAAGCAGTTTTTTTCGAGACGTTCTATTCGCAAAGTTTCATCCGCATGTCTATAAAACGACTGAAAAAAATGACGAGTAAAATTTACATATTGGAAGTCGCAAGAAAAGTAAGAGGAGAATCGAAAAAATGGTTATTCGCGGTTACTTCGTGACTCATTGCGTGTTAAACATTTTAGGGGATGAAAAATGTTTTCATGTATAAACACAAGTAATTTTTTTTTTTTTCTTCAAATTTAAAATAAAGTTTTCGAAAAATCGTTCAACTTTTCAGTTGGTCAAAATTCCAATTCACTTCATATTAAATAATACGGTCAGCCAACTTTTCGCACTTCATTACATTTTTCGCTGATATATTATTATGAATCTGTATTATCGTGTAAGTTGAAAAAAAATATCATTCGAAATTCAACATTCCGTGTATATTGGAAATTTCACGAATTTTTTTTACTATGATAGCATCTGACAAGTCATTGAACAGAAGAAATCAATTGATTACGAATACAACCTGTATTTGCATGGATCAAACGATTCTTATACGCCATAAATTCTGTTACTTACGAATTAAATTTAAACCGGATTAATGGATTTTTTTTATCTCTCTAGAAGGAACTGAAAAATAGCAAAATTGAATGAATTATGTATTTTACGATGTAAGAGAAAAGTAGTTGTTTTTTAAACGCGAATTCCGACATAACGATTGAAACGCTCCATTAGTCTTTACGACGAACGACATGTCATAGAACGTTCGAGTGATTCAATGTTTTGCAATTTTTTTTTTCGCTTTCTTTTTTTGTTTTTTTTTTGGGAATGAAAATTTGACGCGGAAAGATAACACTTGGATAATATTTGTACGAAGCGATAAATTGACCACGCTAGGATGGTTACAGCGCTCGTTACGACGGCTCGTGGCTACACGGTTAAAAGTGAATGGGGAACGAGCTCATTCACAAGATTTTCTTCCGAGTGCGGCTCTCTCGAGGTCTTTGTTCGGTTCAGCTTATATATATATATATATATCTTTACATGAACACATATTGCAAACGGTTGCCACGGCAACTTTTCCGTTTATGCTACCTACATGCTTAACAACTTGCGAGACGTCTCTCACCGAGTTTCAGCATCCACGCATATCAGATTAATAGATATAAGCGTGGCGTGTACCATTAATGATATACACGTGATCAAAGGGCTTCCAATGTATACTATTATGTCGATTTAATCGATAAACACAAAGTTTCATTTCTTCTTTCGATCATAATTGGAATTCGATGAATTTTCGACATACATGCCATGTTTTATTTCATCACTTCACGCTTTTTCTATACAATATATGAACAGAACAAAAAACATTTACGAAATCAAGATTTTTTACTCAAGTTAGCAAATCGACCGTTGCTTTGCATACATTTTTTAACGATTCAAAATATCTATCGAGAGTGTTGTGATAGAAAATTAAATTGTATGATTCTTCATACTTTTACCGAGTATGAATTGTTTATTTTTCATTTGTTCGTTGAACAAAGGCGAATCTTTCACAGAAACCCTCAGATTTGTAGTCTCCATGAACGTGAGACTAATTAAAACTCTAATTTGAATTTGAAGAATTGTTAAAATTCCTCGATTCGTGGTACAAATATTTATATAATGATCATTTGTAATCTTTTTTATTAAGTTTGAGAGTTGTTTCTTTCCAACATTTCTCGAATGTCTGTACAAAATAGTCTTTAAATGTTCTCCCCTATATCCCGTCATTCGGAATAACGCGCCAAACGCGTGAGAGCTCAAAACCTACGCGAGCTCATTCAAGCAGCAATTAAAATGCATTCGGGCATCCACTATCTCACAGATCAACTGTAACTCTCTTACTTCCTTCAATTTATCGTTTTTTCTCATAGACTTATACTTTTTACGACACTTTCAGACCAATTCTCTTAACAATCGAGACGCCATGTTCGTCGCATAAACAAAATGTGTGAAAATACTCTCCTTTTTCTGGATTTATGGCCAACTATTTTATTTTCACTATGCTTTGGAATTTTCTCATCAGAATGTACGCATCCGGATTTTCTCTACAATCCTTTAGAAAAATGTAACAATGACAATGATTGATAATGGAAGCCAAAGTCACTAATAAGTACTAATCCATGTTCCAACTATTCTTATCGGAAAAGACTTGGAAATAGTTTTTTTCAATAAATTCGAACTAATCTTTGTTATTCCCTGAAGCACATTTTAATCTTCAGATAATAATAGAAATACGTATTGCGTTATAGATCTCATTCGATGATACACTTTTCGTGATTCCATCAGATTTATGACACAGCCTTTTACGAAAATAGACTTCGATGTTGATTCTATTTGCTCTTTTGGATTTACGATTATTTTATGTTATTGCTTTTTTTTAGTGTCAAGTTATACCTTTTGTTCAGAATGAACCCGTGAACCCTGACCATCTATTTTTCGGAACGAAAACTTTACACAGGCTCAAAAACGACCCAAATCTTCTCTTGAGTAGAGAATATGCCTCGTTTGTGAGCATAAGATTTTATTATATCCATAGATCTCTTCGTTTTTCGACATCGAAAAAAATGGTATATAATCAAGTTAAATTCAATGATAATTTAATATCGAAAACTAGATAAAATGTAAAAATGTTTTGAAAATATGAAAAAGAAAAGTTTTTTACTCAAAAATATTGTGGACACTGGCAAATAATTCTAAGTTATGAAATTATTCAAATATCCAAATGGTTTCTTGTTTTTTTTGGATATTTCACATTGCAAGAAAAGTGTGTCCCGTGACCTACGTCATCTGTTTTCCATTAGTTCTAGAAGTTTCAGGAAGTCGAGGCAGCCCACACTTTCCTTTAACCATATCCGGAAAGTTTGTTTAGGCTCATGTGTTTATTTGAATAAAACGAGACTTTTCAAAATTTCGAATACATTTTCAAATAAATTTTTTGAGGCATATAGACTAATTTTTTAATATTTATAATGAAAAATTCTATGAATGCCTTAAACTAGTCGAGTCTAGTTTAATACAGATATCTAACACTGTAGGTCTTCGCTTCCTATCTAATAACGGGCTTAAACTGTCAAGCTAGAAATCCGTCACTGAACAAAACCTCCCGAAGATTATAGAAGTAATTTAATTAAGGAGTCAACTCCCATACCGATGCTCGGGTTAACGTGATTCAAAATGCATGCAGCGATGTATGAACTAATAAAACGACGTTTTATATTATGTTAACATTATTTCGATGAAAAATTTCATTTACTATAATAAAGTTGATGCATTCGATAAAATATAGTACTAATTATATCAACGCCTAATTTGTAATCACTGTCAATGATGACATTGAACAAATCGGATGAAATTTATTTTCATTATTATCTCGATTGATTAATTAAAAACTGGCGAGCATACCTTTCTGTGTGAAGTTTTTCGATTTTTGCCTTAAAGCCCCTAAAAAAGTGTCACCCATTTTCGGAGTCTAAAATTGAGTGTAAATTAGGGCAAATTAAAAAAAAAAACTGTTGCTGCAATCAACATACACATTGAAGTTGAGCGATCGACTCACTCCTAAAATCACTTTTTTAGTTAAGAACAACAAAAATTCTCGTAGTTCGTGTCAGTGAATAGGGAAATTCGTTCCTACAACGAAATTTTTTTTTTTTTCAACCGTCCGTCGCTGATTTAACAAATGGAGCCAACTGTACCCGATTTTTCATTCGGTTTAATGGTTACGCAATCAAAAATCAAGTTCCAGCAGCCCAGTAATCTTTAAGCATCAAGTTTTGTCACGTAGACTCCGCCAAAATTAACACTTACTCAACTCTTCAATATCCAGATTTATTTCTACTTAATGTTGAAGATCGCAGATGATCGAACATAAATCCAACTTTAAAAAAATGTGATTTTACTATGAATAATTATATTAATTATACCCGCAGAAGCATAAATAATAATCACTGAGTGATCTTCATAATTAATTATTTAAATTACTATATTCCGTTTTACCACAGCAATTACTTAGCTCATTGAAAAAAAAAACATTATTTTCAATGATCCTTTATTCGATGCTCATCCATAACTGATCCCGATTACGAGCAGCTTATTCAATTTATTCTCGCATCATTAATCGTGTATTTAACGAGTTATATGGATGATTGATTTCAGGAATAATCCAAGCATTATGTCGGTTTTACTGGAAGCAAGGCCTTACAGGCCTTTCAAGTCATCCGAGGAGTACTTGATAGCAATGAAGGAAGATCTCGCCGAATGGCTCAACGCACTTTATCCCGAGCTAAGGATGAGCCTCGACAATTTTATGGACAGGCTTGACACTGGCGTTGCACTTTGTAAAGTGAGTACTACACTGTACTAATAAAAAGTTCCTGATTAAAATATATGTAATAATCATCAAATCATCAAAAATAATTTGCGGATAAAAATTAAACAATTCACGCATAGACAAATAACAAATGACGAAATTATCGAAATATTCATTAACAAAAATGCTGCGACACTATTCTGTACATAATCTGACCCAACGTGGCCATGTTTCAAAACACCAAAAATGAGAGCACGACAAAAAAAAACCTCTGACTTCCTGTACAAGAGCGCAAAACAATATTAAAAAATATTAATATTCAAAGCACATACGTAAAGGATTCCCGTTTCAACGGTAAAATCAACGACAATAAGCAGCTGATAGATTGCTTAGTAGTTTCATCATTAAAGACCAATAGCCATTTGACAATAGAATGACGAACGTGTACAGAAATGTCACGAAAATGTAACAAAGAATGAAAATAATGGTTTTGGTGCAGTGACGCATAAGAAAAATCATTTTGAACGAAAGTCGAACAATCTACGAGGCTGTTGCACCGTGTTATGATGGCACGGTTGTTAGGAAAGGGACAAGAACTTGAGGAGTGAAGAGAGGATATGCGCGAGTATGACGTCCAGCGGAAACTCGTCGAGTTACGTGACTTAAATATTAAATGCAAGCTTTTATGTAGGAATAAGTTGACAACAAGGAATATTATCAAAATGAAGAGTTATCCACACAAATGAAACGGCACATACAACGAATAAACAACTAAATAATATTTTAAGAAATTATTAATAACGAAACATTAAAAATAAGTACCACATCCTTTAGATCCGCGTGTAAACTGTGACGACGCGTAGAACGTAGGAATAACAATGCATTTGTCAATTTTTCCACCCACGCTTTGGCGAAAAGAATTAAAAAAATAAAAATTAACTAAAAAAAAGTTCCGAATAAGGTATAAATAGTGAGGTACGTAGTTTATTGGTCGTATCGTAATATTTGAGCGCGAGGCCAACGAGCAACAGAGACAACACCAAACTCTGTGAAGACTTTCACTGATCTACGAGAGGATCGAGGGACGTGCGTCGTGAGCCATGTAACTATACGAGGCTTCCCTGATGCCTCCTATGCACAGTTGCACATAGTGCAATACTCTCGCCAAGTTTCCACCGGACCCAGTCAACGAGAGTCTTATTCTCTCAAGTATACACTTTCCTCATAGAGTCATCGTGATCCTAAGTATATAAAAAATCCATAAGGACTCATAGTCACGGTGATCGTGGAACGCCTTAATCCATCTTTATTATTATTAGTGCGATATCATCTTTTATACCCTTTATTTATATGGCGTAAATATACAAGACCTTTCACGTTAATTTGAAGTGAACTTTTCTATGGGAATTTTGGTCGCGGATTTTTTTTTAAATTCGTGTTCGTAGGCTTTAGAAAGGTGCGAATTTCCGAAATATCATGAATAAAGATACATGGAACGTCCTTGTTTCGTAAATAGTCAAATATTAATTAATTCTTCAGACTGAAATTCTTCAGGCAAACAGGACTTTAGCCCCTTCCCAGCAAACGAAATTCGTTGAGAATTTCGGCCTTCGAGGGATGATGAATTTGCTTCAACATCATTGCAATTTTTTGTTGGAATTTTTATCGCTTGAAACGTTTATTCTTGACCGGGGAATACGGTTTGGAAAATTAAACGAATTAATTTTATAGGGTTTGGGGAATAATGACAAAAATGATGGCCCCAAATGGTACAGAATGTCTTTTGTATAATATCGGGTTCACTAAATAACTATATGGTGCACTTTGCCTAATAGCTTATAGCTCGTGTATCCCAGTCTTGGGACATCGATCGAACGGCCTACATTCTCCTAGGTCTCTCTCCACTTCATGTTGAATAAAAAAAAAAAAAAAAATTGTTGTGCTAGGTAACGAGTCTGTGTCACGCGAAAAAAAACAGTTAAATATAAATATCAGTCTTTTTTTCGACCATCGAATTTACAAATCGATGTAAAAAACAAAAAATTTATCTCCTGACATTTTTGATTAAAAATAAAAATAACGAATTTTGTCCCGCGACATGTAATATACTGTTTCGTAATAGTGGAAAGAAAAAAATCTGATTTTGCGATATATGAAAGTTCATTTCAGAATGGTATTTAAAAAAATTGCCTTGTGATATGTGATCTTTGATTCCAAGATCGTGAAATAGAAAAAAACGTGGAAAAAACATATGAGACCTTGTCGTATATTCAAAATCGTGAGAAGTATATACGATCGAAGAAAGTTTTCGCGATGTAATAATAACAATAAGATAAAAATGTAAATTCGTTTCGTACTGAAATAAATCAATATTGAAAGATCGTAAAGCTTATAGTTTTTATTTTATTTTTATTTTTTCAATTTTTATTACTATACTCTTTCTAATGCCTTTTCTTTGGTTGATCGCTCGACGGACGAGTCACAAATCAAATTTATTTACTCTCCTCCTGTGCATATAACTCAATATTTCAGAGTGAAGGGGTCAAAGATCTTCTTCAACAAAAGTGCATTACGGGCTACCGCTAAAGTGGCTGCGTGGGAGCGATATATCGAAAGCGAGGAGTGTCGACGTGTCCATCGTCCATGTATATATATTACGAGACTTGTGGGGGGTGTTGATATCTGTGACAGGAGCTTATTTCCAATAATTTTAGATTATAAAAACGAGTCCTTGGCGATAGGAAATTCCTCAGGCCTTGAAAAACGTTAAACCATAGAATTTTTTTAAATCTTCGTATCCGGTTTATCCCTCATACAATAAACGCGTTGTTTGCCAACTGAAGAAATTTTATAGACTGTCATAAATAACCGATGAAATAATATTCTTACCGAAGAATGAAAAAATCAATATAAATAAATATTCCAATTTAGCCTTTCACCGCGTCTGTTTTGAATACATTTGCATTTGATTTTTAAATCGTCCCTCGCTTCTGTATCAAAATGCGTTGAAATCATTTCAAACTCATATAATCCAGAACTTTAATGCGATGCATTTCCTATTAGTTTCCTCTCTAATTTCGGAAGTTTCCAATACTTTCTGTTTACGCGTTCAGTGGGAGGCTAGTTTTGTAGATATTTATCGAAAGCATACGAAAACACTTGACTCGTCAAATATCAATTTTTTGAAAAATCCTGAAAAACCGACAAATTTCTTGAATTCACAGATTTTTTTTTAACAATGCCATTCCCGTGGATACGAACATTTTTAAATCATTGTTTCAGGACAATTTTTTAATCGGAAAACAGAACAATTCATGTCTGTTTTCCTGAGTCCTCAGTGGACTGATGTTTTAAGAATCGATTCATCGTCTAATAGTTCATTCGCTCAAGTAACTCTCCCTATGTGTGTCATTCCCTCATATGAGGCAACATTTATGTACAAATGCATATGAGAACATTATTCACCCAAATATAAGTATTTCGATGTACTCGTGTTTGTATTTAATGTTTGTTGAAGCAATGAATACGTGGACAGAACGTGAGAATGCTGAGTTCGAAAACAGAAATAATGAAACTAATTAATGTTAATTTTACAATGACAAGTTTTTTAATTGTCGTGAAAATTTGACACGGACTCTTGAATATGTCATATAAAAATATCTCAAATTTTCAAAATTCTATTATCATTACTTCAACATCCTTAAAGGTGTTGAAATCAAAAAAGATGGTAGAATTCTAAAAATTTTGTATGTTTTTATACGAAATACTCAAAGGGTCGTGTCAAAATTTCACGACCATTAAGCAGCTTGTTATTTGAAAATTACCATTTTGTAAAGAACGATTTGTTAAACAAATTGAAAAAAAAATTCATCAATAAACTTCGTTTCAGTTCACTCATTTCCAGTATATTGTAAATATTTAGAAATTGAGAGGTCGAACAAAAAAATTACTATCAAGTTATGTCAGTTTCCATAAGACTACATGTAATTTGTTAATGTTAATTTTTGAATAACGAGCTTCTTCATCATCAGGAAATTTTTACACAATCTCTTCAATATTTCAAACAAAAACATACCAAATTTTTATAATTTTATCATCATTTCCGATTTCGAATTGAAGATCCTTAATATAAGTGTTTCGAAGTTTGCTGTTGTGTATAGAGATATTTATATACATATACACTTAATATATCTTTTAGACCGTTGTGTCGCCGATCCGGCGAGGTTGAGATACCTCGCCAACTCGGAGAAAGTCAACGGCCCCCTATGTCTCTCTTCCATATATAAACGATATATCCACATGCATAAACTTGACACACCTATACATATTCATCACACGGTAGTTATAAAGTTGCATGTATCCTAGTCGTATGTGGGTGTACTATAAGCGCACGTGGCTCGTCGTGGGACCCCAGTAGTCTCGCGACGATCTCCGCATTGCCTGAGTTCGCGAGAGCAGCTCGTTTCTATATGTTTTTTTTTGCTTTTTTTACCCTGTTTTTTCTCAGCCATCCACATTTCTCTTTCCTTTTCCACATTTACTTATTCCATTTCTCGTCATACGATCCAACCCAATTGACTTAACGAGATGCATACTTCACGGAAAACAAACATACATCGAATTCGAAAGTCGAATGAATTTTGACGGTGCTTGATATATTATGGAATTTTGTTTGATTTATTTTCATTTTTTTTTTTTTTTTCATTAATGTCATCTTTGGCTAAAAATGCGAGAGACTGACTTTTTTATTTTACTTTCAACAACAAGACATTTTTGATTTAATGAATTATGTGGAAACAGAAAAATTTGATATTTTTTTCTTCGAATCTCATTATTTTGAAACGCAAATAAATATTGCACTGGAAAACAATTCTCCATTACTTTTGCTCGAAATTGTAACGCGAAAATAATGACAATAGGAAGTGATAGAAATACGAGTAACGAGCTCGCTTATTTCTGCTCGCGTGTGGATCATGACGCCTCTGCAGAAACCTCTTAATGTATCTCCTCTGTATAACATTAAATAAATCGCATGCGTAACACACGCATCCGTACACATACACGCACACCATGATTTAATTATTGCCAATTCGGACCACCATTTTTTAGTTCCTATTTATTTTTCTCAGTTGTCAATAAATATCATTCCAGGGTTCGTTAATTGTATCAAGAAAACTTTTCCGTAGCAGTACAATGAAGTTTATGAGATAATTAATCAAAACGTTGAAAATATATTGAAATCAAGTATTTTATCATCGAGTTTCAATCAAATGTTTACGAACATTAAAAATCGGACTCTATGATTAAATTTTATTAGTACAACCTATATTTGTTCAATTTGAATTTTATATAACTTACATGATAGTTTATGAAGAAATGTACCGAAAAATTTTCTTGAGTTGCGATTTGTATTATTTTTATTAAAAATGTAAAATATTTCATATTTTCTCTTCGATGTGCTATAATTTACACAGTAATTGTTCAACAATGATTTTTTGAGTGTGTAAACGTAAAGTAAAACGTAATTTACAGCGGATATCGAGCGTCGGAAAAGATATACGAAATGAGTGTCTATAGAGGTTTTATATAGCCTCGCGTCGATGACGAGAGTGTCGAGAGACCTCGTCGGGGTCTCTCCACATCGCGAGGTCGTCTTTACGATCTCGTAAACGAGTATTTGCAATTTGTTTCCGTCCGAGTGATTTACGGAAATGTAACTCTTCTCGTTATATACGTATATGTCCGATTGCGAGATGAGAGAAGCGCGAAACTACTTCGTCACTTGTTCTTTGGATCCTTATTTATTCGGAATAACGTTCAAGAATCGCATTGGACTCGTGCGCCACAAATCCTTTTTCGCAAGCTCTTTATAGACTCGTGCGCGAAAGGGAAGTTGTTTTCTGTACTTGTTTCTTTTCTTCTCGCCCTCTCTTCCCTCCCTTCATCTTTTTTCATCTTTCTCTTTCTCTGAAGTACATTTGGTCCGTTGGGTTTTGTTTGACGGAGTAGAGGAGACGATTACAAATATCCTTGGACCGTAAGGATCGATGGCCTCGCGTCGTGTTGTATACGATTTGCGAACGAGAACCAACAAGTGTCCGAGAAGGACAGAACGGAAGGTTCAAAAACACCCGCGAGAAAACACTGCAAACTCACGCAGTTTGGCCGTGCCCTGTGCATGGCTTCTCTCGTGACCTTAAACGTCGGAAATAACAAATACCAGGCGCCTTCGAGCTGTCGACTATATAAGGGCAACACCCGCTTCTATATCAAAACAACAAATTTTATCCTCGAATGAGGCTCACAGAACCCGCACGCCTTATCATGTTGATTCTTTAATCTTTACACCATACCTATTTATTTTACGTGTACACCGATGCAAAAGATTAGATGACTCAGCCGTCGCTATTAATACCATTATGGAAAAGGACGATGGTTGAAAAAGTATTCATCAAAAACACTGGTAGTGTGGTTCTACGCCAAATATTAATGAGAAAAGAGAACACGAGCTCTCCCGCGCTTCGAAATACTCGAATTTGACTACCGAGAGTCCGACTCTTCATGAACTTTTTTTTACTTTTTTTTCTCTTTCCATTAGTTTTTGTTGCAAAACGAATCACCAACCAGGTCTCGAGATATCGTCATTTTATCGATTAAAATCGAATGTTTAGGGTTTATTATTACAACAAATTTATCGGATCATAACATATGGACGTATAAATTATCCGTCGCAACATACAATTCATATCGATTTCGGAGCTGCATCTCTAGAAGTACAAAAGAATAGCTGACGAAGTTCAATTTATGTGGATCGATGTGAAACGTGTTTTTATATTCTTGATAAATATACTGAGCTTCAACTTTTTTTCATATTTCGATATAATTTTCAAACGATCTTTCAAATTCTTAATGTCTTCTGCATTTATTCATGAATTTCAAACGTACATTGATCCACGTGGTGGTGACAAAATTTCTAAAAATATGTTGTATATGTAAAATCGAATGAAAGTTGAGTCGATTTTTCATCCAGACCACGCACAGCCGTGATTTGACGTATTTTCTATTATGGTCTTTCTTAATCAGGAATATTTATACAGAAAGAATTACAATATTTAGAAATGTATTGAATTTTCAATATAACAAATTCCAGAAGTTCAGTAAACTATCTATGTTTCTTATTATCAACATTTCCGTGTTGATGAAATGTCGAATCGTTGGCAGAAAGAAAATACTATCAAAATATCGGGAGACACGTGACGCGTGTGCTTAACAAAGATTGTGATTCGTGTCATCCGATGAAACTGGACACTTTGTTCGTCGTCTTTTCGCTAAACTAACGTGATACACAGACAGGAATATTAACTCGTGTGGACACACTGAGAGGTGATATCAATTAAACGTAATTGATTCCATCTGCTTTTCTTTGTCGTATTTCGTTTGCTTGAAATTGGAATTTATGGATCGAGTTCAATTTTATCACGACAATGAACAAAAGCCGTAGTCTGCTCCGTCTTTTTTTTTTTTCTTCGACATTTTTCTTTCAGCAAATGTACTCGCGCCACTCAAGAAACATTTTGTTTATTTTAATGCCGTCTAACTATTTGACCCAACAAAATTTACACATTCCAAAGCAAATGTAACGCTGGTAACTTTTGTTTTATTTTTATTTTTTCACTATTTCATATTTTCGCCTCTCCCTCAACTTTCAATTTTTTCGAAGTCGAATTCACATATCACTGAATTCATTTATTAATTATATTTTTTCTCGATTTATAAAAAAAGAATAACTAAAAAAGCTTAAAAAAAAACTATCTATTTATTTAAATCATCAAAGAAAAAATCATTTTTACACGTATGTAAATATCTGAGAACGAGAAAAAATGTCACCCAAAATATCTGAAAAGTGCAGTATCCAAATAGTATATCACAAATATTTTCATATGCATTTATGCCACTTTTTAGCCACTTTTTGGCTACTTTTTGTTGTTGTGACATTTAACTTAATAACAAACTTGCGTAACATGTTTATTGCTACATAATAAAGTTTTTAATATCATCGAATATCAACGAATTAGTAATGAGATCGACAAACCGATGAACTTATGAGATTGCAAAAAAAAATTGCAAAATATGAGAAGTGCCACGAAATAGTAAATGCCCACTATTTTTCTTTGTGTGACATTTAACTTTTTTTTCGTGTGACATTTAACTTTCAACGACTCAGCATAATTTATTTAACGATGGAACAAAAAAATTGATATGACCGAATATCGATAAATCGGTACTGAGATCCGTAAACTCATTTATTTATTATACTGAGTAACCATAAATAAAAAAAGGTGATCAGTTTCCTCTCAATTTATAAAGTATATTGGCCCATAAAAAAGTGTCCAAAAATATAAACAAATTGCGATATTATTAATTTCGTTAACTCTAAGGTAATGAGAAGCAATTAAATTGAAGCAGACGAGAAAGTTGGCGATTTGTAAGTTATTGGTTTTTGGTTTCAATACGAAGAAACACCTTGAAAAAAAAAAAAGCCATGAACTATTAGAATTCGACTAACCATCAGCCTTCGTGTCAAACATTGATACACATGTCAAAAAGTGTAGCAATAACTTTAATCTCTTGAATATAAATATTTATATATTTATACACACGAGTAACAACTTTTTATTCCACGGACAAGGATACAACTTATTCGTAATGACCAACATCGCACTTCCGTTGACTTATCTATATTCGTCATCAATTATGGGAAGCCCATAGATGGAAATGATTTCTTTTATTTTTCAAAATCCTTTCCATTTCTCTTCGATAGCTAGTGCGGTATCGCGATATGTGGGTTTAAACGAGGGCAAGGTCACCACAGATCGATGAATGCTGTGTGGTATCCTCGAGGATACTCTTTTTGGAAGTTAGCCTTGACGATTCACAAGGGTGACTCTTTGGTGGACGTATAAATACCGATTCCTGAACGTACAATGGATTTGAGTGCAATTTTTTTCCAACAGTTCCGGTTAAATGTTTACACACAAAAAACAGGTGTGGATGCCAGAGACAGCTTTATCGAATTTATGTTCCAAATCAATCATTAATGAAACAGTACCATGGAAAAAATTCATGTAAATATATAGTCACTGAATAAATTGTGTTTTTATTGATTTCTCTATAGTCACAAAAACAATAAAAACACAACATCAATGCAATGATACTTTAATGAGAAAAAAAAAACAACTATTATGTTAAGATTCCTCTTGTTTTCTCATGTTCTCGTACAAATTTTTCCCATTACAACGTTCTTTTGGGATTAAAAAGCTCCTCAAGAATTTCCGGGTAAAAGTTGTTGCATTTTTTAAACGTGTTACTCCAAAGAGTGCTCTGAAGTATTCGTCAAAAGCCTTTGTCGTTAATGCGAGCGAGTTGGTTCGTCGACCTCACGTTTTTCGTTAGTCTCGGCTAAGGAAAATGCAGCACGGGAAGAAGCCTGAAGGAATAATAAAAACTGAAAAATATATTGTTCGGATGACACGCATAGAACTGAGAGCAGAGCTTCCTTTCTGTGTTTATGTTTAGTGTAGATATATATATATATATCTATATAAGACGAGAAAAAAAAATATAAAAATCCATCCAGTCTATGCTGGAATACTCGGCATCTCGTCGGAGCTCCCTGTGTGACTTGGATTTCTGATATATATATAGATATATATATATCAAAGTATAGTATACAGACACACATGTTTTTCTTTGGTCTCGCCTCGTCTGGCTTATGAATGGCCATAGAAAGAGAAAGAGGCTCAACGAGAGTAGTCAACGCTCACTATCCTTTTCCCAGTTTCCAACCCTCCGGTTCTAAAAATAACGATAGAGCCCAACGCACCCGTATGCCCAGTTAGGATTCTCTCAAAAATTGTCGAAACGACGACGAATATAACGATAAGCCAATGGCAACAAAGTACCACACGAAGGGATTAATTATGCTCTGTAAGAATTGGAGTCATCGACCAAATCTAATCTTTTTTTGAATTTTCACATGAAATATTCGTATGTCTGCGTGAAAGGGGGAGGAAGAATCAGTTTTCGAAAGTATTTTTTTTTATCCGTTTTTTATCCGTAACTGAAGACTAATCTCAAGAACTTCATATTCAAAGAACAAACTCAGCAAAAACTAGATTTATTTATGGACATTCTAATCAGTCATTTGACAAGCATAAATGATGAAAACCTCTTGTCAGAAAAAATTGATAAGAGGAGAAAATGTTTGGGTATTTATATGTATGAATATATTTTATATCACGTTAGGTAGAAAAATATAAAAGAGCCAAAGTTTGCAGAATGAGAATCACTTTAAGGCAAATCGCAGCTGGAGCAACGATCGAGAGTTTTGTGAGAGCGATCTTGAACCTTCTGCGAAACAGTGACCCTCTTTGTTAGTTTGCTTCTCTGTGGCCTTTGCTCGAATCTTCAAGATGTTATCTTAAAAAGATTCTTGATTTTGCGATACATTCCGATGATCGCGTGCACAAACAAAATATTTTTATGATTAAATAAACAGTCAGTTAGGACGAAAGATAAATATGATTATGAGTTAATTGGCAAGACTTTTCATTTAGTAATTACCAACAATTACCATTTCTGTCATCGTTCGGTTAATTACTGTGAAAAATTCATATGTTATCCGAAGAGAAAAACGAATTGTTGTCAAAATTGGTCTCGAATCAACTGCGATTTTTTTAAATAAAAAATTTCGCTGAATGTGCTTTTTTTTCATGCAAAGCTTATGGTAAAAAGAGCGATTGAAACAGGTCGATAAATAAACGAATATGATGATTTGCGGGTAAGTCACGTACGGCGCGATGTACTTAAAAGCGTTGAGTATGAATCTCACACATTTCGTTCGTAGATGTGATTCTTGTTGGTGTTAAATAATCCGCGAGTTAAGACTCACTTGCATGAATACCCCCACGCAAATGTCATAGCGAGCGGTATGTACGTGTTTCAAGAAGGAAATGAGGTGTCAGAGCACCTGAAAACTAGAGGAGAAACGAAGATGCCGAAAAAGTCATAATAGAATTCCAAAGCATCGGAACGTCAAAGGGAAAATTGTATAAATTGTCAGACTCACGTGTTGTATTATCGAATTTCAAACGAAATGATTCAGAGACGAAACCACCTGTGCCAATAATCATAGAATTCTTTGAAAAATACACGTCAGGAAATTACAATTAAAAAATGTGATCTCGTCAATTTTCTTCCAACAACTGCGTCTTCAATAAATATCTCGTTCAGTCTTCAAACAAATTGCTTTTGTTTTTTCTCACTTTTTTATCTCTTTGATCCGTAGATGCAAAGTATTTTAATGACCATTTATTCAACGTGTAAGAAGGAAAGAGGGCATTTCGATTAAGTCGATTTGCGACGCGTTTTATCCCGGAGATATGATGATACTCGTCAGGGGTCATAGGTCACTTAATGTGACATCCTGTCGTCGTATATGATTACCAAACCAACCAACCACTATTCTCTCTTGCCCGTATAAATGATACAGCAAGTATATACACTTGAAGATACTAATATAAATATATATATATATATAAACATAGTATATGAGGGATAATCTCTCTCTCTCTCTCTCTCTCTCTCTCTCTCTCTCTCTCTCTCTCTCTCTCTCTCTCTCTCTCTCTCTCTCTCTCTCTCTCTCTCTCTCTCTCTCTCTCTCTCTCTCTCTCTCTCTCTCTCTCTCTTTCTCTTAAATTCCCTCAGCCTGGTTCTAGCAGCAGGGCTTCTCATTTAAATTCTACACATACTTTCCTCGACGAAAATGGTTCATTTGAATTATATCTTGATTACTAACACGTTGTACAAATTTATCTTGCTAATACAATGTTTAATAAACAAATCAAAACGTATTAAATAATTACCAATATTAGTTCCAGTGCAGAATGGCAACTTAATTTTGTTGAAAAAGATCGATAATTTTGTTAAATATGATCAACTAAATGTTTTTAGATAGTAAAAACATTTTTGTCGGTTCAATACTTTGGTTAAAATCTTTGGAAAAACCAAACTTTTGTCATATATTTTGCTAAAAGTCTTTGGAAAATTGGATTTCATCAGTGTGATTTATTTTTAAAAAATATTCAAATTACCGTTTCTTCCTTGTTGCTACTTATTGAACATTTATAGTGAACTTATCTCTAGTTCAATGCCAAAGTTTTGATCAAAATATAAAAAATTCCTGCATATCAATGATCCGTTGCACAACAATGGCGAAAAGTTAGACACAATGTGAAGAAAGATTTCTAATGTAACTTGACTGTTGACTTCTTCTCGTAAATATATCGTAATATGGTGCACACATGACTCGCAGAAATGAATGAACAACATCAGGAATAATGAATATGAATTCTTGAGACACGATTAAAGTAATAAGTTTTTCTCATTTATTCCTGTTTCTTTTTTTTTATATAGTGAAACGCAATAATAGTAAAAGATTCGTCATCGATCTCATTCAGTGAGAGACTCAATCTGACCCTTGTTTTTGCACTCTCTCACTTTTTTTCTGACTCTCTCGTGTCTGTATTTTTATCGTAAGAACAAGCTTGCCAAGATGATGAGAATTAAACGCTCATTTTACGCCACGTTGCCTCCAATCATGAGCCACTTTGTTACCATTTAAACTTGGATACGCATTAATAATCGAGTGATTCTTGCAAAGGCATTACGCACACACAATTTGTCATTATTCCCACGCGGGAATTATGATTTAACAAATATACCGAAGATCAACAAAAAAACTGAAGAATATTTCGTAAGGGCTAATCGGCTTTTGGACCCGTTGATAAGATTATCGAGCGTCCCTGAATGGGATCAGAATTGTACGATGGCAAAGCCCACCGGATGTTGAAGAAAAGATTTTTGAATAGGATTTTTTTCGAGCGGGGACGGTTCTCTGTAAACTTATCTGACGGGCTTTAAATTATGCAGCGACACAAATACAGTTTCATTCCATTGACTATATCGTTTCGTAGAATATTGTCAACATCAATTAAAAATCTCTATGAACACTGATAATCTACTAAAATTAATAAAGTTCAGTAAAAAAAAAAAAAACCGGATGGTATTGAAAAAAAATGTTTTGTTTTTGGGTCTAAACGTATAGTCAGAATCGTGATTACCGAAAATAGCATTTAACAAAAAACTGTTTTGCACAATAAATTACAATCGCAGCTCATCTGATATTTTCATATTAATAAAATTTTCTACTTTCATTCACAATGACATTCTGAATAGACAAAAAGTTTTTTCGATGGATACATTTCTTCAACGTGAAAAAAAAAAATTAAAATTGACCCGATTTTGTTAACTTTTGTCGTATGTGAGCCCTCAACTATTTTCAGTTTCGTACAACGTGAATTGTTCTCAAAATTGTAGCTTTACAATTTGCACGCTAAGTTTCTTAGGGACTAAGGCCAGGAGAGAGGACTCCCTCTGTGCTGAGATCGTGCCTTATCGGTACCATATGTTCGCATGCAGGGCATACGGGGCAGAAACAAAAAAAACTGTGCAGCGTGACTACTTGTCATGCTATGTAGGAGACGAATCTTGAGAGGAACGAGATACATATTCTCGAGAGGCCTATAAAATTTTCACAGACATTTATATATAAATTCACGGTCCATTAACTCGTACAAATATCCACACATTTTGCTATACACAAGAAACATTTACTCAATAGTTTAAGTATAGCACGAGGGTAATAAATAATGGTGTTGATTCCAAAGTTACGAAAACGAAGGATCGTTTGTCCTCGTTAAATTATTGCGCTAAAAGACTCGTCTGTTTTATAAACGATCACCAAACGTCCTTGCGAATTAACGAAATATCAATACCATTGAAAAGACTTCAGTCTTCGTTAAGCAGACAAACTTAAAGACGAAAATAAAATACATTTGCATATCGTGTTCTTTTAACTGAAAGGATACATTTACATGTCCGTTATACTTTTCTTGGATTTTAATATTTCAATAGGAGTCGAAGTCTTTTGAGGATCCACAAATGTTGAAACTCGTCTATTTTATTTGCAATTTACTAATCGAATAATCGATTAATCAATTTTGAGGTCCTCGAAATTACATCGACTTTGAAGAAATCATAAGAATTATTAAAATTTATTAGAAATGTTCACGACAAAATGTAGTAGGCAAAGAAATTAAATGACAATTTTAATGACTTTTAATGAGTGTCTACAAAACGATTGCTTATTATGATAAATCATGTCAATTAATCACGATTTTTGGACATACATTTAAATTGTGACTAATAAAATAAGAAACCTGGATGTAAATGAGAGGATAAATTCCACCATAATTGATCCAAGAATCACAGCACGTTGAGCAAAAATAGCAATCGTGAACAATCGATTCAAAAGCATTTGATTTCACTCCATTCAGTAACGATAATTTATTGATGAAATTTATACGTTATTATAATATTATTTTTGTCTTTTTCAATTGCAGCATGCCAACAGCGTTAGAAAATCGGCAGCAGAATACGTAGCGAGACGTCAAGCCCGGAAAATAATGACGCGTTCGATAACATCGTCACTGGCAATGCCGATGAGCCAATTGAGCGACGTGGCCTTCTTGCCAAACGCGAAGGCCGGAACTTTCTTTGCCCGTGACAACGTATCAAATTTTATATCATGGTGTCGCAACAGTCTTGGAATAATCGAGTGTCTCTTGTTCGAGACGGACGATCTAATTATGCGAAAAAATGAGAGACACGTTATTTTATGCCTGTTAGAAGTTGCAAGAAGAGGTGCTAAATTTGGAATGTTAGCTCCAATGCTAGTGCAGATGGAAAGACAGATAGATCGTGAAATAGCAGCTGATAATAAAGCGAATAATGCTAGCAATAGTTTGGGGACTAGAGGCAATGGTCATAATAATCATGATGATGAAGAGGATGCCGACGACGAGGACGAGTATGCAGACATTAATCAGCAGGAGCCTTGTCTCATTTATGGCCCACAGCCTCAAATTGTCACCAACGATCTTAAGAGCCTGGACGAAATGGTAAGCCACTAATTATTTACTATCATAAAATTTATACAATTCGAGAAAAAAAACTTCATTCTTGATCAGATCGATACGAAAAATCGTCAGAAATATTGACTGATTTTTTAAATCAATTTTATTGCCACAGCTGCAAAGTCTGTTTATAATAAAATAAATAATTCGCAACTAGTTCGAAATAACGACGGCATTCATTTTGATAAATTCTTGCTGGCGTAATTAAAATACTTCAGTTTGATTTATCATTTTTACAAAATAGACAGAAAAAACAAACAAACAAATTATTTATAGGATCCCTATACAGAGACCATTATCACTTTAACTACAATGATACTGCGATATGCTTAACTATAGAAGTCGAAGTATGGGCTTGTCTCGTCTCGGTTTTCCACACCAAGCCCTTATCTAATCCATGAAATCATACTTGTTATGCGAAGCTATATATACCTTCGACCTACGATAATTGGCAGGATAAATCTATACCACTATAAACATATATATACACATATATAAAATAAGTGTACAGGGTGCAGCAAAAATCGTGCGTCCAACCAGTAGATAACAGTTACATTGTTTCATTCCGAAGAAAAGTCCTTATTCTTTTTTTTTGTTGACAGAAGAAAATAATAATTAAATATCAGTAGCCAATGAAGTGTAAGAACCTCCTACTCTATTTTTTTTTTGCTGGAACACTAGAACTGTCACTTCTTAATTAACATTTTATCAACGATTTTAAGCAGAAAAAAGGGGTGAAATGTTTTGTGTTTTTTTTTTAGTTTCGTGAACTACCTGTTCTTTACTTACTAATTGGTTTCCCCACTGATGCGACGATACCCTCTACATCGTAAATATAAATAATTAAATATATATTTACGCACTTTCCTTCTCGTATTTAACACACAAGTATAACCATTAAACCAGAAGGCTGCAGACATGTGTGGCTTGTTTTTTTTTTCATCGATTCGACGTACTCGCGAGAATTTAATCAAGATTAAATCGTGATTGCTTTTAGCTAGATCAGGTACGCGCTTACCACGCTTTGCGGTTTCTCTGATTGTCGCAGTAATCCATACATATGTTTGTGTATATATTGAAAGGAATCTGAAGGAGATTCTCAACAGTGTGGTATCGACGATTCATACGAGAAGCTATTTCTAGCCCTTGCATGGTTTTGTCTCGTCAATTGACACGTCACGTTTTTTTCAACGTTATAATAACGCGACATATATAAAAATAGATACACGATATATACATATATACAAATGAAGGGGTAAACATGAATTGATAAAAACTTCAGACTCCAAGCGGAAATGAAAAGGAATGGGCAAATTTAATTGAAGGAATGTCCGGCCGGAAATGGTCTCTTGGACGCCAACGGCAACACTCTATAGTGACGACAGAAACTCGGGAACGATGAGAAATGTTACTTCCCGACCAAACGAATCTTATCAACAATAATTTTTTCTTTTCTATTTGATACGATTGTATCCTATCGCTGTCAGACTATTTTCGCCATATCAAATATTTTCGTTGAAGAATTTATTATATTTTCAAGTACAATTCAGTTATTGTACAAATAAATTTCTAATAAAAAATTGCTGCCGTATGAAATCGTGTGTTTAACAATTTGATTAACCAATTGAAATACATGGACTGCGTTAATA
Organism: Campoletis raptor; assembly: GCA_948107755.1. Taxonomy (NCBI): domain Eukaryota; kingdom Metazoa; phylum Arthropoda; class Insecta; order Hymenoptera; family Ichneumonidae; genus Campoletis; species Campoletis raptor. The sequence goes on along the minus strand of OX403622.1, from coordinate 29,104,171 downwards.
TCGATTCAACATTTTTTTGTTCGTTTTTTTCTTTGAACATGTTAATCGAGGTAAACATTCAGACGTTATTCTTTAGCCTCGTATGTCCCTTTCGATCTTAATGACATTCAGACGTAGAAATATAATGAAACTACTATCGTAAACGTCCCGTTTGTTACACAGCAAACGGACATACTTGGTAAATACCTAGAACGCATATCATACGCATCTACATAGTTATATAAGAAAAAGAGAGATGAAACAGTGTGGATAGCTAAGAAGCTAGGAGTCGATTGAAAATTCTGCATTGCCTCAAGGAATGCAGAATATGTTGAGTCGTCCCAGCTAGAGGGCAACCGGCCAGCCAGTTTTCGCTCGATAACACTGGGGTATCCTTGGGTACCAGCTAATACTAAGCCTATACACAAGAGATTCCATGCAAAATCGGTAAAAAAACTAACAGAAAATATTAATTATCGAAAATGTTAAAGAAAAGTTCATTAAATGACTTGACCCCTTCGCAGTCAGGAGAAAATGAGAATTTTTTTTTTTTTTATGTATAGATTTTCCAAACCAATTCAAATGATTTACCAAATTTCAGTTCTATCGTTGTAGCAGAAATAGGTTTTTTTTATGTTGTTGTACGTGTCATGACACAATAGTAGCACGATTTTTTTTTTCCCGTCCGTGTCAGTGACGGACAAATGGTTAAGCAATAAATTACTTGACGGCTATAAAAGCTTTTATTGGAATGCATAAAGTTTTCATATCATAATCCTCATTGATCGAAGAGAAAAACTAAGAAAAAAGAAGACCCTGGATTTTTTGTATAAATTAACTGGAAAAAAAGTTATTACTTTGAAATAATTGAAAGAATATTTTTTGGTTCAGTTTAAATTTTTTTATTCGTAATTCCCTCACAACTAAAGTTAATATATATTCTTCAATCTACATCCCAGTAAAGTCTATGATGTGATGCATGGGCTTAAGTTCAAATGGAGTAACATGAGTAGTAATTCAATAACTTTCGGCACTGGTTCACTTTGAAATTTTTCATTTGACTGGGTAGACCACATCGTTACTGAGGCCTATCCAATAGTTCGTTACAAATTCATAAGAAACTGAGGTCATACCGATTGAACCACCAGATGAATGCACGAGCACCAAATTTTCGAAGCAATATTTTTGTACGCCATTCCTTGGATCGGAATTAAAAAAAAAATCTTAGTCCACGCGAAATAATTGAAAAAAGAACGGTGTTGAAAAAGTTCGATCAAAATTTGACGATATGGTCCATAGGATCGGAACTTGGAAAATGAATAAATACTGAATTAAAGAAAAACTATAAATTCAAAGCTGTGATTTCTTATCAACATTATTTCATTTTTTTTCTTCACATGCCAAAAGATTTATGAATTGTGGATCGATTTGACATAAAGTGATAGATGTTTATTAAAATTCATGCACAAATATGGTTCCGTATGTAAAATCGTATAATTTCTAGTCTAGTGTAGAAAACCTGATTACTCGATGAGTTTCCAGGCTCAAAAGTCTTGATTGCGTCCTCCAATCCGTAAATATGACTACGTTCGTACATGGTCATATGAGTCTGCACAACACATACTTGAATGTGTATACGAATATGTTTTTTTTTTCTTTTTTTTCAAACGAAACCCCGGATATAAACGATCGCTATATACTCGTCGTTGGAATTACCTCTGCGCTATGCCTTTCTAGGAAAATATTCAAGTGGTATATGCCATGCCATTATCAGGTATATCTGGAATTAGTTCGATCGGTGAACTCCGTATAAAGTAAAACACGTGTGATAAAGTCATAAACCGCAGGGAACATGACGCCAATCCTGGCTCTGTTAGGCTGTCTAGACTAAGAACAAAGAAGGTTCTGTAAATTCGATTTATTTCAACAATTATAGAAAACAAAGCCAACAGAAACGAGAACCTGTCAAGGAAAACCCTGGAACTGCATTCAATAAATAAATAAAATAGGAAAATTCGTCCGTTAAGAGGAAAAACCTTTTGAACCTTCATAGAAAAAAAATGATGTTCTGCGTATTTTATTTTTTAAAGACCACAAATTATTCTGGGGCTTTTGATTTGAAGGTTCAAATCAAAGTTCAGCGAATAAATGAAAATTTATTTTGGAAATTTTGTTAAATAATTTTCACCTCGAAACAAAAAGGTAGACACGCGTACTTCACAAGCGAAGTTCGATCCTGCAAGTTTCTGCAGACCCATGAAGAGTATAACCACGAGGGAAAGGACGAGAGAGTGAAGGCAGGAGGGACGAGAGGAGGCTCCGAACCGCCTCTTCTCCGAGCTACGGTATTGATCGTCCTCTCGTTGCTTTCGTGTCAAGTTCAAACAGCTCAAAGTCCTGCAACTTTAGTTTCCTTTTCATCGAGTAGCGATATTGAATATCGATTATTTATAAACAAATAAATCCTCCATTTTGGAACTAAAAATATTCTCAACAATCGATAAATTGATGAAATTCAAAACTTTGTCGATTGACATTAATATTTTGGAGTAATTTTTCCAAAAGGTCACAAATCACAGTACCAAAGTTTGGAAACCCACCGTTAGATAACTCCTCGATCCCTTATTTTCTAACTACAAATATTGTTCAGTAAAAACATTTCAAAATCGTAAATTATACAAAAATAGACCAAAAAAGCTTTCAGCGTAGAATGAAAATTTAAAAATTCGATAATTACTGTCGAAACCAAAAAAATTAAAAATTCCGCAATCATACCAATATTGCATGTCAATCCCTCGTAATCCCGAGATAATCAATCGAGTTAAGAGTAACAAAATGAAATTGAAAAAAAATCTTACCTCATTACAATAAAAAAACGAAAATTGATCTACGGACAAGGAGAAAGGTGTTGTCGTCAGTAATAGCGAGAAAATCACGCGTTTCTAGCAGAAGATATCGAGATCTTGCGGTAAGGGAACATTATTAAAAAAAAAAAAAAAAAGTGAAAAAAGAAAAAAGATAGAAAGAAGGAAAAATAAAATAATAAAAAAGAGATTTAGTGCAATAGCTCGCGAGCTTGGGCTTAGGTTAGTGCGACGTGTGTCTCGCGAGAGAGTGAAGCGATCGAGCTGTTCCGATAGTCGGCCTTGCTCGACGAGAAAGGCCGCATATTCAACGTCTCGCTCGCTCAAGCTCGAGCGATTGCGAGTAGGAGGCGCGAGATTACGACTTCGGTCCTCAGCATGCAATGCAATATCTATATGCAAACGCCTACTACTGAAACATATATATATTTGTAACATGCACGTTCATAGATGGAATATTTATTTGCCTGTTGTATATATACATTACGTACATTATGTACCTGTATGGAAGGGTCTATGTAGGTATAAAATGTGAGTTTAAATGTTGTACACGTAGGTAGAGAATCTCAACTCGTTTATAGATATAGATATATATATAAATAAATAATATAGGAATGAAAACGTGAAAGAAACGATTTTATCATTGTTGCCTCCTGGCTAAGCTTCCTTCTGGACCCTGTCCCTGGATTTTTTGCTCTCTATCTCACTGTCCCGAGCAATAAAAGCTTGAAGCATCACTTTTGTACCGTACCGAACGATTTTCATATTCGAAAGAAACAAAAAAAAAATGTATATAATAATATTTGTTCGTTACAATAATTTTGTGATCGTGTCTACATTTATGTTTATTTAGAAGTAAAACTACACTCGAAACTTAATTTAACCTGAGACTCACTGATGCACCGTTATTTTTCTTACTGTTGTACATTTATTTTGGAACCAATGAGAAATATGAAGAATTTATCTATCCAGCTCATCCGGTCTGAAAAGAAACAAACTCGTAGTCCAACACTTATCGTCACGTAATATTTACTCTTCTTCGAGCCTACTTAACTACTATTTACGCACCAATACTTGCACAGATGAGAACGTCGTTCTTGTGATAAAAGACGATAATAATGCACGCAATCGTATATATTGATATATATGTATATAGAAAAAAAGCGACATATTCCTTATCAGTGTTTTGTGCTCAATTGGAAAGGCAGACTTGACATAAATGTTTTCACTAATTTGTCAAAATTTGACATAATTTCAACGTTGATCACGGTTTCAGGCTTTTGCAATTCTCAAATAACCAGAGTCATAGTTTTTTCCGATGATTTATCAGAAAACAGACCACGTTTGGACAACCATGCGGTTACGTGTGGTTTTTTTTGGTTCCTCGACGTAATTTCTTTTTATCTAGCAAACAAGAAAATTTTGTCATACTAACTATATTTATAGTATTAGTCATAGAAGCAAATACAAAGAAGTTAGTGACAATTTGTAAAAATATACTTCACATTACAACGCACGAGTTCGAGAACCGAAGTCAATGAATTTCGCGAGTAAATTTTAGTCTTGGAGTAATAATCCTGTTAATAATTGCACGAGTGTATTAGTGTTGAAAAAAAAATTATTTACTTATTTGGCACGTGCTTATAATAGAGAACTCGTCGAACTGAAAGCTAAAATTAACAATCACGATCGTTTGCAGATTTATTTACATGTATAGATACAGGCCTCCGTCATCATTATGTCCTTCAGCAAGATGGCAAAATACATGAGAGTCAAATGGTCTATACATAGGTATAAAAAGCTACCGTAAAAGGGACGACCTGCGGTCTCGATAGCTTGGTCGTTATTATGTACAATTAACTCTCTGGTGAGCTCTCTGAGCTAAAGCCTCCGACGTCATCCTGTCAGTGAGAAAACTGCCTGATCTCTCTTTCTCTCTCTCTCTCTCTATTTCTCTTTCTTTCTCTCGCGAGCTACTGAACCGAGCAAGGTCTACCTGCGGTCTGAGGCTTGGTTAATCACTCTTCATGGGCTTTCATCGACGCTGCCCTGGAGATTGTTGGGAAATTTGATCGTTAAAAAGAACAACAGAATTTCATGACCTAAAATTACTACGTCCATTCTGTCATTCCGATAAGTTTTATTCAACTTATTTTGTAAAGCTTCTTTTTCTCAACCCTTTGAGCCATAGACGAACTCTTTGCAAAAAAAACAAAAGGTTGGGACAACTATTCCCTCTCTGGGACATTTATAAATGTAAAAATAATATGAGCAGCCATTGTTTGTCACATGCACGAATACCACATTCTAATAAATAATCGCATTTCGTACTTTTTCATTAAAAAAATTATTTTACACTAAACTACTATGATAACGAGAGCGAAAATTCTTTCACAAACTTTTGTTTGAAAAAATAATACATAAACAAGTAATTTTCAACATTTTAGTTTTTAGTTATGATTCGTTAGCATCGACTCGAAAAACTCTTTATTACCAAAATTCTAGTCAACTGTAAGAAAAAATGTTCACCATTGTGTTTCGATCATTTCGTCCTACTCAATTATTGTATTTCTCGAAATACTTCAATGAGTTATCTTAGGAACATCATCTATTTAAAAAATTTTTCTCGTGTCGTGACTCGGTTTTAATTGAATAGAAAAAAATTATATTAATTGAAATTCAATCGTTATAGTTCTGTTTTCTTTTTTTTTTTACGCTATCGAATTTAAGTCCAACTACAATGAATTAGTGATGAAAAAAAAAGTAGGAAGGAAGAGCTAGGCCATGGAGGTTGACCTCTCTCGGCTCAAATGCTGTTTACAATGTGGGTTATTCCAATAAAGTACACTCGAAGTGCTTCCAAACGTTGTTGACTTGCACGAAGGACGCAGAACGACGATTTTCTCGAAAGAGTGAGCTCAGGCGTTACTCCATCGAGAGGGTATTAAAACTACCAGAGTACTTGCAGAAAAAGAGCAGCACTTGGATATGCAAAAGCAAACTTACCCTGAGGCACATGATTCCACGATACATCAAGAATGAGAGAGTGAGAGAGCAAGTGAAACATCAAAATTTATCTTCACTCGTCAGTTCTTATCCTACTCAATGCCTATACGTATTTTTTTGCAGTACATCAGAGGGCGTGTGTACTTATCACAAAATCCCACCATTCTGGGTGCTTGTACACTCGACATTTTTAATGAGCGAACACAAGTTTCGAAAATTAATTACCGTGTCAAGTACCAATAATTCATAAGAACCATAGAAATTAATATTTTAATGTAAAATTCTCATCAAATGATAAAAAATTTCACATTACTTCTTAAAAATAGTACCGAAAAAATACGTGCAGAAGTTAGTGTAAAAATTAATTCATTTCGATATTTGTATTCCTCATTTTCAATTTTGGTGTTTAATTATTTTTATGTATAATCGAACTGACGAGTAAAGACTGTTCTCTTCATTTTTTCGACAAGAATTATTGAAAAACATCGATTGGTAGTTTGAAATTTTCAGTCCATGAATTTATTTAACTGTAGATTTATAAATATACGATAGGATCATTTTTTATTTGAAAATCTTTCGGATTGCTTTTGACAATTTTATTGCACGCAAAAAACGTTATAACGAGACGGGAATATCAGCTGAGAAACCACGAGAGCTTTTTGCGTTTCCCATGTATTGATTGCGAAGCGTCTGACGCGACGCGGTGTGCGGCGCAACGCGCGATTCGCCGCGACGCCCGAGCTTACACACTGTATTTATATATGTACGTATCATCGTATAGCTTTAAACCAATGTTTCTTGCAAGCACTACCAGTTCGGGTTGCTACGGTATCCATTTCAATGAACTTCATGAACAAATAACATTTAATCGACAGTTCATCAATTCAAGGATGTAAAAAAAAAAAAAGAATCCATGGAATTACAGAAACATCATTTATCCTCGTAATTATCAAATTATTATAAAAATGACTTGACACATTTTACCAAATACCAGTAATTAAAAATGACACAAATTTTAATTTTGTTATCAATTCGCGAAAATAATTACAACTTTTTTCCTATTGAATATTGGAAACCGATTCACCAGTCACGCCTTTTATTTTCGGATTCTTCTGAAGTTTCCATTTCGTGTCTTTTTATGTCTCTGCATTTATGAATGACCGTCGAATTTCAAAAGTTGAACACGTCATGAAAAATTTAATTTTTTATCGGCATTTCTCTAATAATTAATTGATCGAAATTTTATTATTCTGTTTTATGAGCTGCATTCCTGTGAATTATTTATCAAAATCGGTTCAATGGTGTTCGCGTGAAAAGTGACCAAACACATTTGATACATGTTGGTAAAAAACTGGATTTTTAAGATTTGCAACATTTTAGACACTATTTTTTTCATTTTGAAACTTTTGTAGCTTCCATCTTAGGCGTTGTTTTAATAAAATTAGAATTCGCTTATCGAATGTTTTTGTTAATTCGAATTACTTTGGGAAAACCTATGAAAACGTAAATAAAACAATGATTTTTTTCGATTTATTTGACATGCTAATTCTCGTACGAAATCAGATCAATGATGATTTTGTGAAAAATTATGACGAAAATCTATTAATCCTTGAATGATACGGATCCATTGCATTCGGGCAATGTCTTATCAATGGAAGAGCATTTGAAAACTTGTTCACTTCTGGTTTCGCCATAAGTGGAACGGATTGTGTTGCCACATTTGCCAGAGTCATGTGATTCATGAATTATGAATAATGAGAAGCAATTATTCTTACGAATAACCGACTTGTTGGCGCATTAAATGACACGATGGACATACTCACATATTGCAAACAAGATACGGTTAGAAGTATATGGACATAGAGGCATGCAACGACCAGCCTGATATCCACTCTGGTTCATGGATAAATTATAAAAAATATATACACATATATTTCTATGGGGGATTCCATACCGATTACACTTAGGTCTGACTGACTCTTCACTTCTTTAATTTAGCTGCAAATGTTATGCGTTGTAAGACTCATTAAAAAAATCTTCTACAAATTTCTCCACATTTAATTGTCCATTCACTCGTAAAATATGATTTTTTTTTCAAAATTCGATTGTATTTGTTTTTCGAATGACTGAAAATCTCTGAATAAATAAACCAAGTTTAACCTTTTTTTTTATAAGAGACGATTTTTTGTCGTGCTATTTGAATAGAAAAATACAAACGAATGATAAATCGACGCTTCTTACGAAATATTCGTGTTCGTTATTGTTTTCCTTTTTTCTTAATTCGAATCAGAAAATCATTGATTTCTGGACGATGACCCTTCAATATTCTTTTGTAAAAAATTACATAAAAAAACTAGACCCATTGAATGATTTTTAAGACTGGCCTCAACGTGGGCATTACTTTTTACGTCAAATAGAAAATGCAAGTGTCAGTGGAAAGTTGAATTGGTATAAAATGCCCCATATATAAAATATATACAGATATTGATGATGAACATATTTCATACAAACGCAATACTCGCTCTCCCACATCCCGCCACTCCCCATGATAATAGCTAACGCACCGATGACTTTGACTCGTTACATATATACACCTACAGCAGTTGGAAGTACAACAATTCTCAAGAGCAACCTGCTCTCGCTCTGTTCCATTAGAAATAATCTTATGCATTTAAACGATAGACAACAACATGTAAGACAATTTGTAGACATAAATTCTTGCATACGATAAAATCGAGGTTTTATTGACTCTTTGTTAATTCCAACAGTCCTCAACTATTAAATCGTCCTACTACGACCAATGAAATTCTTGTACAAAATATTTTATCATGTCGAAACTCACTGGGACATATTATTAGTGTACATTCATTAAATCGTGTTTGTTAACACTTTGAACATTTTTTTTTCTCGTCGATATATTGACGTTAATGGGAGAGGTCGTTTGAACAAACTACACAGAAAATTGTACATAAATATCTCTTGTTTATAATAGATTTTTTTTCAATCAAAATAATTTCTTGGCGAGAAAAGTTCGATACAGAATCTTGGAACAATTTCTTGTTTCTAAAAACATAACCATATTCATTTTTTCAATAATGGCATTCAGGTTCTGTCAGAACACACGATTTTTATGGAAGAAATTTTTCACCTGGATTCATCGTCAAAATAGAAAACAAAATGTTTTCCGTCTACCTATCAATTTCTGCATTTCTAATTATTTTATTGTTTCATTTTTTACAACAAACCCCAACTATTTTTGGCAGATTTTCTCAGCAAAACATTGTACAAAACTATTAGAATTCTCGAAAAATAAGAAATTTCGTTGTAGTTCTCGTAGTTGTAATGCAGCGAAAACGGATTGTTTTTCATAGCAGAGCCCAAAATTTTTATACAATATTCGTCTACGATAATGAGACAGTTTTCTTTGCCATTTGAAAACTTACTTCACTAAAATAAAAAAAATTAGAACGAGTGAGTTAATTATCAAAGTAATGAATTTAAAAAAAATACTTTTTGTTATTTTCCAACTATATGCAAACTTCAGTATTATTAAAATAATGTAGTGTTGAGAAAAGTGCAGAGAAATTTTTTTTTTTCAATCGTAAAAACACTGCGTGCGCATTGCTCGAAAGTATATATTATTAGACGTAACTATATTGGCATAGATGAGAAAGGTCGTGTGTACAAATAATCAACGCATGTTTTTTTTTTTTTTTTTAATTAAGAAAAGATTATCTGCCTGGACAATATCCAGCATTTATTTCCCGTGTATCTTGCTATGTTGGCTTACGTAAGGGAGCCCTCTCGCGGCCTTGCATTATGGCATCATAAGCATTCATCCTGTCTGCTCACCTGCAATGCGCCATACAATTCGTGCCAACCGATTCACCGCGCCTCGAACAGTTCTTTTTCCGATCTATAGTAAATATCGTAACTACGTTCTTGTCGTTGATTTATGGACAATTTATACCCGTTATAAATGATGATATATGTATACAATAACGATTTACCATCTTTGACCATCACTTTTTATTCTTCAGTTATATATGCACGCTTCAACTACGTTTTACTCAATTTTATCGAACGATTTGCAATTGCTATGATTCGATGGACCGATGTATAGACGCATTTCCTATCTCGTATGAATTTCCGTTTTATTGATGAACCTCCCACACACGAATGAAAGGGAAACTGATGAGAAATTTTGTGCATTTGTATGCATTTGAAAAAGGAAATTGTCTAATTTTCATCCATGCAAGAGAAAACTGAGTTTACTGGTGTAATTATGGAAAATACGATTCAATAGGAAACCTGTTTTCATACATAGCGAAATTACCAGATAATCAATAATCACTCGACATTTTTTTTTCCCATTTTTAATACTTCCCGCTACCACTACTCGACCACTATTCTGATTTCAAGAAATCATTCTGATTAGAAAGACGTTGTTTTGATGACGAATTAAAAATTGCAACATACAAAAATCTGTCGTTTCGTTTGAAATACAAATCACAATGTTTGTTTTTAATTTCTTTTTTTTTTTTTGCATTCGGTCCGTTGACGACTTAATTATAATGAGGAAACGTTCTTGGTTTGGTTTTTCTTTGAAACTAGGTTCGCGACTTGGTGGAAAGGTGCACCTGTCCGACCCAATTCCCAATGATACGTGTTTCCGAGGGCAAATACAGGATCGGCGACACTAAGGTCCTCATATTCGTGAGAATCTTGAGAAGTCACGTAATGGTACGCGTGGGCGGTGGTTGGGACACTCTCAGTCACTATCTCGACAAACACGATCCGTGTCGTTGTCGTACGTGTAAGTATCTTAGTTATGACATCAAAATATTCACATCATACCTGTTTTTATATCATATATTCTCACCGAATATTCATTAGTTCCGAAAATTTGTAAAATATTTCATTTCTTTTATCTAAAGCCCATCGATCTATGATTTCGGCCAAGCTCATACAAAAGGCAGGAGGCTCCTTCGATCTTGGGAGTGCGCAGGTGCATTACGAAAGGTAATTCATTTTTTATTTCTCACTGATAACGTCAACGCTAATCTTTTTACTGCTATCAATAAATAAAGAGTCTTGTCATCAATCACGTAATGTCAAATCTCTTTAAATAATCGGTAAAAATGAGAAAAACAAAAAAACGTATCGTTCGAAATTAAATTAAAGAAATTAGATGCAATTAAAATACTTGATAAATTTGTATGAGCCGCATATGGCACCGAGAAAATATATTTTCCACAGTTTCGAAGTTTCTTGATTCTTTTCAACAGATTCAAAAGATTGTCATATTTAATAAGCACTACGAAAAATCGAAATTCTTTCTCGTGTAAAGAAAAAAGAAATTTTTCTCAAATCTTAGACCCACAGTTCGACTTCGTTGTTCGACCCATTGTTTCCCAGTTTTTTTCAATTGTTTATTATCAAGTTCTTATTTCAATGGGTTTTTTGGTTCCACAAAAGTAAAAAAAAAATTAGAGTAGTAATTATTCGTTAACTGCACAAATATAACATTTGAATGGACAGTCGAATTTCATACTTTCTCTTGAAAAAATATTTTTTTGCTAGACAACGATACACATTGGAATAGAAATTTTTACGCAAACTCGATACGTTCGAAATGGTTGTACAGAATTTTTCCGAAGACTTTCGTATGATGGTTTTTGTTCGAAAAAATAAAGTGACATTTAACTTCGAATTTTCACAATTTCAAGTCAATTGCACGTCATGACAATGACGCAAAAGGATTAAGTTTCAAACTCTTTTTAAAAGAGTTATTTAACAGTAAAAAATAGTTTCATCGATATTTTTTAAATAAATGCATTTTTTGTGGCCCTGAACGAGTGGATGTTTGAAAAAGTCCAAAAATTGCTATAGACAATGGTTTTAAATGATGTTTTAAAAAAAAAATCCTTCCTTGGGACAAGATTCGTCCATAATTTTTCAAAATTGTTGCTCATCAAATGTGCATTAAGCCCTCGAGAGCTCATCTGAAAAAAATTGTTTACGAAAGATCACCTCCAAGAACTCGACGAAGTTCAGCTTCGAGTGTTGGTTCTTGTGCTGGAACGGCTCAACAAACGACTCAACAGCAACCCCACCAACAACAATCACCATCACACCAACTGCAGACTCCAAGAAGTGCCTCGGCGATGGGAAATAGATCTCGTTCTCCAACGCCTCACCAAATCCATCGGCAGCTCGGACAAGAGCTTAAAAAAATAGGCACTCGTTCTCCAAGCCCTACAGCTCAGACTAAATTCCCATCTAGTCCGGTTCGCAGACAACTCAGCGATCTCGGTAACGCCCAGAGATCGAGATCACCGACACCAAAAATCGATAGTCCTGCCTCGAGTCCATCAAAGACTGGCAAATTAGATCCAACGAGAGAAGCTCTTAACGAAGAAATTCGTCAAGTTAAATACGATGGAAGATCGCAAATGTATCACAGCAGACATCTGGACGATTACCAGGTATTATATTACTTATATTTTTCCGGTGTTTTATTACTAATTAGAAACAACATACGACACATTTAACAGTTCGTTGGAATTCAAAAATTTGGCAATTCTATTGCCTGGGGTCAATTTGACCCTGAACTAATTCATGCGCCTATTTTTGACACTCTTGCAATCGGTTTTTATTAAAATATTTCGAGGAGACACTTTAACATTCCTTAATATGTGTGCATCATGGAAATTCAGAAAATTATAAATATGACTATTTGAAAAATTCTTTGAAAATTATGACTTTTCGAAAAGTTGAAATTTTTAACAAAAAGTTATTATTTTCTTTTTCATCTAAGAGATTAATTACTGGGGGCGTACTCATGAAAAACGATATTTGTCACATGAAAAAAAATAAAAATTGTCCTATGACGGTTTTTATTTAAAGAAGCGAATTTCGCTCATTATCGAAATGAAAAGATCGTTGATTCTAGTGTAAAATCGCTGTTGGTCCTTGAAAATATTTCTAGCAGAAGAATATTCAATACCGAAAAATTAGTGCGGGTCAATTTAACCCGAAAGGTTAATTATCTTCATAAAATAACCCGATTCCTTAATTTTATGCAAACCATTCTATTGATAAATACTTGACTCAAATTATCGAATAAGTATAACGCTATTGATACCCAGGAAGTTTTTTTTCCTTGTTTCCTGTGATTGTAAATTTACTTTAATGATAGAAATATGAATATACATAAACTGATTATTTTTAGCTTTTATCGAATGAACGCTCTGTTTCATAAAATTAAAACTATTCTTAAATCATCATTTCCGTTTTCCAATTGCAAGTTCGTTCGATCTAATTTGAAATAAATTCTCTCATAATTGACAAAATGTGTTTTGAAAAGAAGAAAAAACCAAGAAAGCACAGATTTTATGAAATCTATGATTGAATTTGAAAAAAAAAAAAAAATCCATATTTTAAACTTTAAGGATCCAAAGAAGGATCTTCATCGTGAGATTCGTGAGAAGGTACCTCTCTCAGAAGAATTTACAAAGAGATATGTCGTCGAGGGTGGCGTTGCTCGAAGAGCAACGGATCGTGATGACGCACCAAAGTACGAGCCAACAATTTACGATTATAAATGTGGCGTTGGCACTGAGACGAGCTCAAATTCGAGCCCGATACCAACGAGTCCAACGACCGTCAAAGAGGAACAACAACAATCTCAGAGGGCAAACACCAATGGCGAGGATTTGTTCGCTAAAGAAAGCTCTCAACAATACGTTAAATCGTCCCACACCGAGGGTGAACACTCGGACAACGGTAGCGAAGTATCGGACGAGGGATACAGAAGCTTGGGTGCTGTACAACCGGCAATTACCACTACAATTACCAGCCAACATCACCAAGACACCTCCATTACTCTTCTCGATTCTCACAGTGAGTCATTTTCCGCTTTTATTATCATTATTTCAGCCAACCCTCAATTCCACGAATCTTGTTGTATTTTCCTTTGAAATTATACATTTTTATTTCAGTTAAGTTCAGTTGAGTTAAAGTCGAAGTTAAAAATGATGATAGAATTCTAAAAATTTGCTCAATTTTTATATGAAATATTCAAGAGGTCGTGTCAAAATTTTACGATGAATATTAACATCAACAAACTACACGTAATTTTATGGAAATTGACCTCTTAGTTTATAAATATTTACAATGGTCTGAAAATTAAGGAAATAAAACGAAGTTTATTGATGAATTTTTTTCATTATGTAACAAATTGTTCTTAAAAAAATGTTAATATTCCAACAACGAACTTGTTAATCGTCTTGAAATTTTGACACGACCTCTTGAATACGAGGATAAAGAAACTCGTTATTTAAAAATAAATAGCAACAATTTTTATTATTTCCGATTTCGAGCACAACATCCTCAAATTTGACCGAATGTTACATACGATTAATTTCTAAATAATATAAACGAAAATTGGAAAAAAAAAAACGATATTTGTGTCTGTTAATAACAAAAAAAAAGAAGGAAAAATGTTACGGAAAATAATCTCACAAGTTTGTTTTGTTTATTTCTTATTAAAAGTCCAAGAGAAAATATTTATATCGTAAGTTTTGGTCATTGGCGTGGCTTCGCCCCCTAAATTGACAGACAAATCATTGGGGGGGGGGGGGGGGGGGGGGGGGGGGGGATATTTAGCATTTCTCGTGAGTTCAGAACGTTACGAAAGAATGAAGGGAGAAGAAGTTTTGGTTAAATAAATGATTCTTGGGACGCTTATCCTCGTTGAGAGAATCGCAGATCAGTAAAAAAAAAAAAGACCCACGCATTATGCTAAGAACCAACAGAAACTCGTACACATAACGATCTCTTGGCGATCTCTCGTCGCGCATCCCAAAGACGAATTTGGTGATACTCCTCGCGCACGCGCCGGTGTCCGAGTCTGGTAAAGTGGTCAAACTCGCGAAAGGCCAGAGCTAAAAAAGGCGTGGGATGAGAGATGAACGACACACGCGCTAACTTGGCCTTGAATTTAAGCCTCTCTGTCGCATTTAAAAGTGGAATCGATTGACCATCATCGTATATAATCGTAATATACATACATACGATGTTTTTAAGATCCACAATAGTCTGACCCCCCCATATTTGTATTTTTTCTTTATTTTTTCCTCCTTTTTTTTACAACCCATAATACCTTGTAACCGTGCTTTACTCTCTCTCTTAATAGAATCAAGAATTCCTCAACCAAAGGGATTTGCGAACGACACGTTCGTTTAAAAAGAAAAAAAAAGGGGGGAAAAAAATTGCGAAACGTGTCAACGTTTTGTAGATTTGTCCCACGGCGATTTCTCAGTTATTCGTTCTCGTGAATAAATATGTCAATGAAATATCCTATTCAGAAATTAAAAATGAATGTTGAAAACACTTTTGTGACAAATTTTAATCAATTGACAAATATCGATATCGATCAATCCAAATGTTTATACGAAAAATCATTTTTTAATTTTACGCCAAAATTGGACACATTTTTTAGTCTACTGTTGCATAAAATTTTGAAGATAAAAAATTCCCCAAAAAAACATCTTTGAAACTGCAATTTTTCACAATTTTATAAAGTTTCTTTAAACCGGATTGTTGTTAAAAACACTTGGATTTTATTATGTAATTTAAGAGCTAGATTTATACTCGTAAAAGAATGATATGATTGTTTGAAAAAAGATGTGAAAACGTTTCGTCACTTTTTCGTAATGTTGCAGAAGAATCAGAGAAGCCGAAGAGCGAATTATTGGAAGAGGTTCGTTGTTGTGTGGAAACAGAAAGTATTGAGACGGGTTTAAGAAAAACAAAAGTTTCGGGAAGCGGTGAAGGAAGCGGACGAGTTACAGCGAGTCCAACGAAATCATTGAGTCCGGTGAGTTCGAGCCTCGGTATTCGAGGCTCTTCATCGCGTTCAGCAAGTGCGGGAAGTTATTGCGGCAGCGTTCAAAATGGTGATCGTTATTCACGGGGTAGCTCAATGGCGCGTGAAAATAGTAATTTGTCGCGTTGTTCATCGGGCAGTAGAACACCTCGTGAGGGTAATTCAAGTCCAGAAGGTAGTCCGTTGAAACGAGCAACTACTGGTAGAAACAGTTTGAGAAAACCACCTGCTCCCCCAACTTCGAGCCCTGGACGAGCTTGCGGCATGTCACGAAGTCCTCAAAACTCTTGCGATGGAACGCAGTCACGTAACGAAACAAAAAGTGGATCCATCGGTGTAAACAATAATTTTCATGCTCACAATAACACGAGCAACACGTGGAACGGAAGACAAACAAAACAAAGACCATCGTTGACTCCTGATACTTTTACGAAACCAGTAAATTCCGTTAAATCAACAAATCCCCTTAAATCGTCATCACCGACTAATTTCTCACGTAAAAATCCATCGAGACAGAGTTTACCCCGTTTAGGAACTTGTCCAAGTGGAATTTCTACCACTTCCAGCATCGGAGGCTCGTCACAATACGATAGAAACGGCAGAAGAATCAAATCTTCTGCTAGCACTTCTCTCCAAACTTCACCAACGAAAATTGCTAATCCACTACTTGAACAAATACTTGCTAAAATGTCTCATTTGCGCGACGATAAAGAAGTCGTTGAAAAACTTCAGGTTCTGATAAGGGATTATCGGGGACAAGTTGTCGTTGGCAGTGAAACCGATAACGAGCAAACCATCGATCCTAATGATCCGAATCTCGAATTCACCAGGGCATGGATAGATGGCAATGGAACTGTCGCTTTGCCACCAAATGACGTTCAGTTGGTTACGAGCCCTCGTAAAGATCCAAAACCTGCCTCTGAGAGGGGAAATGGATTCTCTAGAATACCAGCTCCGGTTTACAAAAGACCGATGTCTGTCGCCTCTGACAGCCTTTGAACGCCGAGGATTTATTCACCGAAAAATTCCGAATATTTCGTTACGATATTTACGTCAGATAAATCGTCTTTGAATCCAAATTCTTCAAATATCTTTGAAGAATTTGGATCAAAAATCATTCAAAAGACCTCAAGTGTTGAATATTTGCTGTTAGAATTGACAGGATATTTAATGCCTTTTAACATTTTCTGGCTGTACAGACGAGATCAAAAACTATTTAAATATTTTGGTTCTATGGTTTTACTAGTTTGATTTTTTTTTTTATTAGGCTATCAAATTTCACCTAATAGATATTACATCAAGTTTTGAAAATCGTGACTGACTCGAATATTTAATAACGAACAATTTATCGTGCAAAAGGAAATGCATTTTTTTATATATATATATAACAACCGGCCCAGATAGTTTAAAAGAAAAAAGTGAAAAAGCAAAAAATGATATCATTTTTCATAACATTTGCCAATTCTTTAGGTGAATTAATTGTTATTGATGTTTTTTTTCGTTGTCTCAAATCAAAGTATACGATAAAATGTAATTCCTTAATAGAAAAAAGATATGGAAGAATTTCATGAATTTTTAATAGCTTTTTGAATCACCTGTACAGCCAAATCGTCCTGACAACCATTTCAGGACGTATTTTATTATAAATCAATTCGATCTGAGGTTTAGAAAATTTATTGAAAATTAGTTTGATGTTTAATATCATCGTTTCTCATAGATGGAGAAAAAAAATTAATGCCCGGATTTCACAGAGTTAAATCATTGGGCTGGTGCTTAATCAAGTAAGATTTTTTAATAATTTGTAGATCGAATGTTACGATGTTTACGATCATTGATTCTTTCTTTTTGTTCTTTCTCAAAGAATTAACTACGTTAAGTTTATAGTAGAAAATGTACCACGATCCGAAAATTGAAATAGCGACGAAATCATAGTTTCGACATGCATTGAATTCGAACGAGTTAAAAAGAAGAAAAAAAAGATAAATCTAACGAAAAACTCTAAAATTCGTTGGTTTTTCGATGTTACATTTGTTTGGCCTACGATTCTTCGATAGGAAGGATCGATTGGAATATATTTCCTCAACGAGGCCAATGTATAGCCGGATGATAATCGTGATGAATTGAAATTGAACGGCCAGGTTGATTTGGACAATTAATTTAAAATCAAATGACGATAAATATTTGATTTCCTATAGATAACCGAATGATTTTTTTCGAGAAACATCGAAGTTAAAAAAGCCTGGTCGACAATTTTATTTTGCAGTATCAGAGAGAAAGATAGTTTTTTAAGAAGAGAAGTAAGAAGAAAAAAAAACATTGAAAAATCGATCAACGATCGCTTTCACGTATTATTTATTTATACAGAACAAAATATATAGTCTATTGGTTGTATTTATTGAAGGCAATTTATTTACGCGTTAACATATATAAATTCTCGTCACGTGCCCAAAGTTTCAATGTGCATAGACTGTTTCAACGGTACGGACGGGTTTTTTGCTGAATTGTTTATTTTGTTTCGAAAAACGAAAACGTAGAAGATAGAAAAAGACGAGGGAAACCGATTTACGAGGGTTGAATAATATTTTCTATTTTTTTTCTTTTGTTTTCCACTAAATAAAAAAGAATAATTTGTTTCAACGATCTTTAAAAAAATATATATATATATATCAAGGCAATCGAAAAGGATCGTAAGAAGAATGTTATTCGAGGCATTTCTTTAACGACACGAAAGGACTGAGCGATACGTAAATATGTACACAAAAAAAAAACAAAGTACATACAAACACGTATTAATATCATTTAATCAGGCATTTGCCATATTCCAATGTTAAAACTTTTTTATAATCCAATGGGAAAACGTATAAAGACATATGTCAGGTCTTTATGAAAATAAAAGCAAAATTAATTAAAAAAATCAAACAATGAAAAAATGACAAAAATTTGGCATATAGATTGCGGCGTAGACGCAGAAAACAATAGAATGAAAAAAAAATGACGCAAATTGTTATATTCAAAAACCACTAAATTAACAAACGAACACAAAAATTTCGAACATTCAATACGAAGCCGTCAAAACTCCAAACTATTTTTTAGTAAAGCGACAAAAAGTGTAGTGTAAACTAATATTATCCAATGTACGAATAAATCTCAGCTAAAAAAAATCTTACGGCGTTTGTCAGGCGTTCATTTTTGTTTTTCTTTTTTTTTTTCTTTTACTCAGGTACGTTTTATCGGATATGTATGTAGATTAACTAAAAATGAATGACAATTGAGTGGCAATTTGTTTGTTTCTTTTCTTTTTTTTCCAATGTCCAAACTGTGCGCAATATAGGGGACATATTTAATTTATTATACCCCATGTATGCAAACTTCATAAATAGTCTGCTTGTGTGACTCACGCGTATTGCCGTATTTGATAAAACGTAATCCATAAGCGTCATTATTATCGTCGTCAATCGCCGTCGACTACTCCCACAATGTTATGGCCATTAATTAGTTCCATTGTTATTATAATCATTATTATTCATTTAAATATTATTAAAAAATTGTGTCATTAAATCTGATAATTCATATTCGTTATTATTATTATTTCGAGCATATACTTATTATCGATAAGAATGTATGTATAAGCAACGTTACCGCTTCTGCGAATTATTATTATTATTATTATTATTATTATTATTATTATTATCATTATTATTAGTTTACGAACGAGAGTGACTTGTAAAACCAATCAAAAATCAAAAAAGGGCATAATAAAGTGAACAAATAAAAGAACTTGATTGAAATTAAAAAAAAAAAAAAATAGGAAAGAAAAGAATTGATGATTTCGACGTGACAAGATTTATACGAAGTTTTTGAGATAACTACTGACTATTCCTTTCAATCGTAGCTAAACACTTGGAGCGGGGGAGGGCAAATCGCGAGGTCCATTATAACAAGGCCCCTATGCCGCATATGGAATTACGTCCTTGTCGCTTTTATATGGCCAGACACGCGCTGATCACGGGAGTTCCGAGTTTGCAACCTGCTTCTTCTTCTTCTTCTTATTCTTATTCTTCGTTGCATATCCTGACGCCGTGCAGCAAAACAACAATATCAAACGAATCACATGTCTCGTCTACCGTACGATCTTAACAACTTTCCATTATGTGTGTGTGTTTTTTTTTTGTTTATTTCGAAGCAACAGAATTGTATTGGAAAAGGATTCAATCGAATTTATTTTTTGGCAGTCTTTTAATCTCCAAACAATTCGATTGACCTCACTTTTTGTATTTTGGTTATTCTTGGAAAATATACACAAGAATGAAGAATGTTTGTAATATGGGTCACGAGTGATTCACTATCCGGTGCTGGGCCACTGAACACTAAATGTATTTTAAGCTCTTCTCGCTGTTAATGCGTTTTGACCGCCACACGAGAATAATAGAACGAACCTGATAACATCGCCCGATTCCCAAGTGTCTTATTTTTTATTCTGTCAATTTTTCTTTTTTTTTTCTGCACTTCTGGGTTACTTTGTGATATAAATATTTTGGAATGAAAGTAACTCTGTGGTCTTCGAAAAAGAAAATAATGTTGGTTGAACAGGGTTCCGTGAATTCGTACGAAATTCCGCAAGATTATCTTTGAAAAACTCGAAAATTACTAAATTCTTGTGACTTTAACATCAAATATAATTTTTCAACATTTTTTGAACGCTCAAACTCTAGTCAGAGTCAGATAATTTTTTTCTCTATTCACCAATTCGAACACGAATTGTTTGTTGACAAACAAACCACAGAAGACTAAACATCGTTTTGTCTTTCGATTACTGACTCAAGGAAAACATTACGGCATCGGTGAACCTTTCGTCTCTGTGTTTCCTTATTACTTTCGCAATCGAAATATCAATAGGTTTTATTAGCCACTGAACGATTTTGTCACGACTGTTTTGTCGAGCAGTCAAAAAAAATCGTTCGAAAACCACAACAACAACAAAAACTGTGTATACGTTGCATGTGAAAAAGAAAAAAAAACGTTAGAGGACGAAGGTTCGCATACGTGTGAACGTAACTATATGTATGAACGAGGCGAACTCGCCGACGGACAGAACAATGGAAACGAACGCTTCTTATTATTGCGGTAGGAAGTATACACAAACCTGCTGCCTATATTTTCATCTCTAACGCATTTTACCCGAGAGCACTGTTCCGCCTATGTTCGCATTATGCCACGAAGAAGTGAAAAAGATTTTAGAAAAGTAAGTGAATTTTTCGAACCCTATTTTCCTATAAACATCCTGTCGCTGTTCAACATTTTCAATGATTTTTTCCCTAACATGGACAAACATGATCATATTTGTAGTTCTGCATATTTTAGGAGAATAAATTCAAAACAGTTCGAATTGTTCCATCTTAAATTTTGTACCCTTTGTGTAAGAAACTGAATATGTTCGTTATTTCATAAATTCTTTTTGATTTTTTCGTGAAAATAATGGGGAAAAAGTGAAATAACATTTGTCACAAACATGTTATTTCTCATATAATCGAAATCTTTCATTCAACTCATGTAACGTGATAAAAAAATTAACAGTAGCTGCAGATCAAACGAGATATTGAAAGAAAATTTAAAATTCGACGTCACGGATTTGGTGTGACCTTGACTCGTTAGTAAAAATCATTCCAGTCCTTTTTCGTTCAAATAAAGAGGAAATTCTAATAATAATAGTAATAGCTCATTGGTGCAGCCATAAAATTGTGTATATATACATGTCCAAGTCTTTGTGTGGATGCTTCCGCATGATATTGTAACCACCGATTTAGTTTTTCACAATTGGCATCTTCTCACCTGGAAATTACGACGATGAGTCTACACACCGATGATTAAGTCCAAATATGGTAAATGCAAGTTGGTTGGTGGTCACATAGTTCGCTATTAAGCTCAGCCAAGCAAAAATAAACTCTCGACGATATTATATCGCGAAGTTTGCTCGGTCACACAGTGATTCGAGAAAAGAATAAAAAATAATGATAGAAAAAATGAAGAGAAAGATGAGATAGATGAGGCAGTGAAGCTCCCTGTACCGCTATCCTATATAATGATAGGCAAGGAAATGAGTCTTGAAATGGGAAGGAGAGGACTCCGTATAAAAGATATTCCAGTAAAAAAAAAACATCGAAACAGCATAAAATAAAATATAAATGAAAATATACATATACGCGGAAGTTGAGGACCTTGAAGTCGCCATTTCAAGCATCTTCAAAGGTAAAGATCGTATTGGATGCTGGACGTTCGCTGACTATTTATAAATCTCTTCATGAATAAAGAAACATAAAAACACGATTAAATCACGACAGATTTGTTTTCATTTGTTTTTATTTTTTAATTGACGAACGTGTCATAACTTTTCGTGTCACAATGTACACGATTTTTTTTTCTTTCATCTTCTCTCATCGCGTGTCAACGATACGGATAGATTAGTCGTAAGTGTGTCGTGATTTATGTCGAACGCTTGTACGACCGCGTGTATCACGGAGTCACGACATTTCTATCAGAAACCTCTCTCGCTCACTCTTTCTCTGGCATTTACTGTACTTATTGGTAGAATTGGTGCGAATTTGGACCAATATGTTATTTCAGGTTCACTGTCTTCTATTTCAAAGTGATTTTAAATGCGGACAATTTTAATTAATGAGATTTACAAACAAATGGGTACTTCTAAATAATTACCAATAGTCCGAGTCAAAATGACCCCATTGTTGAGGAAGGGATTAACCATAAATTTAGCGACGAATTGAAAGTCTCATAAATACTTTTCGCATTGACGCGAAACCGTATATTATTAGAACTTGTTAATTTCAACAGTATATTTTGTTGTTTAATCAAAAAAACTGTTGAAAAAAAAAATGGTAAATATCCGCAAATAATTTTTAATTAACGAATCCGACGAAATATTTGTAGTTCCACCAAAATCCAGTTTTCCGTCTAGTGAATTCTACGTAAACGATATTATTGATGTATAAATTTTTTTCGAAATAAATACCGCGTTCATTTAGTACAGCGAAAGCAAACGATTTCTAACAAAAAAAAATACATACATCCAAATAAAATAAAATAAAAAAAAAAACAACCAAACTTTGACACTAAAAAAGAGACGTGTGGTTGAATTTTTATCGACAGGTCCAAATTGGCACCAGCGTCACGGAGTATATATAACAAACACGGAGACCGGCTGGTATTATTTTACCCAACGGCTCTAATAGATTCTGCATTACTATACGAAGTCACCGCTCGCTGTGTTCCTCTCTTCGTGAGGGTATAAACATGGGGGTTCATGTTTCTTTTTGTTTTTTTTGTCTTTTCTCCAATCTTTTTGCTCTCGTTGCATTCGCCGTGGGTCGAAAGTTCGTGCGACCGAGCGAAAGAGGCGTCAAGAAGGGGGAGTGGAGGGTAAACGAAAGATTATTTTGAGCCCCGGAACCGCATGAGTGAAATTCCTGAGTGGTCGTGGTCTCCCGAGTCCCTGCGCATACCTTTGTGACCCCCTCTCATCTTTCTCTTTATCTTCTTTTTTTCTTGCTCTCTTTTTCACTCTCTCTCTCTCTCTCCCCCCCCTCCTTTCTCTCTCCCTCTCTCTCTCTCTCTCTCTCTCTTTCTTAATCTCTTTCGGTTAATTTCGCTGCCGCCCCCCCTTTTGACTTTTTCAAACGTGATAGCCAAAGGTTGACTGAACGACGAGTATTTTCGAGCCTCGTAAGTTCGCATCATCTATATTTGGTAGATTGAGCCTGTTCGCGCGTCGAGACCGTCCTCGAGGCACGAGATACGACGACGGGGCGCCACAAGGATGCCGGGCGAGACTCTCTCATGACTAATTGGAAGATCGGGGGATTCCGTCTCTTGGCAAGAGAGAAAAGACCGTGAACCCATCCGAGTTAACAAACTACCGGCCGTTGTTCGCGTTTTGTTATATATATACACACACTGTCAACCAAACACGATGTTAACTTTCAGAGCCACATATCCTCGTAATATATTCCAAAGAGCATAATATACTCCCTCACTTTTTCACTTAAGGCCAAGTATCACAAGGCTCCCGACCACTTCGAAAATGCCATTCGTCATTTTTTTTTCTTTTTCAAACAACTCCATCGATCGCAATGAAATTTGACTTGCGTGGCCTTCGCGATATGTTGTCATAAAAAAAGAGAGCTCAGTACTTTTTTTTGTTTGTGTTTTTTGAAAATATTAATCGTTTTGAAATGTACCGACCACGCTTCTTTTATAACACTCTTTATTTTTTACGAACGAAAAACAACTCTTATGTTTTTTGTCATTTTACTTGACAATTGAATAAGAAAACTTACGGGAAAAATAGAAAATTGTGTTTACTGAAAACATTAACGTGACGTTGGTATTTTTCTTTTTGCTTTATTTACACTTCAAATTTCACGATCGTTACTTGACCTACATTGTTATTTAAGCGACGAATAAATTACGTCTTGCAATTATCTTTCTCACACTCTAGACTCCGAGACACGAACCCTTAAGGGATTTAAATATCTTGAAAGTCGTGACAATGTTCGTTCTGTCGGAATCGTATGCGACAGTCTTGCAAATTTATCAGCGAATTTTTTTTTATCCATCAGGCCTTCCAGGAAAAGAAATTAAATGGAACATTTTATTTCATTACTTTTTGTTTCGAAACGTAATTTTATGCAATCCTATTTTTCGAAAACGAAGGCTATCTATAAATTGTGAAAATAATAAAAATGTCCATATTTAACCTACAAATTCGCGAACTGTATTTTTTATGGAGAAATCTAACTATTTTCTCAGTTTCTCTACACAGCAAGTGTGGAAACAAATTCCAAGTCTCCAATTCGCATGATTTTCAATGTGAGTCAACCCCCTTAATTAAGGCACATTCATACACTGCCCTAGATGGTTGGGATTTTAATTCAAAGTCAAAAGTGTTTGAAAACTCTTGAGTGTGTGAGAGAGCATGAGAAACATAAAGAGAGAGAGAGAGAGAGAGAAATACACTGACCAAAAAAAAAGCAAAACTCTTATTACACTCGCGGACGGAACGAAAAAAAATAACAATAAAAAGGTATAATAAATAAAATAAGGCAGCAAGGATATACTTCCTATTTAGCAATTGCTCGCGCGTGCGTGCATATATGGCTATGAAATATTTTCCCAGGTCAACCGGTCGCTCTCCCTCGACTTTGCCCCTTTGTGCACACGGCCTCGAGGTCATTTCCTAAATAACAACTTTAATGACCGTCACACATTTCCTCGTTAAGGTCTTCTTCAAGATTTTCTGAAGAAAAACCCTTAAGAAAACCTTTTTGATAAAACTCACTTTTGTGTCTAACTTTCTCTGTTTGTTTCGTCATAATTTTAACTATCAACTGGAAAAACAACATATATCCATAGCAATACTGTCATTCTACAAAAATGTTGTACTTACATTGCGGTTGGCCGGAAATCCGAAAAACTTCATCGATCCTCTACGACGACGAAATGCGACTCTGAGACTCGAACTTTTTATATTTCGTAAACGAACACTTTACGCACCTATTTCCGAATTTTTGACTTTTATTTTAATTATTTAATTGTTTCGTTTTTGCGTAATAAAGTTAGGAGATCGGGGGTTTTTACGCCAGGAAAACTTTACTACTACTTTATGGAGAAAACTAACCGAAAATTGAATTATCACAGTTTTGATACATGTCTATGCATACAAAATCATTAACAAAATAACGCGAAACACTACTGTAATAAATCGAAAACTGGAACTTCACCGAACAGATCGAGCACCACGTTATGCACAAATTTCGATTCCTGATAAAACCGTTAAACTGGGGGTGGCACGAATAACACCAACATATTTAAAATGGCGGGATGGCGGTTGCGCGGACTAGCTGACGCGGTACGCGGTTGGCAGACCTAACCTCACTTTACAATGACTCCCGAGTCGTTGAGAATCTTATTCTTGAGTTAAAAATTTTTGAACTAAATATATATTACTATTATGGCACATTACAAATCATCAAAATTAAAAATATGAATATTCGATACAAATTAAGACAGGTCAAGGCTTTTTTTTTCGTTATAAAACTCTCTCTTGACCCCAAGGATCCGCTCGCACTTATGCTCAGCCCAATTCTCCGAAAAAAAAAATTGCCGCTAAAAAATAATTTTAGTTGCCAACTTTCAGTAAACAAATTTGTGCCATTGTTCAGTTAAATCGTACCGTTGGAATTGTCGTCATTTCAATTTTATTTTGTTTTGTGATAAAAATTTCTGACTCGATCTATAAAACTAGTCACGTATTTTTAATAAAAATAGTGGTCTCAATAAATAAACAAATTAACCAAATTGACTCTTTTTTGGCATCTCGGAGTGTATGTAAGGTCTCAAGACAAGACAGATGTGCAATAATAAAATAGTCAAAAATGATTAATAAAGTGTTGCATAAAAAAAGTTTATCAACAAAAAAAAACAAACCATTGTTTTTCGTCATTTCAAGTGAGTTCGATGATTTTTTATAATATTTCTGAACTTATTCGTTATGTTGAAATTTTTCTATTCGACTTTTTTTTTTTGAAGTGGTATAAAATGAACGGTTGATATTCAAACCTTTGAAATTTTCTAATATAAAAATTAATTCAATCAAATTGATATAATAATGGAATATAAAATGCATTTGCATTGAGAAAAGATGATCACACTCGTTTCACGTTACAAAAAAAAAGTTATCTGTCAAAGAATTTTTTTGTAAAAATATTTTCATAATTTATTACAATTCAATATTAATAATTTCTTCAAAGTTTCGTTTGTGGCTGATTTTTCAAAGAATTTCGTTCAAATGTGAAAGTTCGAAAATCTGCTCTAAAAAAATTTATTTTTCAAGACTAATGATTCATCCATCATCCATCCTTGTATCACGAAATTTTTCACTGATGAGCCCCTTGGTACTATCAAGAGTTTTGTATTTCTCGAAGAATCGAAAGCGAAAACCTTTTCTAATTTTTTTATCAGATTCCCTAAAATTATTGAATCAAAGAAGATCTTTATTCGTGGCAAGGAGAGGTTTGGGACAGTCGTTATGATGATAACATGCAACAATTTTGAAATAATTACTAGTGAAATTTGTTCGTTTTACTAAAATATATATATTTTTCAAAATATATTCTGCAAAGTTTCATACATGTATCAGTTATTATCGAGGTTTACATACATATAACAGGTTATATCAAAAATTATAACTGAAATCACGTTTTGCTTTAATTATTGGAAATGAATTAAAAAAATAGAAAATAATTGTGTTTTTCAATACATATTTTAAGTGAGTCACCATTTATGATGGCATATGACAAGTTTGAAAATCTTATAACAGAAATTTGGTCTTTGGTAAACCAACATTTGTTGAAAAAATGTTTTACGAAATTACGATGTAATCAATTATAATAATAAATTGTCTTTTTTGTAGATTTGGATAATCTTATGAAAAAGTACATCTTTTCATAAATCTTTCAATTTAGTAGAACGTTAGGTTAATTTTTATTAGGCTTCAAATTTGAAAGGGTTAATAAATTCGTCAGCTTTTCCAAACCATTCAAATGGGAAATCTTTACACAGAAATGCAGTGAGTTAATTAATTAATTAATTATGGATTCTCCGTTCTATCTTATTCATTGAATAAATTCGTTATGATGAATTATAGATCTCTAACGGATCAACAAATGATGAATAAACGACGGATTTCAATCGGTAATGTCACTTTCTTCTAAATGCGAAGATTATTTTCTTAAAATTATATCACAATCCTTTTCTTGAGGAACTGTTTGAAAGTCACAGGTTTGGATTATTTCCAATTTTTCTTAAAAATTAGGCAATAAATTGCTGTATGTTTCGATTGAGGGATAACGATAATCTTCGATTTTGGGAGTAGAGTCGTGCACTCCTACTTGAACAGCTATCCAATCGGTGAGGAAGTTGGCTGGTGCACCCACAGCAATAAAGCGTAAACGATCGCCTGAAAATCATAAAAATATTACACATTAAAAACACATCAAAACGTTAAATATTAAAAATTTCGTATTGAATTTACATTTTTTCAAATCCATCGTTTATACTTTGAAAAGACCAAAAAATTGCAATAAAAATATTAGACAGGAGTCTATTTCATACAAGAAAAAGTTTTCTTTAAATAAATTCGTTAATACGGTAATTATTCTTTGCACTGTGATTCTTTAGTTCAGATTTTCATGGGTGAGATCTACAATCTCTTATTTTTACAGACAAAAAATCTTTTACGACGAACTATCAGTTGATAAAATAATAAAAATTCTGCTAAACATTTTTCTCTGTCACAGTTGAGTCTTGAAGAAAAATTAACGTCATACGTCGTTCTTCTTCCATCAGTGAATAAAACATTGCGTGTCGCTTTTTCGAAATATCAAGATGTTTAAAGGAATGGGGACCTTTTTTCTAGCTATTTTTTTGTACTCGCGTAACTGATAAAATTCCGTGGTGAGAAAACAATGAGACAGGGCTTAATTTGCAGTATTTTTAAATAAGATTTTCATGTTTCAAAGAAGTAATGTAACGATAGTATAATGTTCTTATATTTTCCGATACAATTCCGTTTTGGAAGATATTTTTGAGACATTTTGGAATAACTTTGAAAAATGTTTGCACAATTATTGAAAAATTAGAAGTAAATTCTTTGAATACTTACCCTCAATGAATATTTCCGTTAGTTTAGATCTCGCAAGCGAACACTTGAAGAGAAAAGCATTCCCTCGATGAAACAATATCGTTTGGTAAACATTGCGTTTGACGCAGCCGAGCATAATGGCGTATTCGTCACTGAGAATCTCGAGAATAAAGCCACAACCGGTCGTAAAAAGAGCACATGGATTTCTTGTGTGCTGTAAGCAAAACAAACAATTATTAGAGCCATATTTTTCGTTGAATATTCGATCAAACAGAAGATGTAAAAATTTGTATTGTTGACATAAAAAAATAATTTTCTCTCGCATTTTCTATTTCGATTTTGATTGTACAATAAACAATAAATCTAGGAATTTAACTTTAAGAATGAACTTTTTTTTAAATTACTTCATTCAACTTTCGTTGCATATTTATCAAGTTAAAATCATTTTAACAAAAATATTGATTCAATGAAAAACTATGTACAGGTAAAAAAAAACTTACCAGATTAATAAGTTTGGGCAGCTGTGCTTTGAACTGGGATTGTATCTCTGTGTGCTGTGTCAGCTGATTGCAATTGTTGCCATGGGTATCATCATTGTGAACAATCCATCCTCGTTCCAGCATATTTCGAGTATGTTCAGAAGGATAATTAGTAGATAAAATTTGAAAACCGTCAGATGGTTTTGGGAGGCGTGGTCTTTTTCCTTGGAAAGCACAAGTGGCAAACCACTTGCACTCGAATCTACTTTCATCTTCAATGCAAGGCACAGCATCACAGAATAATTTGTCATCAACGTTCAAAACGGTAGTAAGCGATTTAGAGGTAGAAAATCGTTTGCCCCTCACATAAAATTTACTGGCCAAAAGTTCTATTCGTTGATCGTTGTTTGCATCCCCGAATGTCGTCAGGACTGCATGACGATTTTGTACACTCTCGACAATACACGGAACTGAGAACAGGCCAGAAAACAGAGAAATCTGGATGTCTGGTATATGTTCTATGTTTCTCCAACACATTGTTGCATACCAGCCGTAAGACTTCTGATAGTGCACCAAATCTTGATTTTCATCATCTGCTCGGTCCAGAACATGACAAGAAAATTTGACCTGTAGATTCAAAAAAATGTGGAATATAGTTTCACTTCTCACAAATAGCGGCAGATGTTCTTTTAACACAGTTGAGTTTAAAAAAAAAATAAAAGTTCTAAGTTGTTTTAGTTCCCTGTGAGAATTAGGTGTGACTTTGTTTTATTCAAAATGTCGATTGTGTCTTCGAAAAAACGTTTTTTCACTATTGCTGTCACATATGCAACGTGACCGACTGACAGATCACTTAAATTTACAACGTGATTGAAATGGATTATTATCAAAATGAGATGATGCAATAAGAAAAATAACAGAATTTCAATGTTTTACGGTTATGTTTGTATATGTACGATAAATGTACAGATTACAATATTGGTTAATGAATCAATGAATAAATTTGTGTGAACAATTTGATTCACTTACCCTCGTGCCAATTCGAAGATACTTGGATAATAGCGCATTTTCTGGTACAAGTCTGCCATCGTGGTAATAACGACCCTTGTTTAAAAATGTGTAATTCGGAACATTGTTGAAGGAAAATTCAATTTCCGCGGAACCATTTGGAAATACGTCAGATATCACTCCGTCCCTATTGTACAAATACTTTTTTCGCATCATTTCTGATTCAATCAATGCACCGATCAATTCTAGTGAAGATTGACAGGTATCGTTGTTTCGTATTAATGCAAAAATTTAGGAAAATTTCCTAACACTGTGTATTATAACCTTTCCGTCAACGTTAACTGCCGGTGACAAAGTACGTCGCACTTTTTACTAATAACGAGTGAAACACTTCTTGTTCTTTGTTCTTTCACTTCACCGTATTGTCACGTACTTCACGTATTCTGTTTAGGGAGAATATGTCACCAAAAACTTCTTGTTGAAGAGCAAACACCGTACACGTTGTGAGTGTCACTTGCAACTGATACTGATCTGCTGCGCGCAAGCGTTTTATATTTCAACTGTGAGGCGTTCCCTAAATTTTCAGGAGCGTGGGGGGCAGAATGAGCGCCAATGACATTTCGTCTAGATCTTGGGCTAATGGGTTTTCTTTCCCTTATTCCAAAGGGTCTGAAGGATTAATGCTTCGGAACCGCATCATTCCTTTTACCCCGGGTTTTTTTACTATTTTTCGCCGCCTGATGAAATTATTTTCTACCCCCGCCGACCAATACTATCTTCAAAATGGGTCTGCATTTTTTGACGCACTAAAAGTTAGATTACGCAATCAAAAAAAAAGATATTAAAATTTTGCAAAAGACGCTTGGAAGAAGACACATTCAGCTTCATTTTGCGCTTTGAAAACATTTTTTTCGATTTTTTTTAGATCCGGTACGAATTTTTGAATTTGGTCCTATTTTGACTTTTTTTCGACTGTTACAAATTGCGCGCATAGTTCGTGGAAAATTATTCCAACTCTTTTCCCCATAGAAAACGTAAAGGGGAGGGCAGTAGCTTTTATTTCGTTTTTTGAAAAGTTGCGTGAAATTTTTTTTCGCAAAATCATTATATTTTTTCGCACAAACAACTGTTTTCCAAAAGAGCCTCGAAACTATAAAAATATGAAGTTTCTGTGAAATTGTCAAGGGGGTTAAAAATTGCAGACAATTATCCTTTATTGACTAGGACATCGCAATATTCATTGAAACGAGTATTTTTTTCCATATGAAGATATTTTATTAATTCAAAATTTCGGAATTAATTCAATATTATTTTTGACCGAAACTTAAAAGTTTTATCAATAAATGAAGGACGCTATTATTTTTCCTTCAATGACAATTAGTCATAATTTAATAGAGAAAACGATTTTTCTGTAATTTTTTCTCACCATGTTGCAAGAACATGAACTTTAAATTTTGGAAAAAGAAAAAATTCTCAGTTTTCATTTAATTTTTTTATTCGAAATTTTTTCTTTTCATATTTTTATAAAAATCACGTTACTTTCGTTACATTTACTCATGAGCGAACGTTCGAATGTTCGAAAAAAGAAAACTTCACAGTTTCAGAAGCATTTTTTTTCAATCCAAAACACGTCGAAATTTATTTGGAATGATTACCTTTGTGTTTGCCGTGTGAAATCATTGAAATCTTTTAAGAATTAGTGCAATTTTTTTGTTTGGACAATAATTTCAAACAAATTTTCACACATTCTAAATAAAAAAAAAATAAAATGAAAATAAAAACTTTTAAAACTGTGACATTTTAATTTTTCTAACACTCGCATGTTCGTTCATGAGTAATTGTAAAAAATCAACGTTCTGTTTGTTTAAATCTGAAAGGAAAAGTTTTTGAATTGTGAAAAAAAAGGGAAAAAATGGAAATTTTGAATTTCTTCAATATTCAAAGAGCAGTTGTTTTTTTCCTTTCAATGTAATTATCAATAATTACTATTTAAGGAACAATGAAAGTGTTCCTAAATAATTTAAATTTTTATTATTATGAAATAATCATTTTAGACAATCAAAATTTTTATTGTAAATCGTAAATTTTTATTATAATTATATATAATTATTATTATAAATCATAATTTTTATTATATAATAACAATTTTAATTGTTATTCCATTCAATTTCGAAATTTTTTCAAACGCACGGAAGTTTGTTTATCAACGCAGGCATTATTTCTCTACATTAGTAGAGTAATTAAAATCGTAGGTAGACATTTTTCTGGATGTTTCGTTTTGGATTCAAAATAACGTTTGTGATTAAACACAAATTTTAGGTATAAAAATGTTCGAAATCAAAGTTCATCGTGCGGACTGTGATACATATTCGAGTGATAATTAGCCAAAGGAGCGTGAATAAATAACTAGTGCGTGAGATTAATTAAATCATTTGTGCGAGTTTGACGTTTATAAATATTGAACATTCGTTATTATGGATTCCACCTTCATCGAAAAGAGGAAACAAGTGAAACATGATTTAGTGAGGCTCTCGCACAATGGATCCTAACTGTATACAATACTCGAGGCGTTACGATTGGATGACGAATCCCTGAGAGGCGGGACAAGACATCGACCGGTGAGTAACTCAATCATTATAATAGCATGGAATAGCCAGCATGAAAGTTAAAAAAAAAAATTGAAGTAAACTTTTAGGTACTTTCGATGTTAGTTACATCCCGCAACCTAATATAACATAATACTATTCATTTTTTGAAAAAATGGTTCATCACTGAACGATCTAATTGCGTCACTCCGAACCACTGTACGACCACCAATGATTTTTTTGTTTTTTAATCAATTTATTTGATACCGCGTACCAGTATCGTACGCTTACCGTACGCATGAACTTGAAAGATTTTGTACCAGTACACACCGCACGAAATACGTACATGGCATTGGTACTGTAACGATCATTTTGTTTGAACTGCGATACTAGGGATCTCTAGGCGAGAATCTAGTGAAAAAGTTTGCACTGCCAGGATGATGGCAATAAAGAAAAAAGGGTGGGGTGAATGATTCAAAATAACTGTTACATACAATTGTATTTTGCGTGGATTCATAAAAAGATTGGTGAGATTGACACAAGACTTAACCTCAATTGTCATTTGGACAAACAAAACTCCATCACTTAACGAAACAAATAATAAATTCATTATTATCAATATTAATTTCAATAATTATCAAAAAAATGTCGTTCCTCCGAGGATCGGCGAATTACGTATGGTGTACAACGAGTGTTTTGGGTAAAGGTGCAACCGGAGCAGTATTTCAGGGAGTAAATAAAAACAACGGTGAGCCAGTAGCGGTAAAAACGTTTAATCAATTAAGTCAAATGCGTCCATTAGACGTGCAGTTGCGAGAGTTTCAAGTGTTGAAAAAAGTAAAGCATGAGAACATCGTTAAATTGTTGGCGATTGAAGAGGAACAGGATGGTCGGGGTAAGGTGATAGTTATGGAATTATGTACAGGGGGTAGCTTATTCAATATCCTCGACGATCCTGAGAACACGTATGGTTTGGCAGAAACAGAATTTCTACTTGTTGTACGTCATCTTTCCGCGGGCATGAAACATCTTCGTGACAATAATCTTGTTCACCGAGACTTGAAACCAGGCAATATAATGAAATTTGTCGAAGAGGATGGAAGCACAATTTACAAATTGACAGATTTTGGTGCAGCACGCGAGTTGCTCGAAGATCAACAATTTGTGTCGCTCTATGGGACTGAAGAATATTTGCATCCAGACATGTACGAACGTGCGGTTTTGAGAAAACCAGTAGGCAAGAGTTTTGGTGCCACTGTAGATTTATGGTCAATAGGCGTGACACTTTATCACGTTGCGACAGGAAATTTACCGTTCAGGCCATTTGGTGGACGTAGAAATAAAGAAACCATGTTTTACATTACAACAAAGAAAGCTTCCGGAGTCATATCTGGCACTCAATTGACAGATAACGGTCCTATAGAATGGAGCAGTAATTTACCAGACAATTGTAGACTCAGTTATGGCTTGAAGAAAATTGTGACGCCTTTACTGGCTGGACTTCTCGAAGTTGATAGACAGAAGATCTGGAGTTTCGATAGATTCTTTAGCCAAGTTACGGACACTTTGGCAAGACGAGCTATTCATATATTTCACGTTCATAGAGCAGAATCCATACAAGTGTATCTTCATCCGGATGAAAAATTAGCTGCTTTTCAGGGTTACATTCAAGAACAGACGGACGTTGGAGGCCATGCTCAAATATTATTATATGAAAATAATCGACTAACGGACCATCACGTGGACGAAACAACACCTGGAAAGGGATACCCCACGACCAGTTTGGAAGAACCTCTTATGTTGTTTTCACGTGAAAATAATAATGTAACTTTAAAGACGGATATTATTAGCGAGGAACAATCGGTTTTTCCTGTTTTTGCAAACCTCGTGTCAGTTGAGAATGATGCTGGTCATGCTAAAGTTGCATGCTCTGTGGGACACTCGTGCAAACGCCAAATTGATAAAATTGCTCTTTCAAGCAAGTTGTCAGATGATGCTGTTCGAGCGTTCACTACTGTGGTCTCTAATCAATTAACACGTCTTCTCGAAAAATCTAATCGTGCTAAAGAATTCACTAGAGCTACAGAAAATACCGCCGGTGCTCTCGAAAGAAGTGAAAATTTTGCCAGGGATATAATTGAAAAGTACGGTGATGATGATGCTCGAGGCAAACTTGATATCAATAAAAATTGGCGGAGAGAACTGGACTCAAAAAGCAAACAACTCTCGAGCGAACTTGCACCAGCAATTAATCAACTTCATCAGAGGTTGGTGCTTGAAATTGCAGTTAATTTCGCTTCTACTCAAGTTCGATTTAATTCACGATAATTACAGTTTTTTGTTCATATGTAAAAACTGAACTGAACAGGTAACTGCATAATATTCCTCATGATGTTGATATAAAAATATGTCAGGTATGTGAAAGAGGCCAGTCTTTCAAGCGAATGGGAGAGCGGAGTACGTCAATTGAACTGTCCATGGAAGAGCAAAGCTGGTCCAAGGGCCTCAACCCTCGTTGATAGACTTCGCGATGGTTGGCAACATCTTCTCAGAGACAGAGCGACACGAACTCTGACTTATAACGATGAACAGTTTCACGTATTAGAGCGTATCAAGGCATGTATCATTCATTTTAGATTTGTTGTTGATCACCTGCTCTCCTAATAAGTTATTAAATATTGAAGCTAAAAAATGCACGGTTTTTTTCTGTCGAGCATACTGCCGAAGCGAGTGAAAATAGAGTAAAATTTAACAGGACTAATTTTATAGAGCATAGAATTCCCCCCCAAAATAAGCTTATAGAGATCGGAAACCAGATTTTTTTTTAAACTGCTCTCGAGGCTGAACGACTTGAGATAGAAAAATACATAGCCCTTCTTTTTTGTAGGAAATTTTGTTGTTTAAAAAATGAGTCCTACGCATTCTTGCGTTACCCCTAACAGTTCCGATAGTGTGCGTGATTTAAAGGCGCGCATCATCCAGTTTATGTAATCACCGAATAATCAGAAAAAAGAGACTGAGACCTCTATATTTAAATTTGGAAGTTTTTCGCTCTCAGTAAAAATAGTAAATTAATTGAAATTACGAGTTCAATTGTTTTTTGAACAACATGAATAATTTAATATAAATGATTTAATAGGTAACTGAAACAGGGCGTCGTATGAAAACGCTTTTGGAATCTGAGTGCATACCATCGATAACCCAACGTTTGGAGTGCCTTGCAGATTGGTACAAAATGGCCCAAACCGTTTATTTACAGACGCAAATACTCGACAAAGACGCGAGTAACTATCAACGTTCACTTGAAACGTACTCGTACAGACTTTGGCAAGAAAGTACTGATCGACACGAGGTTTTGTCGCGTCTGATCAAGAGACTTCCCGATAGACAAGTAGGTGCTCATACGTGTACACTTTCCGGATGTATTCAGCAGCAAGAAGAAGGCACCAAAAAGTGGCAAAATATTTGCGATACACAGGAGCAAATAGCTCGTATACTTGGTGACAATGGTTCGCTGGTTAAGCAACTTTTACGACTCTCAATGCAGACTGAAAAATATGATGGAGAAAATAATGTTGATGATGACGATGACGACGATGACGAAAACGAAGGGGGGGATGATACGGTCGACCAATATCACATTTGATGAAAATGAATATATTTATTAACAATAATAGTTATTATTCGGGTGATTCGCGCGGTTCGATCAAAGAACGTATTCTTTGTCGATGTTTTTGTTCCTTGTGACGCTCTTGTACACTCTCGAAGTGATGCAAAAGTCTGTGAAAATCAATTTTCTCGGACGTCACAATTGCCGCCGGCTCAGCGAGCGTTGACAATGGTATGGCTGCCAAACGTCTGTGTAATGTTAAGAATGCTTCACTTTGAGGCAAAATCATCACAAGTCCGTATAGAGCCCGCACCAAGTCTTGGTTTCGTTCTCTCTCCAATAATTCCAGCCTCAAGTCTGAAGATCAAAAAATTATCAATTATTGACGTATTTCTTTAATGCCTACCACATTCTTGTACCAATTTGTAATATACCGTTTTTGTACGTACATGTAAATATAGGTGATTCGATCAGTTGAACTAGCTTGTCAATTTCGGCTAAAAACTCTACTGTAACTTCTATATTTCCACTGTTGATTGGTTGTCATTGATTTTTTGTTGTTGTTAAGGATACCACATCAATCAATTTCAACGATTACATCCTTTAAAGCATGCTGGGATGTACGTTAACCCACTTTTTTCAGGTTTTAAAAATCTTTTAACTACTTTTTTCATTGAAAAATATGAAATATTTTGTTTCTGCATGGTCCTTAGTACGTTTGGTGATAAACAATATATATGGACAGGCATCATTAGTCAAAGCAAAAAACTATTTATGAGGAAATAGTCGGCGTTCGTATTTTCTCATGAAAAACTTTTTTTTTTTTTTTTACTAATCGACTAAGAAATTTGAAATGTAGGGTTTCACTTTAAGAAATTTTGAGTTCCAATTCGGAATTATCGACCCAGAAACCAAAATATGCTGACGTTTGAGTAAAAGGAAGTCTGAAATCTGTTTAAAAAAAAACTCAAACGACATTAACACAACGAAATTGTCACAACTGCAAAAATGCGAACCTCAATTTCACTGTAATTTTCTATGTATGAAATAACTTTCTGTTTTCGTGTTATAAATATTTCGGCTGGTAAATATGAAAATATCAAAAGGATACAAGGATCTTACGAGACGACAGGCGTGTTCGTAATTTCGTGTCAAAAAGCATAATGACAATGTAGCCACAGGATTATGACACCAAGACTCGTACAAACAGATAAACAACTCACGGCTTTCCTGTTTAATAAAAAAAACACACACACACAAACATTATTTCTTACTGGCAGTACATTTTTGTGGAGTCTTAAAAACCGAGCCACAGTTGAAGAGAACGAAAAAAATGTGATACTTTTGGAAATTGTTAAAAGTTGAAAACCTACAAAAATAAATATTAAAAATGAAATGATTTCTCTAACACAGAAAAGCACAGAGTGAAATTGTAAATACCTCTGAATTCCAATCTTTGAGTTTCGTACGAAGATCGAACAATTCCGAGCTGGTCAGTAGAATAATATTCAATGTTTGTACCATTATGCAAGCAAAACGAAGATTTTGTTCTTTAAGCAATATTTTGGCTAATATTTTATAAATATCTTCAGCACTGAGGAGCAAGCAAAGTTCGCGTATGATAAAAGCACCTCGATCCTCGAGGAGATGTCTGTCAGTTGAGAAAAGCCTCAAAAGATTGACGATAAATTTGGTGAAATATTTGTTAGCAACGCCAGTGACCTCGATCGGTGGATCGAGGGTTTTTTCCTCCTCTTTACTCTTTTCCTCGATGTAGGACGAGCCTATTATTTCGGCCATTACGACTAAATTCTGTTGAACAACTTCGTCAGAACTGTCACTGAGTGTACGCATTAAAACAGGAAACAAATCGTCGATGTGACGACACATTTTGTTCGGAATGTTTTGAAACAGACGATGAATCCATTTGAGAACTGCTACTTTTGTTTGTACGGAAGTATGCATCAAATGTTTCGTCAATACTTCAACTACGCTTGAGAGATCGAGACTCTCAGCTACGGACCCTCGTTCCTCGTCACCACGTTCGTTAACAAGCTTCATTAGATCGACATTAACACGAGTAGCTGTTTCTTTTATACTTTTTCTTCCATCGCCTTCGTAAGCGAGACAGGGCAAAATTGCCACCAAAATCCCAGAAATTGAGGGTAACATTGACGTACCGGACAATTGTACAAATTCACGAATCCACGTGATAGCAGTGAGCTGAAGAATCTCGTCAGTGCTCTGTGCATGTGCAATTAAGATATTAATCATTGCTGGAAAATCTACTCGAGCAGGATCTGCCTTTATGCTGTGTAAAAATTCTCCCAGTACGGTATCTGTGATTTTTTTTATTTCTGGATTCGGATCTTCCAATATTCTGTACAAACCGTCGAGAATTTCAGGTAGAAATATTATGAAATCCATATCCGGTACTGCATCCAATACAGACACCCAGGCTATTACAAACTGGCGACCAAATGAATTTTTCGTGTATATCCGCTCCCTCAATAATGGCATGAATCCAACAAGATCGAACATTCCACTCTCTGTTACAATATCCTGCAATTTTTTTAATGCAAATATAAAATCGTGATATGGCGAATAAAAAAAAGTGTTCACTCGACACTCTCTCTTTGAAAAAATTCAATATTCTTGCAGATTATTTAGTTCTATTAGGTTTGCTCAAATGATGGAGGACATCAAAATTCACACGGTATTGAAGTTTGCAATTTGTAAATGCAACGGAATTAATTTTTTTTTTCATTCAAAAAATTTTTGTGGTAGATTCAGTTTTTATGTTGCAAAAACCATCGAGGAATTAGCGTAACCAAACTCTGCTTATAAATTTTACACTCTGCTGAAGAAAAAGACGCAATTTCGTTGCAATTTTTATAGAAGAACATTATTATCCAACTCAAGTAACTAGAAATAACAATGTGTAAAAAGAAATTGAATTGCTTTCAAGAAGTTATCTAAGAAAATTGGATATGCAAATATCAAACTATCAAATCAAAAGTCAAAGAAGTTTTTACAAATATTAAGAGTAGGAACCTTCATTAAACGATCCAAGAGTTCAGTAGCCATTTTAACATTTTGCTCCGAATCGCAGGCCAGTTTGCTCAAGGCTCCAAAGATATCGGTGAACAGAGGTAGAACAGCTCCTCTTGCTATTTTAACAACATTGTAAAGGCTCTCGCAAGCGTAATATCGTACGTGCACATCGGGATCGCAGAAACAGGCCAATATTGGATGTACCAAGTCTTCGGTATACTGACCAGTCTCCTTACCAAGTCCAACTGCGATAGCAGCCAAACCAATAAGACCTCCTTTCCTTGTGTGTGGATTTTGAGAGGTTGCAAAATCTTGGCCTAGTACTTTCAACAATCGTTTTATCTGTACGGTATTATTACGAGCTGCAAACTCCTTAACCATTCTGTCAAACGGATTGTTGTTGTTACTGTTTTACATAACCTCGATTTCAATCGTGCATCATAACCTAAAACTTACTTTTCTATTTCTAACGCAGCAGGCTTTCTCTTCTCGTACATTTTGTCGCTAAGAGATCTTACGCAAGCCGCACTTAACGGTGCATAATCCCTCTCGGATATCATCGTCGTTGTTGTTTTGTTTTTTGCCCAATTTGACAGTGACTTGACGGGTGACAGCCGAACCCGAAAATGGTACGAAAGAGAAACAACACCCTTGCGATCTCGTGACGTCGCCAAGGAGCGCCACCGTACGATTACGTTACGTTTCTGCACGAAACTAAACGTTTCTGTACTAAACACTATTCTGTTGTAATAACATTAAAGAAACTTAAGTTACGGAATAATTTTTAATTGAAGACGTCATAATTTTTACTTATTAAAAAATTATATATCAACGTATTGGGAACACTGATGAATTCCCAGAATCACAGATTTTTAAATCTGGGCTTTGGCGTTCAATTTTAAGAACATCTGACAAAAATTGAAAGAATTTCTTTCGATACATCAGAAGAAGACTCTTGCATATAGAATTTGTTTGAAAATTAAATCAAACAAATTAGCAGAATGACTCAATTGAATGAAAATAAAAATGGTAGGAATTACAGTAATTCATTCCCACCGAGTTGTAACTTTGTTTCATGGCAACCAATAAGATAAATACACATAATATGGAAATATATTGAGGTAACTATGGGTGAGATGAGCTTTTTATATAAAAATAAAACAAAAATACACAACAAAATATTATCAAAATAGTATAACCATTTATTATTCTTCGTAACAATGTATTCGAGTATAGGCAATATAACGATGATTTTTTTCAATGTGCTGTACATCTATAAACGTATACCCTATTTGATATACCCGGAGCAGTGTAAATATATATAATTGTGTATATATAAAGTTGATAGAATAGCATCAATTATTCAGCAATTTGTTTTTAAGTACCGAGAATACTAGTTCGCAGCTAAAATACTATGTGAATAAGTTGATTCGAAGCGTGAATATTGCTCGAAGAGACTATGCCCAAAAATAAAATCAGATCATGTGTGTAATATGGGATTAAAGGGGGCACAACTAATTATCGCAGTGAAACACGAGCCTTTGGGGCCGATCCTCGTGGAAGTCATCCAACGCGCATACGCCCACCGTTTTTTCACGTGATGATTTCCATATGGACGGATTATATATAATGTTTTTTTTTTTTTTTTTTTCATATCGCGTACATTACCAACGATTTATAACATAGATAATTTGGGGACGCCACGTATAGACGAAATACCATTGATCATTCGTTTAGCAGCCGTTAGTGGCTTGTTTGACTTCCAATAATTGAGGATAATTTTCGACGATATTCAGTAGTATGTCATCGATGTATGAGCGTAATTGAGTATTAACCTCTTGCTGTTCTTTCAAGGCTTGTCGCATCTGCCAAATGTACAAATAGATTAATAAATATCCTTTACGATGAATTTTTATACAATATGTCCCAGGATCAATGATCACAAATTCAAGTTCACTATCAATCGTTTAATTCTCATTTATCACGAAGATATTCAAAATTCAAAATGTCGCCAAATGATTGCTCATCATTAGAGAGACAAATTGTGTTTAAAATCCTGAAAAAGGCGAGTGTGCAGCGGAAGGGTTAATAATCGAATGATTCATTAATAAAGAGACTAATAAGAAAATAATAACTCTTTTCGACTCAGATTTGAAGCCGAAGTTCAAGTTAACATTTATGACCATTGGTCATGAGACACCCTGTAGATGTAAGATAATAATAGTTGTTGGCACAGAAATTACCTCTGGCATCGTAAGAGGCTCTTTTGCGATGCGAGCCACTGGATTCCGATCGCGTATTGCATCAGCCGATAATTCAACCGCAAGACTGCACGCTCCATCGCGATCTGTTGAGTCCAGTGTATCGTAGCTCGGACGAGGTAAATTGAGCATTAGGAGTTCGCGACCGGCCTGAAGAGCCGCAGCAGCTTGCAATTCATCTCGCGATTCCTCGAGACCTTAAAAATAGTTAATAAAATAAAATAAGTTCTTAAGAAGCTTAAGAAGGGTTGGGAAAGAGTCATGAATTTTGTTTAAATTATTCGTCTAGGAATCAGGAGAGTAAAATTTAATTCGTACGTTTATTGCGGGCACGAAGCTGCGAGACTTCGACCTCCAATTCTTCAAGTTTCAGACGATCGTCACTTCTCGTACTCAATTCATCTCTCGCTGCATCCAGTAGTACTCGAGCCTCGTTACATCGTAAAAGAGCCTGTCGCTCTCCTTCCCGAACATCAGTTACTTCTCGACGAAGATCCTCGACCAAACTGTCCAGCCGAGATCGATCTTCTCTCGCCGAATCCAATTGCTCACGTAACCTGGAAACCTGATCCCTTAGACTCGAACATTCCAGTTCAATCGTTTGCATCTTAATCGAACAATTTTCCAACTGCAATTGCTTCTCTCGCTCCAAACGGCAGGCCCATTCCCTGTGTCGTCGTTGCTCGATCTAAAAACACCCAATTATTTCTATCTTTATCTCTCAATCAACAAAAGTCCAATATAAATAGTTCAATCAATTGTTATTTTCTTTATTACATGCTCCCGATGATAAAAATATCTTTAGTATAAGTGGAATTATTAAAAAATAAAAAATCATTGCTCACAATTTTCGGCTATTTAGAGACCAATGAACAATACAAATTATTCTGTGGATTATAATCATTTTGCACATTTTGGACGGATGAAACGATTATAAATAATAATTGAGTAAACTTTTTAGAAGAGAAACTCATAGACTTATTGGACGAAGGTTTTTTGTTCTTCTTTCAAAAAAAATAAAAAAATTCATCTGTACTGGAACAGAGTTTTGTGAATAACCGATAATGAACAATTAAAAAGAACAGTAAAATACGTTTGATTTCCAGATGCAGTAATTTTTGGAATTGTGATAACGAATTTTCGTGAGACACTCTTTCGACAGTAGGCTTCAAGATAATAAATTTTGATGCAAACCTCAAGTTTTTCTTCGGCCCTAGCTTCAGCATCTTTAGCAGCTTCTTCCAGCATAAGTATTCTCGCCTGGAGGGTAGCATTTTCTTGTTTTGCTCTGGCGTAACGTTCCTCGCCAACTGAATGCGTATCGGTCAACACGTGCATCTGTTCCTGAATCATTCTTACCTATAAACAGAAAATAATGAAAATTAAATAATATCCGACACCAAGCGTTGAGAGGAAAAATCAACTTGCCAACTATAATAGTATATTTTTTATTCCATAAACTTGTGGTAAAGATTGTATCCAAGAAAAGCTATAGCACCAACAAGAACAATAGTGCTGAGAAAAGGCCACCCTGCCCATCCAAAAAATCCTTGACCAGCGAGGCGACAACACGCCATTATTATTTTATATCTAATATTTTTCAAATCAAATTAAAAATTTAAAAAAAGTGATAACGAAGCTAGATACTAAAAATTTACAAAATTTGTAGTTTTTCTGTCAACGAGAATTTGGCACGCGATTCAAAGCTATACGTTGATTGATAATTCTTTTGTTTCCTCTCCGATCGACTATCGATTATCCAATGATCGCAGAGTACAAAAAGCAAAACCGGAATTTTTACTCTAGAGAAAATGAAGTTACATTTTAAATCTGTTGAAAAAATCTCTGCTTAACGTTCGGTATATTTGGAATAAATATTAACAAAAAAAAACATAATTCAACAGACTATCTTGAAAAACTGCATGTGAATTTTTGGTTCTGAAACGCTCTGGTACACGAACATTTTAATGGTCACGACAACTTCGTTAACACAGTTATTATTTTTAAAAATCAACAATTAAGAAATAAAAATGATTAATGGATATTTGATTCTCGATAAAAATAACTCGTACTGGACAGTTGTTACATGTCTTGGAAATTAGTTCGTCTTCTAGTATTAGGACATTGTATGTCAACGAAAAAAGGTCCACGGTGTTCGAATTCTGCGGGATAATTTTGATGGGCATCTCTGTTTCGAAATTGACGATTAACGCGAACGACTCGGTGATTGTTATGCTCCGGATGATGATGATCTTGTCGAGGTTGATTAACGTTATTATGACGAGGCCTAAATCTTGTTCGTAGCCAAGCAAGGATGTTCGAACGTCGCGAGAGGACAACGAGAAGGGTGACCGCGAAGAAAAGAAGGATCAGAATAAACGATAATCCAGGACTTGTTGGATGATCATCGTTAACAAAGTTTTCGTTCGTTTGATGACTCGAGGTCGTGGGATATGGGTGAACAAATGGACAAGTATCACTGGTTTCGATTTTACGTTGTAAATTATCTCTGCAAACGTCGTTATAGGTCTCGCAACATCGACGCAACGCCTCGCAAGTCGCTGTAATATCCCGAACAAACGATCATTTAAATCCGGGAGTCACAGTTTCATCTGTCGACTAAAACTACCCTGGGTCTATGAGACCCGGTGTACTTGGCGATATTATCGTTTCTGCAAAACAATTTTCTTTTACATTTTTACAATCGAAACTCATCATTTTGGACACGTTCGCATGAAAATAAATCAATATAAGAAAAATGTATTTCTGCGGCAAATTATTGGCAGATGAAACCATTGTCTATTTTTGTAAATGATACTTTTAAAAATGTGTACAAAAAATCTGCAACCAAGGATAAAAATTTAAGCAGCTAAAACATTTTTCATGTTTTTGCATTCTGCACCACGAATTATGCATTTTTCTAGTTTTTGTGTAAAACATCGAACATCAATAAAAAAAAGTCGCGGTTAATATAAGTGTCTGACTGAAGAACTAAGAGTTTTCGTAGTTGGGAAAAGTATGAAGAAAACATACAGTCAACCATTGCGATCATATTCGTACAGACAAAAATCCTTGAACGTTGCACATTTTTCACAAAAGAAAAAAAAATCGTTTTAATTAATACAAATTAAATTTCTCTATGAAGAAAACTGCAAATTTCTTTTTTTTTTTTTCCTAAAATTTCATCTCTCAGACCCAAGGTGACTCTTAGCATTGTGAGCAAAAAACGAAAACCATCGGACAGCCATAAAATTCATAATTGAGGTTAAAAAAA
This sequence comes from Campoletis raptor, assembly GCA_948107755.1. Taxonomy (NCBI): domain Eukaryota; kingdom Metazoa; phylum Arthropoda; class Insecta; order Hymenoptera; family Ichneumonidae; genus Campoletis; species Campoletis raptor. The sequence goes on along the minus strand of OX403622.1, from coordinate 29,059,447 downwards.
AATGGGTTCGATAAAAAACCGTCGCTTTTGAAGTTTCTCCCTAGATCATTCGTGTCGGGAGCTGGACGACGTTGCGGTGGCGAAGACGACGAACAACGCATGGCACAAGAAATTTTGTTAGATTATTATCTCCATTGCGTAAAAGCGGTGGCGTAAATCGTCAGGCGACACAAAGTCATGAGCAAAAACAAGGGAAAGAGACATCTGTGATCACAAGGCTAATTGTGATTACTGCGAAGTTTGTATTTTTTTAAATCCCTCCGTCAATGTAGCTTTATTTTTCACGTAAATTTGATGAAAAACTTTTTAAAATTTTGGTCATTTATTACGGGCGGTTAAAATCCGATGCTTGAATGTTTGAAAACTTTGGAGTTAACACTATTACTTGTATTCACAGATTCAGAGCTTATGGATACAAACAATCGAGGGTGTAAACTTACCCTGTGATTGAGATCTATAACATCGTCTTCGAGCGATACGTCGCTGTACATATCGTCGACAGCGTCGCAAGTCGATCCCCTTCCGGAACTGTTAAAACTTCCGCTTCTGTATAGTTGACTAAAACAAAACAAAAATATCGTTCTGTATATATTTCTTTTTCTCTTTTAATTAACACACGTGTCACATATATCGTGTCATTTGTGTGTTGGACATGAGGCGTGAAGAATGTCGATAAGCGAAACAGTCCGCTCAACAAATGTATATAGTGTCTCCTCTACCGAATGAATTATCGCGATAATACTAACTCGGAATTTCTCAACGCTACAAAACACGTATTCGCAAAATAATACAATGAAATCGATAAAAAATCTTTCCATTTAAAAAACTTCACGATACGATTACAACTTCATAGTTATGTTCGATATTTTTCAACTTGTTTGAAATTCGAAATACCAAATTTTCTATATGGAAAATATTCTAAGACAATCTCGCACATTTACAAAAAAATCTCACATCCCAACTTTATGTTTTTCGAAAAATTATTAAATTACCATCAAACTGTTTTCAAGTGTTTTTTTTAGTGTTTTTTTAGTCAACATCGAAAATACAAGAGCACAAAAATCGAACGACCTTTAGATTTGTATTTTGAAATGTAACGAAATTTTGTTTTTGGATTTTTCGAAACGTGGAATCCGAAAACACTCTGAAATTCGGAAAATGGGCGAAAGTAAATGTTACGCGATTCTAATTCGCGTGTTCGATTTTTTATCTTTATTTTGTTCTCATCATACCGATTCTTTTTTCTACGGACTCTGGGTTCAAGAATTCACAAACTTTTGTGATTATCTCCCAAAGTAAACACGAACTAAGTGTAAAAATGGTTGAAAAACGACAAATTGAAAGGTGAAATCGAAAAAAAATGAATTTTCGTTGTATTGCAAAGATGCAAGCTTCAATTTTCCACAATGAATTTACCTGGCAAGTGCGTTCGAACCGAGCTGCCTCTGTCGAGTTGCGGTACTGTAAATAAAAAATATATATTTTATTATTATGTGTATAAACAAAAGTACAAAGTTTCAAAAAATATCGATAAGAAGTTGATGTTTACCTGGGGGATGTTCGTCTGAGAGATGTTCTTAACCAAGAGTGTCTCCCGATTGTCGAACACGGGCTGTTAGATTTTCTGTATAAATTATCAGAGCAATGAGGCAACATTTAATCAATAATTCGTATAAATAAACCCAATACGATGAAATCTCGTTTATTCGAAAAACTTCGACAACTCCAATGATATCGCAGTTTTGATTGTTTGGAAGTAACAAAAAATATTTTTGTTATTCAATTTTTTATTTGTTTATTCATTCGTTCATCATTATCGTTTTCATTGAAAATCATTCATTTCATTTTTCTTTTTTTTTGAAAACGTTCCAATTTTAGTTACAGATTTAACTGTTAGGTTCCAAAAAATACTGCGCATTATTATAGGCTCATATTAATCAAGAAATCGAGATTTTGATTCGATAAACTGAATGATTCGAAGACGCACATTTTTGAGATTTGAATTCATGACTCTCATCTATAAAAATTACATATTTTTTCATCATTCAATCGAAAGATTCAATTAATGTAAATCGTTTTGATTCTTTTTCGAGATTTAAATTATCGACATTGAAATCAAATAGTAATAATTTGACATTTATGATTCGTGAAATGATAGATTATTATCATTTTTCGAAAAAATCAATTTTTTTTCGAATTGAACGTTCGTTTGGAATAACAATGGATAGAAATCTTGTGGTCATTCATTCGAATGACGCAACAAATCGAAATCGTTTTTGTTTTATTTCACAATTCTAATTAAAGGGTTGTTAGAAAAATGCGCTACTAATAATTGCAGATTTTCCTGCCATGACATCGGAAGACCTCAAAAAATCAACAACGTTATCCAGAGATCCCTGCCATCTGTTTTTCCATATGTAAACCCAACAACGTGCGTTAAAACGAATTCAACCTTTTCTTCACCATAAAATGTTCTCCATATGCAAAAAAAAGCTTTAATTATACACCGTTCTCTTCGTTTTTTCATAACGAAGAGAATAATAAAACAATATTTGGTGAACATTTGATGCTAAAAACTCTATGAACCCAAAAAAAGGTTCAGAAAAATGTAAAAAAAGAAAGAGGTTTACTTAAAAACATTGAGATTATTTTCGATCCCGATGCCGGGTTCCAGGATTGCGAATAAAAGAAATTTCTTATTTTCGATGATCGAATAAACGAGATTTAATTGTAATAATAATTATATAAGATTTCGTTTTTATCAAATGAAAAGTTTCAATGAACAGTTTGACTTTCGAAAATTTGATGGGGATGAGTAACTGATTCATACCCTCAAAACCAAGAACTCAATGTCTCGTGAAGATTGCGATTCAAATGACTTTATTCTTTCATTAAGAACACAATAATATGAAACCAATAATGGTCAATAATAATAATTAAAAAAAATAATAATAATGGTAAGATGACTCACAAAGAGAGAGAATTAGGGCCGGTAGGAGAGGGCGCAGAGCTGCTGCTGTCGCCACCACCGCCGCCAAGACTTCCGTCGGTTTCAAGTTCGATTTCAAGATTCTGTTCGACCCCGAGTGAATTTTGAGCGTATCCAAAACCTTCGTAACTTTCTTCGTCAGGAAAATCTACATTGGCGATAGAGTTAGGTTGTAGGTTGGATGAGGATAAGGATGAAGGGCCACTTTGAGTTTCGTTATTGGAAAAAACGTGTTTCTGCTCGTTCGAAATAGAATCGGTTCGTCTGCTCTTCTTAGTTCCGTTGAAGGATAGTATCGCATCCTTGTCATTCGCTCGTAACTGTATTTTCGGTGTGGAGTTCGATGAGGAGTTTAGGGGCGTTGCTGATGTATCTTGTCGATGATTATTGTTATTGTTGTTGTTGCTGGCATTACCGTTGTTGTCGCGATTAGTATCGGTAGAGTCGTCGTTATTCACTCCAGTCAGCCCCGAAGAACGAGAGCTTACCATGCTTGTTTGAATAAAAAAAAAGCGTATATACTACTACGAACGCGCCTGAGCAGAAAGAATAGAAAGACGATAGATGGAGCGCGATGTCCTTTTATGTATTTTATTATGATTTTTTTCCTCACGCCACACACACATTTGCGTGTCTTGTCACGAACTGATCATCATCAACGGGACAACAGCTACATGAGGAGAAGAACGTTAGAGAGATCTGAAATGTCGAGACGAGAGGGGGTCTGGATATGAGCGTGTTGGCTGTGTTGGCTGTGCTGGCTCTCCCACAGAAATCAGGTGGTGAAGACCGGAAGAGGGGAGCAAGTAAGCGCGAGAAAGGGAGCCAAGTGCGCGAGCGTGTTTGTGAGAGTGAGAAAGATATAAATATCAAGAGAGGGGGGGAGAGAGAGAGAGAGACGAGAATAGAGAGAAATGCTTGTCGGGTGACTCAAGCCTCACGATCCCGCAAAATACCTGCACGGTACGGAGAATGAGAGAAATGCTGAACGTCTATAAACCCGTATTGCTTGGCTAAACACAACACAAAATCGACAGAGCCACTTTTATAAATATATGTCCGTCTCTCTCCCTCTCTGGCTTCAAATAAATACATCGAACGATGGTGTTTGTTTGATGAAGGAAAAAATAAATAGGTCGCGCGATAAGTTGCGTTAAAGTTCACATTCACCTGAGCAGCGTTCTGAAATGGCACTAACGAAGCACTTGTTACCGTGAGAAAACCCGACACAATGCATACGCGTATGTTAACACTCAGGCTCGAACAGGTATACGGACAGCGGAAACGCGGGGGAAAGAATAAAACGAGTTGACATTCCGAAACACTCACCTTGGGCTCTGAGAATAAAACGAGAGAGCACGAAAGTTTTTTGTTTGTTTGTATATTTATTTAAAGAACCGCACAGTCGCGACACTCAGGTTTTCTAAATTATATTAACCAAAGTGCAACGTCACACTAAAGTCACGAGTGTCACGACAGTGCAGCGCACAGCCTGACACGAAGGAACGCGAAGCACAGCACAGCCAGCAACATTAACGGCCACCTCGTTCGTGTATCCCAACAACCATAGCGAATACACCTCCTACACTTTTATGTATATAGGTATTATAAATTATCCCCGCGTATTGTATAGGTGCACGACCGAAAACTTTTAAGTGGGGGAACCTTCCCCCTCCTCTCGTTTATTCTCATACCTTCTCTCGTTCAGCCTAACCAACGAATTCAGACGTAGGATAGAAGCCATGGAGACTATAGGGAAGGAGTCCAAACTTCCTATACTGCGGTAGTATCAAATGCGTCCCAAATCTGTCGGGAAACGCTGGTGTCAAGAACGACCGATAGGCGTCGCATTGTAGTTAAGAACGCATAATATATAGTGATACAATTGGTGCTTCGTGATGAAACTGACCGTCATGGCGGCAATTAAATATATTTCATAAAATCATTTCATAAAAAATGATGTTTTACAGCGAAGGTATATATAAAAAAATAAATACGCAAGTAATCAGAGTAGGTTATAGGCCGTATTACATTCCGATAAATCATTTATTCAGGAAGGCCAAGTGCAAAATTCAATTTTTCATCATTTTTTTTATTTAAAAATTTTTCATGTTTTTAAAAAAAGACTATGAATGGAAAACATGAATTACAAATTTGAAGATAATTCCACAAAGAGAGTGAGCGGTGACTGTGGTCCCAGCTTCGAGTGGAAAAAAAGTTACCGTAATTTTCGTGAATTTGTTAAAATTTTGTAGATATCAATTTTTTAACATTGCTCATCATATATACATAAATTTCAACTGTACAATTCCAAGAAAAAAAAAGCTAGCGAGAAAAATGAAATTTATTAAAAATCATCTTGTAGAAGTGAAATTTAAGGAGGTTCGATCGTTTCTCATGCGTTCGATTCCAAGTTTAATTGTTTAAAATTCGTATGAACCTTCTTAACAATAATACACAACTGTAGATGAAATTTGAGAAAGTTTTACCGTCTAGAAATCGAGTTATTCATTGTAAAAAATCGTCTTTTTTCGTAACTTCCTATAAGACCTCATGTTAAAGTTGCGATTTTAAACACTGAATATCTCGATTACCAGACGGTGGAACCTTAAAAAAAAAGTAAAAAAAAAAGTTTTCGAGAGGTAAAAAACTTCGTCCCTGCGGAATTGAACCCTTGTCCTCCCATTACGAGACTACTGTCTTACTCCATAGACCATACGTCATAATAATATCGTAAGAAGTCAAATTGTATTTAAGTTGTTTTTAACCCTGATTTTTGTCTTCCTGTTTTCATTATCAATTATAACCTTCTGCCTAACTTGAATTCATTAATGATATCTCGAATCTCTTTAGGCAAGAAACATCCTTGAATTTCGAATTATATCAAATTTATCGGATTGTTTATATCGGTTCAGTAAACGACTCTCATCAGCTGTTAGCTTTTGGCGCGTGATCAGCCGTGTACGTAATGCGCATGCCCGAAGCGTCCTTAAAACAGCAGCGCCGCTTGGAGGAACTACGTTTCGCCGACATTTTTGGGGCCACGCCAGGAGGCCAAGTTTTGACTCCTTCCCTATAGTCTCCATGATAGAAGCACAGTTCTTATGGGCGCTCTGAAGACAAACTTTCTGCGACCCGAATCGCCGCTTGGCGGCGTGGCGGTCGCGCTGCAGCAGCTGTCTCTCTCTTATGCATTGCAAAGCGAAAACACGTTTCAGCTGAATGCGAGGGGTCGAGTGATCAAATCCCACCTTTGACATTTTTTTTTTTTTTTAATGAATGACGTTAATAAGTAGTTTTGAGCATTTTAATATTGAATGGACATTTTTAGGAAGATTCATAAGGTCGGACGAAATTTTAATATTGAAAATTTCTATATCTATATATAAAAAAAACTCAACTGCAAAATTGTGTTTAGCTGCTTTTCACGCGAAAACTACTAAACCAATTTCGATTAATCTTTCACAGGAATGAAGCCCATGAATCAGAATAGGTTGTAGGCCGTATTATATTCCGATAAATTGTTTATTCGTACATTTTTTTTTTGAAATTGCAATCTGTTAAAATAAACAACAGCGGGCTTGAACAAATAAAGCAGGCATGCAACGATCTCCTGTACCCACTCTTAGTTAATTTTAGTTCACGTGTGTCAATGTAATTGAAATATGAGTAGCTGATTTTGGGCTAGTGCATAGAAACGAAAACCATGCGTGAGCTAAAATTATTCAATGGAAACCACGGGAAGGTGGTGGGTATCTTCCATCAGGAGGGGAAGGATCAAATGAAGAGGAAGGGTGTGATTAAGGGAAAAGTTCGAACATTCAGGGGTTTCCCTACTATAAAATTGAACAATAAAGAAAAAGAAAATTTATCGCTTGATTACTATTAAGGAAAAAATAAACAAAATGATCGACATAACGTTTAACGTTTTATTACATTTGAATCTTGAAACTAGTACGTTGAAATTAGTACGTTAAGACGAGAGTTATAGGAAGATCACCCCTAAAATGTGAACATTTTGAAATAATTATGGGAAGCACACAAAAGAACAGGTTAATATGCCTAGAACTGATTACGGGTATCAGTTTACCAGTTACAAATGACAGGCAGCAAAACGGATCCTTTTTTATTCTCAAATTATATATTTTTATCAAAAGATGAAACCCGTAGTATAATTAAATTTGGACAGATTCGCGAAGCACCGTAATCAGCATTAGAAATAAAAACCAAGTGTGCAATGAAAAAAAAAGTGAAAATATAATTGAATTAACTTATTTAAAATAAAACTTGACTGAATGTTGAAAAAAAAACTTTTTGATTGAAGGCTTAAAAAAAAAAAAGAAGAAATGTCTAAATGAATCGTTTAAAAAACAATAATGTAAAACAAAACGACGGATTTTTTTTACATGAACGTGCATATATAATCATAGAGATCAGGACCCCTTGGCTCGTCACTTCCAAGGTATTTAAAACGACTCCAAACCCTCTCTAACATATGCACGAACACATAAAATAGTTTGCGGAGGGATCAATCTTTCAGTTTGTTCGTTCTTTGAAAAAAACTCTTCAATAATTATGCATTAAATCCTCAAATAGCGTTATAATGACCGGAAATTCTTTAAAAATGAACATACTTTTCGTAAAGGAAGTTTGATGGAAGTGTTGGAAAAACAAAAGGTTGATCGATCCTACACACGTGCACCACTCATTGATGAGATACTTTAATTAATTTTCTAGATGATTTTCCGTAAGGTTGTTTCCGCTTACGGTTCACTTGGTCTCGCATGTCTCGAGATTTCCATTTCAAATGATTGAAAAGATGAGTGCGCACGAAATGATTAATGATATATTGACGGTGAGATTCGCACTCACCATCAACTGGCCAAAAGTCGACGTGATTTTGAACCAGAGCATTGCTGATGGAGTTAATTAAAAGTTTCGAAACGCCTTCAAGGTACCACAATTTTGGAAATTGTGTTACAAAAACTTGATACGCTGTTATTACAACTTTAAGAAATTCGTCTGTAGGAACTCGCAACGAACCGAGCTCTTGGTTTTCACTATTTTTAAAAGCTCTCCAAAAGATCAACAGATCGTTGTTTTGTTCAAAATTTTGTCCGGCTCGCGTTAAACTATCCTCGCATACTCGGCAATCAAATTGACGTAAACACTTGTGAGCTAGATAACCAGCAACGTACTTTATCGAACACTCTTCTAGGAGCCCAAATGATACGTGCTCGTTATCGACCTCAGAAGCTTCCGGTTTCTCGAGATCTGCTGGTTTGTTGATCTCGTCGACGTAAGGCCAGTCGTCAAACAACAGATGGTCATTGCAATCGACATTTTCCCCTTCAATTAGTCGCGAGATCGGTTTTTCCCTGTGTAAGTTAGCGGCCAAAAGTGTGGTTTCGTCATCATCGGGTTCGCAATTTGCCCCTGCCGGTGGTCTCATGAGATGCGCGATCATATTATATTGCAGGTTTCGACGCAAAGACGAGGCTGATGGATTATCGCAATGCCCACCACGATTTCTGAGTACTCCGAATAAATTTTCAATCGGGTCTTGATTTAATCGCGAGGTAATCAAATAAAAGGTTCCTTCACTTTTCAAGTCCCCCCAGAATTGCAAAATACTATTGATGGTCAACCGGAAACCATCGAAACAAGGCGGATTTTTCTTACTACCGGAAAGGGTCCATTTTTCTATCCATGAAGGACACTTCTTAAGAAATTCTTCGACTTGTGGTTGCCTCTCGGATATCGCGCGTCTTAATGGATTCGGATCGAAAGAAGAGCGGCTATTCAGACAGTCAAACATGTCGTTTACCCTTTTAACAAAATTCGCGGTCGCGGCGCAAGCTGGATGTTTTAATTCGCCCGTTAGTTTACCCGTGTTTATCGCGGCGGAAACGGAGTGGCTGAAAATCTGTGTTGCGAGGCTGACTTTCATTTTTTGAAAATTGTTCGGGTTCATGTGTCGATCGGTGAGTTTTGGAGCCGCTCTACATGCATGAGAGCTCTCGACGTTCCGAAGCTCGCGAAGTACGTTCGCCGATACCAATTCCCCGTCATCATAAATATCATAATTGAACCAATTGTTCCGGAGACACTTAATCAAATGCGGAACATCAAAACCGAAATAAATCTTTCGACCATTTCTTTCGATAAACGGTGTATCTACTGTCACCCCGAAAGAACACGCTACTGCACGATTGTTGGATCCCATATCGCAAACCATGTAACGAACTTCCAATGCAATTGATTGTAACGAATCTAGAACTTTTAATGTCAGTTGGGTCAAGTCGCTGTGTCGTACATTCCCATGTGAGAGCACGTATGCAATTGGTTGTTTCCAAGCGTATGTGACGCCGTGCAACATAAATACAAGTGCATAATTCGCACACTTATCTGTTCGACCGAGTTCGCCCAAGTCTTGGAAGCCTTCGACCAAATCGGTTTTGCAGTTATATTCAAAAAGTTGCTTGATGGATATCTCATCCCACATGAGAATACACTGTCTTTCGTGTCTGTCCATTGTCTCGACTTTTTTTGCAAGTTTTGGGATTAAACTCGATTTTATTCCCGGGGCTAATTCCAAATCATTCACCCATGATCTAATTAATGAAATGCAAGGTAAAGCAAAATGCTTATTGTCTCGCAGGTAATTGTACGCGCTGGGTGATTTATAATATAATGATAAAGCAAATTGTTTTTCGTCCTCGGTCCACGGTCTTTTTTTTTTATGATCTATTTGCATTTTGAAAAAAGCGAGTTGATCGTCGTTTAGATCATACGCAGCTTTAGCAAATGCCACGGCACTCGCTTTTCTTTTTAATTCGGCTTCGAGTCTTTTAATTTTTTGGTTTTTCTTTTTAATTTCAAGGCGTAAGGATTTCACCAGTCGTTGCTGTTTCTGTTCTTTAGGGGTGCACACGCTAATTCTTTTTTTTCGCCATATAACGGGAACGCTTCGCTCATTTCGCATGCCAGAACTGCTCACAGATGTAGTGTTTGCAGTTGTCGATTTCGCGGATGTTGTCGCAGATGTTGTTGTCGCGGATGTTGTAATCGCGGATGTTGTCGGAGATGTTGTTGTCGCGAATGTTGTCGCGGATGTTGTAATCGCGGATGTTGTCGGAGATGTTGTTGTCACGAATGTTGTCGCGGATGTTGTTATCTCGGATGTCGTTATCGCGGATGTTGTATTCGAAATCGCGAGACATGTGAGCACGTTATCGGTGACTACTGGAGCAGTGACAGCTGCATCATTGGGCAGTGCAAGAATACGTAATTTCCGTTTACCTTGTTTACCATATGGGACGAAATCATCTTCTAAAAAATGTAGACAACACATCCTCACATTGAGCATTTGTTCTTCGGACTTCTGTGTCAAAGCGGGATTACCGGATCTATCGATCCATTTCATGCGACTGTGGGATATTAAAATGGTACCGGGACAGGGTAAAGAAAGTGCAAAAATATTTTGCACAATAAAAAAGCAGGAAACGAGAAAAAAGAAAATAATGCTGAATGAAGTTACAATTCAAAAAGTTGAAGGTCATCGAGAACTTTAAATGGGTGCAAGGTCATTAAAGTAGGAAAGTTTGCAAATAATTCAGTCGAATTATGCAAATTTCTTTTGAAGAACGTGAAAATGTCAGAATTTCATGCGTTTTTTGAGCGATTTTCAGGCAGTTTCAGCTTTTCTGCTTTTGAATTGTCAAAGAAAAATAGTTAAAGACTGTTGAAAAATGTTAAGAATTCATGCAACCGTAAAAATCAGAGAAATTCTTCACAAACCCCGCCCCCCTCACCACTCCAAACACGGATGGAACCAACCATTTTTTTCAAATCGTTTACCTTCAAATGGAGAAAGTTTGGTTTTTTCCCACACGTTCAGGATCTTTAAAACATATTTTTTAAAATTTACTCGACTATTTTTGATTATTTTTGAAACTATTAATGTATTTCTTTAGATAAATATTTTATTCCAACAGTTATTTAAGAATACTATAAAATATTGTAATTGTATAATCGAGTGAATAAGAAAAGGAGAGCGATGAATGAGAGAGCGCATGAGAGGTTGGATTATTTCGAAAAAATATAGCAACATTCAATATATTTAAAAATTATTTCCGAAAGAAAAAATTATTTTGACACAACATGCTGTTTACATACAAATTCTGTATCGTAAAATAATCCGTCACATTTTATTCACTCACAGCGTACGCATCAATTGTCCAAGATTTCTGTAAATTTTGTTCTAACTTGGTATTTCTTATTCCCGAACGTTTAATGTTCAAAGTTCAAAACGTTTCTAAATAGTACAGTCAAATATGATTAAGCCCAATGAAAAATTCCATATTGCACACTGAGGGAAAAAATTATTGGATCCATCAAATATCTCATTACGGGGTGCCAATAAAATTATATAATCATAGCAACATTATAAAGTATTAAACAAATACCCTTGTTTTCGAACTGATCAAACATTTATTTCGACCGAAGTCCCCGCCATTAAATCAACGAAATATTCCAATAACATCAAATATTATTGAGTCGACAATTTTTTTTCTCTCAGTGCATTTATACTTTGTTATTCTAGCTATTTTATTTTCCAATATATATATATTATTGTTTTTTACATTACTTTTATATATTTATAAAGCCTCGCACTCTCTCCTTCATCGATCAGCAGTGGAGGAATATTTCATGGTACATGATTGTTATTTTTTTGCTTTAAACACTTTAAACACTTTAAACTTTTCATGATAATCGCGAAACTACACGGGAAAAACACAGCAGCAAAGCAATCTCGGAGCAAAGTCGAATTTTTTTAACAAAAAATTCTGTGAATAAAGTTTAAAAAGTTTACATTATAACGCTCATGAATTCAATAACAAACTCACACTGCCTCATCCTTTGGAAAACGATGGAACGTCAAATTTGGGTTCTTTCTTTTCGAGCTGGTACATCCTTCGTAAACACACAAATCATTCACCGGCATTTTGATTGTCACTGTTTAAAAAAATACTAAATAACTCCGCGCTCAGCGATTTAAAGACCCCGGCTAACCGGCGTAACCAAACAATAAGCAACACGAAGAAGAGACAGACAGAGAACGCACGTTCCCCCAGTGTATCTAACCTACGAGAACGAGAGAGACGGAACGAGAAAAAATGGCCGTATGCGGCTCAGCATGCGAGAGGAAGCGAGATGGAGAATGACACCAGCGCCGCCAACTGCGAACTAAACTGGGGGCAGACCCCACTTGGAATCGGCACACAAAAGCCTTATGCTCTGTGCTTCTATCCTACGTCTGAATTCGTTGGCCTAACGTATATATAGTCCCGTGTGAATTTGTATGGCTGTCGCTTCTTCTATTCGTCCTCCCTCCTCTTCGAGAGCCTTCACTTCACACCTATTGAATTTCTTGTCGTTTTAGGACACAGAACACGAAACGTAGGTATATATATGTTTTAAGTCATCTCAAAATACCTATTTTATGACAATTTCATATTGTAAATTTTTATAAACACAATACACTACACATTAAACACTGCAACTGACACTTTTACGTAGCGCCACCTCGCATTCTGTTGCAGGTACTAAGGTGCACCTCTGTATAACGTCTAAGTATATTCACGCGGACCTCTCGAATATAAAGATTAACTTATTTCTACTTTCATTTTTTTTATTTCATGTAAATAATTGGACGATGAGAACGATACAACTTTGTGAACGTACACCAACGATCGTTTATTCGCGTACACTATGACGATATTTCTAAAGTTTTATATTTATATGTACATATTTACGTTCCTTAAAACTTTTTCGATCCTTTTTTTCGTGAGAGCATAAAACAGTATCGCGGTTCTATACGGTCCGGATATGTGAGAGACCCGCAGACTTCGAATATCTTGATCAACTCAAGCTTTGAAAACGAATTATACGTTTATACGTTGATAAAAAAAGAACAAAATCGCCAGAATCTTTCATAGTTTTTGAGCCTGTGAACGTTTGAAAGGAAGACGACACAATATTTGTTTTCCCACAGGTTGGAAACCCAGCATACACGCAAAACTCGTCATTCAATTTGTTCAATTTCAATCATTTCGAAAAAGTTTAATGACCATTTTGAGAACGGAATTCTGAGAACTTGTGAAATTAAAATTAGTAATTAAAAATAATCAATAAATTTGCGTATATTTGAGGAAATTGCACCTAGCAGCGTGGCAGAAAATCGTATTATCATCGATCTCATGATGCGTTTTTCATGCAAAACTACATTTTTCAAACTTAATTAGTAAAAAGGAACTTCGTATTCACCCTTTTAAGCGTAACAACCCCTCAATGTGGTTATGAATTGCCAAGAAAAATATGTTTACTATTAATGATTTTTTCAATTTTGTGAGACTGTCCCCGTGTTTTTCACACTTGGATTTTCGATGCCAAAAACGATTCTCGGACTATCGTTCTCAACATTTGCAGCACAGTTGCATTGTTCAGTGCCATATTTTTCGATAACAATAATTTTCTCAGTAACTGACTCAATTTTTAAATCATTTTTTTTTGTGCTTTAGTATCGAACTACAATTGATAAGATCGAATTTGAAATCATGAGTGAATTTATTTGAACAAATAGAATCCCATTGAAAAATTACAATACCGCTAAAGAAAATAGATGCTCCGAAGGATTCTCGAATAATAAAGTAGAAATATTCGGGAAAGGAGAGGTTATGTCCATCAAAATACAAATGTTGAGATGGCAGTTGTTCAGGAGTAGAAAAGTGTAGAGTTTTTCCACTCTTCTACTTGTCTAACTTCTATGAATAATTTCGTTTTCTAATGAATTAATGTAACGCATTTTTACGAGGGCCAAAGGAAACTATCGTAAAATTGGCTGATACCGATCCGCGGAAGCTACTTGCTGCTTGGAAGATCGCTAGAAACCTAGACAGTTGACATATTTCAATTGGGGTCTGAAAAAGTTCGTGTGACATCTTGATGTAAAATTTTGAACTACAGTTAGTGTTTACATCACACGGACGCAGTAATATTCAGATATGTCGCGTACACGTTACACACACTCATCAAAATGCACGTTCTTTGTTGCAGAACGGAAACAAGGAACAACCTTGAATTTTTGTGGATGTTTGCTATTTTGAAAATCTAATAAAATTCCTTGAATAAACGAAATTTAATTATTTTCTACGAAAATTAATATTTTGCATAGACACAATTATCCAATTTTCCAGGTTGCTCCTCGTTTCTATTCTGTTACTGTTTTTTTACGTGTATTGTAAGGCGATCACTGATGAAAATTCAGTTTTATTGGAAATGGTCGATTATTTTGTAGAATACAATGAAATTACACGAATTTTGTCATTATCCGAAAATATTTATTTGACCATATTTGAAAAATTAATCGATCTTTTTCAGCAAATTCGGTTTTCAGAGATAAGTAGAGATATTGGTGGTAAAAGATGACACAGGACTGGAGATCCGTACATTAGAATAAAGCTGTGAAAAGTAAAGTTTTTGTACTGTGCCCTTAATGACTATCATACAAACATTACAGACTTTTGTACACGTACGCGTTACTTTTATTTGGTATTTTAGATTTAGAATAGAATTAGATAAAGAAACTGCGGTAGTGGAAATATTATTTGTCTCGCAATGGAGAAGCTGAGTTAGGCATCGAGTTCGTTCTAGCGATAGCGCGATGGTTGAAACTCAAGGAGGCTGGCGATTTCTTGTATACTTCTTCGTAAACAAGTTGTTGCATTTGCATTCGTAGTAACATCCGCCTTTCGGCCGGCAAACTTCTAATGTGTGGTAGAAGACTAACAAAGAAGTAATAATTGTCATCGTAACGGTCATTGACAACGCCATCTATTGGGTTGTTGCTATGACGGTCGTTAATGTCAAGGGGCGTTTCGATATCAATGAATTGGGGAACTATTGGGACGCTTGGTTTGTCACGATGATCAAAATTCGCTTCGGTTACTTCAACATCGCAATGTTCAACTGGTTCAATTTTAACAGGCAAGACATTTACTGGACGCCCGTAGCAACAATCCTTTGTTGAATGAGCGGCGTCGTCCCTGATTTGATCCGTGACCGTCTCAGCAGCATCAAAGTCCATCAATAATGTCGTCATCACATTTTCTCTACTTGTTTCCTGATTATTCTCATGTTCCGTACGAGTTGAACTTTTACTTTCATTTTGAGCTTTGTTTTTACTCATAGAATCAGTCACTTCAATAATCCCCGTTGTGTTTTTGTTGTTGAAACGACGACGGAACACCGGACGGACCAGAGGTTTATTGCTGGCGCCGTTGTCGCGGACAGCGCTCTCGGTAGCAGCGCCGCAACTAGCGCGTTCCCATATTGGCGGTCTCGGCAACATTTGCTCTTTCAAAAACTGTAACGTTTTGAAGTGTTTCCACAACGGTCGGCTTTGCCCCAATTTAGTTTTTCTGTAAGCCTGCTCTTTCTTCAATTCCGCTCGGAAAGTGTCCCTCAAACCTTTCCATTTTGATTTCAATATTTGCTCTGTAATAAAATAGGTGAACGGTAAATTTACGTATGAGGAAAAATTCGAGGTTATGCCATGATAATGAAAGACGCACTTGGGAGCTTGAATAACGTAGCTATTTCCATCCAAACACGATTCGTCACGTCTCTGTTGTGATATGATATGTGCTTTTGATTCCAGAGCGCCGGTCGCTTATAGACTTCGGATATTAAACGTTTCGCGTCCATTTTTACTTCAGCTTTCATGTTCACCGGATTTTTTAAAATATATTGTACTTTTATTTGATTTTTTAAAATTTAATTGCCGATTATTGCGATCGAACGCTCGACAACCACATCTAAATACAACAAAGTACAGGCGAATACTAGCGATTCGCCTAGGCTTGGGGTGTCGATTAGCGCGCAGGACGTTTTTCTTCATAGAGGGTGTAGGCGATCGATTCTGCTTTTCGCCCTCGTTCGCTTAAACTCATTCGCTCGCTCGTTCCTTCACTCGCTCGCTAGCGACTCAATTTCTTCTCCCCAAACTATCACACACGCACGATTTATTATACTTTTTGCGCAGCTTCAACTAAAACGTCATGGAAGGATTTGAATTGATCGGACAAGGAGCTGAGGCTCGTCTCTATTCTGGATATTATCTTGGAAAATCTACTCTGGTGAAGGAACGATTCGAAAAAAAATATAGACATCCCCATCTTGATTCCAGACTTACCAAGGATCGTATCAGAGCTGAAGCACGTGCTATTGTCCGCGCTAAAGCCGCTGGTTCGTATGATGACGTTAAAGCAATACAGAAAAGCGAAAAATGAAAGTTAAACATCTTCCCTATTTCTTCGTCGGTTTTCTTCATTTTTTTTTTCTCGGACATTTTTTTATATTCCCGGTATTCAGCAAGACAAGTTTTTGCCAAATTGTTACAAGATCGTTGAACAAATAAGTTATTTTTTAATATGCCATATTAAAATCTACTATTTTTTACTGTCATCGTATTTTGAGGGAAAGAAAACGAATTAAGAAATTGACAATTTTGTACACAACATTTAAGAAGATTACAAATCATCGAATATCTTAATTTTTTAAATCTGACATTTCTTTGAACTCAGTGAAACTTTAGAAAAGACAAAAAATTTCGAAAAAAATTTAAAAAATTAAATTTACGTGGTGAAAAAATAATTGATTCTTTGGATTTATAAGTATGAAATATCAATATTTGTGTAACAACTCAAGATTACTATGTTTTTCCTTTTTTTTTTTTTGCTGGTAACCCTCAGTGCCCGTGAATTCTTAACTGAATCAATGTTTTTCCTGCAAACGTGTGTATACAACATAATGAAATTTTTGTAAAAAAAAGGTTCTGAATCTATATTCATCATATGAACACAAAAACATTGTGAATTTACATATTTATTCTTAAATTTGGTTATTTTCAAAATTGAGCACATTGTCCACAACCTAAATCTTTGGAGACATGATAAGAAACGAAAAAAAAATTTCATAAATAGTTTCGTAGGTTTTGATTGAATAAAAATTACTCAACAACGATAAAAAAAGTGTGGTGCTCACATTTTATGGAGATTCAAGTTAAGAAAATGTATGAAATTTTTCAGGTCTACGAAAATATTTGAATATCATATAACTATTATTTTTTAAATTTAATTCACAAAAAAGGTGTTTCAACGCCAGCCTTGTTCCTGGTGGATCTCGAACGCAGAAGTATTTATATGGAATACATCGAAAATGCGAGAACTTTAAAAAGTTTTTTTGACGAGCGTGCGCCATTACTGTCGGGCGATGAATCCCAGCAAGAATTACGAGATTGTGTTCGTTTCGCTGAAAAGTTGGCTGGAGCGATTGCTAAATTACATTCGAAAAATATAATACACGGAGATTTAACAACGTCGAATGTGTTGATTCGCGAATCGGAGAAAGGTACGTCGAGTGAAGTTGCATATGAAAAAAAAATTGGTTGTCGATGACGCATTTCTCCTTGTACGTAGAAGAAGCGGAGGCGTCTCTCATTCTCATAGACTTTGGACTGGCACGAGTGGAATCGACCACCGAAGACAAAGCAGTCGACTTGTATGTGCTCGAGCGATCCTTGCTCAGTTCACATTCCGAATTCAAAGGCCTTTTTCCCGCCATTCTTTCGCACTACGTCAACTGCATTCGCGACAAGAAACAAAGACGCGAAACCATTTCGAAGTACGAAGAAGTTCGAGCTCGAGGTCGCAAACGACTCATGGTTGGATAAATTTCTTCATTTTTCTTGTTTGTTTTTTTTTTTTTCGATTTTTATTCATTTTTTCACGATTCATTATACGATTAATAAGATGTATATGGAAAACGAATGTATGCAGTAACGAGTAGAAATCCTCCCGGCCTTCAGCACCCGAATTCCAAATTTGATCAGTCAAAATGCAGACCCGAATATATTATTATCCAAGTCACCTGTTAAATGACATTGAGATTCACATTAGTAAAAATTTTAAGTAGCACTCCCTCAATCAACTCTCATAACACTTTACACCGTGAATTCATCAATTTTTGGATTATTCATATTTTTAACACTGAAAAACACAGATGAAACTTTTCTCATTATTTGCTCGCAATATTTTCTAATTTTTGAATTAACATGATTCGCTAAAGCTTCTAATATTTTTGGGTCTGGTTTTACCTGATGTTGTTCAGTATAATTAAGTTGGTGTTGAAATATGTTGAAATCTGAGTATAAATTTTGCCTAAAGTATTTTTGATCCAAGTGTACTTCAAGAGTTAATCACTGTTTCCTTTATTTAACTCAAGAACATTTTTGTTCGAATCGAAATGAAATTTGTTGTACTTTTTGATGTTAGTTTTTTTTTGAATTAATGAAAATCCATTCAACTAGAGGACAAAGATGTTAGCAAATAATGATTTATCGATCAAAAACATACCAAAAAACCAGCAAACGAAGTCATGAAACCTTCCTTGGTAAGTTCCCAAGCACCTCCAAATTCTTCTTCGTCAACTTGTTGATAACTACTTAGATAAAGGTAGGTTATACCTGCATTAACTAGAACAAATCTGTTGGTGGAAAAAAAGTCAATGTGTCAATGTAATGTATAACAACTTTAAAATAAATTTAGCAAAAGAAAGAATAAATCTTCATTGCATCATTGCAATTCAAAAAGAAAGTCTTTTTTAAAACTGTACCAATACTTAACAAATTTAGGCTCTGTTAATTCATTGAAGATTTTTTGAGTTTTTAGGGAAAATTGACATACTATTTTATAGTTACAGCTACGAAATGATTCGAAAACTTTGAGTTGTATTTTAATAATTCAGAATTCAGTATTATGACACAATACAATGTTTGATGCCAAGACTGTTTACCTTTTTCATAAAACCAGAAGCAATCAAAATTTATGTTTTTAGATTTGTGTGCAATTTCTCTAGGAATTGACAAGGAAACATTGCATAAAAAGGTAGACTGAAGAAAATACGACAGGGATAAAAGCATTTTCTTTGAATTGGAAGAAATCATGTAAACAAATAAATATAATTACTGACAGCAATAGCGCTGGAAAACCTTTGAGCGGTAGGAGGCCCCATGCAATGCCAATAATAATTCCGATAGCCTGTCTGCTCCAGTAGATGACATCAAGAAATTCTTCCTATTGTGAGAAAAGTTAAAATATGGGTATATAAATACGAAAATACTAATTCTTACAGGGTGAAAGCCTATTTTTTGAGGTTATGTTTACCTTATCCGGCCACTCAGAATTTGCAGTTATTGCTCTCGTCCAAACACTATGTAGGTTTTTGCTACTGTTCGAACCCTTTTCTGATTTATTTTGCAACATGTTTCTCTAAAACTTGTATAAAAAAGTGAAGAAAAAAACAGAGCTGTCAATTCGCCACGTCCTGCTCGGAAATGCTACACCTAACGTAATCTGGGACAATCAGGGGATCTGGATTTCGGGTTTGTCGCGTCATTACGTACCTAACACAACCTAAAATATCGACTTTACATTTCCGTCAAAATACACATTTTTTGCTACATTGCTACTTATAAACGTTATATGTGAGAAATCGGCAAACAAGGTTTTCCTTTCACAAAGTCGAATATTTTGAAAATAACAGATCTTCTTCCTCGATAAAAGAAAAATACATGCCATTTAGGTGGAAAAAAATCAGGTCAAGTTACCGAAGTTTGAACAAAAAAGTTATATAACTATCGTATAATTCGTATGAGACTTGATGGAAACCGCGCGAATTTCTTTTCAAAATTCCTGTACAGAATAACTTCAGATGTTTGATATAAACGGTCCTATGCTGAGAAAAAAATCCTTAGAATACGTAGCAGCAATGAAAATAGAAAGTTATCGAATTTTCAACAAAAAAATTTACGATAAAACTTGGAAAAATGTCACTTGAAGAGGGTTTTTCATAACCGTGATTGTTGGGTTTTTTTTTTTTTTTTTTTTTTGAGAGTTTTGAATTACATTTTTAACGCAAGGCTCCTTTTTACAATTTCGTCTATTTACACTAGAATTTTTGTTAAATGTCAGGACCAATAATTCATTTTGTAATGACGTGTAATTTCAGAGTTCAGCGAGTGTGCTGTGACAATTTGGAGTACAAATTACTAACAAACAAAAAACGGCATACAGTGCAGCTTTCATTCAGCGTGAACTAGATTTTCCAAACTAGGGCTAGAAAATCTTTCAAGCACTGCTCTTTTGCGATCATTCTGTTCATAACTAGTTATAGAGTACTTCTCTATGCTTTTGATAAATTTTCAAATTTACTGTTCATTAAAGTCTGCAGTTCAGTCGATAATTTTCAAATTCAGCACTACGCAATGATGATAGTTGTATTTCAGTGTTTGACTTTATTTTTTTTTCTGCCGATTGTTGCTAAAGTGACTTTTTTAAATACAAAAATTAGCTCGCATTTATACGAATTTAATTATCTTTCTAACAGTGAATAATTTTGATCCAGCTACTCCGATAAATTGCCGAAAAAGATTTTGTTATCTATTTACGATCATTCACTCGTTTTTAGTCATGAAGTTTTCGTTCATTATTTACGATTTTTCAATTGCTTCAAGTGTAAAATTTTGGGATTGTTCTTTACGATTTTCCACCCACTTACGTTCTTTTAGGAAAAAAGGTAATAAACACACGAGTGGTAAACATGATTTATTTCTTGCTTGATTGAAATTGGTTTCGTACTATAAATGTCATTTCTACGTCGTTATATACTGTCATCATCGTAGCTCATAATATATAATCTTGGCCGCAATTCGCTTGGCAATTAATTGTCGACGAATGTTATTGCCGTTAAAAAATGACAATACAAAATAATTGAACAATACAAAAAAAAAGACACATTAATAATGATAAAAATGAACGATCGATATCTGGATAGTTAATATTTACAATAGAATAATAATGCAAGTGTTATTCATATACGAAGGGAATGAGTACTGCAGGCGAAAGGTGCACGTGTAACGCGCAATAAAAATTATTTTAAAAAAATTTCTTCAAACCCACGGATCCGTTGTCAATATAACTATAAAACGATTAAAACACTCTACAGTCAAAATGTTACAAAAATTTCTACATTTAGCTTCCTCCTTTCCCCTTTCTGTTTTCTTCAACGAATAAAACGTTCGACCCACTATGCATTTGTTTGCTTATGATCTAATACTGGATTATTAAATATTAAGATAGATGATGGACAGACCCCTCTAAAATCGCATTAGAGGCTCCCATCCAATTTTTTTTTTTTTTTTATCGCAGTAATGAACAAACATTAATATGGCACAGATGCGGAATTATTGGTGTAATATGGAATGTCGTGTGTACGTCTGTAATGTGTAAGTGTGTGCACCTAATATTATTTCTTTTTTTAATATTTTGTACGAGCTGCCGTTCATTTGTCCGTGGAAAACACTAAATTTCACTAAATCACTACGTGTTTCAGGGCCCGCTCATTTGCCACTTTGCTCGTACCCATTTCTTTTCCTCTCCTTCAACGACGAGGATCATACGTCCACGACGTCATTGTCGTAGTTGAAATTGGAGTCACGCAGGATCGAAGTGCGCCGAAGTTTGAAACTCACGCGTCCCTCATCAGCCGTTTTCAGTACCTCCGTTGCCTGTTGACAAAATTTTTATTGCATTAAACCGAATCCTGTTTGCGCCTCGATCTAAGAGATGGAGTCATTTGAGCCGTTCGAAAAAATAAGTAATTCTTTAGTTAATATAACGAAATTCATTTTAGATCATATTGAAATAAATTAGGAATTATTGAAACGAAGTGGAATTGATCTTGCGCTTTAGTGTCAGGAATATCGACGTTCTAGTTCTTTTTTTTTGTTTAATCAATTTTATTTTCAATATTATTCAGTATAGAAAATCGATGCTGACGCATGATGAAAAATTTATCAAAATCGAAGCAAGAAAAAAGAATTCATTTTGATCTTAACAGCAGTTATAACAAATCCGAAAAATCTTCATAAAAATGTCTCCAATAAATTTGAACGTTGGAAATCGAATTCATTTTGATGGAAAAATAGGTTATCAGGTGCGAAAGAAAAACGATGCAGCCTGAAATTTCGGTGAAAATGTTTATCGACAAAAGCAAAACTTTCTGTGATCAGTATTTAGACGGGTAACCATTGAGCCATTCGCCGATTTGTAATTTGATCGCGGAGCAGACGATTATCCGTCTTTTTCACACTTTTGAAACCCGCAACTAAAATCTCGATAAAATAGCTGCCTGAATCAGTGTCGGCTATATTTAGTTTCCTTGTGTCCTTAAAAAAAAATGTCATACAATTTACATAAAGAATTCGTCACTGTAAGGAACACGCTCTAGTGGTACCTGAGGAAATTTAAAGCTTTATGGATTCTAGCAGAAGTGTCACTGAAGAAATTAATTAAATAATCAATATAGCAAATAAAAATAATACAAATAATACCTTAATAGCGGTAGGGTCGATAGGACGATGAAGCATCGATCTCCATGCAGCGGGTGCGGAATGTTCTGAATAAAAATGATACGTAATAAAGGGTGCAGAAGCGTGAACGATGATAAAAGTAAAATTTGAAAAAAAAATTATACTTGACGATGAATTACACTTTTATTCATGCCAATAATTTTATTCTACCAATAAAATTGTCTAAAATAGTTCAATTCATAAATGACTTTGTAGAATTATTTTGAAAAAAATGTTTCTAAAGTATCAAAGATAATGTTTTTTCAGTTTTCAATTCAACTGCGGAATTCAGGAATGCTGATCGAATAAAATTTCAGGCGAACAACAATGTAACTCAGGTTTAAAAACGGATGAGACAAAAAATATTTTACCCGTTGGGCCTTTTTTGTCGGTAGCTATAGCACTGGCAATATTTTTGCCTCTGTCTCTGGTAAGACTAGCGGCAAGTTCACGAACGGATCTTTTCTCGACGCTGCTGTTGCTGAGAGAGCTTGAAGTACTGCTGCTGGAGAGCGTGGGTGGCAGGGAGGCGGGTCCACTGACACCGCTGTCAGTTGATTCGTCAAGAGCGTCTCCAGAGTCAGGAGTATTTCCGGCGGAAGTATTGGGACTGGAGCCGTCACTGAGTAAATTATTGAATTCACCAGATTTTCGATCGTTGGTCATGCTCCAAGGTCGTGGTTTGGGAGCTGTGGCTGGTGCTTGAACACTGCATTTTCCGGGGTTGTTGCTTTTAATCGTAGCTCCACTGCCGTTACTGTTTGAATGTTTAATCGCGTGATCATTGCCAACTTTAACTGGAGTTTTTGAGCCAGCAGCGATGACGGGATTGGTGCGAGTTGGACTGCGCAAATCAAAAGCGGCCGATCTGAGCTTGATCGAAGCGCCAACAGGATTATGCGCTGTGGGAAGTTCACAATCTCGCGCAGCTTCAGGACTGGAAGATTGCAAGGAGAGACGATCCGTTGTCTCGTCAGAGTCACGAATTACTCTGGAAACGCCGGCTGACGTCGAACCGACGATTGGTAGAGTGGAACGTTTCCTGACGTCTGTCCCGACGAGAGATTGGTCGTTGTTGTGACCACTTTCCGTCGTATTCCGACGAGCCAGTGGTGACGTCGTCAACGGTGTATCACCCTGTGAGCGTCTACCAACGAGAGGTGAGAATTTTTCAAGGTTGTCCGTTGAACGAGATCGCGGCGCTGGTTCGAGTAGTGTTTTCAACATTGGCGAATTACAACCGTGTTTTTTGTCGAGATCAGGAGGAACACTTCGGTGACTCGTTAATGATAAATTTGGACTACCGTCGGTCGGAAACGTGTGCAAAGAACTGTCGTCGCTAGTTGGTGATATTAGAGGCGTCGTCGGAGTCGTAGGTCGAAAAAATACGTCCAAACCTTCTCCTAGTGCTATACCTTCCACTGGCAAATCTGCTCGCAACATCGGTCTCGTCGGTGCTCGCGTCTTTGCACGACGAGGACGCGATTTCACGAGATGCTGCAATTGCTGGCCTATTCCCGTATTTGGCAGTTCTGATACCGAGTCCAGGGACTCCGTTAGGGAATGTTCATTTTCCGAAATAGCTAAAATTTATGTACACATCAAATTATAATAAGGGAAACCGCAAAAATATGTATGATAATGATATTTGCAAATATAGTTTAACTTAAAAAGTATGACTGAGAAAAGAAAATTGAAATCAAAGCATGTAAGCAAATTCTTTAAATTTCTGGTCACTTCTACCTGCGTATTCACCTTCAGTCTGGTTCTTAGGCAATGAAGGTAGTAAATCTGGAATATCATCAGCGGATAGGCCTTCGACGGAATCTACGACTGATTTTGGCCTCAATTTTCTACCGTGAAGGCTTTTGCGCTTGTTGGACAAATGAGGAGTCGCCTATAGACAAAAAGAAGCATTTTACAAATATCCCCACGTTCCAAATGGTTTTTTTTTTTTTTTTTTCAATTAGCACCCTGTACTCACGAGGTTCAAATAATCCAGTTTCTAGGGATAAAGACATGCGGAAGAATACAGCGACAATGTTATAAGTTAGTAAATGGTCGTGAATGGAGTATTTAAGTTTTAGTGAACATAATAGAAATACAATAATCACCATGGGGGATTGGTGGTCAATCCGTTGACCAAGATTTGAACCAACGAGTAACATGTGCGAAGATTGTGGACCGGAGTCGTCCTCGGATGCCATACTCGATCCTGTTCGTGTCGTCATCGACATTGACATATTCGATGGATCGTTGGCTCCCGCAAGGACACCGATTACGCTACCGCTGCTCATAGAACCAGCGCTCGGTCTTAAAACGTCTGGAGTACTACTTCGTGTACGATTGTCCGTGTCACCGATCTGTAAAAATTATTATTCATTTTTTGCAAGTCCTACTTCATCATATCATTAGCCAATTTGGTTTACCAGAGTCTTGTAACTTCGTGAAAGCGATTCAATCACTTCGTCCGTTATTCGGTCGGATACGTGCGCAGCCACTGACAAGTTGAGCTCACTGAATCAAAAATATTTTCATAGTAATATAAATGTCATAATTATTTACTGAGGGAGAGGAGGATAAATTAGCTTGTAATGACAAATTCTATTCAACTATCAAAATCTGTAAAAATGTTGCGAACGAAAACTTGATTCGAATTACGTTCAAAATCGATCTTTTCTTGTTTCTATTTATAACTGCAAAACTTACTGATAATTAATCAATCAATCAATTGCGAATCAATAATTATTATCTTTATGCAATCTTCCTTCCAAAGGCCTAAAGTAACGATTGAAAAAATATCAGAACTGACAAATTAAATTGAGAGGAATGAGCATGTGAAAGCTCTGAGCCACGAAAATTTATGTGCAATGGAATCAGGGAAAATGCTATAACACGGTTTATTTACACGATAAAACCTGGATGTCAAGAAAATTACATACTTGACACGATTTATAACATCCGTTCCAGCCTGTTCGACAATCACAGTGCTAATAAATTCCGAGCTTATTTGATTTTTTTCTTTGCAAGCATTACGAAGATCATCTTCGACTGAGATCGGTTCGCTCTCGTCACCCCTAACAACCGTTTGGGAGAGTACCGTAGGGCAGTGGTCGTTGGCACACTTAAGCATTGCGTCGAGGGAATCCTAGTAGGAACATGTAAACAAGCAGACTTTTAACACGAATTCGGCCATTTTTATATCGTTAGAATGCAAGGAAATTTCTTTGTTTTTTGAAACAGCACCAAAACAATTAATTGCAATAGCAGATTATAAATATTAGAGAGGCTTTTTTCGTGTTATAAAAACTGAAGAAACGCAATGAGGTGAAAACGACTTACCTCTAAATACGTTGATACGACTTTGTGAACTTGGTCAGCCATGTCCCGTAGCGTCACTTCTATAGGATTGCTGTCGTCTCTCCTCTGCAATACTTCGTGCAATCTTGGCAACAGCTGCAAATTGAACGAATAAAGAAAAAAGTAAATAAAATAGTTTTATCTTCAAATTAGTACAAAATTAATTAAAATTTGTTGAATTGTTTATTTAGTTTTTTCGATGTAGGCAATATAAATCAAAGCTATAAAAGGATTACGGAACTATAACAATTTTGATTATCAAGTTTAAAACTCATATTCAATGTTGAGAACTCAAGTAATTAGATGAATGAAAATGCATATGAAATGAATGAAATGCATATGAATTGGAAGCAGTGCAATGTTAAAATTTTGTAAAGTGAAATGTACTTTTCTATGAGTGAAAATAAGACTCTAACGTTTGATTGATTTACATGTGAATTTGCTATGCGTTAAGCGTGATTATTGAGGCCATGAGTCATGGCGACTGAGCTGCCAGGAGTGTGAGAAAGAAAGCTGCTAATTTCGAAAGCGAAAATCTTTCACAGAGTGTTCGACCGATGAAAATACATTTAAAAAACGTATTAGTGAGTTTGCGCTATTTTTTTCGCGTGCACGAAACAATGTTTGACTTTAAAATGCTGCTTAGTAAATAACAGTGTTTTAAAATACAAACATTTGGAAAATCAATTGTTATATTAATGGTACGAATATAATCTCCAACATACTTGTTTTGAATTGTCAGCATCTTGTATAAGTCCAGTTGCATAATTAATATCGTTATTAGCGTCGCAACTTTCAGCGGCAAGAGCTTTTATTGTATCCTGAGTTTGAACGACCAATCTATCGACAACCTGCTGAGTCGAGCTGAGCAAAAAACCTTGTTGGAGCCTAAAAGCCTGGCCGTGACTGTATTTGGAAGGCGTTACGTTTCGCTGCAATAATTCTTGAATCTTTTTTGCAAGATGCTCGGTTCTCTCGGCAGAAGCTTTCATGCAGGGTTGCATGTCGTAAATTGGAAACGGCATGTGTCTTACGCTGTAATTTCTGAAACAGGTAAGCATGCAATGAATATTCTTTACTTACATTATGAATGGAGTTAAATTCTTGATCATTAGAACGCAACAAACGTTTTTTTAAATATTTACTTATCATTTTTATCAAAATTACTCAAGTTTATGTGAAACAAAAATTCCATTGCATTGGAAAGATGCAAACATTGACAAGATTATCGATGCGAACCTATTAAAAATGGATTTTTTGTTATTTTTTTCTTACTTCTCTAGGGCATGAACGATATCCGCATAACCCGAAATCGTAATGTTGTTTTTATCGTAAATAATAGTCTTGAGATGATTGTTTATTTGCAACGCTTTGGCAAGTAATCGAGCTCCCGCGTCACCAATCTGATTGCCACTTATGTCCAGAGTATGAAGACACGCGTTGCTTCCAAGAGCGTCTATCAAACTATAAAGATCACCCTTGAGTCGCGAGTCTGGTAAATATAAAGACTGAAGTACACAATCGTCTTCTTGAATCATTTGCACGAGAGCGTCCATTACAACCGCGATGTGCTTGCTCTTCATTCCAATCGTATTTCGACCCATGTATAAATGCTTCAGTGATTTATTTTTACCGATTGCGGTTATCACCTGAGCGAGATCCATGTCCATGTCTGCGATAAAGAGAATAATATAAAAATAACAAATTTATTTACTATTCAATTTCCAATATCGTTGAAATTTATAGTTTAATATTCAGAAATAAATTACATTACAATATTCTAATTGTAAAATGGAGGTAGAGAAGAAATTGACCAAAAAAAAATCATTCAATAAATACGCACTGCTGTCGGAAATATCGAGAGTCGCGATGCATCGCACACCGTGAATACACGATTCAAGGACATGAGCACCCATCGAGCCAAGATTGTTGCCACTCATATCAAGCTCGAGACCGACAGTGCTCTCGTTACACGCGAGCCCCAGGAGAAGATGTTTCAGAGCTTCTAGTGGCAATTTGCAGTAGGATATATTAAGATACTTAAGTGACAATGTCGCCGTGAAAAACTGTTTAAAACTGGGCGGTATTTCTTTCGTTTTTTTGCTCGTAAAGGAATTACGGGCAACGTTCAAATGGACTAGATTCGTTGCGCAGCCACGCAACAGAGCACCGAACAGCTAAGAACAAAAAGAAGATGTTTCGCGTTATTACAGTCGACAAATGAAAACATGAAATTCACACCGTTATACTCACGCATTCTAGGGTCGTGTCTGTACCCGCGAGATCAAGATGTGTAAGACTGTTAGGCTGGGCCAGGAAATTGCACAAGTTCTGTAAATAGAGGAGAGTGAAATTATTTACGTATTTTTTTTTTAAATTTGTTCGTTTGTTTAAAACGTTCTAGTAAAGTCTAATTAAATTTCGTACATTTCTTTAAATAAATCTTGAAATTTTCTGTTCTCAAGTAGCCGTAAATAAAAATTGGAACCAAAGGAACCAAAGGAGTAAAGAAAATTATTTACAATTGAAATGCAATTACAAATATTTACTCCCTATAATTAATTTTTTTTAAACCGATTTGTTGTTTTCAGATTGTTACAGATAAACTTTAAAAAAAAAAGAGATAAGATAATTCCCCGAACTTTAAATGGAATAAATCCAAATACCACTGAAATTATGATTCACAATTTTTAGTTGTGGTCACTTAACATACTCACATTGACATCCTCCTTTAATGAATTCTCTGAAAGATTGAGACACTGAAGACTCGTCGTCATGCTGCGATTGAGGCCAAGAGCGTGCGCGATTTGAGCAACGCCTTTTCCGGTTAAGCCGCATCGGGACAAATTCAATTTTTGTAAGCCTTTGGCAAGCTTACCGATCGGACCACTTAAAAGAGTTGCTCCACCTTAGAAAGAAAAATAAAATAAGTCTAGGAAACAAAAAAGCTCCGATTTTACACATGTTCGAAGTTTCCTCCTGGATTTAAACGAACCTTGCGTCAGTTTGGCGATTATTCCACACAAGCTCGCCGCTCCTGAAGAGAATAGTATACACGTTAATTAGTAAACGTTGTACTAGGGGTTTACGGGGTTGCGTTACCCACCCTTGTCTTCGATCGTGTTGTTCGATAAATCGATCGTGTGCAGTGTCGTATTGCCGTTGGATATGAGGGCCAGCGAAAGTTTGTGAGCGAAATCCCTATAAAAATGGGAAGCAAAATTTCGGACGAAAAATGATTTGGGTCAAATGATGTCAACGTTTGCATCGTTTAAGGAAAATTCTGTTTACCAATAATTCCAATTTATTTTATTTGCAAATTTAAGTCACAAAGACTGATCAGATTCTTTGTTAAGTTTTTTATTTAAAAAGCTACAAATAAAATCGTTGATAAATCGTTTTAATTTTTTTAACGCCTCTCGAGACGTAAAAAAAAAGAATTTCCGTAGTATTCTACAACGATGTCAACTTTAATATCATTGTATCAAATGTACATGAGTTTTCACTCACCATTTAACGCCGATATTGTCGAGATAAATTTCTTGAATGGACAGAGATCTTCGAACTACGTGGAGTATCCTCTCGAGAGATTCGTGACTAAGCTTCAAATTTGATGCTCGAAGTTTTGTGAACCACGTATTGTATTCCAGTGCCGAGATTATTGGTACCAAATCCTTTTGATCAAGATGATCAAAGTCTCGTAAATTAAGCTCTCGAGTATCGTGTGACAGGTAAATAGTATCGACGTCCTAAAAAAATTCACACAATGTTTAAGATACAATGTCAAAAGTTGTTTCTATATTTGTAGGGATTTTTTTGGGATATAAATGTCAACAAAATACAAATAAGTCAAGATATGGATAAGAAATTTTCCTAACTAACAATCATTGGAAAATTCCAATCTCAACTTGAAATGTTTTTTTAATAATCGACCTTTAATATGTTGCAGTCTGGCTTATTGGACAATTTTTAATTTATTAGACAATATTTTTTTGCATTTTAAACTTACCCAAGCGACTTCTTCGCGATACTGAACACAATGAAGATCGCACATGCAGGCGTACTGTGTCGAAAATCCTCCACAAGGGCCCGTATTTCGTGTAGCTTCGGTACTTCTTGCGAGTTCGCTGCCCCGTATACTCTGAAGTCTGCTTGCCGGAATTACATCGATCTTTCGTATTATGTAACTATAATCGGAAGAAATGTTGTTTTATCAATTAACCATTGATATTGTTTCGACAATAGATGGTCAATGAAAATCATTTAATTCAGGTAATTTCGAACATTTACTGAGCACATTTCATTGCAATAATTTACACTCGATTCTTGGCTAATCATTTATAATTAAACCTTAACGATCGTCCTGTAGCCGAACTGAAAGCGTTGAATTGTTGAAACTTGAAAAAATCGTGTACCATTAAAAAAAAACAATTTATGAAGTCAAGCTTAGACAGACTTTGTACTTACTTGAGCGGTACAGTTGGAAATATGTTTCTAATCGCTGTGTGTAGCGCCTCGATCATGGCATCTACCTCGGTGGTATCGACGGTACCACCGCCAGCCACTCCCATTGTTGTAAAATTGTAACTCCTGTCGCCGACGACGAGACTTAGTTGATTTGCTCTCTTGGACTCGACAGACGTTATTTCCAAATAATGAAAATGACAGTCGATCTGTAAGAAAATATTTTCTGTAAATATCTACTTGAATTTTTTAGTTGATGAACAACTCACCCTGGTTGGTACTTTGGCAGTTAGTAGAAAGAGACGACATGGCGAAAATACCTAAAAACAATAGAAATTATAAATAATGAAATACAGTTATTGGTAAACTCAATATTTATGAATTTAATTATTTCATGGATTATTCTTGGTATAGACACATGGTGCAGTTTTAATCAGAAAAAAATATACACTCATTTTTTTCTATTTTCAAAATTGATCCAATTATTTTTATGGATTTTTAGTTTATGGTTAATAATACTCGAAAAACGGTTATCCATCTATAGCAGCCAAATACTGGATGGTAAGACATGGATCTGTATAAAAATTAATACACTTTACATTATAAATACACCTACACAGATATTATATATGAAATTTCAGATCCCAGAGAAAAAAGCAGTTATATGTCGTAATATTATTATTTTCGTGTGATTGATAAAAAAGCATGGGGAAAGTCAAAATGTTTTTCAATATTAAGTACAGGTGTATATAGTAGAATCCATGTAGTACCTGCTTAGTGATTTCAATGCAATAATTGATTTTTCTTATATCCGTTGGTCTATAAATGTTTAGATCCCAGATAACGAGATTACTGTACCGTACGACGCTTTTGCAATACTTGTGCTTTTGATGTTTCCATCAGTAATTAAAAGTTATGTTCATCATTTAACATTAGTATACGAATGCAATAATTTTGATTTTATATATCCAGTTTGTAAATTTGATTTTTCGTTCTATTTTAAATGTATTGTAAATTTTATTTATTTTTTACATTCATATTTTTCATACATTTATTATAGATGCATATAAAATTTGGGGTGTCCTTGAAAATTGATAAATTACAAAATTACTTTTGAATGCTTTTAGACAATGCAAACACCAAAACTACCATCATTTTATAATGTTGATGTTTGCATTGTTACAATGCATCTGAATAACTATGTTTATATAAGGACAACCTCAATATTCTATGCAATTTTAAAATACAAGAACTTCAATTAAACACTTTCTTTGAGTCCCAAGGAAAAAATCAGACAGAAACATTTGGACAATTCTACAAATCATGCAAATTGCAATTTCTTATTTCTGTTTAAATTACTGATGAAATTTTATCAACATTTTAATGGCCTATCTGAAAAATAAGTTTCGACAATTTGGAAAGTTTTGTCATGAAAAAATCTTTCAGCAAACTGAATTGTTTTTAGTGTTTAGAAACATTAAATAATAGTTAATCTGCAGTGTTGGTGAATCTGTGAATTGTGCAGTAACGTTAGAATATAATCAAAAGTCTTTCATTTATTACTCCAAAAAAGTTGAGCCAATCTCTGTGACCCAAGACTTACAATAAAGAGTAAGTATTTGAAGAAGAAAAAAAACAATTTTCATGCATTCCAACAATACAAACTTCAAGATTCATGACAATTTATGATATTCACAATTTATTTATTATTCAACAATGTTGCAGTCTATATTTTTGTTGAACCCTAAAGTTAATGTTATTCTTCCATAGATAACACGATTTCTTTGCAGTTATTAGCTTCAAAAGTCAGTCATACTTTTCTTCTATTCCAAAAACTTAATAGCTTGAAAATTTTTATTATAAAAAATATTGATAAATTTACAAATAAAAGATTTTCATAGCTTTGCTACAATGGAAACTTCAATACCACATTTGGCTGCACAAGCATTTTTGCTGACTGATTTCTTGCATTAGAAAAAGTTTATTAAAATTTTGTGTTAATCTTTGAAGAACGTGGAGTATATTTGAAGTATTTTGAGATCATTCTTATCAGATCTCGTATTCTTAAAGAAAAATTTGCACTGTAATCTTCACGATAAATTTTTAAGTGTAATTTCGTTGACTAAGTGTGCAAGCAGAGGAATATTTATCATCATATTATTCACCTCAAAATTTTAATTTAATGTAATTTTTGTTTGACTAAAATAACTTATTATCATGAGAAAAATAGAAGATAGAAAAACTCACTAAAACACGATTCTCTTGCTTGTCTTGTTTAGTCTCGAGTTTCACGACATTCTTCAACAATATCTTGACATGTTTTCCGAGAAGTGCTTTGACCGATTCTGAAAGAAAATCGTAAATTGGTCATTGGGAAAATCCATCGAACGTTCGTTTGGGGAGGTTCGGGTAAGATTCATAGCAAAAAAAAAGCATGAAGAAAATGAGTGACGGGACTGACCGTTAAGATCTTTGGTCAGTTGCGATCTCGTTGACATTTTGATGATATATTCTGATCCCGGCGATCACAAGAGACGTTTGCTCTGTTCGTTGTGGTTGGACGCGCGCGCGCGCCCTTGTATACTCGGTGGGGTGCGTGTGTCATTCAGAAAACGAAACTTTTTTTATTTACCGCGAATGAACAGCAAGGAACTGTTTTAACGAAGCGGCGAGCCAAGAGATTAAACACTACGCAAATCCACGACGATTCTAATAAAATCAGACAATTTTTTTTGGGCCCTTACAGTCAACGATGCAATATTGACGTTTTGGATGGCTGTGAGACGAAGTGAAAATTGCTCGTCAGCAGCCATGTTTCACCAACGACGTACCAACACTAAAATTTCTCCGCGCACTTCTCTACGCGCGGAACATCGCGCGACATCCTCGTTCACCCCTCCCATTCTTCTCCCCGCAAAAACATAAATCTCTCTTTACGCTCAGCAGACTACAGTCAAGTGTTTTCCCATAGAAGTGCGATGCTAAACAATGATAGTTATCCCATCCTTGTCTTTTTCGAACACACTCCTGATAACAACATTTACGATGAGAGAGACAAAACTGTAATCTTATTTATCTCATAAATATGTATCTAGTATCTTTGTTTACAGAAATACAAGATGCGCGCGCAACATCGTAACCGTCTGTTACAAAAGTTTTTAGCTGGCTCGAGCCTCAATTCGAATTGCTCGAATGGATACTGGAAAAGACAATGCATTTTTTCTATTTTATGGCAGTAAAAAAAGTATATTTGATGTCGAACATAAAGAACGTTATTTAAAAAATAACGTAGAAGTTAATAGATTGAGTTGTAAGGTATAAGCTTGAGGTTATATTTGTTTGTAATAAAACTTTGTAGACGGCTTATCCCGCCGCAACATAGATATTTGTGCATATTTGTACAGTCGTCAGTCACGTTCAAAGGTCCAATGTCCAAGCTGTCAGAAAAAAAATAGCAGCTTGTTAACGGTAACAGATAACGTTGTACCGTGAATATTTCCTTACAAGTTTGCTCAACACCGCAAAAAACATACAAATTGCAATAATGTTGAGGCCTATAACGAGAAAAGTAATCAGTTATTCGAGCGCTATGTTCAGTCAACGTTTTGTCGGTACAGCATCTCCGAAACTTGTGGAAGTTACGAAAAAGAATGGTACTCGAACAATATTTTTGATATTTATAACTATTGCAAAAATTTAACAACTGTGTTCCCAAACTCTGCACGTTTTTACTACCTGTTATAGACATAAGCATTATCTCTATGGCAAAAGCTCCTGTCAACAGCTTGGATCTTTCACTATTGTTGGACTTGAAGGAAGCCTTAATAAACGCCCAGAAAGATGATAGTGACGGTGTGATTTTGACCTCCTCCCTCGCAACTGTATTTTCTGCGGGACTCGATATCATGGAAATGTACAAACCTGAAGAATTACGAGTTGTGCAATTCTGGACTGCTCTCCAGGATGCCTGGATAACTCTCTATGGCCTTGGTATACCAACCGTTGCTGCTATTAACGTAAGTTAAGAAGAAACAAAAATGTACTTTTAGCCAAAAGCCTCAAAGAATTCACGTCCCTGTAGTTAAATAATGGCTTCATGGGGTCAAATACGATCCAAGTGTCTTTAAAATCTTTCCAAGTCCAAAGTAAGGAATAGTGAGGCATTTTTTACTATGACAAATTGTTTAACGAAAACGGAAATGTTACTATATGCAACAAGTGGTCAATTTTCGCAGGAGTTTGAGAACAAACTTGTCACAGGATATTCAGAACCATAAATATATTTTGTACAATTTTTTATGAACTTTGATTTTCAATGACAATGCTGAAAAGTTTATGTAATGAGATTGCATTGATAAATTGATCAGCCAGTGATCAGACAGGTTTTTTTTCGTCTTGGTAGATGAATATTCCGGCTTTTATGAATAATTGTGAATACATTATAATGCAAATCAAGTATATATAATTATGATAGAACGAATGATAATTAATTCTGAATTATTTGTGAAGGGCAACAGTCCTGCAGGTGGATGCTTATTAGCAATGGCCTGCGATCACAGAGTTATGGTTGATGGTAAATTCACCATTGGGTTAAATGAGACGCGACTTGGTCTCATGGCTCCAAAATGGTTCATGACTAACATGATTGATATAATCGGATATCGACAAGCTGAGGACGCCCTATTGAGGTAATATCCGATTTTACTGTGTTTATTAATTTTTCTATTTGTTTGAAAAACTTAAATTAATGTCGATTGTACGGCAAGGAGAGTTTTATAACAGAAAATAAATAAAACATCGATTGCAAATAACGTTTGTATTAATTTTTATGGATGAATATTTTGTAGTGCAAGTCATTTACGAAATCAATTGTACAGGTTATTATTCGGTTTTTTTAAACACAACTTGATTATTGACTGTTGTTAGAAATATGAAAAATTGGTTCAAAGATCAAAGTTTTAATGGGAAGTTAACAGTAAACTTGTTTGACAGAGGAACCTTGTTCACACCGAAAGAGGCCCTTAGAATCGGATTAGTGGATGAGCTTGCTGCTGATAAGCAAGAAGCAATGACCAAGGCTCAGGAGTACATCAAATCATTCGGAATGATACCTGGTGAGATTTGAATGTCATAAAAACTAGTTATTGTCTCTTAACGCAATGATTTTCCTTATGGTTTCAGGGCCTGCGAGGAGCGCCACAAAATTCTATCTACGTAAAGACAGAATTAATTGGTTGAAAGATAATCGAGAAAATGACATCTCTGTCTTCGTCAATAACATAAAAAACCCGGAAATACAACAGGGTCTGGAATTTTACATTCAAGCCCTTAAGCAAAGAAGCAAATTGTAAACGAAGCTCATGTGTCTTTCGACATTTGAAAAAATTCATTAAATACTCATATTTTTCTAACATATTTTACGAGTCGTTATCGAATATACAAATTTTACACACAAATACATGAGACTTGTTGCATAATTCTGAATATTTTCTATTGCCCAGTCATTTTTTTATGAAATAATACACGATAAGAAAAATATGTTTAACGATTTAAAAAAAATTTTTATCTCATTTTTCTCTAGAGTGGAACTTGAAAAAAAAAAAAATATGGAAATGTTGAAAATTCGATAACTTTTGAAACAATCAGAATATCAACAAATGTGTGTTCATAGATTTTCTTAAAATTTGGCGCTTATATCCATGAAAAAAATTTAAATAAATAAATGACTGACTATTATTGTGCCAAAAAATTAACTTTCTTCGGAATCACGGATGTGGATATATCTTTTAAATAATGTTCCAACACGTGTTCAGTTACGATGGACCAAATGACGTCTTCGTTATCAACGGGTTTGTTAAATAAATGTTTAAATTACGAGATGATTTTGACTATAACTCAACATAATGAAATTAACAAGTTAATAAATTATAAAAATTTAACCAAACTGTACAACGCGGGCTCACACAGAATGTTTCTTCGTTTTACAACGCCCTGGCACAGAACAAGACTCCGATCAATTATCACTATTCGATCATCTTTTTCGTTCTTGTTTCCAAACGCAACTTAATATGTTAAAGCGTTTATTTGAATTATTGATGTGCCTTCAACAATTGTCAAAATTTTTTCATTTCCAACTACCAACTATTTTGTGGATGATTGCCATTTGAGATGTTGATCGAAAAATTCTTCAAGCCAATATCATAACATTATTTTTAACACTAGTTAACAATCATGGCCTCATTTTATTCTCCAAGTTTTAACAGATTGATGTATTTTATTTTCCAAACTTTGATTATTGACACCAACACGATTTCAATGAAATAATTTCGATAAATGATTTTATCATTCATAAGTCCATTTAAATTGTAGATTTGTTCGTGTTCATGAATATGCAGTACCTCGATGTTAGTTACCTCGCTTCCAACGCCGCGACTATATCTGCGTCTATCATGTCGTTGCTGCCTGAATGCAATTGAGTTTGAATGGTGTCAAATTCTACTCTTTGATGCTCCAGAAAATGCGATATTTCGAGTACCGCGTTACGATTTCGCTCAATCTCTTCCCTTCAACATTCATATTATTGGTGTTATATAAATTTATGGTTTGTTTCAATCGTTATTATTATGCGTTTGGGTTTAAGACTCGAACAAACCAGAAAAACTCTTTAAAATAATTTTTTTACTCTCATGTAGAAACTATGCTATAAAAATCACTGTCTTCAATCATTTTTCACTAGGTGATGTCAAATCAAACGGAAAAACTTCGCGAGATGTCATACTTTCAAAAAGAAAATCCACAGTAATTTATCATAATCGAAATACGACTATTTACAAAGATATGTTGCTCAATTTTTCAATTATTATTGTACAGTTCGATAAAACATTTCCAAAAAGCTATACTTTTTTCACTTTCTCTAATTGCTGTTATAATTTCTGATGATGATTATATTACTTTTACCGAAATTGAAGTTGACAGAAAAATACATTAGAAACCCATCAAATTGCTTCAACTTATTACATCATAAATACAGTAGAACATTGAGTCTAGAATTTCAAATAAAACTGTACCTTACGAGACGCTCCGTATACTCATCATACCAGGACTTGATTCTCGATAACAATAGATCTTCTCGAGCATCAATTGTCTGTCACAAAAATGTATTTATTCATTTGTAATGGAAAAACTTTGGTTTTTACTTGAAATTTTCTGTTTTTATGCATTTTCCTTTACGGAACTATTTCGTTGGCTTCAATGTCACTTAATGTTATATTAATCGTCCAATAATTATTCCGTCGTAACATACTTATAAATTGATATTAATTAATACTCATTGATTGATCAATAGTACCTGCAAATGGATGTCATGCGAGCTGGATAAGCTATTGCTTAAAATATTCTTGTCACCGCAAATTTCAGCGTGACGAGATGGCATTGTTAGCTGATCCGTAAAAGCATTTGCATAAATAGTGGCCGAGCTCTCAATGCTGTCATTATAGTCTGCTTCTGCGTCACGCATCAACGCGAATGTCGCTCGAGCGGTTTCCGTGAAATTCGTCACTAAATCGCCCATGTTTGATTTATGAGTCTCGTTCATATCCTGGTAATAAATATCTATATATTTACACACTTTTCATTTATTACGTCGAGAGTGATTGAAGTTTTTTTTTTTTTTTATTTACTTCCATTTGCTCGTGCAAAATGACTTCTCTGTGCATTAGTCTGTTCCAGCTTTTTGACAATAGATCGTTGAACTCGTCGGAGATTCGCTGAGCTTCTTCGACCTTTTCCCGAATGCCATCTTCGTCTTTGGCAGCACTGTTCTCCTGCGTCATTGGAAAATCTTTTCTCGACTTATTTAACAACAAATCACTGAGTTGTTCAAATATTTGAATTTTTCGGCCGATTATTTCATCCATCATCCTGAATATACAAATATAATATAAATATATATAATATATTAGCGCTTCGCGCGAATATTATTTTAAGGAGGCTCATTAATAATTTCGAAAAAAACAACTGACACCGATGGATATCAAATATTTTTATTAGAAATTATCATTTTCGGTTTAATTCAACTTTGTCTCTTAAATAAGAACGTGAATTTGATTCTACCACTCAAATTGATTTATAAACGTATCAAGTTTCGTTTGAATTTTATCTGGTAATTTTTTATCATTTTATTTTATCAATTTTCTTAATTATTCAGTTTTCAAACCTGTTTTTTGTCAACTTTTTTTTTATCAAATGAAATAACTTATATATGATTCTATTTTTTATTTAAAAACATTGAGGTTGATCCCTTCATTTTTGTAAATACGAATTTGAGTTATTTATTAGTTTGTTTTTTAAAATTTTATATTCAAGCAATATCTGAAACTGGTGAATCGACAGTATTGAAAAATATCAGTTTATTAATAATCTATTCTGGCAAATCTTTTTCATAAAAAACTTCGAAAAAAAGGAATATTATTACATTCGAGCTTCAGTGTGAACAGCTTCCCGTCCTTCATCCACGATTTTTTCAAACAATTTTATTTCCTCACTTCTTTTCTCTTGTTCTCGTAACCCAAACTCGAACAATTGACGGCAGAGATCCATAATTTTTTTCTCATACTCATCGTACAAATCTCGAGTGTCTTCATTGAGGAGCGACAATTCTTTACCCTCTGCGTCAATGCAACGTGTAATTATGAAT
Organism: Campoletis raptor; assembly: GCA_948107755.1. Lineage (NCBI taxonomy): Eukaryota > Metazoa > Arthropoda > Insecta > Hymenoptera > Ichneumonidae > Campoletis > Campoletis raptor. The sequence continues at coordinate 29,020,408 of OX403622.1, read as the reverse complement.
CATTTGATAACTATCAGATGATGGAAAAAAAAAACATTGCAGCAAGTATTTAATAATGACCTTTGTCGTTTTGGTACATTTGCCGAAATAATTCATCTCCGTCGAGATATTCGACGTATGAAACTGACAAAAGAGCTTGTCTTTTTCTTCTGGCTTCTTTATCCGCAGTTTCTGCATTTTCCACTGATTCTTTTTCTTCCAAACGTAAAATTGCTCGTCTGCATTAAGGAACACAAGTTTCAACGTTACTGTCTTTTGTATACGTATTATTACTGTTGTTATATAATTTACGAAATAGAAAAGTATCTGTCGCTTCGAATCTTTTTAAAAGAGAATTTTTTTGATATTAAAAAAAAACGCCTAATGTTGTCAAAGTTTTCTAATGGAAACACTTCTGATGAAAAAATATTGACTCTGCTCAAAAGTTTTCGAGTTCATAAGTAGACTAGATCCTACACCATTTTGGAAACCGAAGTATTTTGAAATGTTGAAAACTCCGTCAAATTATTGTGAAATTTTTTTCTTATACCTGGAATATGTTATCGATTCCTGGAAACGTTTAAAAATACGCGACACTTTAAAAATAAAATTGAAAAGTCGATATTTTTTTGACTTCTCTTGGTGTATGTAAATCCTTAATAAAAATTATTTCCATTACTGATTTTAAAACGCCTGATAATGCATTACTTTTTCGTAAAAAATTTTGCAACCTTGAGTATTAATCGAACACACAGATGGAGGCACCGCACGACAAAAACGGTTTCCGCTACAGATTTGTGAACATACAGAGAGTATTTTTATTTCGAATAATAAATCTTACTGATGGTTTTGTACAGCAAGTTGACGCTCGGTCTCGTTCAACATTCTATAATTCAGGTAAACAATTTGAGGCAAAAATGCCACAAGATATTCAAAATAGCCATCTTTTTTTGTACAATTGTTTCCACTGACATTGAGCGATCGCAATTTTTTGAACTTTCGCAGATACATTACCTGTAAAATATTCAACGTGAAAATAACTATATTATTCGCGTATTTTAGGGATTAACCGAAAATAGTGAATAATCAATAAAAATGAGGGAAAATTTTTTTAAAAAGTCGTAATTGCATTGAATGAAGAATTCTTATAAACTGTTTGGAAAAGAATATAAAAGCATTTACAACAAAAGTTATGATATTCTGCCTTTGGTCACAATGGTACGTGATTTTTTAGTAAAATGGACGAGTGCTGATGTGAGAAATCCAAACAAAAGTTGCTGTATATGTAGATATATTAGGTAAAATAATCACGTGATCCCAGTCGTCGATTTGATTGGCCCCGATGCTAAAAATCGTGAGTTCGGTTAATTCGTCAATGCCGCCAAGTTGTTGTATTTCGTTGGCATACAGAAGAAGAACTTCCAATTTAACGAGACTTTCCAAATTTTCAATAATTTTGATATGATTGAAGGAAAGGTCGAGATCGACGAGATGGACGAGACAATCAAGATTTTCAATCTTTTCGATCGCGTTGTTCGACAGTTTGAGTCGAGTAAGGCTGTTTGCCATTATCCAGAGATTATCAATCTTAAGAATATCTGCGACAATACATTGTTTTTTTCTTCTTATTAAGTGTAATTTTTATAATGTTTTTTGTCGAATTGAATGAGGAAAAGATTTTTAAACTATTGGAGGGTTTGGTTTCATTGGATCATCCGAGAACGACAAATATTTTGGTATGTTTTTTTTCGGACCCCTGACGAGTTTTCTACGATTGTGGCGCTCGTAATACCGAGCGAGTGAATTTAGAAAATGATAGCTCTAGCTTTCCAGTTTTCAAATGATGTTCCAAATAATGTCATTTTTTGTTGGAGAAACTCATGTTCAGACACGGAAAAGCGTGTTGAGAACCGTGGATTTTGATCGTTTCGATTCGGGCCAATGTGCCTCGCAAAGAGTAAAGAAAATTTCGTACCAACAAAAGATCATAATTCGGGGAATTGGATTCTTAATAAAATTTTAGGGACAAAGGCATACTCAAAAATTCAATGCTAATTCGTTGTATCTCGGTGAGATTAATGCCATCCTGAACAAAGAGTTTGCCGGCTTCGTTATTCTCTTTGGGTCCTTGTTCAATAGCGAGTTTAACGAGTAATTGTCTGTTTATTACAGTCGGTTCACCAGTAGCTTCGTTATCTTTATCAAAAGCCCATTCTTCCTCTTGATCCATTGTTATTATTCACATGTCGAATCTCGACATTTGACAGAATGTAAACAAATATATAAAATTATCGCGGAATACGTGTAAAATCGAAAGATAAAATAACACGCGAGGAAACTTTTTGAGCGTTCACCTAGCAACGCGCGCTCGCTTGCGGTGCTTACGGCTCGATACGCAATAAGCGTCGATACAACCGGTGCAACCGCCCACACCGGAGAACACCTCTACTAATACATTCGTGTGTGGCGTACTACGAAATCTGCAATGCTGGAATGTTCGTCAGTGTTTGTGCCTGTGTGTGAGTGTGTGGGACGAATTGTCAGTAAGCACGCGCCCAAAGCTGTATTTTGACGTATGCATTTATGTACGACGTTCCATGTAAAATCGTTTAGATGATTTTTATCTCGTAATATTAAGACCGAACATTTTTGTTTTCTCTCTAAAGATCAAATATTCTAAATGACACATCATTGCACTATGAGTTTTTTTCAATAACAGAAAAAAAACATTACCAAATAACAGATTCGAGCAGTAGATTCACTCAAAGCCCCCCATATGTGAGTAGTACGAAACGTCAAGGTGTGTGATCGGTGCGCGAGTGTGCGTCAACGTCTATCCCCTTCCCTCCGAGCCGCGTAACGGCGTAACGTCGTCGTCCCCGACGGTTATCATAATTGCGTTTTCACCGACATTTTCTCAGATTAAAATACGCGTTCGATTGTCAACATACGTCTATAAACCGTGATATTTCATTGTTAAACAACGAAATAATATCTCGTTTGAAAACGTATAAGTAAACTCATTATAATTGGGTTTTGTTAACGAGATTGTCATATGATTCGGGCACGTAGTAAGAAAAAGAAAAGACCGAGTTTACGTGCGCTATCAGAATCTAGCAACTTTATAACTGTGGTTATCTGTCACTCGTTGAAGAACTCGTACAAGGAATACTCTCAAGTGCCTCGTAGTAATAATTATTATCATTGTAATAGCAAAAAAATTATATATATATAAATAATTATTGGTTCATTTGAACGAACGAAATGTCATTCTTCGGGGTAAACGTTAATCCCTTTTCCACTCCTGTTGGCCAAAGAATCGGTGAGTTTTTTTCGTCAATATAATCTTTTTTCTATTACATGATTTTTTAAGATGAAAAAAATCAATTCTTTTTTCTCTGTCATATTTATGATCAATCTGCAGAACAAGCTACCGATGGAAGTTTGCCCAGTGAAAATTGGGCCCTCAACATGGAGATATGTGACATTGTCAATGAGACCGAAGATGGCCCTCGAGATGCAATCAAAGCTATTAAACGCAGACTCAATCAAGCTGCCAGCAAAAATTACACAGTTGTCATGTATACTCTTATTGTACTGGAAACATGCGTCAAAAATTGCGGCAAACGCTTTCACGCGCTTGCCTGCAGTCGTGATTTTGTTCAAGAACTCGTTAAAACCATCGGACCAAAGAATGAACCACCTACCGTGGTTCAGGAAAAAGTACTCAGCCTTATTCGCACCTGGGCTGATACTTTTCGACATCAACCACATGCACAAGGCGTTTGCCAGGTTTATCAGGAGCTCAAAGCCAAAGGAATACAATTTCCTATCACCGATCTGGATGCCATGGCTCCCATTATTACACCTGAGAGAGTAATGTTCCTTAATTTTTATTTTTGACATTTAAAAAATTCATAAATTGTAAATTTTTTTTTGACAACCTCCAAAACTGGTTGAGCTGCATTTGATGCAAAGGAAAAAAGCTTTTCATTGCAGTTTCGTGTTTGTTGCCGAGTTCAGAAAAACGGGACTAATTATTTTTCATTTTGATAGAAAAATTGGACTAGAAAGTTTGATATTAGACAGAATAATTGTATATTTGAAATGTGTCGTCGTTCGAATACACATTTTCAGTAAGAAAAATTTGTTTACACCGTACAGATAACTTATGTATTTACATTTTTAAAAAGACATCGCTCTTTTTCAAATTTCCACGAATTTTTTTAAGACCTTAATATTCTTCATTAGTCTTGTTCTGGCTCCTAAAAACGTATATAGGCTCAATTACAGATGTTTATATTTTAAGCATCATTTGCAGTTGTAACAATTTTTTTAGGCAATGGTTTTCACCTTAACAATGTTGGATTTTACTCTAAAAGTTTTAACGAGTAAATTTTGATGAAAGGCAAGGAAAGAGTTCCATTCCCGTGATTTTTAATTTTTTTTTCTATTTTTTCAATAATTGTGTTCCGGCCGAAATTGATGGAAAATTGAAAAAAAAAAGAAAGTATAACGATTTTAGAGCTTGAGAACTCTTACTGCTGAAGCCTTTTATGAATAATTTTCATTCTCCTTATCAGCAAAGTTGATTTTTTATAAAAAATGAAAAAAATCACTATTCAGGTTGATCAGTAATGATAAAATAACTGATTTTTAATGAAACGTTTCAGAGCGTACCAGAAACGGAACAAACATCTGTGGGTAACATGGGGCTTGCGAGTGGATTAGCCCAAGGACAAATACCAGTGGCCCAAGCAGGAGCGACGTTGACGACGCATTCGAGCCAAGGGAAAGAGGATGGAAGCGGAGAAGAGACGAATCATCAACAGCAACAGCCAACGATACCTCCTGGGAATCCATTAGCAGGTGGAGCAGTAAATATTGGAGCTTCTGGACAGCCGCTTCACGAAGAGCTGATAGCAAAATTGCGAAGTGAGCTTGACGTGGTGCAGGGAAACATGAGAGTTTTGTCGGAAATGCTCGCGTATCTAACAAGCCCAGAACAAACCGCTGGAAATCGGCAACCGGAAGCTGCTGATCTCGAACTATTGCAACAACTGTACACGACCTGCAAATCAATGCAAGAACGCGTTGTCGAATTAATTGGCAGACTCGTTGACGACGAAATGACCGCTGAACTTTTACGTATTAACGATGAGCTCAATAATCTTTTCTTACGTTACTCTCGGTACACAAAAAATAAGGTTGGAGGCCAACAACCCGCTGCGGCGAGTGCCATACTCGCTCGGACTATCGGTCAACAACCTTCGGCTATTGGCAGTCCCCTTCCAGGCCCACATTCCACTCCCAGCAAACGAACTGGCGAACCTGATTCACTCATCGATCTGTCGGATGGCATCGATTCTCTTAATACTCAAATTTCTGATATAGGTAAAAATAGGTCACTTCTAAAAATGTGTAACAAATGAATAACCGAAAATTTCATACCCACGACAGAATATTTCAAATCCTAAATCAATATTTCACCAAGTTCAGATATTATATTTTGATATTATTAAATAACTAACAACGATGGGTACGTGGCGGGGGAGTGGTTTCAGCGATCTCCTACGTTCAATACCTTTGAGCGAAGTCAGTACTTGGATGGGTGACCGCTTAGCCATGCCCCGACTTGCGCATCGATCGCTCGACGGGAGACAGTTTTTCTGCATTTTTTATCATACTGACCAGCTGAAAAATCAGAAAAAATATAATCGCCTCTATGAGAACAGATTTTCCATAGCTTCTTTTTGATTTTTTAATACTATTTTCATTGATCACATTTTTTCGAAAATTTTTTCAGGTATTTCTGGAGACGGTCCTATGGCCGCAAGAGGAGCCGCATCAGTTTCAGCGCATCACAAGGACAAAGAGCCTGATAGTGATGAGTTTGATATGTTTGCTCAGTCTCGGAATGCTACGTACGAAACAACAAAAAATAGGCAAGTATTAAACTGGAAAATATGGATTTGCAAACAGTTTTTCGACACTTCTATTCCAGTCGGTTCGACAAGTCGTTATTATTCCTCAAAGTTAAAAAAGAATACAATTTTTCGAGACAGGTTATAAACTCATTGTGATAACCTTAGACCAGAAAACGGTTCCAATTTTTTATAGGAAAAAGCTAGTCCAATTTTTTCAAATTTTTCATTCGTTCTCTTGCGTTTTCACCAATAAATGTCCATTAAATCGACTTTATCCTACACCGTTTTCATTGTTAAAACAAAAAAAAAAAGAAAATGGTTTAATTCAAATGATTGACGTCGTTTTAACTCTGTTTTAAGGTTTATGTTCGAAAAGATAGATTATGGGGGTCTAGGGTTAATGACATATCACACTTGATACAAAGACATAGTAAAGAAAACACGGAATAACAGGAAAACAACTAGAGACACGATAATCATTTTTTCCATTCGTCTTTCCTCTCAAAATTTGATTTTGACACTTTCTATAAGTTGTGTGAGTGCGAGAGAGATTTCTGAAAAACAGCTTCTCAATTTTATCGGAGACACTTGATGTTTAGAGAAAAACGAAAGCTACAACTTTTATTCCCTGATAAAAAAGAGAGCAACGTGTGAAGTTGATTTTTTCAAAAACTTACCTTCAGTAGAGATTTTTATCGGCGGTACGACTAATAGTCGCCTCAATGGCATATTTAATGAGAATGAAGATGTTTATGAAACTTCAAAATAAATGAATTACTGGTTATTAACTCATAAAATGAATAAATATTGAATTATGCAAGGAGTCAATATTGTAAATATTATATATTAGTGTAAGTATGCTTAAACTGACGTTTCATTGTTTACAGTGGCAGTAAGTACGAAGACAATATGGAACCAGTGAACGAAGGTGTCGGTCTAAGTACCGCGATTCTTAATCGTGCCAATCCAAAACCTAGTCCCCAGCATCAACACATCGCCGCAGCTGGCATTCCTCCTTCGAGTACTTCAAACGTACGTAAAGAAAAAAAAAATTCAAGTCAATTTTGTGTCAGATTCCGACTGGATTCGGTGCAGGCTTAAAATCGTTCATTGCACTGTGTAAATTTTCATCTAGAAATTAGGAATGTTGTGCGTTGAGTCAGGTTTTCGTAACGACACGTGTTCAAGTTGCTTTGAGTTCAAATATTGTCCCTCAGAATTTTTACAGCCCATTATTATTATTATTATTATTATTATTTTCAAAGTTATTATTTATTCTATTTTTACACGTGATTCATCGGAAAAATTGGAAAATCCATTTCAAACAAATTGAACAATCTCGTTTCGGCCGGTCTTGTAATTATAAAATAAAAATTCAACAATTATGTATTTAGAACGGCCCATTCTTTCTGTTCGTATCTTTTGAAATAATATTTCATTTTAACTAATGTCGAGTGAAAAAAGATCGAAGTATCACTTCTTTAAAAGAGTTTAAAAAATCTAATTCATATTTAAACGACTACTTAAAAGGCTGAAACGGAAAAAGAAAAGAAGAACAAGATTTCATGATTTTGTCATTAATTGTTCTACTGAACAACATTTATATTTTCTAAGAACGACTATGTTTTTGAAGTGCATCAATTTGTATATTATTTGTTCGTTAATCACCTGCGTGTCATTTATTTTTCTGTATCGTTTGTTTTTGTTAATTTTTTGGTTCAACGTTTGTGTTTGTTTTGGAACGCTTAGCCGAGCCGAGAATCCGAGTTCAACGAAATGGCCGCATGGTTAGATCATACGGTAAGTGTTGGCCATTATCGGGGTTCAACAACCTGCTGCCAGACGGAACCCTTTAAGAGTATATTCTACTGTGAAGAAATACGAATCAAAATATAAAAATAGTTTTTTTTTTTTTTTTTAATGACATTCCGAAAACATACATCTTCGAAATTGTATCCGCGAAAAGGTAATCTTTGAATACATGAATGTATTTCATTCGTACATACAAAAAAAAATGTGAACGGCGTGTTTCTCAATTTTTTTAAACACGTCGTGCACGATTTCGGGACACCTGCTCAATGTCGTTCAATTGTCGTATTTTTGTTTACTTATGTCATTTTATCGTATGAATAATAAATATTTCGAAGTTGTCAATATTTCCAACCCAATTGAACTCGAAAAAGAGTTTAATTCATCGATTTTGTTTTCGCCTGCCTAATAATTTGCCGTTTTTTAAATATAATACAAGTTCCTTAGCTGATGTAAACATATGTATAAAAGTACTAAGATTTTGTACGCCATCGATGAATATTTTTGCGTATTTTGTTTTACAATGTGACATATTCTGACGACATCATGTCAGGAATTTCTTTTTAACTTCCACACAGTAACACAGAAAAATTTTAATGTAGAAATTTTAATAGAATTCAAATGACCTTTGGTTTGACTTTTAACATGAATCACAACCCATTCGTATTGATAAAAAAAGAGCACTTTTTCTTTTGTGAATTTTCCATAAATACAAAACGAAGTTGTCATTGTGCTTAAAAGTTCTCAAATGTAGTCATCTCGACTGAGAGTTCTAGCTTCAAGTAGTCCTTAATACTCATGATCAACGTTCCGAACGATTGCACCAGTCAATCATAGTTTTTCATTGATCAGTTGGTTAATTAACGAACCCGAGACAAGGGAGTTTCAGTTGGAGAGCTCCCAGCCCTTTAAATGCAATACTTACTGCGTGGAAATTGACGTATTTCCATCATCGAAAATGACTAGTGACTCTTCGAAAAATTTGAAAACACACAAATTTATTTGGATGTCACAATAGAATATACCCTTGAGCGCCAATCTGTTTTCGTTTTAAATAAAAAATACAAATTGATTACAGTTTTGTGATAACATGAATTTTCTTGGGGTTTGTATTTCAGCCCGGAGATCGAGGTGACACAGAATCATTGACGTCGTCGGAGTTTGAAAGATTTTTAGCGGAACGAGCAGCCGCAGCGGAAGCACTTCCGACTTTGCCGGTTGTAACTGCAGCACCAACGCAAAGTTCGACCTCAAACCCAGCTCCAGGATCGACGGGTACGAATATACAACGTCAGATCAATAAAGACCAAGACAAGTCGCTATTCGCCCTTTAATCAAAGCTGCTTCCTTAGCGTGTCGATCGAGATCGCAAACTCGATTATTTTTTGCTTCTACGTACTTACACACAAACTCACACACAAACACATAAAAACAAAAAATATACAAACACGAGTACATACGTTATGACAAAAGCAAACAATCATTGAAAACTAAGAAAATGACACAAAGGGATGAATTATTGTTATACGTAATAAGTCAAAATTCAACAAGATCGATCAACGATACATTGATAATTAGATATTTATATATAAAATATAATATTATATATAATATATGATATGTAATATATATAATACTGTATAACAGAGATTAAGTCTATTAATTTGGGACAAATGAATATTTCGAAAAGGAAGCCTCTTACAGGAAAATATTTCATACACTTAAATTTTCGATTTCACAGGGTACATAAAACGATATTTCTCTACTTTGCAACTAGGAACGGTTCCAGTCTTTCGACGGTTAACTTTTATTTTCATGAAAAAGTTTGTTGTCGCAGATTCCTTCCAATGCATTGACAAAGGTTCAAACACGAATGTATTGCATTTTTTAAAATAAAATTGGAAGCTGAGATGAAAGATGTAGATTCCTAGTTAAAAAAAAAAACAAAGTCAACTTTACAACAATTTTGAGAATGTCTTCAAACGATAATTCGAAGAAAAACTGATCTTTCTCGCCCCTTATCACCGAAAACTTTAGTACAAAGCTTTACTTGGTAAAATGCACTTTTTTAGATTATTCATTCGTCTCAACTTTGATGACCCTTTCTGTGCGTAATGTTGTATGTAATATGTGACATAATATTTATAATATTATATTCATATAGGATATTCCACGATCGATAGTTTTCGTGAACGTAAACTGCAGTTGGAACAGAACAATTTGAAGGTCACGCAACCTTTTATCGCGTATAACCTCGAACGGGTCCGAGATAGAGCAAAAAAGCATAAAATCAATCTCATTGAGCATAAAATATGCCATAAAAAAGTCCCTGAGAATGTTTTTCTATCTTGTATAGTTTGGCCCTGACAAAACGACCTCTTTTGCGAGGGTTACACGTTACAGTCTGCAATCCGCTATCACGACTAAACTATTGAAAATAGAAAAACGGTCGCACATATTTTAGAAGAAAATTTAACGATCTACAAGAATAGTCCTATGCATTTTTGCTTTATCTGTAACCATTTTAATACAGTGTGCCGTAAAAGTACACGGGTTCGTCATTTCCAAGAATTAATGACTCGTGGGGAGAGGATCCAAGATTCCATTTGATTTTCCGAACCGAGACTTGGCCTTTAACTGATGCTTACAAGTATGACCATCGGCCGTGAATTATCTTGTATACATATATAGATATTATCTAAAAAAAAAGAAGGAAAAAAAAAGCAGCGCGTTATCTCGGTTGCACCGCATTTAGTTACACATTTAGGGAGTAGGTGACACTAATTTATGTTATTTGTATATAAAAGCGTAATCGCGTTCACTACTACCGCTACATACTTTGCTGCTACTCTACTGTAACTTTCTATAGTGTATTTAAAACTCTCTCCAAAAATGTTTGGAATACACGAATTGTGGTACCACTCAATACGTGCACGGATGACGTACGGAATATATTATATATAACGACGTGTGTACACAACTGTTTTGAACGAAAAAAAAAAAAAAAAAACAGAAAGAATGAACTTGAAAATAAACTAAATTAAGATCGACGAAAAATCATCGTGTTGCAAAGCCGAGCGCGTGTTTTGTCTTTGAATTTGGGCTTTTACACCGCACAAAACAACAACAAAAAGAATGTTTCAACGACCCAGTCTCGAAAAAAGAAGATATATGTCTTCGCTGTGTTTCGTCGGCGTGTTGCAATTATTATATTGGTACTGGAATTGGCATTACTTAAATGTATATTTAATTATGTATTGAATAATTATATAATTGGTGACGACCAGTGGATCCGAAGGAATCCCATAATATTGAGAAATGAAAAAGAGAGAGAGAGAGAGAGATAGAGAGATAGAGAGAGAGGTGGAGACAGCGTCAAAATATGCAACATATTTTTAAGATGCTACTAGAGACAGCTGTTGGTGATGAAATTCGAATAAATTATAACTATATGCTGAACAAAAATAAAACAGAGATGCGTTTATAATTTTTTTTCCTATTCTTCCCGTGTGCAGACGGATCGAAAATCTATATTCATGCCAATAATTTGTTTCAATAAATACTTCATAGTATTTAGCGAACTTTGAATAATCTTGCAAAATTTTATTTGGTTGTTATTTTTCGGACAACCGTTCACTAAGGAAATTATTCGTTGACAGTTTTCCGAAAAGTGACTTAAGTTTTAAACAACCGTAAGTAATAGTTGCTTGTCAGACGGAAACTTGTACGTCATTAGGGTAACTTTCAGATAAATTCTTGTAAATCACTCCTTGGGGGCAATCGGATAATCGACTATGTTTGTTAAAAAAAGAATTTATCTTTTTTGATTATGAACGCCTCTCTTGTCGACGGCGCTTCAGCTGCTCTCTCGCGGTTAGTTGGTAAACTAGTCAATATTATCTCTCGAGAAATCTCCCAGAGAGTCGTCTGCTAACAAAATTTCTATCCTACGGCTTCTGCTGTAATCAGCCGGCAGCAGCATTTCTCGCTACATAGCGGTGCGAAGATCACGGGGGCGAATTAGCTTTTGAAATATATATATTTTTTTAAATAGAGCCTCTTGTTTCGGTTCGCGTTAGTGATATTCTTGCGGTGAAGTTGACGGGAAAGAAGAAGAAGAAGTTACGTATATTCGGCTACAAAATAATAATAATATAAATGTGCGTTTAGATAAGGCGGATGCTTTGTTCCACTTGCGCAACGTTACAACGTGTTAAGATTTTCTTTTTTTTTTCTTTTTTTTTTCTTACTAACAATTCAGAAGATGTACACTGTTTCCAAAGGGCCCAGCAAAATTGTCGCTAAAACACGTAGAGGTAAGTGTTACTCAATTGTTATTGATAATTCGTAATTTAGGATTTTTGCTTTGTCTGCTATTATTGAAAAACTCGTACATTTGGCGCCGCTGTTGTTTCATCATATCAAATCACACGTTGCTAACCTGATCTAAGTTTTTCACATTTATCTTCATATTCATGTGAAATAACTATTGTTTTCTTTTTATTTGAAGGAATAAGTCAAAATCTCGAACGTTTGGAAACCCTTCGAGATCTTACTCGAAAAACTAACGATTCCCAAGAAGACAACGAAATCGTCGCGTAAGTTCTGTTTTCCCCCCCTTTTTTCTATCTCTTTCACTCCCTTTCGTACCCTCCGCGGCGCACAATACTATATCCCGGTAAAGGCTGTAACCTCACTTTGATATTCATCACTCGTTATATACTACAGGCACCCTCTACCAAAACCAGTTTTCAATGTTAATGGAAGATCAAAGATGTCGTCACAGAGACACAGAATACAAGAAGTTATAACACCGGAGCACGAACAACTCATCAAATTTGTATACGAATGTAAGTTCAACTTAATTTATGTTCAAGTTAATATCCTCTGAAGATACCACAATATCTTTGGATCTGAAAGACCCCATGGAAATTTCGAGTCAAAATTCAAGTCTAAAGTTTACAAAATCGCGATTATTTACGTAATTTTTTTTGTTTCTGATAAAAAAAACTATTTTATCTTCCCAGGTGGCAATCTCCTAAAAGGTCATTTGAAAATTATCTGAAGGATGTCTAACATTCGTCTGGAAAGCATCTGAAAGTTATCAGACGTCTGAAAGTTATCTTTTAGACAACTATTCACAAACAGATACTTTTGTGATAAACATTAGACATCCGCTAGATAAATTTTACATAAATGAAAAAAAAATGATACCTGGCTTTTAAGAAATAGTTAAAAAAATTTCGAAGTCTTTGTACTCATTGCTTTTCACTTGGCAACAGATTAACATTGCTTGGGATGTCTGGCCTCCATGTAGCTTTTGAATCACTAGACAGAAGATGGTACTTCAAGAATTAAGGAAGTCTGGTCATTGAATATCTTTTAAAATTTTGATATCAGACTATTCCAGGTTACTATTTATTTCGATAACTATGGTAAAATCTTACAAAAGTCACGTCTCGCATTTTCATGCTGGTAGTTTCAAAAAATTTTGTAAAGCAAAACTTATCGCTGTATTACTGGGATAATTTAGCATTTACGAGCATTCAAATTTTCAGACATTTCCACGGGGAATTGACCAAAGTACAAAGTTCGCATGGGCTGAACTACATGGCAGTTTATAATTCATGAAAGAAGTTAAAATTAATTTATTGTCACTAAGCACTGAAATTCCTGGACTAGTTGATCACCAACTACTTGAAATTTGTCCAATACTTCTACACATTTTGTTTATGGACCAAAATACATGGGCCAAATTTGAAAAATTTAATCGATAGAAAATATTGTTTCTTATTCAAAGAATTAAGAAGTCATGGTTAAAAATCCTCAACAATAATTACATTGCTCGATTTGAAGTTTTTTTTTAGCTCATTCTTTCTTCATTCTTTATATTTATGGTGTTTGAACATTCTTGTCAAAATAAAGCAATATGAAAATAATATTCAATTAATAATTGAACTGAATTAACGAGTTTATTTCAGATATTCAATTAATTAAGTTAAGTACAGAATTTCACAAATAAATTGACCAGAAAATTGTTTGATTTTTCAATAATTAGATAAATGGATTGTTCCATTCATCATAGATAGAAAAATATTCACGTCACTGTTGTTCATAGTTGAATAAAATTGGAAAAATGGAAGAAGATATTTCGCATCTTCCACTCCTTGAGCATCAGAAATCATTTTGCGAGCCTCATGGAATATTTTCTCTTTTTATCCCAGAAATTTTCATTAATGAATCAAACCATGCGTGCAAATTGCAAAAATTTGAATCAAAAACGTTGAAATTTTTGTAGTTAGGGATATCAGTGTTGAAATATGCTTTCTGCCATGGACATCAACGTGACCTAATTAGATATCACAATGAGTTGCAAAAAAAAAAGAAGAATATAAATGTTTCATTAGTCCCATTGTCTAATTGACCAAAAAAGTTTTCATATGTATGAATAATCGTGAAATATTAATATATTTTCTGAAGCATGGAGCCAAGTGGAAGAACGGGCAACGAGCGAGGATTCAGCGGATTCGGAGTGTCCAGAAACGAGAGGGGTTTTAGAACGTTCTTCCAACTCGTCGCTGTATTACAACGACGGAGAGCCAAACGATGTCCTCCAAGGTGAGATTTGGCGCGCGATATTAATTTCGAATTCTAGAGTCAAGAAAGTGTGTGATAACATGATAAATATTAATGGAATGACTGTATATGTTTCAGACTTTAAGCCATTCGATCTCGAGTCATGGTGGGGTAAAAGACTGTACAACAACATAACAAAATCCCTGTGAGAAGTGTTTCGTGGGTATGAGTTAATTCCGTGCTCGATCAACGATAAAAAAAAAGTAAAACAAGCAAATAATGAAAAAAAAAACTGTAACGAAATTGCCTCATTGCCCGCCGTGCTCAAAGTCCAATTGCTACACTAAGTGGAAATAGTCGGTTTATAGAAGAAGGAAACGGAGAGTTAAAAAGAAAGCGATAGAGAGAGAGAGGGAGGGAGAAAAAAAGAAACGAAGAATCGAAGCATCAATGGCGAGTTTACCGATTCGTACTACGAGTGTACGCACAAGATGAATGAATGGTCCCAGCTTGCGTATTTTTAGGACATGTAAATACACTTTATCGACGCATGGACAAAAACATATGCAAGAGAATGCGAGAGTGAGAGAAAAAGAAAAAAAAATAACGAGAGTAAGAAATACGTCGTTACGTCATACTGCAATAATTTAGTTGTTGCATCAACTTTTTAAAATGTGCACACGAAGAGCGAACGAGGGAGAGAAAGAGAGAGAGAGAGAGAAAGAGAGAGTGAGAGAGAGAGAAAGAGAGAAAGAAAGAAAAAAATGAATAAGGGAACCTATTCATAATCCCATAACGATCGTGTGCGTGGTACAATCCAATGAGCAATTTACCACTTAAAATTTTAGTATAAACATTTGTAGACTGATATTTTTAAGATTTTTTTGGTCACTCGTAAATGGGCAAAAACACCATTGTTGATCAATTGAATTGGTGAAAAAAGAGAATGAAGCGCTGAATCGTTGCTTCCTTCCGTCTCGGACGGCCTCGTAAAAAAAAAACGAAAAAAATCTAGTGTGTACATAATGCGTACGAAATCTCTGGGCTCTGCCTGAGATAAAATAAAATCGAATCTCGCGAATCGCGTTTCGCCACATACGAAGCGAAACACAATTTGCGACTGTAGTCCTTGACGTAGTGCAATAAAATTCAAAAATATATTTATATTTAGATATATATATATATATATCGATATATATATATATAAATATAAATATATATATAAAATTACTAAACACGGTGTGATTGTTATCGCACGCCCGTGTATTGTTATCGAGTATGAAAATATATATATATATAAAATCTTTGTACCAAATTGCGAGTTTCTATATATTTACTCCATTCCCGATCTTTAACCATTTCGATTTTTAGTGGCATCCTTAGAAGCTAGAAACTTGGTACTAAAACCTAGCCACGATGTTTTTTTTTCGACAGCGTTCAACCGATCGCGATGAAAAAGTTTGAGTTCATGCAGGAAAATGGGAAAAATGGCCTAAAAAACTTTTATTCCGATCAGAAGAACGGTGTGGAAAATTGTCACTTTCGAAACTTGGAGATATCTCTCTCACGCAATCATGGACGACTCATGGCAACTGATCCATACCATTAAAGCGTTCCATTGGTTGCGGCAGTGGAAGAAAGATAACTAAAAAAAATCAGATACACGTTTTTTTTCAAACACACTTGATATTTCGAGCGAAAAAGAGTTTCATTTTATTCACTGAACAAAAAGAGAACATCGTGTAACTTTTATTATTATTCAAATATCAAGCCCCCCCCGGAAAAACAACATGCATCAGGATTTTTACGAACCGTGTGACCAATGGATCATCAGGCTCGATTATTTATATCCGTTCCCTAAGCTGTGTAGGTAATACGGGTTTCACTGTATAATTGCCATACTCATCGTTATCGCTCATAACACGGCTAAGTATATAGTTATACAAAGGAGTATAGTTACTACGATGGCGTGTCGCTCGTTTAATCCATTTGTAAAATGGTCTCCGTTGTCAAACTCACGAGATACTACATCGAATCTTGAGTCTCTGTGTAAAAATCGTCGAGTTCGTAGAGGTCGAGGTAACACCTTTTTCTTCGATATGTTCGGGACACGATAAATGAAGGTTCAAGGTCAATCGCGCGAGTGAAAAAAATATATTAGAAAACAAGGTTGTACCGTTCGTGGAGTAACGAGAGAGGTTATGATTGCTTACGAGGACAAAACAAAAACAGTATCGTTCACCGTTATCCCAGGGTGCTCGTTATTATTCAAATATTATAAAATTGAACATTTCTCGTGAAATATCGAACCGGATCAAGGATCACATGAAATTATCAATGGCTCTTGATAAACGCGCATTTCCGGTTTAACCGAAGTGCGTTTATCTTCGCATATTTGGGTGATGTTAGGGACGACGAGAAAACGCCGCAAAAGACGATTGCAAAGCTTATCGATGGACTCGGAATAAGCATACGAAAAAGTGTACATAAGTCCAAAATCGTCCAGAAAATAATAAGTAATTCAAAATTGAAAAAAAAAAAAAAAATTGCAAGCTTTACCTCCATTTGTTTACAACGAGTAGATGACTTAAACAGAGTGTCTTACGAATTACGGTGAGGGTGCAAAAAAGAGAAAAAAAACCCGATTTACCACAATCAAGTTATTAGTGAATAAATATTGAAACAAAAAAATACTAGTCTTCCGAACAGGGGAATAATTAGGATGAACGCGGTTATTGCAATGTGTACGTTTTGCGAAATGCACGGACCGAGAGTAATATTTACTACTCAAACTTATCGCACGTTCGATGAAAAATGCGTTAAAAAAATGAGATTTTATGGGCCTAAAGAAATTATGAGACGTGGCGGGACCGGCAACGGTGGTGAATCCAGCGACAATCGTTTACTTCATCGTACCAACGAAAATTATGAAAAAGATTGCGATGGTTGCGAAAGCTTGGGAAACGTTAAATATCTTAGCAACGAACATGAAAGTCGCACTTCTTTTCTATCGGCCAGACAGGCCTTGACCGAGGATATGGTCAATTTGCTCAAACACGCCTGTATCAGGTACTTTCCCGCCAAATCTTATTTTTTTACTTTTGTAAATACACGATTTTTTGTCATTGATCGCAATCGTCTCTTTGTTTACGCGACAGGAGTCTCAGCTGCGAAGTACACCTCGGTAAAGAGGGCGTTTGCTATTTTGGTGATGAACATCGTGGGCATGTACTCAGTCACGCTTTCACTCTCAAAGATGCTCAGGTGAGAAGGATGATCGACTCAGGTTTGATAACGTTTTCGCCCGATTGTTAAAAGTTGGGCCTAATACTTTCATCTTTTTCTGAACAAGAATTTACGTTTTAAGGACTAAGGAAAATAGCTGAAAAACAGATTTCCTTTTTCTCGGAAATGCTTGAAGTTTCCAGAAAATTGAAAGTCATACGTTAATTTTCGATAAAATGATAGTGATAACGTTTATTTCTTATATTTCTCGAAACTTCAACTTTGGCGGGAATAAATGAACAGGGAGGTTTTTTCCGATTAAAACATGGATTTGATTCATTTTTTTCGTTCGATTGATCCGAAAGTCACTACAAATACAAAAACTTTGACTGGAATATGAGGCTGTTAGTTTTTTTTATTAATTCAGAAAATATGGTACACCAGAAATTTCAAATATTTTGTAAGATGATAAAAAATTGAATTGAATATTGAAAAAAAACACCTTTGATCGGGTGAAATATCTGTAGGTTAATTTATCGTATGGACTGCACCAAGGTGACCCTGGTAGCACAATTCTCATAAATATGAAATGTAATAGTAAATTATCGTTCTCGAATGTGTTACCGTGCTGTTCAGTTAAAATTTAGAAATCACAACGTTGCTTTGCCCCGACCCACAGAAATATTTACTTCTTTTGAATTATCTTGTTTTCATAACGAATATTTGCCAAGGACTGTATGTAAATAATACGATAACAGAAAGATTTCTGTCGTTTTGTTCGAAACATTTCGACGAAAATGTGTTACAACAATAAATTGTCGTGAAATGTCTTTATCTGCGCACTTTGAGATTTTTCCAATAAAAGATT
This sequence comes from Campoletis raptor, assembly GCA_948107755.1. Classification (NCBI taxonomy): domain Eukaryota; kingdom Metazoa; phylum Arthropoda; class Insecta; order Hymenoptera; family Ichneumonidae; genus Campoletis; species Campoletis raptor. The sequence continues at coordinate 29,002,024 of OX403622.1, read as the reverse complement.
TTGCAGTTTTTTAGAGTTCACGGTTTATTTTATTTTATTTTTTTCATTAAAGATTTCAATTACGGGGCATCATACCATGAAAATAGCTAAAAAAATAGATTTTTTTGCTACCGTTTAGTTTTAAAAATCTATCAATAAAGTATAAAACTGAATATTAGGAGATGTAGGCACGTTATTATTTCTGAAATTGTACCTATTCTTAAAATGTTTGCAATATAGTTTCTTACAACATTGAAATATTGAAAAAACTTGTTAAAATATTTTCACAGATTTATTTATTTGACATTGTTTGTTAAAATTATACGTGCAAAAATGCCTGAAGATCAATGGCAATTGATTGCAGGCACGTGGTATAAGGAGATCCTGCAGTTTCATCGTATTTATGAGAGACAAACAGTTTCTCTTAAATATGTGGCCATTCCTGGTTGACAATTTACGACAAGTGATAAGGGAGCTGCAGGAATACGCTGAGATAAAATACAGAGCGGATGAGGCAGAGAATCCACAGCGATCGGCGCGTTTGGCAAGCGCAAATGCTGGACCGAATGCGAATCGTGACGCCAGTCGAGGAAGTCCTCGAGGATTGTGCGAAATAACGAACGAGAAACATGTTTTCGTGAGGTAAAACAAGAATAACTCGAATAGTGACATTAAATTCTTCGAAACATCGCTATCTCTCAGTCTCTTTGACCCTGGGCCCTTACAATTAATTTTTTCGAACGAAAACTCCACGTTGAGATGAGAAAACGACCCTGACCTTATCCCTTGAATAAAAAGTCGCTCGTATGATATTTTATAATGATTCCGACGATTCTCTTCGTTTTTCTATAACGAAGAAAATAGTATATAATGAAGTACTATTTCGTGAATATTAACTGAAGTAAACTCTATAAAACAGAAAAAAAAACTTCAACAAATTACAGAAAAGCGATTTGTTTTACTAAAAAATATTATTAATTTTTTCATCTCGTTGTAAGGATCCAGGGTAGTTTCACCCTCAGAATTCGTCTCTCCGCCCGTTAAAATAAACGAAGTGTTCATTAGTTGTTAATGGTTTGTACACTCTTCCAAATTTTAACGGAATTGTAAGCGAACGTTAAACTGCTCTTTGTTATCAGAGGCCAATCGATTTCTGTATATTTGTAGAATTCATATGTGGCTTGTTTGGATCCTAAGCGCGGGAGGTCGACACTTTGTTGAAATATTTCCAAATTGTGATTATTTAACGAGCGACAGCGAGAAAACTGATGACGACGAAGATGAGGACGATGACGAGCATTCGGAAGATGCAGCTTACACGGACTACAAGGTAGTAAAGACCGGTAAGTTCGAGCAGCTTCCCTGGTCCAAATATTTCGATTATTTTCAATACTCCATCTGTAGAAAAACCTGTAGAATCGAAGAATTTTCAACAACATTGAAATCACGTAATTTTCAGATACAAGACGAAACAATATAATGAGTAGATTTGGTAACGTAGAAATGAGTCGAGAAGTTTGTAGTCCGGAATTCGCTGAAATATCAAAAAAATCGTCGACCCTTATTCTACGGCAACTTACGTCGTGTCTGAGTAAACACGAGTTTCGACAATTGTTGTATGCGAGCTTGACCGGTATACAAGTATTGGTACGTGGTCCTAAACTCGAAAGACTCGAAGCTCTTTATGCCTTGAGTTATCTCGTTCCAAGAGCCTGTCGCAGAGTTCATGTTACCGCGAGCGAATATACGGAAAACGAGGAGTGCAATAATTTTTTGGGTATGTAACTTTGCTTGCATTTGGTAGAACAGGAAATGTAGAGCGAAGAGTTATTTTTTTTCCTCTCGAACTTTAGGAGTTGAAAGTACGGTCGCAGTACCATTGCCCTGTTCGAGTGTTTGTCGACTTGAAATAATTGCGAAAGAACACAGAAGCGAAACCGAACCTATTTCACATCTCGTTCGATGGGCTGGTAACTTACCTACAAAACTACCAACGCTTCTTGTTAAACTCGAAAAATCTCTCGACAATGATCAAATGTCCGATGGTGTTCTCCGCGCACATTTTGCTGCTTTGCAGGAAGAATGGGCCAAGTAATTATATATTGTAAACATTTTTTATGGTCAAATAGGAAAATAGCTCGTGAGTCTATTCTTAAGTTAACACTATTTGACCAATGAACACAGAAGCAAACGTAGAAGTACGAGCGTTGAAAAAAAATTGTGTCTTAATTGTGTAAAATGTTGTTTTTTGTACAGTATCGCAAAGGTGTTGCACGCGATGCGCGGACGTGGACACAGGGGCGATTTGTCCGGTCTCATGATGAGTCTGGGGGCTGGACCACACGATCAAAAGTTACTGGATGCATGGTCCATGGGTCTTCCATCAAATCCCGCTTAATTCATACATACCCTTATCGAGAGCATTTTCTCATCATTTTCGTACACTACAATGATGTCATTGGATCAACGAGATCGAAAATAAATTATTATCAACGTTGATGAATTTTCGTAATGTCTTATGTTCTTTTGTTCATATTCAACACGTCCTCGACGTGACAATCCATCGACGAGACAATTATTGTTCCAAAAAATACCGTGTATTTTGACAAAAAACCGCAAACCAAAAAGTAAATTGAACTAAATCGCACAAAAATAAAAGCGTTAACCCATCAAGATTTCGAGAACATCCCCATCGAGAACAAAAATTGAGATATCGCAACAATCTCGATGAGTAAATAAGCTTGAAAAGTTAAATTTGTGCGAATGATAAATCGGAGTCACGAGAATTGAGCGAGTCAACATAAACTATACACTATATAAATGTTTCCATGCATCCTTCCGAAATGAAAATCTCTCCAAGGATTCACCAACGAATTTGGCTTCTTCGGTCACTCTATCTCTCGTACGATGTCCACACCAGCGATTTTTCACGGATTTGTCTCCGGTGCGTCGATTTAAATAGTAGGACTAGCGAATTTTTCTGGCGAGAGACAAGTACGCGAAATAATTCGTTTGTCAGCTCGTATCGGAATTGGATTAACGATGGAATAAGGCAAATGGCAATCGTGCTAATTCACACCTAGAAAATGTCCACACGTTTGAAATGCTCGTCAGGTCAACATCCCGCTCGATTCCGTCATTCCCTTGCGAACAAGCACCAAAACCCTCCTTCCCTTATTTCAGATCCAAGCTTCGAAAGTGGCTGTTGTTCTCACGTCGAATCTCGGCTCTTTACGTATCTCGTGATCAATCTTTTTTCTGGTTGATTATCGCGTCAGACGCTGCTTTTACAGCTGTTGAAAGTATTCAACATTATACACTCATTTTTCCGTAATACTGAACAATTGCATTATAATCAAATGTACTCACCCGCGTCGCGAGCGTTGGAAAGCAAATTATCGATGTTTGACTCGTACTTGACAAATTGAGGACGAATAAAACGGCGGTAGAGTATTAGTGAACCATTGTACTCTATTGGAGCCATGAGCCAGACGTAAAGAATGCACTGTTTAACAAAATTGTCAATAAGATTATCAGCGTGTCTGAGAAAAAGCTGTACCTACTTTTTAGTTATACTAAGAACTAACGCAACTGATAGACCACCTCAAAAACCAAACTTTTTTTACCAACTTTGTGAAATGTTACGTTTATAAATAAAAATATGCTAAAAAAGAATTTGTAAAAGGTTATAACATGAAAATCTTTCAAATTCTAAATGTTTTAGAATTTGGTGAGCATTTATACGTAGATATCATGAATGTTCTTGAAATTTGAAGAATAACAGGAAAATGCTTTGACGAGCCAACTATTTTGAGAGAAAATTTTTTCGCCGCTGTTGCTTGATTCTCATGAAGTGCTTCTCATAGTTTAATGAATCCTAGTGGAATTTTCATTACAATGGAGGTTTCATTACAATGAACAGTAATAATTAATGTTGTTTGAATGCAACAAAGTCCCTCATTTTATGTAGAACCCAAAATATATTTAAAGTGCCACAATCTTCATTTCGGCTCTAACACTAAATATATAAATAAAATCCAAACGATTATGGATTTAAAAAAAAAGAGTGCATAACATTTTTTTTTTTTGCAGTGCTCCAATAATGCAAACTTTAACACTATTAATAATTGCCGGTAAAAATGAAGAATACGAACAAACCTTGAGAAGCCAGTACATCGGACACCAGCAAACAATGTATTCGGAAAAGAATTCGATGATTGTAAAAACAGCAAAAACCACCCAATATGTAAGCCACTTGGTGTCGTCTTCTTTGTTGCGAGATTCCAATGCTTTCATTGAGCAATAAGCAGGATAAACGAATCCAATGATGTTGCAAATCAACTGTTGACCGACTCCAACCAGCAGATAAACAGTCAGAAGGGCCAAAGTTCCTGAACAAAAAATCAACAGAATTGAAGGAAAAAAAGAATAAATAATTTAATCGATAAATATATGCTTGCGAGACTATAGGACACGGAAACAAGATGACTACCATCACGGAATGTGGTTGGAATTATGGATTTTTTTACAAAAATGCTGATTTCGAAAAATGAGTAAGTTTCACTTACCCATCGCAATGTACAGTCGATCGAAACCGGTTTTTGCTTCAGCCGTAGCAAACAATTTCGTCCATGGCTTATTTTCGTCCCGCAAAGCCTGGTCAAGCGAATCTTTCATTGCCGCTACTCTCGCCATTTTTATTACCTCTTCAATAATTGTCGCACCAATAGCTCTTTTCTGTACTCCGGTGCACGTACAATTGCGCGCGGTAATCTTTCGAACCTCAGAATGAGGGAAGAAAAAAAATTTGCCTAACCTGCCGCCGTCGTATCGCCGTCACTTTCTACACCACGACAACCCTTCTCTTTCTATTCTCTCTCTTTCTCAGCTCACAATCAGTGACAATAATATATCCTTTGTGAGGGTCAACTCCATGAGCTTTTTGTGTTTTCAGTTTTGTAGTTTCGCTCATGTGGAGCTGCGATCGGGACTATCGTTCGCTCATTGTTTCGATAATTCAAATTTAACATGTAAATTCCCATTTTTCGGATATATGCCAATTCTTATTCATTTTACTATGTCAAAGATCAAATTTTCAGGAAATAAATTAAAAAAAAACCCGGTTCTTCAACATACTTTTTTTCATAAATTCTGTTTCATCGCCATGGAATTTTATCGCGGGTGGAAAGTGGGGACTTATCAGCTGTGTTCGAATATTGACAGGTGGAGCAAAAATGGCCGAAAATGGGTTTGGATCAGACGTCGGTTCCCAGGAAAATCTTGCCGTGGACGCAATTAATTTGGATATCGAGGAGGTACATTTGATTGACAATGCTAAGTTATCAATGATCTAGTTGCATGGAATACTTGATGATATTTCTCAAGATTTAACCTAAAAAGATTCGTCAATCGCCGATCGCATATTCTGCAGGTTATCGTACACTTTTTTTGCCGAAACAAACACAACATTCCTCCCACTGATGTCAACAAGCAAATTCGAACGATTGTTTTTTCTCGAAATAACATTTTTCGCAAATTGTTGCCAGATACGAACGTTTACAGTTAATATTTCGTGAACCGATCATCATGCATGTCATTATGGGTGCTGTATTTTTAAATTAATAATAAGATGAGAAACGGGGAAAATGTTTACTTTTTCTATGCTATTTTCATATTCACAAAAACTATTGTATAAATTTTGAATATTCGACTGTGGACATTCCACACGTTTTTGAAATTATGTTTTTTTGTGAAATATTGCAGCACTCAATTCTGAATAGAAATCAAAATATGATATGTTTTGCATCCTAATAAATTTTAAATTATGAAATTTTATGGTGAATTTTGTTTTTTGTGTAATTTGAAAGAAGGATTCAATTTGCCTTGAATGTCAACGTGGTGTGTTTCGATATATTTATTGAAGCTAGTGTCAAGATGCTTTTTGACTAAGTTTTGGGAACATTCTACTTATAAATTAAAAAAAAAATCCATAAAAAATAAATGTAGCGTTTCAATACTTGTATATAATACAATACACCAGTTTACGTATTTCTACATATGTGACTACAATTATAATAAAAATTTTGTGACTGGAAGTAAACTAATTCAAAAAACTAATATCACTCCCAATTAACAAAACTCCATAAATTCAAATATCATAAATATTTCTATCGATGTTTTCAACATTTTTTAGACTTTTTAGATTTTTTTTTAACATAGCTCGACGATGCTGAATACGCAATACCTGCAGTGGACCAATTACCATCGTTGGAGAGCATTCTCACGGAGCCAGATTGTGGATCCTTGTCCGGAACCGATGATGATTGCCTCGGTGCTGTTTCCGTTGACAAACTGGGTAGCAGTGAGACGGCGAGTGTCGGCAGTCTTTTGTCACTTAATTCCTTAAACAGAGGTTTCAGGCCACCTCAAGTTCCACCAGCAGGGGCAATTCTTAGACACGTTATCCTCAAAGGAATATCCGCTCAGATTGTCTCAGCAAGCGTAAGAAATTTGCAGCATCTTTATAAAATTCTTTTGTTCAATATAAGCTTCTTTCCTTTCACTATTACTTTGAGAAAAAAAACACTCCCGGTAGAAATATTTTTTAAAACAATTGTAACTTTAATATTGAAAAAAAAAAGTACATCATGGCAAGGAACTGCAGCAATAAAATGTGTAATAAAATTTATGAAGGTACTTTGAAAAAGTTTTTGAACATTAATTGATGGGTTTTCTGTAAAGTAAATCGTTTGTCCAAAAGTAGAAATCGAAACCTCTTTGCAAATGAATTAAACAAAATCTCCAATTACGTCACCAAGTACTGTTGTCTTACTTATTAGAAACTACTTCAATCGATATTCCGCAGAACCGAAACTCACGTCGGTTCTATAATCAAAATGAATTTTTAGAAATACGTTCAATAGAATATTTAGTCTCTGAGAAAGTTTCATAAGTTTCTCGGTTCAATTTGAAATAGTCAGATTTAAAGTTGCTAAATCCGAATACCATATTTTTTATCGTAACATCGTCTTACTATGTCATTTACGATTCTGTTGACACACCACCTCATTATAGTTTCACATAGGAAAATACATTTTCAGAAAAATCGGAGGTAAATCTTCATTTTTTCGATAAAACAACAACTTCCTTACGGATCAGCTAAAAATGATGAATTTCGTTTTTCTAGGAGCGTGTTAATGCAGGATTGGCAAGTGCACTCGCCGCAGGTGGCAATATGCTAGTAATTGGAACGAGTCACGGTCTCGTGCTTGGTTTCGATTCCACACAAACTCTTCGATGGTGTGATCAAGAAGCTCGACATCAGGGCTCCGTGTCAGCTTTATGTTTTAATCACGATGGCAGCAGACTCCTTGCCGGTTTCGCTCGAGGACATATTCTCATGATTGATAGCTCGAACGGCAAGGTTTTGAGAACACTAACGGAAGTTCATCCTCCTGGGACTGCTGTTCTTCATGTTAAAGTAAACTCACTTTTAATATTATTATTCCAATCTCAAAAAAAATCCATCAGTTGTAATTGACAAAATCAAAATCTATGTAAAACTGTTTTATTTCCGAATTCACCCGTGACAAGCTATATATTTTTTTGATATATTTCGAAATGACATGTAACCCGAATCATATTCTGTTATTAATTTCTCATTTCAATTCTTACTTTCTGAGTTTTTCAATGACAGGTAGTCGATAAATTTGGTTAATAAAATATCAAAAGTGCCGAAATTTTCAAGGTTTAATGAATTTTCTTACAGTTTACAGATTCTCCAACACTGGCACTTTGCAGTGACAGCGGCGGTTCAGTATTCGAACTCAGTTTTACTCGTGTTATGGGTGTCCGGGGCTGCGACAGCAAGTGTTTGTTCAGTGGTTCCCGGGGCGAAGTTTGTACTCTTGAGCCATTACTTTTGAATCATCTTCCCACTCATCCATTAAAAAATTACACTTTAGTTGCACTCGCAACTCTATCCAAAGTTATCGTAGTTTGCATTAGACCGAGAATGAGAGTCGTTCTCACACACCCTTTAACCGGAACTTCAATCGCGCCACCTCAAGTGTCGTGGCAATTAGTTGTTATTCAAGCAGCCGATGCGTCGAGGGTCATCGACCCCGTGCTCGCATTAGCGAGGGACATGACCGTCCACTTTTATCAGGTAAAATAATGAGCCATCAAATCTTAGATTTTAATTTTAATCTGATTTTTTTTTATTCTATAATTTTGATTGTATCAATATCTGAGGTCTCTACATTTCTACTGCACTTTAAGTTCTTGATACTGAGGCCAGATCTCTAAGTGAACTTAGTGCGAAGCACAAAACTTTGAATGAGTTGGGATTCAAAGATTGTCCAAATGATGTTTATTTATTCAAACTCAAATGACTGGAATTTTATCCAAAATATTCTTCAAATATTACCAAAGAAGATTATACTTTCTAATTTACTCCCAAATTGCATCTACCAATTATTTGAACTCGATTCCTGAAATTCTGAGAAGCTGAAATATGCGGTGGATTTCGTTTCTATAATATTTTATGACTCGAACATTTAATTCGACTTTGAATTTTTTATTTACAAGTGACACATTGGAACTGATGTGAAATTCTTTTTCTACTGTATCAATAGGTTTGTTCCGAGGCTGGTTCGCGGGTCAGGCTTTTACCTCTTCGAAGGGTTGTTCTTTCGTACACGATAAGCAATCTGAGGTGGCTAAATGCTCGATCCCTCGCCATCCTCGATACACAAGAACGTATGCATCTTTTGGATGTACGAACGCAGGATAATCTCGAAACTTTGGATATGAGTCGAGTGGGAATATCATACGCTTCGAGTCACTTCAAAGGTTTATCGACAGGAGGCAATGTTTCCAAGGTAAATAATAATACTATCAGTTAAACACCCACGAACGATGTCAATACCTGGTTGGGTGACCGCTTAAAAATTCCGACTTGCATATCAATCGCTGAGCAAGAAACAGCTTTTCTGAGTTTGTGATACTATCGACCGACGGAAATTCGTTAAAAATACCGCTGAATGTATCATAGTGCAATAAGAAAGAGTGGCTGTTGGCTACACCTTTTTCCTACATAGTTTTCGTCGAAATAATTAAATGAGCACGTTAAAACCCGTTAAACAAAATAAACGATTATACTACAATAAAAAACGACAAAAAATTTTAAACAAAAAAAGCCACTGTAAAAACATTATAATTATTGAGAAATATTCCTTATATTCTCGGTTTACTTTTCCATTATGATGACGTGCTAACGAAAGTTGTAAAAATTTTTTAGGCTATGGCGTTGGCTGGTGAGCGAGCTTGTTACAACTCAGTCATTACTTTTGGAACACAATTGTTGTTACTTGGTACAAAAAGTTTACATGCAGTCTGTATCAGAACGTGGACCGAAAGATTACGACATTTAACGATGCAGGTAAAAACTTTTTTCATGCAGGGTTAAAAAAAAAACAACAACATTTTCGTGAGAGTAATTTGTTTTTGTTGTCGTTGATTTCAGCGACGTTTTCCCGAAGCTTTGGCGTTGGGTCTTTCCTTTTATCAGGATAAAGGCAAAGCGGTTGTGGGCTTACGAGGTTCTAAACAACGACGAAAACAGATAGCACGTGACAAAGTTTGTCAGGTTCTAATTCAATATATGGAAGAATTGAATCAGTGCTCGATCGAGGATACCACTGATTGCGAAATAGTTACTACCTGCGTTGACTACTGCGTTCAATTGGAAAATACCGAATTACTTTTTGGCAGACTTTGGGATCTTGTCTCAGAGTCTGAGAGCCTCAAAGCTGCTTATCTCAGAGCACTTGAACCTCCGCTCTTGGATGGCAGTCTTATACCTCGATTACCACCTTTAATCGCCCAACATTTAGTAGCTCTCTATGATCATGAAGAAAGAATGGAATCTCTTCAAGCTATTGCGGTTCTTCTCGAAGTTGATTGCCTCGATATTCATCAGGTATACAGTCCACTACTTTTTTTCATATCCTCCCTTTGCACGGTGAATCGAGACTTGATAATATATCCTATGAAGGAATTACTCGCTGAATTCAAAAAAATCTTGTTTAGAGATCTGATAATATTACTTTCTCGTTAACACGTATGATTTACTTGACAGTTTGTATGCACAGGACTTTGGGCTCGCTGATCACAAATCGTATCAGAAATTTCGGAACTAATCCAAAATTTTAAGTAAATTTAATTAAAAGTTTCGATCTACTACAAAATTGATAGAATTTTTTTTTCAAACAGAAACTAATGGACACAACTTTTTTATACAATACAGTACTTTTCATGTCTTTATAATCGATTGTATTTCTCAGCATTTTCTTGAATAAAAAATTGGGAATCAATAAAAAATTTGATTCTTAGAAATTCTGTGCAGATTTTGCGCATTTATTATGTTGCAAAGCATACAATTGCAAATGTTCTATTAACAATGTCTTGTAATTTTAGGTGACAACGATTTGCAGGCAACGGTGTTTATGGGAGGCTTTGATTCACCTCCAGACCTCGGCCCTGTGTGATTTTGCTGCTCCGATACACCAACTGGTACCTGTCCTTCAAACTTTTATCACAAACTCAACGTGGAAAGAAACTTTACCGAGAGATTGCATACGACTCGGGAACGCTATTCTCGTTTATGCCAGCTGCTGTTTAGCTGGCCGGGGTTTCCCACGTGGTGAATTACCCGACGGTCTTCCACAGCGAGCTAAAGCTGAAGTACTCAGAGCTCTATTGTCCCAACATTCCAGCCTCGCGAGTGATTCCGAGCGACAATATCCATATCTTCGAACTCTGTTGCGTTTTGATGCTCGTGGTTTCCTTGATGTAATAGCGATAGCTTTTCAAGAAATCGAATTCAAGACAGAAATGGGTTTACGGCAGCGTCAAAGACTCGTTGACATACTATTAGGAATCGTTGTACCAACGACTCCTCTCAGCCCAGACAATCCAGACTATTTAACAGACGATCAAAAAGCCACGGTTCTCGTATTCGTTGCCAACGAAGTCGCCGAGGGAAATGTCAATTTGGAAACAGCCGTATTAAATCGACTCGTTGAAGTTCTCACCGGTGACAGTGCCAATTTTACCACCGGTACTTCCAACGTCACCAGAGATCGAAGAATCGAACGCGAAAGTGCGCTTCTTAAGCTTTTGCATTCCAAAAAACTCGTTGGCATTACTGATAACACTCTTCTGAATCTTGCCCAAAGAGCTAATTTGTAAGTTTTTTGATTTTCTATTCATTTTATTTTTCTTCGGGTTAAATTATACATTTTTTCATTTCACAACATTGGATTTGTAAAAATTCCAGTACTTAGCAATTGAAAAAAAGCTGACAAATGCAGTCATTTTGAAAACATTATGACTAGATGAGTTTTTCCGTATTTTCGAAATGATGTGTTGATTGTCTGAAATACTTTTGAAATTTGTGGGAATTCCTTCACTAGTTCTGAGATTTCTCTTCTTTACTTCTGTTGGAGAATTTTTCGAAATATTCATTAAGTATCTTAGAAAATTCGTATACATGATGTTGAATCATGAATTCGTATTATTTTTATAATGATTTTTGGGACATTCTTAAAAAAAAAGATTTTCTAAAAGTTCATTCAGACTAAGATTTGTGTGACGTGTGAAATTTTCAGAAACCTTCATTGTTTTATACGTCAAGTGTTTTTTTTTTTTTTTTTCACGAACTCATAAGATTTTCAGTATCAGGACTTAGAGTTTTGAGCTTTTCAGGACTTTGAAGCATCTGATATGAATATTCAACATATTTTAGTTTACGAGTCGCCGAGTTACTCTACAGTGCCCGTGACGATTGGACAGCAGTGTGTCGTTGTCTGATCGCCGATACGTTCAGACATCAGGAAATTTGGACGTGGTTGGAAAGTCTGCCGTCTTCGTCATTTCAACATGTAGTTTTAGCTCAAGCTTCGCCACTCGTGAAGATTGATGCAGCGAGACTCGCGTCTCTTATTGCGACAAAAGCTCCCACCAAATTCACTAAAATTCTTGAAAGACTGAGTAACGATAGTACGTGCTTGGAATATTCGCTTCTCTCGGCATTGTACAATATCATGAATGATCGAGAAGATGAAGAAGATGATAGAAAACTCGAATTGAGCACTGAACAGTTGGAAAACTTTTTGTCTCTTATGTGCCAACACGAACCCGATAGAGTCGTTAATCACATGAATTCTCATCATGGCTGTCGTCTCGACGAGGCACTGCGAATTGTTCGTGAAATGGGTCATCACGAAGCTGAGGCTGTGATGCTTGAAAAACTTGGCAATTATCAGGAAGCCTTTGATCTTCTGCTTTCGGAACTTCACGAACGACTTCAGACAGTAAATATTTTTCATAAAATAATAAATCGTTTGTTACTCATTGTTTTGAGTAATTTTTTGTGTCGGTTTAATTGTTTGTAATTGAACTCTAGAAGTACTAAATAGCTTATCAGACTTATTCATTGCAAAAAAAAACAATAAAAAGTACCAAATGAAGTATTTTTTACAATTCCAGTACCGTCGTGAAGACGTTCCCGATGTGGAGGCGGTGAGATCGACCATCCAATTGTCGGGTTTGTGCCGCAGATCCGCTGGAAATCTGGATTGGATGCCCCTTGTCGAGGCAGTTTTACAACCGCAATCGGACGAAAATAATCAACGAGGTAATCAATCAATAAATAATCAACGAATAATAACCGAAAGACGAAATTTATCAATCGCTTTGAAATTATTCGGTGGTGATAGAAACTTTCAAAAACTTACGACCAATTTGACATATGACCAATTGTCCATAAATAAGTTGAATCCTAATTAATATTATGAATTTTGAAGTTTGATGAAATTTGAATATCTATAAAAATGGGTATCAAAACCCCAAATTATACACGAAGCGATTAACGGTTCTTTATTGTTTTATTTTAGTTGAACGATTACGTGGGACACTGTTGAAAATTGTTCTGGAAACTTTGAGCGGCACAACTGCGCTTTCGACGGTTCTAGAGCAGATATTGAAACATCCACTGGCAACGAGTGGCACAATAGGTGACATAAGACAATTATTAACCGGGGTATTGACTCACTCGCGTTACGAACAAGTTCTTGTCGAGACAACAGCAAATTTAGTGAGCTTAGAGCTTCACGAGACTCTGAAAGAATCATTGCGTGACGCAGGTCGTGCGTACGCTAGTAAATCACAAATTTGTCCGGTTTGTCGACAAACATTGATCCAGTGCGCCGATTACACGATTCTCTTTGGCTGCGGTCACGTTTTTCATGCCAATTGCCTCGGTGAATCGAGAATGTGTATGAAATGCCGAAATGATAAAGGATGGGCGCCTACAGCGACAAATGCTTCAGAAATTCCGCGACCAAGGCCCCCCGTAAGGTTTTGCACATATTTTTTTCAATTGGAAATTGCAATGCCTTGGAAATTGCAATATTTACTCTCTAAAATTTTCCTACAAATATTTTTTTCCTTTCTTGAAAGATTTCGGAAGAACATGGTGCCACATGGTTTCCAATGTTCTTATTTTTTCACATCATTTTGTTATAGTAAATTTTTCGACGCAGAATTTCAGTCGGTTTTTTTATTTCGAATTTTGAAATTTGAGATTTTAGAGTTTTCTCTATCATACTCGTCATAACTCCGCTCAATTAGTGTCCCACTTCATCTGCGTAAAAAATTTTTCGTTCAATTATCGAAAAACTTCTCGAGTGAAAATCATTCATTACAGTTGTTCTCTTATTTCTTCATAGGAACGAAGACAAATTTTACCACCTGCTTTTATGCGCCGAAGAGATCTCACTTTAAGGGTTGGAGCTCCAACGGTTCTACCCGATCTCGAGGGTATTTTTTAATCTAGTCCACTACAATTTGGTCCGACGAACGAGATCGTTCCATCATTTTTATCGCGACGAATGCATGAGCGATCGTGTCAGATTTTCTTTTTAACTCCAATTAAACATTTATTTTAGACGATCGTTCACGATCACTGCATTCCTGCGTACATCTTTATCCTATGAAGTAAAAAATAAAAAGGGTGCTCTCGGGAATAACCCAGTTTCGTAACAGTCATCTCAAACACTTTCCAGTAGCAGCATTTGTCAATACTCAGATTATTCAGCTGTACGACATATTTGTATAATTGTAAATTATTGTATAACTAGGGCGCGCTTTTTCTCACAAAGTTTAAAATTTAACAAAACATTGAATTAAGACAAAATGAGCGACATAAAAAAATGAAAATTCGCGGCCTGAACTGTATTATAATTAATTATAAATAATTATTGTTAATATACACGAAATTTGTCATCGATGTAACGAGAAATATCAGAGACAGAAAAATTGTTTATTGTTTCAAAGACAAAGTATGAACTCTATACGTAGAATTACGAGGACGACATATAAATAAAAGAAGAACAACAATATCACTGTTGTAGAAATTATTTAATGGGGGTCACTAGTTGCCTAGAGTAGCAAATCAACAAAATCAATAACTTTAATTGCTCATTTTTAATCTCATAAGTTGAACACTTTTCTCATTCATTTAATTGTTTCAACATAGCTGATAAATTATTGTTAATTTTTTTTTTTTGACAGTTACACGTTAATGTAAATTTATGCCACTCAACGTTTATTGGCAAACATAACTTTCCTTAATTCGATAAATACGTGAAGAAATAACTTGTTTCAATTCATGTAAATTATTTGGATTTGAAAGAAACTGGTGGGAAAGTGGAACTGCGAAAAAGTTTGTTTCCTGACATTTTCGGTATGTCCACTTTGCGTTTATTATTTAAAGTTATAAAAACCGGTTTCTTTGGTGCATTTTCAGCTAATATTTGTTTCGGGCTTGTTGTTTCTTCGCCCAACAATTCACCGGTTAATAACTTTATGACAAAGTTGAAAGCTTCAAGGTCTTCCGGTTTTTCGTCTGACTTTCTCGTCGTTGGCAAAAGTTCAGTATTCACCACAAATCCATCTACGGTACCCGAAAGTTCAACAAGATAGGGAGTTGTTTTACAGATCACAAGAAATTGCTGGACCTGTCGATTCGAGGGAGAAAAAAATATCGATTATTCGAAACTATGTTCAATTTATTCAATTCTAATATACTGGTTTGCGTATTTTCTAAACTGAAATACGATGAAGTAAAAAGTAATTATTTTTCCTTCATATGTTTTTTATTTGCTAAAGGGTCAATTACCTTGTCATCACAATGTTCTAAGCTATTCAAAATTTGAACAATTTCTTCGTAAATCCTGTAACCCCGGGACACGTAGTCCTGATCATAAATCACCGAACCTATTTGTAGAGATACTTTCACAGAAGCTGCTTCTTTTTTTATTTTTTTGAGTATATTTGTCAATGGTACGCCAGTTGCTGTCCGGCTAGCGACACGAATTGCAGCATATTCTTTGACCACCTAAAATTCCGTTGAATCAAATCAAATAACTTTTACAATAATTCAATAATCAAAGAATATAATAATAAGCCAACTGTATGTTTGGCAAGTAATTGCAGTTAAAAGAATGAAAAAAATAATGGACTATTCGGAAGAGCTGAAAAATAGTAATTAAACACAATACAAGTTCGATGAATTACGATAATTCAATCGAGTCATTATCAATCAAGTTTATTATGGAAAGTCTAAGCACTTTTGTCCCTTACGTACTTCATTCAAAATCCATAATTAAATAACGATTTTCTAAAGTCATTAGCAGATGACTGCTGCACTCTTTTGGGGAGAATCAAAATATTTGTTTGGTCTCAATACAAAACCTGGGTTAATTGTTTTCATATTCAGGAATAAGTGTACGAATTATAGAACAGACATTAAAAGTTTCAACATTATAGGCAGATATTAAGTCTACGAATTATAATTTACTTCTTTGTTAGCATGAACCCAGGACAGCGTTATTTGTTCAACGAAATCTTTGATTTCTTCTCTGTTTCCTAGTCCAAGGTTTGACAACGCGATGAGGGAATAGAGTTTGGTTGTGAGGGTATTCGACAATTCGTTGAAATAACGAAGCTTGGTTTCCAATTGTGAATCAATGTTCTTTGCTTGAGCGGCTTCCAGTCGAAGAATGTCAATCTGCAATGAAAATGCCAAATCGAGTAATTGTTAATTAAAACAATTGTTAATAATATTTTTGTCATACTTGAGTAACGGATCGAAACGTCATAAGCAAACTGGTATCAATAAAAAAATGTCAGTTGGCATAATTTGCGAAATGTTGCGAGCAAAAGAATTGGTGCCTAATCTCATAATTAAAAGTCAGATTCATACGTTTTTTTCGAGTGTTTCGACGAGACTGCAGCCTGAAGTTTCAATATTTCGCAACAAATATGTGTCCGAAATATCGCTCTCAACATTATCAATTTCTTCAATTATATTGTTCATCGTTATTTGTGGTTATCAACCTACAGAAGTAATCAACAAAAGTGAATAGAAAAAAACAAAAGAGAACAAAGTCAACACTATCGATATATATCATTTCAATAGACAGTTCTTTTCTTTAGTTTCAAAACAAAATCAAACAAAAATTTGTTCAAAGTGGAAATTCGTATTTAATTTTTATCGAAATATTATTATTCTATGGCAAGTAAATGGCAGCCTGCACATTAGAATGTCCCGTAAAATAATGGCAGATTTTCCAAAATTTTCAGCGTGGAGAAAATGCAATAAAATATTAACACATTGTTGTTGTTTTTTTTACCTTCATCTTTTTTTGCACTCGCTTTTTTTGTTTTTTTTTTTATTACTTCAACAGCCAGCCATCAGTTAATAATCGTATAATATACATATATAAATGTCCTTTCGATAACTCTGACAATCGAAGATGTTTAGATTTCGTTTCCTTTGCACACGTGATAAATTGCGTATTGATTTTTTTCCCAACATCATTCCTTCTTTCCCTGCCATTGTTCTGTATTCTTATATCATCGGTTCCAGGTCCATCATTTTACACGCCACTAATAATCATCAGAGTTGTAAACCTCTTAACAATTTTAATAGCGCTGAATTTCGTTGACGTCTTTCCATACCAAATATTTATTACATTTTCGTTTTTTTTTTCTTAATGAAATTAAAATGGTAAAAAGCGCGGAACAACGAAAAAACCATTCCTCAAAAAACATTCAGAAAATAATCGGCAACGGAAACTATAATGACTTGATATTTATATCGTTACGTTTCCAACGATAATTTATTATTTGGCAATAAGTATTTTTGAACTTAGATTTTTCAGTAATTTGATTCCAACTCATAATTGTAAAAAAAAAAATCAATATTAACAATTTCATTATTTATTAAATAAACAAATTAAAGTAGCATATTCGAAGAGGTACATACAATCTGATCGTTGCGTGCTGGCTTTTTTCATGTCATTTACATCCCTAATCAATTATCGATACAATATAACTTTTTGGCTAGTTATTAATTCGTAGTATAGGTAATAACGAGGTATTATTAGCCACACACGGCAGGCGGTGGCGAACTCAAGGGTGGCGCGATAACTGTGTGTGTGTTTTTTTTTGTTTCGCGTGAAAAAATTGAGATTGTAAAATCAATCTCAAATTTTCATAATTCAATATTTCATCAATCATGCTACTTGGCTCTGGGATAGCGAACTGTCATTATGACGAGAATAAACGCTCCTGAAATTAGACGAGTTTTTCCATGAGTCATATTTTCATATTTATATATTGTTTTTCACTCATTGTCTCTCGAACTTATGCAAACTTAAAAGCTACTCCTTACTGCTAGTCATTGTTAATCACCGTAATTTATTCACGGCTCTTTGCTCTTATTTCACTTCCATTCAGACCATTGTTTCGTTTGAGTTGTTTTCTTTTCAAAACTTTTTTCCCTCATCCTTTCGTCTAAGCCACTTTGTTTTATTTTTCTCATTAATGCCATTCAATTACGAATTATTAAGGGCGCGACTGACGAACTATTTACATTACAAAATTCTCTGTTTAGGGCTTCGCATTTCACAAACTATGAACTCGTCGAGTAATAAAAAAAAATGATGCACGATTACAATAAAGAAACATGATTGAACGAAAAAATCGTTGCGATATGTGTATGAAAAAAAATGTTTTTCATAATTAAAGACCGCTCACGTTTTAATGTTTTCAATGCAAAACTCAAGAGTAGAAAAAAAGGATTCTCAATTGTTTGTTTGAATTTTTGCAAAATTCATGAGTGCTATTGTTTTTTATTCTTGAATTATATTTTCAGAGGACGGAATGCGTTTGCGTTTCCGAAAGTGAAAAAGCACAAACGATCTTGGAATAATAAATCGCAAGGAACTTCGTGTTTTAGAGTCTTTATTTGCTATTAGTTTGAAAGTTATGTTTTTATTCTGTAAAACTTCAGTGCTTTGATCTCGAGCGTGTAAGAAAGGCTTTGAAAACATCACGGTTGGTACCTCGTTTATCGTAAACAGGATTTACTTTTTTTAGAAACTATTGTTTCGTCATAACTGCTTGTTTCTAATGTTGCTTTCACTCGATTCATCAAATAATGCATTATGTGATTAACATTCCGGTATGTATTCATCGCATTTTCTCAATCAATCAATTATAAATCAACATTCAATCGAGTATCAACAATTAATTGTATATTGATTAATAATTATCTATTAAAATGTATCTATTAACAATTCATGCATGTATTCAGTTCACAAAAACTGGTGCTGATAAATTATTATTATCATTTTTTGCACAAAAATTCAATACTGAATGATTAATGAATGTCCAGGAAATAAATTTGTCGATTTATTACCAAATTATTGAGAGTTAAAAAAAACTTTTATCTCGACGAAATTCGTAAGCGCCACGATTAAATTAATTTACGAGTGTTTTTTTCGAAATTTATTTGTTGTTATAGAATGTCAATGAAATCATTGAGAAAAAGTATATGGAAACGGTGGATGAGAGTTAAGAATGTGAAAACTAATCTGAAAAAAGCAATGGCTGCTGACGGGGTTGCACAAATCAAAAAGAGTTGTAAAAAAATTAATTTTCATTTAATTAATGCGAAGGAATTTCCAAATAATAAACAAACCAGTTGACCGACTAAAAGTTAATTTTCTTTAGTTTATTTCTTTATTGAATAAAAATTAATTTCAATAAAGAGTTTTTGATTCGGTCAAACCCGTTCGACAGTCATAGCAACCTCAAACATTACTATTAAAATGACTTGTTTGTTTAACCTGATAATTATCATGTTCGTTTGTTTGACAATCCAAATCATCGCCCCGGTGTTCTTTTTTTGCATCGATTTCTCTTTAGAAAAAATCTCATTAGACGGGACTGAGAAAAAACAGAAAGCTTCACGCGATCTAGAGTTAACTGCAGGATTGTTCCATAACTTTATTCGAATGGAAGCGAACAACACAGTCGATTTCGCCTGGAGCGGTATTGATTATTTTGTTTCGTTTTGGCATGACTTGTACGAAACTGCACCGTGATTTTTCAAGCCGTTGAAACCCAAAGTGCAGCTCATAAAACATTTATCGAAATGCCAAGATCTTCGAATTTGACGCAACCATTGTCTTTTTCGAGAAAGTCCGTCGAGTTATCGACAAGAGGTTTAGAAAATTGAACATCAAATTCGGAATCAAATCGTTCATCGATTACAACGATCGTGAATTTTGGAAGATTGTGGACATTCCGGATCGAAAGAACTAGAAGTGTCCGAGCGATATTCGCGCGTTAGTATGAAGAACGAACAAAAATAATAAACACGCGGATCACTTTTCGCACTTTGTTTTTTTTTTCCTTTTTTTTTCACGCAAAAATATTCTGTCCCACTCATATCCGTTTTATGGGAAATTGAGGTTCTTTTGTTTTCTATCTGCGATGCCAATGATCACGCTGATGGTAGTGAAATCTATGCTGTTGTTTCTGCTGTGGTCTATCGTTTCGTCCATTGTGACGCGAACGACTGCCACGTCCGTTCGAAGTGTTGTAAAATTGTCGCTGTCGATGATACGGGCCACTCGACGATCTGTGCCATGTTTTACCGTTTTGGTACTCTTGGAATGGATTGTAACCGGGATTGGAACGTCCACTTTCGTAATCACGCGGTTTCTTTTGTTTTGGTCTTCCTCGATCGATCTCATCTTCGTCAGAGTCAAAGAAGGTTCGCTTACGTTGCTCTCGTCTCTCGTTGTCAACCTCTCGCTCTAGGTGAGACCGATTCCCGTTCCAGTTCGAGACTGTTGGTCGAAATTATACAAAAATATTCGACATTAATTTTCATACACGTACAACGAATGTTTACTGCATGTTTTTTGCCATCAGGTCTCTGATACCAAGATTCAAAGACATTTCAAGTTCTAATTATAATTCAATATTTTGTATTAAAAAGATAAATTGAAAAGTTTAATCGGAAATTTGGACACGTCGAGTTGAGACATTGAAACATTAATTGAACGTTTTTTAAATAAAAATTCGACAAAGAATCTGATATTATACGATCCCATGAAGATTTTGAGAAGAGGGTTTTATCTATGTCAATATAATAACAAAATTAAAAATATTCACAGCCTTGAGACTAAGTTAAAATGAGGCGAAAATAGTTCCTGTAGTACCGGCTCTTTCAAACCTCGTATCCGCTGCTATTTGGAATTCGGCGTAAGAACCGAGATCATTTCCATTTGACTAAAATTCATATCGATGTAGAATTTAATAAAACCCTTCAGAACCAGTTGAACATGTCGTCAGCTGTGTTTGGTGTGTAAGCAAATTTGCAAAAACATTTCGAGTTAGAGGAAATGAAAATGTAAAAAATAGAGTGAAAAATTTGCTCAAGTTTCGAAACCAATCAAATGGGAGAGTTCCTTATCCCACAGATAATACACGGATCGATCGAAGTGAAAATATATCACGAAGAGAAAAAAACCGTTCTGTTCGACAATAAACGATAAACAAAATATTTTTCTTTGCTATTTTACTTCCGATTTCAACTGTAATTAGTCTATAAACGATGTGCGAAATCAATGTAAAGTAAAATTGAATTATTTTAACGATAAGAACTATAAATGTATATCTCAAAATGAAAATTTGGCCAGAATGATAGAAATTTCAATTTAAAAAACCTAATTCTTTTTGTTTTTATTTGTTCACGCTAGAAGGGATCCCGTTTTTAATGGTAATCGATTAGTTCCGAGTTGAATTTTTTCTCTTGCACCGATCCTAATACGAGATTCGTTAATTTTCCACTGCTTTTCGTTATCAGTTATTTTTCTCATTGTTTGACGTCTTTTTTCGCGATCGGCTTCAAAACGAATCGTCTTTAAACGTTCGCGTGGCGCTTTCGTAAACGACGCGTCCAAAACAAGGCGTTCCGCAGTCTGTTTTTCAACCTTTGGGATATTTGAGGTTCTCGTAGAAGGTTTTCCATTCATATTTGCCAATCTCGAAGGATTCAACATTTTTTTTCTATACTGACCCGATGAGGTGCCGTAACCACGGTTCGACATCTTCAGCAGATGTGATACTGTCTCCGAACGATTGGTTCCGTTGAAATTTCGTGGTGCGGCAGCACTCATTGTTTGGGCATTTGTATTCGAATTCAATGTTTTACCCTCCCTGTCGAAAAGAACAGAAAAATATTGTTATTAAGTGAAAACGAAATTTCTAATAATTTGAGCAGTAAATTATAACTGTTGCACTTTAGTATTTTTTTCTATCTTCTTCAGAAAAAAAAATATCGCCCACTACTTGCTAAAATCTAGAAATAAATCTATAAAATGTCATCATCGCAAAAATAAAAAAGCTACAAAACTGGACATTCGACTTTTTATCCGACCATCCTTAATTTTTCTCCAGATGAAGATTTTGATTTAACGCAATGAAAGAAATGAAAACTTAGTAAAATGAAAATAAATTTGCATGAATGAGAATAATACGGTAAAACATTCAATGAAAAATTGACGCACTTGTTGTCAGTTACGGACCATCCGTTGGGCGTAGAGCCGGAAGTTGGTGATGGTGCGTCTTTAGAGACTTGCCATCCATTTATACTACTAGCAGCTGCTTTAGTGAAAATTTTATCGTCGTTTCCAACGCTTGTTTTGATTCTAATAGGATGAAATTTGTCTTTGCCATTGGCTTCGCCGTTTCTCCCATTAGTTTGAGTTTTGCCATTTTGATGTTTCGTCGAATTGCTAGTGACACCATTATCAGTGTTATTAATTGTTGTGGCGGTGGTTGCCGAGGTCGTAGTTGTGGTTATCGTCAAATACGTTGTTGCAGTGGTTGTCGTTGAGGTCATGGCGCCATTTTGCGATTTTGTATTAACCAAATTCTGTACAGATTGTTTTAAATTTCCAGAATTTGATGTCAAGCCGTTCTTCGAATTTTTCGAGGATGTGTCCTTTGTACTTGTAACAAGTTTCGAGGTCTCTTTGAGAGGATTAATCTTAGACAAAGTGGTAGTTCCGTTGCCAGAACAATGTTTCATAACAGTAGAATTTTGGGATTCCGAATTTTTCAACGTTGTTGCGAAATTAGTTGTAGCATCGTCATCGTCGCTGGAACCGTCGTAAGGAACGAGACTGGAGGCGTTTAAGACTTTACCATTTTTAATCTGCATAACAAGCCTCGGTTGAGACTTTTCCAAGTGTCTCGAGGGCAATTGAGGTCCAATGAATTTTGTATTTTTGCTTGATGAATTAACGCTCGCATTGGTAACTTTGAGACTCGTCGTAACGGCCACCGAGTCTGAATGTTCAATCAATTTCTTCGTGGAACCATTTGTAACGTCACAAGAATTTGATGGAATTCCTGATGATGTCGATTTTAATGCTGGTTTCGCGATTATTCCGTTCGTTGCTATCGTCTTTATTATCGCACCGTTCACTTTGCTCGGTTGCGACGTTAAACTTGCATTTTGCGACGTAGATTCCATCTCGAATATCATTATGTATGCATTTGTATTCAGGACATTGCCAAGATTGATTGAACGAACGCAGGAATCATCAAAGGAGTAATATTGCCCGGTTGAGACTTGAGCAACTGCGGTATAATGGCCACAATTCACCGAGGGACCCATGTGCGTTACCATCGACATTAATTTGTAATGTAAATGTCTCGTTGGCTCGCCAGGTTCTCTCCGCAAATAAGGACCCATGTCAACTGTCTGCTTGAATCCTATGTGACGTGATATTTTGCCACCTAGGACACTAAAACGTTTCAACTGCACGCAAAGAACTTTTGGTGGCCTTTCCAGACTGAATTGTTTTGTTGCTGGTACACGGCGCTTGCAAGCCTCACATTTGTAATCATTGTTGTCCAACTCTTCGCGACTAAAGTAAGACGCCAAAGCTTCGTCCAGAGTCGACGCTTTTCTTATGTCAACGAGAAGATCCTGTAAAATTTCAACTATTTTAACGACCATTTTTTATTTTTCAACTGAATTTTTTTGATCATTCGGAGACAATGTTTTCTAGCCTAAGATCATTATGACCTCGCGAAACAGTGCGAATAAATTTCCAATTAAAATTCTGCAAATTTACTAGATCACATAATCAGGATCGCTCCGGGATTCAGATGAATGTCGAAATAACGAGATTTTTAAACAATTTTCTTAATTTTTAAGCTATAAAGTAAATTTTTCGTCAACCAAACTTTCAGAAAATGAATTTTTTTTGCCGCCGTTCTATTCCTTATTGAAAAATGCGAACATTCATGTGCTTGGTAAGCGTCTTTATCTTTGTAAAAACTATCTTAAGGCCCAAAAACCCATGGACTTGGAACGGCCCTGGTCATGTGTTGAAAAGTGGGAAAAGATGTAGCTTTCAGGTTGTGACATGTAAAATTGATGATTACATAAGTTTATCTTCTAAATGTATCAAAGAATGAACTTTTTTTCACTAAATGTAAAGAATGAAATTTCTGGTAAATATTCAAGGATAAATATTTTTTGACTTGCCTGAAAATGTTGAAAAGTCGTTGAAACATGACGGCACTGGAGACATTTCACTTCAGTGCGTATGTAACCGCCAAAGATTTGATTGACCGGCGTCGTCTCCTTCGAATAACTGTCAAGTTTCGTTGCTCTGTGTCGAGCGAGATAAGCCCGCTCCATACCGTCAAGAAGATATCGCAGAAACTCATGAGCATCCTCCTGTTGTCCTGGCACCATGGTTCTACATATGACTAAAAGCGAACAAAATTTTTTTTATTCTATAATATTCATAAAAAACTGTTACCTTGCAAAAGAAGCAAATAATATCATTTTACTGAAGATCACTTGAGTAATAGTAATCGGTTGCGGAGTCAAGCCGTAGTTATCATATTTTTCTCATGAAAATGGCTAGAATATCGAATTTTTATGAACAAAAACGTTTCCCCAAATCGTGTAAAGAAATTGAATTCTTCATTAGAATCTCAGAGTCAAATACTTTGATTATGCTTTTTCATTATCAGCTCAAAACACAGTAAAAAATCCAACTTTTACATTACAAAACACAGTAAAAAATCCAACATTACTGACGAACGAGAAAACTTCGAAACCTCCCTTTCATAAAAATTTTAACACCTTAAATGAAAAGAAAATTTTGTTTTTCCATTGACATAATTATACTCACGTTTGAGCTTGTTGCATATGTAGAATGGTTTTATTGCGCTACCAGACTTTTCGTGACTGAACTGAAGAGTCTTGGCAACTGCACACGTAAGGCACTCCCCTCCAACATCTACAAAGGAACCGTCATTATTATCATCAAAATATGTAGCATATCAAACTTAATTCAAGGATAAAACGTAACAATAATTTCTACAGTAATTATAGAGCAAATGTTACGATATTTCGCTGATTACAAATTTTATCGTTTTAAAAAAAATCCTTGAACTACAAGAGCAAAAAACAATTGAAACCAAAAGTTTCGAAAAAAGCCTGTGTCACATATTTCCAAAGTGAATTTGAACTTTAATCAAACTGTATAAATCTCATTCTACCGGCATAAATGAATGAAAAGAAAAATGGATTTTAAATTGACGGAGAAGAAAAAACCTCTGAACTTACCATTCTGTTCGCATTTGGAGTTGTGATGCGAATCAGAAAGAAGCCAATTAACCAAAGCTGGTACGTGAAACAAAGCTTGAAGAGTACTGTTGAGATAACAAGTGTTTCCAACATTATACATGCCAGCTCCGACGGGAAATGTTCCTTTCCAGCCCAGATTAATTTTATCAGCTGGATAAAGAGTAACGGCTGGTTCGGGCAAGCTAGGACCCATTTCTTTAAGCAATTTCTTTTTCTGGGCCAGGCTTTTGGAGCTCTCTGTCTGTTCCAAGGAGTTTGGCAAGCTCAGTACAATGTACTTTGCCTTGAGATTGTCGAGCACTGTTGAACGGTATCCATCTGTCTCCTCGTAAGATATCTCAGTTTGTAATATCCTTGCAGCACTACTCGCCAAACTCGCTGATAAGTTGTCCGACGACAAACTTGACTTGCTCTGTGTTGTTTCCAGCGAGTGACGAATTGCTGATGCGATTGGATCGCATACGCTAACGGCAGGCATCCCTGAACTTATTATTTTCTACTCTTGCCCTAGATCCCTGCAAACTCTGTTATGTAACAGAAAATAAACAGATCATTTAGAAAACGATTATTCGTCGCAAATTCATTGAACCACTAATATTTCATGCCATCCTTGTTACAAAACAGTGTCTGAACCAATAATCCAGTAATTATTCAGCGTCAACAAATACAGCACTGAACTCATTTCTCACTGACACTCACAATTCTTGTAACTTCTCCATCCTCAAAGATGCCAATAAATAAATAAAAAGACCTTTTATAACTTTTTTAATATTTCAACACAGAACTTCAATGATCCCCAGCGATAATGCGACAACAAAAAAAATGAGCCAGCTTAAAAAAAAAACTATTCCTTTTGTCATTCCAATCATTTAAATACATGATTTCAATTCAAATTCCGTAATTATTGTTCAAACATTGAAACATGCAATAATTGACTGACAATTAAAGAGTAAATTGGAGAAAAAAACAATTTCAAAGAGACACTCGAAAATAAAAAATCTTACAATAAATACGGAATTAACGAAAGGTAAAAATTTTATGATTGTTTACTCCATCGAATGAATTAAAACAATAAATAATCCTTGCTTGTATTGATTACGAATGAAAATACTCAGTCGTTATTATTACTGTATGATATAGGTTACGAGAATGAAACATTTTTCGACAATATTGTTAGCAGTCAAACAATGAAAAACGAAGAATCAAGATAAAAACCACAAAATTCCAGTCAAATAAAAACAGAATGAAGTTTGAAGTACAAACATTCACGAACAGGATTTCCCTCGTAAAACGGAACACGAGGAGTAACAGTTTCGATCGGCCCGATATAATTAGCAGAACAATTTTCATTCAGACGCAAAAAAATTGCACAAAATTATCACCGTTTAAACAAAGATAATCAAAATGAGGCATCAGAAAAAAAATCGTACATTTCATCCGAGAGAATAATTCGAGACGTGAAAATTTCGATGCAATGTGTTACGGGGACATGTGGTGAAAAGTTTGAGGCACGAGGCACACGCATCAGCAGCACTCACACACATAAACACACACATAGCGTACACAGGTCACACGCACGCAATACGCACTCATCATGGCAAAATGGAACATTGTTTTTTTCATTCGCATTTTTTATTGGTATTTGTAAGGTTTTTTATCTCCAAAACTCGAAGCAAAAGAAAATAAATACTTGATTGAAGTATTTTTCATATTTGCCATCTGATTGAGAACGTCGCGCGCGAGCTGCACACAATTGAGCGACAAGCACGGACACTGACCAAAGATCGAAAAGTTTTATATCCGTAATATAATAAATTTGGAAAAAAGCAGAAAAGGGAAATTGCCGCGATGGAGATTAAACCGAGCGCGTGTCAGAAACTTATGCTTTACGGGGGACCTCCACACGGTCTTAAAAGCGGGAAGAAATTTGTTATCGGTATGGATACGACACTCGACTCACCTCTCACGACATTTGACGTTTAACGAGCCTCGATTCTTCTCATGCGGTTCCGAAATTATGTTCGAAAGGTTCCGAAGATATTATTTCGTCAAATAATTGACATTTTGATAATGTAAAGTCAACGTTTTTCACCAAACTTTATAAGGTTCTTTTTTATTTCGCACGGAAACGAGGATTCCCCCCTGCACTACCACGCCACCGACAGCTACCGCTATACCGTAACGGCGGCCATTTGGAATTTTACTATCCGGCCGGCAGCGCCGCTGCCCGCCCGCTGCTGCTATATACGACGTGTGTAACCTTTTTAGACGACTTCTACGAGTCCATGGAGTTCAGTCCATCGACGAGTGTGTGTAATGTCGTGAAGTTGGCAATTTCTGTGTTATTCAATATTGACATTCCGGATGGGTTTTAATATAACAATGAATGTTAAATTGATAAAGAGAATGCAAACACGAAACTTGAATCAAGTCGTCTTTAAAACTATCGTCGAAATTTTGATTGACGAATTTTGAGTCATACCGATCGATTTCAATGATTTTTTTGTATACTCCCAGACTTCTTACTGAATGTGTTATTTCGATTGCCTGAGAATTAACATAACCTTGCCAAGCTTGATTTATGAATATCCGACTAGCAAATCATATTATGAAAATAGAACAGTATAACAATATTAACAATTCAATAAATGAAATTTATACGAAAATATACGAAATTTATTGACGGTCGGTAACAAAACTATCTTTTACTTTTTTCTAAAAAAAAGTCTTTCAAACTATCAACTTTAGATAACAAGTATATTGAGTTTTAAAAGATAAAGACAATAATCGAAATTCTGATTGGCTCAATCGAAATTGAGGTAATTCAAAAAATAAGGTAAATCTAAAAATGGTTTTTTTTTGTGTTGTGTGCGCCAAATTTTTTAGTTCCATTGTTCTTTTTTTAAATATGAACTCATAATTAATTAAATTGCAGAAAAGAACGATATCTCCTTGAAAAACCATTTGTAATTACCTATACCACCAACAAAAACGACCACCAATCAATATGTGACAAATGAAAAATAAAGTAAAACCTGAACTGCCATGTCTACAGTGTTTTTCTAAAACCCCCTACACTTTCCTCGAAGGGGAACGTGGCCGTATGATCTCCGCGCCAGAGGGCGTAGACCAGAGCCAGCCCAAAACGATACATACATATATACATACACTTTCCTCGAACATTCTTTCCACAGTTATGAATTATCGTCACTACATTCTTCTAACATTTCGAATAATTGACTTGAGGTAATTGGCATATATACCTCCAGCCAAGAGCCTTACTCACACAAACACAAAGGCGCAAGATTTAAAATTGTGTGCGCAGTTCCATAAGAATGCCATAATGCCATGAAAGAAGAATGTAGCGACGCCTATGGCTCGCAAGGGAAGCTGCGTTGTGTAGGTCGTGTGATTATTTTCACGTGAACACGTCAATATGCACGACCAGCACGACGCTCGAGTCGCTATCACATTCAATTTTATTATTATATGAGTAGGCAGATTGCAAAGGCTCCGAGAACTGCTGATAAAGCATTGAACTCTGTTTCGGCAGGAAATCACCAATACTCTGGTGAAACAGTGTTGTCACGACTGTCTTACGATTTACAACGACGTAGTAGAACAGAGCTTTAAAAAGAGCGCAAGAAGGCTACAACGGCGATCGTCGATCATATGTAGAAAAAAATAAATACAATAAAAACAGAAGATCCTTGAAAAATCCCGATGTCAATGTCAGTTCGATGTTTGCGATGGTGCGTAATTCATTAGTCAATGGACGAATGAGAAAAATAATCGTGAGTAACTCGTGGCTAATTAAGCCTCGTTGTGGTCGAACAAATTTCGAAAAAATCGCAACCTTGTACAAGTTAAAGGCTGAGCAAGTGCAAACTGTTTCAAGAAGCAGCCAATTTTGGTGATAACGAAAAGCAACAGATGCAGTGACCAAAGGAGCACTTAGCTCCTTGGAATCGTGTACAGTATCCATTAAAATGAGTAAAATGTATTCAACGGCCAACCTTTCCGACAAGGAACTCAAGGAACAGGGTAACCGCCTCTTCAGTTTGCATAAATATGAAGATGCCGCTAACTGCTATACCAAGGCAATCGTGAGTATATTCAGAAGGAAAATACTCTCGAATAACTAGAATTGAGTTTGCCCTCTAGAATATAATGAAGTTCCTTCGTTTCTTTAAGAAATATCCAATTCAATTGGATATTTCAACTACTAATATATGAAATCTATAGTTCGACCAACAGCGATTAGTGTGGGGTCAGTGTGTGGCTCCGCCGCTCACTAGAAATAAACAACCTTGGACGAGGTCATTTTTTGATTCGGTAACAACTTTGCCATGCACTGGCTCGCATATTAATTGCTGAGCAGGAGGCAGTTTTTCTCAGTATTTGATACTTGTGATTACTGATCAACTGGAATCCAATAAAAATAGAGCAGCCTATGGCTGGCCTAACGCGTACATGGAAACTTGTGAAATGGGGGAAAAGTGGATTCAAAGCAACAGTAAATGCTTGTAAAAAACCTGCGAGTTTATACGCAGGAAAGGAACACTAAACAATGAAAATAAATTTCAAACATAATAAATAGAGGCACAAGTTTCCAGTTCTAAAAACTAAAGTGGCAACAACATTTAAACAATTTTAAAAATCTAGAAATCAAGGAATAATGGAGAAAGTTTTTGGTGTGCTTCAACATTGTTGACTTTTACATTATTAAGTATAAACAATGGAATAGAAATTTGCATTTATCAGAAAATGAAACAAAATCGAGACTGACTAATTTACAAGAATGGCTCCAATGCTCTTCCTCTTTGAAGTTAAAATTTCATTCATTACTTTTTGGTGGCCCCCTGTTTCTATATTTAATTTGACATCGCGATTTTTGGGAAATTTTTGAAGCAGAATATCCATTCATAAAATGTTGTATTTTACGAATTTACCTACAATTCCGTTTCAGATAAAAAATCCCAATCAGGCACTTTACTTTACCAATAGAGCCCTCTGCCATTTAAAGCTCAAAAGATGGGAGTCTTCTTGTCAAGACTGCAGACGAGCTCTGGACATGGATCCGTGTTTAGTAAAAGGACACTTTTTTTTGGGTCTAGCTCTGTTGGAATTGGAGCTTTATGACGAAGCCATAAAGCACCTTCAACGTGGTGAGTATATTTTTGCGAACGAATTAAAAATATCCCCAATACTTTTGTCTACACTGAATTGAACGGTCAAAAAAATTATGTTCAGAACATTTTTGTAAACATTAATCGAGATAAATTGAAGCAAAACATTATCCTTTAAAATGGCTTAAATTTAGATAATAGCTTTGTTTTTTCAATTTGAAGAATTTTGAGTGAATTTTGAGTTTGTTTTTCCCAGTTATGAATTTTTTTCATACTTTCATTTCTTCGAGAAAATATAGAGAATAACAATAAATAATAGAAAGATCGATATTTTCAACTTTTTAGTGGTAACGAATTCCGTAAACATAATTGGAGAAAAACTATGAACGAATGAAAAAACTAGTTGACAATATTTTTACAGCGGTGGATCTGGCAAAGGAGCAGAAACTCAATTTCGGTGATGACATGACAAGCATGTTGAGACAAGCTCGAAAACGACGTTTTCAATTGAGAGAAGAGCAAAGAGTCGCGCAAGACATTGAATTGCAATCATATTTAAATCAGCTGATTATAGAAGACGCGGATCGACGTTTGATATTGTTGAAAGAAGATGAAGCCGCGGCTGCCACGGCTATCACTTCTCCGACTATTCTAGGAGGTGATAACAGTTGCAACGTCGATAACGAAACCGCGGATGATTCAAGAGAGGAAAAGCGATCTCCGACTGAAAAGAATTTGACCGAGCCTCCGCTGGACAGGGAGGAAATTGAGGAGAGAAAAGAGACGTGTCTCGCTCGCCTTAATGATCTTTTTGCTAAAGTTGACGAAAGACGACGTGTAAGTTTATCAGTTTTATTACTTACAATGCATCATTTTAGAAGAGATCATCCGGAGCATATTAAACTCTTCACTGGTAGGAACTCGACACGGCGGGCTGTCCAAAAAATAGATTTTCAACCATGCAATATTAATTTCCAATGGTATTCCGGCATTGTTTGCATCACGGGTTGAGTTTTCGCAAAAAAAAAAAAAGGAAAAAAATTAGGGACATTAAATTATATATAATTAAGGGTATTATTGACTCAATTATGTATCACGGTATTTTATACATATTTATTCGTTTCATCCGACACGAGTTTGCTATTTTCAAACGATCTGAAGAGTGCCTACTGTGGGAGATAGCCAGGAGGAAAAAGAAGAAGAAGGACTTTCTTCTTCTTTTTCCTCTTGGCTATCTCCCACAGTAGGTTTTTACACTACGAAAGCGTGCACATGAAGGATACAAGAAAAAGAATGGAAACGAAAAGAAAATGAAAAGTTGAAGAAAAATTATGAATTTGTTTCTCACAAGTACTTTCTTCCGTTGTTTTGCCATTGTTTTGTCTACCAGGAATATCCTCCTCACACTCTAAAATCGTCTACCAGTAAAAGGATTAAGCATAAATGCAATAACGGATAAACACTATTTTAGTATCGATAAATACTCAGTCAATATTTTTATCTACTGTTTTATGATCAACAATGACGACGGACATCAACAGAAGAGAGAAGTGCCGGATTATCTGTGCGGTAAAATCAGCTTCGAGATTCTTCAAGAACCAGTTATCACGCCGAGTGGAATAACGTACGAGCGAAAAGATATCGAGGAGCATTTGCAAAGGGTCGGGCATTTTGATCCAGTAACTCGGGTGCGTTTAACGCAGGACCAGTTGATACCAAATTTGGCGATGAAGGAGGTCGTTGATTCGTTTCTGCAGGAGAACGAATGGGCATTGGATTATTGATGAATTCTCACATTGGTTGTACACGATGTATGCAATTTAAAAGACTGGTCAATTGGTGTACGTGAAATACGTGAATAGATCAGGATGATAAGTTCCGGTTTGCTTGGATTACTCGATATCGCAAGGAGATTTATTAACTGTAATACGGTAATGAACAACGAGTGACGTAACGTAAAGAAAAAAGTAAACAAAAAATGTCCACGAATCACGCGCGCCAGGAATTCAGCCTGAATCTCACACGAGTGGCTGAAGCTCCAACAAAATGCGTGTATGTACATTTTATCATTTTTAAATCGTCGTAACCCGCTATTGAGACGTAAAATAATTTATTTTAAAAACTGTGTACAGTCTTGCACTTTTTTTAACGTGTCAGCAGATTTTTAAATCCTCTTTTCCTCCCCTTCTCTCGTATCAATTCTCGATTGCTCGATCATTTGCATCATTGTCATCCTGTGATTCTCCTGGAAGTAACGATAAAAGAGCGAGACAAGTGAACGCGAAAGCTACGAGAGGTGGCACGGTCCATTGATAATAAGCCGAACGTTCGAGCGCTGTTGTGAACGCTATGAACCATGCCAATAAACGTAATACGTTGGCACACAGTAATCTACGATTACTTATTCGAGGGGACTCGTCAATTGGTATTTCAACGAGCCCTAGAGATCTCCAACATGTGAGAACGAACCAGCTGATCAGCATTGTTGGATCCTCCGTTGTTAATCTCGTTCCATATCTGTCAAAATTTGAAAAAAGTTTGGTAAACACGATCAACGTTGCCAGAGCTTGAGACTTTTAACGCAGTTGTCTCACTACAGCCATGTAAAAAAATGAACTCCTCGATCAATATAAACAGTTTTTGTAATACTTGTAGAAAATATTCGACATGGAGTTTAAGGAATAATTTGGGAATAATAACGTTCCTCGCACACCTAAAACTCACTTTTACTTGCTATCGCTATGTCTCTGAAACTAAAAGGTCAAATAATCATTTTCATTCAATAAACTTCGTCATTCATTTCTCTGCGATTAAGAATTCTATCTTAAAAAATCAGTAGAAATTTTTTTTAATTATCACGAGATTTGGCAATTTTAAACGCCATAAAAACCGTATTGAAAACCGTGGAATCTTTGATAGGAAATATCCCAGATTCCGAACAAATGATTTTTCTAAAATTTGGCAGACAACCACACAGTTATGTCTTGCATTTTGAGTTGGAATTCCTATTTATGGAACTCTATCAGTCGCTGAGCAGGTGAAAATTTTAAGAATCAATGGAAGGAATTCTGAGGAGAATTTGGCTGAAGGAGTGTTTTGGCGAGACAACTATTTTAATATTACCTGAAATTTTTAGCCCACACAAGGGCTGACGGTGCTGCAGGAATAGCTGCGAAGCTCCACGTAACAAACAGAAGTAAATGATTGAGGAGGATTCCTTTAGAAATTTTGTTCGTTGCTGGAACAACGATTGGAGGAGTTTTCTCATCATTTACTTCTTTGACTACTTCGGTACCAGATGGATCAGTTGTCGTGCCTCGACGTTTTCGTTTTCGTTTTCCTCTGCCGAAACGTGGAATGAAATGACGTAAAGAGGTCATGAACAATTCCTCCAAATATTCTTCCCACATTTTCGTGAGTTTTAAAAAGTAAAGAGGCACGGAAAGGAGAATCGCGATCGCACCGCAAGTCGCTGAAGTCAGTGAGATCAAAATGAAAGTCGTCAAAATTGGTAAACAATTAAATCCTTCGAGAAGCCACTCAAACCATGTTTTCGGTAAAAACACGATCCGAGCTAAGAATCTGGAACACCAATTTGTGGGAAATATAAATCAAAATAATAACATAAAATATTGCTTAAAAACTTCAGTATTCTTGCCTGAAGTTCGTATTAAAAAAATAACTTTTTTTTTTGCGTGTACATAAAATTATTTCAACAAAAGCACTAAATGAAATGAAAATTATTGCCAACCTTGCAGTTACGTTGTGAGCAACGGTGCCCGAAAATATGACGAGAAAACAAACTGTAACTGCCACAACGTGGAGTAGACCCAGAGCGACAAAAGTCTCAAACAAAAAATCAAGGCTGGCAGCACCGGCGACAAAAAAACCAACGGCTATCGCCATTGAACGAGGAGAGTTGTCGAGTCTCATTGATATGCCGAAAAGACAGAGTGATATGATAATGGGATAAATGGTCGCCCATCGATCTCGAACAGAACAAGCGACTCTGTCAATTAATCCTGCTCTTCGGACCGTTATCTTGTACGAATATTCAGCTCCGAGGCTAATTCTAAGCACGGTATTCTCATTCTTCCTCGTTAGATACATAACGAGACGTTTCTTTGCGAAATTTCCGTCCCTGTTTGGATCAGGAGAAAAAAAAACATCGTATAATAGCAAATAAGTATGTTCCCATGCAGTCATTGCTTTTTGAAACTGCCATATTTCCATTTTTAACGAAAATGTACCGATATTCATTATTTGTGCATCGTGTTATTAATTTGAATGATCTTTTTATTCATTTTTAAAATTTAAATCTGTCCTTCAATGGGCTCTGCACTGACTGACACTATCCGTCGAAGTAGCTCCAAAGAATTATAGATTATAAAGCTAACATATAAAATCAATAAATTGATCGAATAAATGTTGAAAATGTCAATGAAGAGAACTTTGAAGTTTTCTCTCTCTCGAAAAAAAATGGCTTTGCATTTGTACGATTTTATGTTTTTCAATAGTTTGGTAAGATGGAAATTTGACGGTTTTAAAAGAAATTTTTAAATTCGAGTGATTGGAAATTACTTTTTACGGTCCGCGACCATGGTCCGAACTTGACTAGTGCTCGTGAATCCATAATTATTGTTCGAATCTTCGATCAGTTGGAATATTGCCTGAGGAGGTTCATTTTCGATTTCCGATCGAGACGATCGTTCAGTTGAAGAATATTCGTGAAGCAAAGGCTCGATTTCGACGGCAAGAGCATCCTCGATACCAGCCAATACAGCGTTGTACCTGAGGCTACCTTGCGAAGTCGTCACACTACCGTGTGGATTGGGAGACAAGATTCTGCCGATAGGAAGTAGATTGAAAAGTCCAGTTACACCAGCGACCAGTTTATCTTCTGTGCGAAACGTTCGGTCACCTCGATTGTACAAATCAATGTATATCTTGATGGTATTGACTTTTTTGTTGCGCAACTCTTCCGCCGGTATTCTTACAACCACATGACTAACTTTCCATCCTCGCAAATAGTCCAGTGAAATATCGGCGCTTCTTCGAGACCGTCGTAGCGTCGGATCCGGTGACAAACTTGTACGGTTTGTCAAGTTCCAGCCCCACTCGCTAAAAGTAGTGAAATAATACCTTCTCTGAGTTAGCCCTCCTCCCCCCAAGTCATATAAATTTATTTTTTTAAATATAGATCTCTTGGTCGCCCTACAGTGGTTTGCGGTGGCATTTGATGGTTCAGCAATGAACCATTTTTTCAATAAATGAATTTTCTAATATTTTTGAGAAAATTTATGTTGCAAACATTTGCCAATCTTTTTTTGACTATTTTGGCGATATTAATCAAAAGGAATTTATAAATACTGTAAGTATTCTAAAAAATGCGACAATTTTATAATAGAAGAGATTTTCGTTGCGACCCAAAAATGTGCATGAAACTGGGTGTTTCCAATATTGTGGCGATTCTCACCAAACTCTGGAATTGCCTTCGATTGCGTGCGCTGAACAGGCAAACAGCCAATCCCGTGATTCTAAATTAATCGTGTCGATACTGATGCTGTCGTACGGCAAAGCAGCGTCGCCTACGCGAATCATCAGGTACGTCGTTTTATTCGTTTTTCCATCATTTATCCACGTGTATTGCTTCTTCATGTTTTCTGTCCATTCACCACCACGTTCAAATTTTATTTGGTCCTCGTACGGACGCGTTTTTTTTCCCAAAATACGCTAGAGAATGAAAAATGCGAAGATATCACGAGTGCATTCGATTTGAAATTCGATGAAGAAATGGAAAAATTTGTATAAAAATTTTGGTACTCATTCGACAGAAAAATGAAATAAGTCTTCTCTCAGACGAAAGGGATTTTTCTTTATTATTGATATAAAGAAATAATTGATATTTATGAGAACAATGAATTTATTTGGACAAAAATTCTTTGAAGAGATAAGTTTGAATTTATCGGACGAGTGGAAAATCGCAGAAAGCCAGTGAAAACTTCAAGAATCCTTAAATCTTCATAAACTCACGCTCGTTAAATGGTAGGAGAGAGCACGAATTTTCACATCCGTGTCCGAAGTTATTTTGGGCGGACGTGCAGTGACGTCAACACAGTCAAATAGGGCTCTGACGATCGTCAGCACGAGTTGTTTGCACCAAAGTATACAAAGATGATCAGTTGATGCCCAAACGCCTGGTATACCGCTGGATACAACGTTCAGGTCGGCGGAAGGTTCGGTAGTTTGAAATGTGCTGACAAGAATATCCCTTCGACCACCACCTATGGAAACGAGAGTTGTACCCATTTCTTTGAGATCACGATTCTTCGAACTGTCCAGTTCCTCGTAATATCGAGCGATTGTTCTGTCAGGTAAAAATATTGGTCTGTGTGGGGAAGCAAGCGTCACCAGAATACTCGCCACAGCTCCATTTTCTGTCATATTACTATATCCTTGCACCAAAGCAGCTTTAGCTACGATCCCTCCCTTGAAAAAAAAATAATTAAAACACAATGAAAACGTCGAATTCATGATTCTCGACCCTTAAAATTTATTTGTTTGAACGTAAACTTGAGAAATTAACATTTTGTCAATACATAGCGATCTGCCCTTCTTTTGAGATTCAAATAAACGAGATTAGTACGAATATAAATATTTTTACCATAGAATGCCCAATGAGCACAAGTTTATCCACATTCCCTTTGTATAGGCTGAGAATTTTCTTCATACAGAGTGACACGTAAGTCGTTTCCTCCTCCAATACACCTTTCAATAAATGAGAATATTAAATTGATTTGTTATTAAGAAAAAAAGTGAATGAGCGTCTCGAATTCTTACCTCCATAAAGAGCAGAATAATCTTTGCCCAAAGAAACTGTGAAGTAATCAAAATGAAATGGAGTACGATCCTTGATAGACTTCCTCAAACTCACAGAAGCAAGAGATCTTACTGAAACATTTTAAAAAGTAATAGTTAATGCCATTTTATTTTCCAAAAAATTCACCAAATTTTGGGAACATTGTGAATACCAAAATAACGAATCTCAACGTTTTATTCAAGGATTCCGACTTCATAATTTGATCAAAGTTAGTCAAACCAGCTTATGCATTTTCAAAACTTTCCTCATCAATTCTATCCAAAGACAGGTTTTATACAATTGTAATAAAAATGAAAATTTTTTTTTCACAAATTAGGAAAATTTGAAATTTATGTTAATGGCATTGTTGGAAGGATTCAAATTTTCGTGTTTTCGTGTTCAATTCTTGTAACTGTGAAGCTGTCAAAAAATTTGTTAAACAAAATAATGAAGAAGCAATGTATTCTAAGTAGAGAAATTGGAAGTCAAAATATCTGCTTAATTCTAAAGAGCAAAATAACTCTGATCAAACGTTTGTTAATCCTCAGTCAGTCAATGTATTGTTAGCAATTTAATTATTCCAGTCGTTTTCATGGTTTTGAAGAAACACAATGAAAAATATTATCTTGATTTATTATTTAAAGTTTTTAATTGGACTGCATTCTATTTGCAGATTTAATTTTTAGCTTCCGTATTAGTATTGTCTAATTTTATTGAAGTCGTTTTATTGAACAGATGGAGAATCTAGAATGATCAATTCTTCTTGTGATCTAAATGGTCCAGTTTGCTAACAATAGTCTTAATGAGCAAATTATTGTTCTATGGTTCAGTATATAACTCAAGCGAACCTTGTTCGTGAGATCCTGCATTTCCTGGAACAAACAGCACTGGAATTCCTGAGAATTTCATTCTCCTGTGTTTTTCTGTGACATAACCTTCCCCATAAGCGTACAGACTAAACCGTGGATATTGTTCTTCGATATCCTCCGTGAGAGCTATTTTCTTTAATGGTGAAAAAAAATAGTCAAGTAAAATGCAAACAAATGTGGTAAAATGTAGAGAAGAAACTTACAACATATTGTGGATACTCAAACATAAATGTCATGTCGCAGGTATTCTCTTCGAGATTCGTTACATATTTAGCTGTCCCGAGGATGTACAAGCCAAGAACGAGGAGAGAAAACAACACCGAAGTGGTATAAACTGTTACAATTCCAATTCCAGCCATAATGCTTTTTTTTAGTATGAATTGTTTAACGAAAAAACATTTCGTGAAGCAAAGTGTACAGCATCGTTTTTACACGCTTTTATTTTTAGACAATTTTGGACAATCCGAAAAATTGTTAGTGAGCTCAATGACATTTAACATGTTTGTGGTTTTTTTAACCTCTCAAAAGAATGGAAATTACACTGAATCACTCGACGATTCTCTATACGTATAATAATATTAATAAATTATTTTTTCGCCCGAGAAGCTCCCGCCTTTGTCGAAAAAATTATATTGTTGACGAACTGGACGTAAATATGATGCAGACTCAGGAACTAACCACGCCGCGTATTCGCAGCAGACTGAACTGAAGCTGAACTGAACTGTGACGCACGTAAGTTGATGCCAATTTAGCATGTTTGCTCAATTCTATTTTCTCCATTCAAAAATAGAAAAACATGAAATATAGAGGTAGATTTTCCCGTCGAGAACTTGCTATATCTCGTTGACACGATCGTTTGAATGATTTTATCTGTAGTGTTTGATAAAGATTTGATATATGGATCAAACTTTAAATCGTGTCAGGTTTATTTCGTCATTTGTATTTTGCTGTGACGTCACGGCTTGCATTCTTGCATGTGGTGGCGCTTGTTGTAAATTATGATCCCCCACTTTTCTTTCAAGCCGGTATTCGAAAACGCCGATCAGCTGTTTCGGAGATGAAACGCCCACAAACTTTCGAAACGACAGTTTTGTTAATTCTATAAAAAAAATTATTGTCAGGGTGATTTCGTTGTTTATTATTTTGTGGATACTTTCTGTAACTGTGAATTTGAGATATCGTGTTTGATGATGAAGTCAATAAGAATCGTCAACATGAGAGCTTTGCAGACTTCTGTTCATTCGCTCACGACTGCTATTGTTGTCAATGGAATATACATTGTCGTACTGATAAAAACAAGGTAAGATTTACACACACCATCTGATAAGTGTTCCAATTATTGAGGAATTTCTGAATAAAAATTCATCAAAACTAAACAAAGAACCTTATATCGATCGTTTTTATTATTATAAAGATAATTACAAAACAATGACAATCCAAAGCACTCAGAATACTGAGGATTTTAAAAGCTGTTCTCAGTATTTTTAATGCTGTCAACCCTTTAGCTGCACACTGGTGCAAGGATGGAGCGTTTATTTAAATAAAACACAACAAATTTATATTTCCATAGTTTACTTAACTTCTTAAAATCATAAGCCAGCTTATAAAGTTTCATTGAAATTTAACAATCATAAAAAGACTATTTTGTTAGTCTGAAGAAAATAGATAAATCCAGACAGGTTTTTTGGAGAGTGGATGTTCCCCCTCGATGAGTTTGAGGCTAGTACGATTTTTCGTGTATTGAAGCATCGCTTGTGCAAGAATACGATTATTTTGAACAATGTTTGGATCATTCGCATAATCTTCCAACTGTAAAATAAATATCCACATTGAAATTACACTTTTTCCTCCCACTTTACCTTCTCTGCACAATTAAATTCTGAAGTCACAATCTTAACGACTAATAGACAATTGTTTTCAGTCACATAAATTTATATTTAAAAAAATAATTGTCATGTTGATGTCACATGGTATTAAAAAATTTTTTTTTTTCAATTTCTGACAGGGTCTCATCACCTCATTGAATCTATTTTATTGAACTTTGCATTGTTGAAACAAATAGCGAGAAATATTTGTTATTCATTATTATGAAAATTGTTTCTGCCAATTCAATTTATAACCTAAAAAATACATTAGCGAATTATCTTAATTGCTCTAACTAAATATAAATTTGAGGCTCTGCTAATTAAAGAAAAATGGGTTTCGTTGCATTGCATTGATGGAAACTTTTATCGTCATACTATCGTATTAATTCTTGACGAAAAAACCAATTGATCAATTGTGGTTTGTGTAAAAAAACTTATTCACCTTCATCCACGTGCAGTCCTGAATTTCACGCTCGCACTTTTGAATCTCCCGTGTGAGAGGCTTGAGACGTGCAACAACGTAAATGTCTGAACAACCAAAAGCATAACCATGAGCGTGTCGAAAACCAAGGAGGCTTT
This sequence comes from Campoletis raptor, assembly GCA_948107755.1. NCBI lineage: Eukaryota > Metazoa > Arthropoda > Insecta > Hymenoptera > Ichneumonidae > Campoletis > Campoletis raptor. The sequence continues at coordinate 28,961,639 of OX403622.1, read as the reverse complement.
CAAACTCCGTGAGAATTCCCGTTTCCTCCCTAACTTCCCGCATCACTGCATCCGGGATGTTTTCACCTGTCGATACCCGTGAAAATATTTGTTATTTTGACAGCGGTCCCAATAATTAGGATGCGATGTAAAGAAGCCAAAAAAATCGCCATTTTGGACAGCCTCTGTTGTATTTTTGATTTTTGTATACCTGGGTCAACGATACCACCGGGCAATTTCCACCGCGTTGGCCCATCAAGAACCGAATGTTTATCCTTGACAACGAGTATCTCACCGGTATCGTCGTTCAAAACAAAACCTCCTACGCCAAGATTCGTATGAGCATAAGGAGGAATATTGCTCTCAATTTGAGTCGGTAACCACTTGTACAACGTCGCGTAATCCGCCTTGGCATGATGAAATTTAAATCCCTCTTTTACCAACTCGGGAATCCAGTCGGCGTTAGAAAGATAAACGCGAAACCATATTGTCGACTTGTTCTCGCTTCTCCATTGTTTCAATGATTCTGTATGTGTTACGAAACATTGATTGCGTTAGTACGAGAAAAACAACTGAAAAAGACATTCTCTTATTTTCTGATGAAAAGAGAATACCGAGTTGTTTTTATTTTTTTGAAAACTCAAGTTTTTAAATCTTCTTTATTAAAAAAACCAAAAGAACGATGTTGATTCAACTTTATTATGGCATAGCGATAACGTTTTACGCTGGAGAAAAGACTGGGGTAATTAATTATCTAAACGACAGGCTTACGTACGAAAAAATGGATTGTGGGATCTTAATAATAATTGTTATATTCGATAGAAACAAAACGATCGTTCCAGTACTTTTTGAATACCGAGCGCACGCATGACGTACACAATTGGATAAGAACTACCCAATCAAAATGAAGATAAAAGCGCAAGCGCAAGCGCTATTTCGGTTAGTCTTTAGAGGGAGTAGAAAGTAGAAAGTAGAAAGGCAACAGGTGATAATCAATCTCGCATCCTATTGTTAAATCATAAATAGTCTCTAGATTTAGAACATTTAAACAACGAATAAAGAATAATGAATCACTTACCTTTAAGGCATTTAGCGAAATTAAAGTTTTTACAAGTTTCGAGGCTAGAATCGACCAATAAACCATTATAACGATCTGGACAGCCTGTGAAAATTCGTTGCTCTGCGTCGTCGACGAAAGTAGAATTGGACTTGCGTTCCATGTTTTTGTTGTTAGCTCCTTCGTGAAATCTTCGTCGTTGTAACACGTGCAGTGCACGAATTTGATTTGTCGTTTGAAGATATGGTTTCTTGTCTCTTATCGAAAGAAAAAAATTCGTCAATATCCGGGCTGTCAATCTTGATGACAGTGCCCGATATATAGCCGCGTACATTTATGACCTTTACGACGCCATTTTTATTTTGATTCGTGTTGATAGCGAAGAGGCACGGATTGGATTATAGATGACAAGTATATACATAGATATGCGATCACAATAGACGTCTCGTTTTCTCGTGCGTAATTCGTCGCGTATATATGACTCAACTCAATGTTTTTCAATACAGATTGGGTGAAATAAAGATGATTGAATTTTTCTATCTGTACATTCATATATACACTCGATTAATGTTACATAAGCAGTAGTAATGCAATTTTGCAATTTCTTATTCAATTGTTAAGTTTGGAAAATCAAACACTCCACGATAGGGATCACAGTCTCTGGCGGCATTAATAAAATCACTAATTCGTTGATACTTGGTATGCTTCGGCGGCCGAATATTATAACGTAGAGCTTCGCACACACGACAATAGTGTCTCGATAATGAGCCAAAGTAGCCGTGTTCGTTAATTACCATGTACTTCGACCGCCATTCATGATACTCGTCATAGGCATCGTTGTTGACATCGAGATAGCGAAGATAATTTGCAAGTTTACTAGGAGATGGAAAATCAGCGACGTGAATAAAGGAACGAGGGGGAAGAAGTCTTTCGCAGTCGAATCGAGGTGCTCCCATTATAATAGGTACAGATTCCTTCTCGTATGCGTTCCAAAATACCTTTTCCGTCATGTACTCACGGCAATTGGAATTTTCGAAAGCCAAGTAAAATTTGTAAGCACTAAGGATCGGACAATCCTTATCGAAATGACCGGGACAAGCGGTCGTGTTACCCCCTAAACATCGGCCGTAAATATCGAGTTTTTCACCAAGAATATTCTTAAGTTCGCTCACGTATTCCCAGCGACGATTTTTGCCTGAGCAATTACTTCCTAGAACAGCGACCAACTTGTTCCTTCGCTTTTGAGATCGTCTTTGACTCTCTTCATCGTCTACATTTTTTTTCGCAATCGTTCTTCCATAGGGCACTGGTACATCGCTATCCGTCCTGTAACTCATTGACCAATCGAAGATCCCGTCGTATTGAGAAATATTCCGATTACTGTCCCCATAGAGAAATGTATGAAAAGGCGATTCGTCCGTCAAGAATATCCATATCTGATCGGGATTTCCCTTTCCCAAGGGTATCTCACCGATTCCTTTTGTCATGTGCAAATGAAATATCACAGCGTCGGCCGTCGTCAGGTCTTCGTCGCGGTAGGACAAGTCGCAGTTTTTCACTGAACATCCTTCCCACGGCGCTAAAGGGTTACTGATAAACAAAAATCATTCAATTTCTTAGGAATTCATTATTTTTTTTCTCTTCTGATTATTACTAAACTACTAACTTACGTTTTCTGTGTAGAGAAATGACGAACGTGACGTCGATCAAGAAAAGGCCCGTGTTTCCATACGAGAATCAAGAATCGTTGTCCTGGTCGTTGTGCAGGTGGTCGTGTTCCTTCCGGACTACGTAACCATTCACTCAGTACCGATCGATTACTGGCTCGTTCATTTATCTTCGTCATAAACAACAACTCAGAACTGTTTAAGGGCTTTCTATTCCACGCTGATAAAAATGGCAATGAAAACGTGTTGTTTTGTTCCAACCGCATTTTATTCTTCCATTCCAAAGGATACGCCCAAGAGTACGAATAATTTGCAAGTTCGAGGAATACGAGCAAACAGCCACCCAACGAAAAGCTTGTAAGCAATACTATCCATTTTTTTCGAGCACAAGCCATTTTTTTAATTATTTACAGAATATTGGCAAATTTTTTTTCTGTTATTCTTTAGCTTTAACGAGAAACCACGTTGTACTGGCACAATACTCGCTCGTCGTCAACTATTGCAAAAATTCGGACACCAACGCGTATGAAGAAAGAGGAAGAAAAAATCACCAAAGAAACGGAACAAGAGACTCTCGCATCCACTTTTCTGAAGTAAGCACCGTGACCGTACTCAGAGAAAAAAAATTTCTGCTCGAAAAGTGCCGTATCCATCTGGGAGCCTCTATCGGGTTTTCTATAAACACACCTTTGTTATAAGAATATTGAGTCCGAAATCGGAAATGAGGATAAAATTTTAAAAATTTGCTACTTTTTTTTACATAAAATGTAAAAATGACTATGTAAAAATTTCACGATGATTACAAAGCTCATTATTCAAAAATTAACATTTTGTTAAGAACAATTTGTTACAAAAATTCATCAAAAAACTTGGTTTTCTTTCCTTTATTTCTAGTATATTGTCAATATTAGAAAATTCAGAGGTAAACAAGATTCCATAAATAAAGATATTTATTTAAATAAGATTCCATAAAGATATTTCCATAAGATTACATGTAATTTATGAATGTTAATTTTTCAATAACGATCTTCTTGATTACTGTTAAATCTTTACATGAATTCTTGATTATTTCATGTAAAAACGTACACAACTTTTAGAATTCTATCACCAATTCTGATCTCGAACTCAAAATTCTCAAAAAATTCAGCACTTTATTTCATGTTATTTCGGGATGGGTGCAGATTGGACCAAAACATCGATGAATAAATACATGAAACAATCTCCTCACATGACAAACTGCTATTTAATTGTGACATTTCACATTCTATTGTTAAAGACAGTCCTGAAATGACGGTATCGTCCAAAAATTATGCCAGAGTGAATTTATTAAAATTATTTCTTATTGAATAGATCAACATTAACTTTCACAAGATTCAAAGTTAGTTTTTTGTTTTGCTTTGAAGCAACTTGTCATATTGACTGAGTTGTCATGAGGACGAAATTTGTTTTTTTTTTTAATTTCAAACAAATCGTGTGGACAAATTTTATTTCGAAAATCTTGATGGTAATGAGTTACTGATCTATTACACATAACCCAGAAAATCATACTGTTCAAATTTTGTTCGTGTCCATTTTATAATCCGAGGCATAGATTTTTATCAATTTCTTCAACTATTATATCGAAACAATTGATGAATGATATTAAACTTTGTTTTTTTCTTTTGGCACAGCTGACAACTTGCTCATAATCATGTGCTTACCTGTAAAAAAAGGTTACATCACAGCACGATGTAACCTTCATTCTCGTAACAACGAGACGGAGTTTGATCAATAACAACCGTTACGTTTCAGGCGTTAAATTCGAGATCTTGTTACAGAATTTGCATTTGACATACGAGAAGCAAAAGGGTTACTCCGAAAAAATATGCCACCTAAAAAGACGAAAACGATGACAAAACCGAGGAAGATGCAAATCTCAGAAAACCAAACACGGAGAGCTACGGAGTAAGTTTTCTGTTTTTACTCCCTATAACATTAATTTGTTTATTTATTTGTTTAATAAAAAAATGCAAAACAATTGTTATTCTGTTTGTGATTGTGTTTTATCGAGAAAACCGTCAATTAATTAAATACAAAGCTTGAAACTATGAAAAACTAAAGTTAAAAATAATGATTAATTAGCAAAAGTATCGCGGATAGTGCGGCCTCGGAAAAAGAAGATCAACGACAAATCACAATCCAGGCAGAAAAAGTGGACACTGATGGACAGAATGGGAAAGCTGTTCAGCAGATTTCGACCGTTACCGGAGAACCGTTCGGTCCAAAATACCGATATATAGACGAGAGACCAGAAGAAGAAAGCTCCGATGACGAGCCCGAGTCTGACAGCGATGACGAAAGTAGATTTAGAAAGGAAGATACGCTCGAGCTTCCTTCAGAATTTTGGCATATGCAGAAACTCATAAAGTACACAAAAGCTGGTAACCAAACGGCAACAACGGTATCTCTTTGTCTTCTCAGAGACTATGATCTTTCGAGCAGGGTCAGTATTTTTTATTCCTTAGAATTATCAAACCCTGGGTGAACTAAATCGATTTCAATTTCTGTATCCAAAATTCCTACCGGTTTGATGATTCTCTACAAATATGACAAAAATCATAAAAATTCATCAATATTAAGCAATCGATCGAAATTTTTATTTTATCTTTTTCACTTCACAATTCATTAACGTTATGTGGAAAAAAAATCCGATTAATTATTTCAAAGATCGTTATTGGGGGGTTATTTATCGCGGTCTTTTATGGATTCCTTGTATTACGAGTGAATATAAAATTGTAAACATTACGACGCAATTGTCCAATAGTATTTTAATGCATTTTTTTCTACAACCTTTATTTTTACATTTAATTTCAGGTCCTGATAAAACTCTGACCATTTTTCGTTTATATTTATTTCTATAGCCGGTAGTATGAGTTATTAAAAAACAGTTATCAGGATACGAAAAAATCGGTCAAGTTCACAAGAGAATTAATATTTTCCTTCTGATTTTTCGTACAAATTTAAATCGTAGGCTATCCAACGAGCTATACGAGAAATGGGCGGTCTGGAAGTTCTCGTGAATCTCTTAGAGACAAAGGACTTTAAATGTCAACATGGTGCGTTGGCAGTGATTTTGGCAATGGCAAGCAGTTCAATCGAAACTAGAAGATGTTTAATTGATCTTGGAATAGTTACACCTCTCATTGAAATGCTTAAACATCCAGCTCGAGATATTCAGATATTGGCAGCTGAGACAATGGCGAGTGTAGCAACTGTGAGAAAAGCGAGAAAACAAATTCGTGTTCGTTCCGGCATACCTTTGATCGTGAGTGCGTGAATCTAACACTGCAATAAATTGAGATGGTCTTTTTTAAGGTCTTTTTGCTAACGTTCTTTTTTTCAAACTCAGTAAATTTTTATAGAATAAATAGAATACATAACAATAGTATTTCATCCCTCAAAAAACTTCATTAATGTATTTGGTACTTCAATAATTTGGACTTGAGTTTTCATCGTTTGATTTGACGTGACTGAACGTGGAAGTTATTTTATTTGCCTAACATTTTACAAAACGCCGTACAATCATTGGCCATCAATTAAAGTTGCCTCCAGAGCCGAATACTAAGTTGAAAAATGTAGTAATGTTTTTCCGTCAGGCTTCTTCCTGATGATTCCGTTTTTAGTGGAACTTTTTTAAATCTCCAATCTAGTTCAGTCCTGAGACTGGACTGAAAGGAGCCCTGATTATTGAAAGTCGTGGGTGAGGTGAACGTTTCCAAGATATTGTTTTGTGCCTTTCTCTGGACTAACCAACTGAAGACAGAGAATTTCTGCTAAGACATTTTTCGTCGAAAATTTTCTGCTCTACAAAATTCGTTATGTAATCTTTTGCTGTATCTCCAACCATTTCGGCACTATGAGTCATAAAGGAATACAAACTTTTCAACTTTATTAATAAATTACTGAAAATAAATTCACTAGATTTATTTATTTTCAATTCGACCGGAATTTGAGTTTATATTTGACTAATGGTCGTGGAAAACTCTTTAAAGTATCGCAGTGAAAAATTGTCGATTTCTAAGAGAATTTCTACATGCGCTACGACCACCTAAAGTCCAACTTAATGATTACAACAACTTTGAGTTCCTAGCTTTTCGATGTTATTTATATTTCACAAACCGGTGGATTTTTGTTCTAGCTCGATGTAATGGATATTCCTGACAGTGTTCTCGGAAAAGAACTTGATCGATTAAACGAAACGGAACGAGAACTGGTTGCGGTTGCAATTGGATGTGCAAAAGTTCTCGGTTCATTGAGTACCAGTCCAAAGATTAAAGAAGAACTTCGCAAGCACGGTGTCGTTTTTCTTATGGCACGTTTTTTACGTTCCGTTCATACGGATCTCGTGATAGCTATTATGGGAGCGGTTCAACGTTGTGCTGATCTCGTACGTATTGAATTAATAAATAATCTTTTAACTTTTAACCATTCATTATTCATCCAGATACTTTTTCAAAATGTATGAAAAAAAAAAAAATTATTTCTTCCTGTTTTACAGACGTGTTCTCGAGTCAAACGGGTTTCAGAATTTCGACTGAAATATTCGACTTTTTCATTAGTACATTTTCAACTGCTCATCGATTTTCACTGCACCTTTTTTAACGCTCCTTTCTCCGGCGTAAATCATTCAAATTTGATCCATCACTGGTCATTTTAAAATTTTTAAGTTTGCAAATGATTGTTTATCACAAAAGAGAAAACCATTTTTTCATTAGTACGTGTTGACCATTTTAAAAAATTGAACTAAACAAAAAATCGATTGTTTGATTACTGAAGTAGAAAAACAAAGTCAAACGTCTTCAGAATTTGATGACAATGTGCAGCCGAAATTCTAAAAACCATTGTACTCGAAAATATGCGGCGTGTACCGACAATTTTTTGTTCTTTCTTAAATGTTGATTGGTATTATTGAAAAATTGAAATAAAATAAGAAGAAAATGTTTAAAAAAATCGTTTTTTTTTAATTCCTAAGTAACGTCAATAGAAACGCAATAACGAGTACACATAAAATCAACAGAAAGTATTTCGCCTGGCATTCGAGCAAATGGGAATGATAGCTGACATCGTTCGTCATTTGCGAACAAACGATAATCTGAAATTGAAGGAAAATTGTGCTCTAGCGATATTCAAATGCGCTTCAAACAAATTGACGAGGGATATGGTACGAGAAGCCGGTGGCTTAGATCCGGTATGCAAACTCGTTCAGAGTGAAGAAATTCGTCAAAACAAGTCACTCCTCGCTGCGGTCACAGGTGCCATGTGGCAATGTTCAATGAGTTCGGAAAACGTTGGGCGCTTTAATCGTCATGAGCTCGTTGGCTCTCTCGTTGCTCTTCTCGATGAGAACGAGGACGAAAGGGTTTTGACAAGTGTCGTTGGTTCACTCGCCGAATGTTGCAAAGATGCTGCAAACAGAGATGTTTTGCGAACGACTGACGCTCTACCAAAACTGGTAAAAAATTTAGCAATGAGCTTACGACTGAAAAATATGAAAACGGAAATTCATCACATTTTTTTTTTATAAAACAAAAATTCGCATGTTTTTTAATCTATCATTTAGTACCGACAAAAATACGACGAAATTCGTAAATAGCCACAAAAAACTTCAAGTCTACAATTTCATGTGCTTTTTGCAGATTAGATTATTGAGCGCCACGTACGAACCACTTTTGGAAAATATACCTCTCGTTATAAAAGAATGCGCTCAGGACGAAGAGTGTATGAACGTGATTAACGATCCAAGTCACTCGTTGGACGGTGTGAGACTCGTTTGGTCCCTTCTTAAGCATCCGAGTAACGTTGTCAAGAGAAATGCTTGTTGGGCTCTCGTCCCCTGCATCAAATATGCCAAAGATTCAGCAGAAATGGTACGCGCCTTTGTCGGTGGCCTCGAACTTACAGTCTCTCTCCTTGAGAGCAAGGACACCGAAGTTCTCGCAGCGGCTTGCGCTACGATTGCTCAGATTGCCACCGATCCAGAAAATCTTGGTATTCTCACCGATCACGGAGTCGTCAAGATGCTCGCTGATCTTGTTGAAACGGTAAAACAATAATTATTCTGCCCATTCTAAATTTTGCATCAATAAACACTCGACCCACTCAAACCCGAAGAACTTGCTTCTCGAGGGTTTCCGCTAGTATTAAAAGTTAATTCGTCCTCGTTACGATTTTTTGAATTATACAAACAATAAATAGATAAAGACGAATTTTCTAGAGTCCAAAAAATGCAATGTTGCATATCTAAGTATTAGTAATTGTTGCGAACAAGACATTTGAAATTCCTACTTGTCGCGCTATCCAACGGGAATTAGTCTCTTTTTCTCATCGACTATCAAGCTTTGTATTCTCTCGACTCTCCCCCTTTTTTTTGGGTTGTCTTTACTTTAAAACCTCAAGGCTCACTCCGTTGAGTTTTACTTTTGTACGTGTTTTGTTTGTATAAATTAAATTATTACCGGAAATCTCAACATCATAGAGTCAGTGCACTTTATTCGGGCAGGCCTCGTGCTGTCGACATTTCTTTTTTATAATTTTCCGCACTTGTCCTCAAAAACCCAATTATAAAACCTTCATACGGCTCTCAAGGTATTTCGCGAACAGTAATTGTTACATCGAACTTGAAACGCGTTTTTCTTGAAATTGAAGTCTTTGACCATGTTCACAACACTACAAAAAATCTACTGATCCGACCGAATAAATGCAGGTTCAATTTAATAAAAAACACATTTCGTAAACTTTCCACGTCGTCAGTGGATAATTGATAAAACTGTATGACTTTATTTCATTAAAGTTTTATTAATCCAGAAAATAATATAGTGTTGTCTTAAATCCAAAAATTGTTACATTTTATTATTTACTTGAGAAAAAACCTCAGTCGCAACTGGGTTCTTCGGGCCGCGGCCTATTTAAACCCCTTAAATATTCATCTGTTACAGGAGGATGAACAACTGCGCGCCAATCTGACTCTGGCTATAGCATTTTGTTGCGAATGGGGACAAAATAATTACGAATTTGGCAGACTCAATGCAGTCGCTCCACTAGTCAGTTATGCAAATAGCAAAAACAAGGACGTATTAAAAGGTGTCTGCATAGCATTCTACCATTTGAGCAAGGAGCCTCTTAATTGTGTCACGATGCACACTTGTGGAGTCATTAAGGTGAGCAAAATGAAAATAAAACGTTGAAAGACTGTCATTTACCCTATCGGCGGCAAAAAAAATTCTTGTGGGCATTTATCCTGCCACCGCAAGGGTTAAGGCAACAATTTGTCATTTTATTCAGTTTCAAAAAATTTCGTTCCAAATTTCTGAGAATATATCGCCCGTTTGAAATTTTTTTCTTATAATAAAGAAATAAATTACAACTTTGACGAAGATATTCAAATGAGATAAAAAAACAAACAGATGAAATAACGAAATGAACAGCTGCTAATATGCACAACGACATAACATTGTCGCACAGAAATTTTATAATTGAAGAAATTGTATTCAGTGAACTGTCATTCAGAGAAATTTGAACAGAAAACGTTAATTTTCAAAATTTCCCGCTGTTTTCAAACTCGCCCGCCGACTGTTATTCTTACAAAAGTATAATTTGTCCAGCATATATTCGAATTTCTAGCACGTACTGCGGCTGGTGGGTTCTGAGGATCCTGAAGTACAGATTGCAGCGGCAACGACCATCAGAAACATCCGGAAGTTGGCCCTCACCGCTGAAAAGTTTCAGCTACGTGAAATGTACGTAATATGATTCATTTATCTGTTATCTAAACTGATAGCGAGAATTTTGTAATCATATTTACATATTTCTACACACGTTTACAGAAATACTCTTAACGAGACGGATTATCGTGCATAGGAGTTGTCACTATGGCCTCACGCATGTGATACAGAAATTAATTCCACTGCAAGCTCTTTCGACAGCCCGTGTACGCCGGATTTACTCGATTCAACAAAATTTTCAATGAATCAACAAATTTGAGTTACAACATGTCTACGTATTTGTGGAACACGACTCAATCATTGGCACAGCGCCTGTATTTAGTTCACAATAATGCTCCGAATAATTCGGTTTCCTTCCATTACTTCCGATTGTCTCGACTGATAGGTACAATAGGTGTGAGTGTGAGACGCACAAAGGCGTTATTGAGTCTACAAAACACTAGAAAATCCATGAACAATTATGAGAAGCACAAGTGTAAAGAAGAAATTATTTATATTGTTAATAAGCTGTTAGGTGATTACCTGTTGGCTTCTGTTCAATAAAAATCAAATAAATATCTTATCATCGGGTAAAAAACTCTTGAATGGTTTTCAATGGCCGTTGGTGGCAATCACAATAGCATATGGAACAGAAAAACCGTCGATATTGAATAAGTGGTTTGATGCTACCGAAGAAATCAAACTACCAGCGCTCAATGATGAATCCGTCCTCAATCCAGGTAAACGACACTTGATTTTCGTATGGAAACACGGGCCTTATACCGGGAGCACCTTGATTCGACTGCAAAAGACTTCCACCCCCTCGTTCCTTTATTAACGTCGCTGATTTTCCATCTCCTAGTAAACTTACAAATTATCTTCGCTATCTCGATGTCATCAACGATGCCTATGACGAGTATCATGAATGGTGGTCGAAGTACATGGTAATTAACGAACACGGCTACTTTGGCTCATTATCGAGACACTATTGTCGTGTGTGCGAAGCTCTACGTTATAATATTCGGCCTCCTAAGCATACCAAGTATCAACGTCTTGGAAATTTTTTTACCCAAGATTGTTATCCTTATCATGAATTAATTTTTCATAAATTTTATTTAATAAAATAATATATTTACTAAAATAAATAATATTTCCGGTTGAACTTAATTGACAAATCGAGCACGTTTTTTGGCGGATTTGTGTTATTAAATATTCGGCCATTCGGTTGCCAAATATCTATTAATTGATGACGTTTCGTATGCTACCGGAGACCATTATCTTTGTAAATAATTTGTTCGTATTATGGTATAATTGGTAACAAGGGAGACAAGTATTGAGGTCATTTCAAATGACGTGCATATTATTTTCAGCCACGTTCTAAAAAATAGATACACGTTGTTCTGGGACGTCCTTGATATTTGAAGAAAAATGAAAGTGTCAACAACGTAAATTAATTACAACTTCCAGTCTATCAAAATAAGGGTCAAAATAATTGATATCGTTCAAGATCAGAATTACGTCCCGCAAATACATTGTTACATGTATTTGCTTCAATCACGATAGATATTGGTTGTTAACGTGTCATCACCTCTTAAACGATTTTAAGGAGACAACTGAAGCGTCAGCTGTTCAATATAGTTAGGTTCGGTTATATAGGAACTTCATTGAACACCTTCGTTTGTGAGAAATTTTTGCTGTACTTCGTCACTGTTTATAGTTTCCAGGTAAGGAAGTGCAAATATTTAGATGCACAGAAATTTGTACCTCGATACTTGAAATTTAATTTATTAACTCGGTTCTCGCAGCAAAACAATAAAATTGAAATAATAAACTGGTTTAAAATACCGACGGAGGAGCCATTACGCACGGAGTACATATTATGAGGAGCATCTTTTTTTTCTCTATTACATTATCATCAGAGTTAGATTCAGTTATGCGATAACGAACCAACGACCGGTAAGAAAAACTCCGTTTCTTCGATAATGTTACCCTTCGCACTGCAGCAAATGGTTACTTTTTTTTTCAAAATCCTAGTGTTCAAAACAGTAATCAATTTATCTCGAAAGCTAAACGACTGTTTTCGATGAAGTTTGGTACAGAGGATCTTTACACGAATATATAGTTGTGTAGCGATTTTTTGCAACGTCGCAGTTTTTTTTATGAGAAAAAACTGGTCTGAACAATGACTGGTTTTTTGACAACTTTGAGAACAATAATAAAATTAATTAAAAATTCGTGTATATATGTGAAGATTTTTTATTACAAAGTATTTGGTCGTTGAATTATTTCATAAAAACTGAAAATTGTTCAGAATTAATTTAGTCTGTAATCTTTATTTTGATTTGTTCTGGCATAAATTTCATAAATGCGCGCGTCGAATGTTCGATTCGACGCATGCGCGAATAGCACATCGGGCGGGCCGACCATTTTGTCTGTGGTCCTTTAGACTTTAGATCCGGAGAGTGCATGGCATATATGATGAAAAGTGCAACACCCAATGGGGTCGTATGCGCGAAGCCTTTCCCCGGCAAACCGGCTTGATCATTGGACCTCGTGAGCTCCGGAAAATCGCCTATCGAGCCGTCAGTGTTCCTGGTCGTGGTGGTGTCGTCGCGGTCATCGTTGTCATCACGATCCCGATGAGTCACACACGTATCAGCAGGTGTACATTTCTATACCGTGTCAAAACTTTAGTTGGTCAGCGTTTCTCTGACGTGACGGTTGTTCGTGTTTTTTAGAGTGCGCGAGTGTTTTTTAAGGTATATTGAAAAAGTGAATATTTCGTCGATCGGTGTTTCCTCGTGTTTCGTTCTCTCTGTCTCTTTCTATCTCTCTCGTTCATTTCGCAGCCTTTTTCCGCTGCTGCAACATTGGCCGGACAAGCTTGGGAGCTCGGTCCTGGATGGATCATCGTAAAATCTATAAACACCCGAAAATAACATGACAAATTTTAACGAAAGCAAAAAAAAAAGATGTCTAGTGTTGGTGCGATGAGTAAGAAAAGGAAATAAATGACAAATTTCTGCGAGTTTAATCTGAAGAGAAAAAAATTAAATATGCCAATATGTGTGTGACACCCGAGTGTTTTCCTTTTAAATATTGATTTGTGGTGCGAAAAAAAGTAAAAACAAGTACGTGTCCACAACCCTTTTTATGTCTCTCAACAATGAAGATTTATTCGGTGAAAATTTACAACGTGACGGATGCTGGCTGCAAGGGATGGCTTCAAACAACTTAGCAGAAAAACGTACGTGGACGTTTTCGATTTTACTACCAATCCTACTACTACTACTACGCTATATCTCGATCTTTCTTTCTCTCTCCCCCTAATCTCTCACTCTCCCTCTCTCTCTCTCTCTTTCTCTAGTCCTCCCTTCCCCCTTCTCTTTCTCTCTCTCTCTCTTTCCCTCTTCTCACCGGAGACGTCAAACTCGGCTCTTATAGTATAGTACGTATTGTCTGTGTCGCAAACATCGTGGTTTCACCGGGAACAATATCATGTTGAAGCTCATAACGTGTGTGTTACACCTTCTCTTTAATATCGCACGACGTCGATGTATATGTAGACTAAAAAAAAACCTACAAGCTCAACTCCATCCTTTTTTCTCCTTCAAATCTTTTCAATCGTTACGGACTAATTGATTTCTTATACGTATACGTAAGTGACGAAAAATTGCATCAATCCGACCAGTCATTCGCGAGACGCCAGTAAGCGAGAGAGAGAGAGAGAGAGAGAGAAAGAGAGAGAGATAAAATAAAGAGACCAAAAAGTCTGTACAGGAGCAGTTCTTTTATCATTACATCGTTCTAGGCGACGATTGTTTCTTCGGAGGCGCATGGGCGTGCATGCAAGGCACAGGGCATCATCGTTAATTCATTCTCATTTCGTAAATTGCTAAAATTAACACTTTTTTTTCTGTTCAAAAAGAAACAGCATTTGTTTCGGTTTGTCTTTGTTTTCGTTCTATATGAAATTTTGCGCTTGGAAGTACGAAATTTTGACAGTACTACATCTCTATTTTGCATTTTTTATTTTTTCTTTAGTCTTAAATAACTCTATGGGCAATTTCTCTACTACGGACAACTTTATTGATAAATAACACTGTGATTTATCAATTCTGAGGTTAAATATCTTTAATTTCTAGTCTGGCCAGAAATTTATTCATTATTTCTCCATTCTTAACAAAAACTATATGGGTAAATAACTGTACTTTGACTCATTACTATCATTGGATATGTCTATTCTGAAATAACACTGTGGCTAATAAACTGGGTTTTTATAAAATTTTATTCTTAAATATGTCTGTTCGAAAATATCTTTGCACCGAAATATCACAATTTAGAAATGTTTCAACTCTGAAACATGTCATATCGAAATTATTTTTATTCTTACATATCACTGGTCTCAATGAATTCGAAAAAATCTCTATGGCTCTCTTTCAAAATATTTCTCTTCTGACACTTCTTTATTTCGGCATATATTCATTTGTTCAAAAACAATTGACGATCAAATTACTCGATACAATAAATTGCATACAATGTTTGTTAATTAATCCCGATCATTCAAATATTTGGATATTCCAATAATACGTGAATATATTTGTTCAACTTTGAATTATCTCGTCAATCAAAATTTAAATATGCGTGGCGATAATAAAATGTTACCTGTGCTGCGATTGAAATATTCCTGTTACACTAAAGATCATTGTGAATGTTTTTTTTTGTACTGAAAAATTACCCACTGATTTTATTATTGAAATTTCTGTCCAAAAATTTGATGTCGTTAAATTTAATTTGATTTTTTTTTTAATTTCCTTCAAGGATAACCGTCAAGACATTTCTACTTATTAAAAAAAAGCATATTTGATTTACAAACTTTTTATGCAGATTCTAAAATTATAATTGATCATTTTATTTCCATTTTGCAAAATAAAATACGAGATTTTTGCCAGATTTAATACAAAAGAAAAGTTCAGAATCGATACTGTATTTTTCAGTAAAATCAAATTTGAACCTGCATTCATCAATTTCAATCGATAACAAAAGGTCACTGCTTTTTCGTCGTTTGTACATTTTTTGAATCCTTTATCAGACCACTCCAAAATTATATTTCCGGAAATATGTATTCAAAAAAAATGTTTACATAGTTTTGAGGCTACGTTATAGATTCGCAATTTCCGTGAACACGAGAATTTCTCTCCGCGGAAAAAAAATACAAATTTCTCTTTGACCTTTGTGCCATTATGTACAGTGCCATGCAAAAATATTTGGCCAGTCCGGAAAAGTTACAATCGAATTGTAAAGCCGTGTTACTAGTTTTATTCTTCTCAAACGCAACAAAAAATCATTTTTTCAAATACAACGTTTAATATCTATTTGTGTTGCAGTTTTAATTTTCTGATTTGAACAAATTCACGCGTTTCTTTTGTAGCCTAAAACTCAAATATTGTGCGATGCAAAAAAAAAACGATAATTTGGTTGCGTTTCGATGTTGAAAACTATAACATCGTTTGCTGTTAACAAAAACCATAATGTTGAAGTTCTTATCGTTCGAATACATTGAAATTTCTTTTTTTTGCCCCTTATTAGAGCCCAATATTTTTATGTCAAAAAATATTTTTTTGCCACCTAAAATGTAATTCTGCGAAGGAAAAAAGTTAATAATAAATCAAACGCATATTTCTCGTTGTTTTCCAACGGCGCAAACTTTACCAACCATAAAAACTTTTACTTTAAAAAAATACGTGATAACTATCGTTGGACCTGCTTTAAAGTGATTTTCGAACAGAATAAAAGAGCAAACAACCAGTTATAATAATGAACGCACGAACTAATCGCACGTTTTCATGATTTTTGTTGTTGTTAGATTATATTCAACTTTAAACGTTCCCACAGGGAATTGAAACTGGTTTATTTCGTGTTGGGAATAATTCATAACGCGGCTCTTATGAAATATATTAATTTCACAACTAGTCTTAACCTCGACAACATTTCAATTTCAAAACGTTTAGCAAATCCAAGTTTGGATTTGTTCGATTGATTGCACACGTCTGTCATTGAATTTGTCGTAACTTCATAAAAACTTGTTCAGAATTATGTGAGACATTTACAATAGTGATAATAATGACTATACAAAACGAATGACGTAAAATAGATAAGGCAATTAATGCATTCTATGCACACGAAACGGTGAGAGTTTCAGAAATGATCCATATATGGAATGACATGACTACTGCCCATTTTTTAATACTTCGTTTTATGGCATCAAATTGTGTATCGTTGGGGTACAATTAAAATTTTTTTTTCCGTCGTTTATTTTTCTACTTAGTAAAAACGTTCGAATTTGTTCTCTATTCTATTGTTAGATTGTAAAAACATGCAAATATTGTGGTGTATAAAAAAAAATAATAAAAAAGTTCACATTTCTTGTATGTTCGATATATTCTTCATTGTGTAATATATTTTCAGATTTGGAACTTTGAAACTTTGCACGAAATACCCAAAAGACTGTATACAAACGTTCTCATCACGATGGATCACTCGATGACAAAGACAATTGTAATTTTTACAATCGAGCATAACGAGCAGGCTTTCATCTCCCTAAATTGTTATTCTCAGGTAAGAAATTTGATTGATCATTTTATTAATATGAAAATGTTGATGATTCAGTTTTTTTTCACTTAAGAACAGCAGTAGGAATTTTTTGTATTTCCCACACACTGGAATTGAACAACGAATAATACAACTTTTTGTTGTGTCGTTTCTAATCCACAGAAATTAATGAAATTTTATTGTTATGTCAGAAGAACACGAGGATGAAATTTTTCCTAAAATATTGACTATTGCTGCAAAATATACAATTATGTAGATAAGAATTTTTATTGCCTCCCAACAAAACAAACGGCAATAGCATTGAAAAAATAGAAAGATAAACAAATAATACATTATTTGAGCTCTAGTTGTACAGGATTCGTTACTTGCTCATGGAACGTTGAAATCGATTTGCAAAACGAGTAAATTTTATTTGTTTTTCAAACAGGATGAAGAATTAAATAGCAACAACGATGTAAAAATCATTGGATCGCGAAAATTATGTGATTTAAAATAGAATTTCATTTATCTCGTTTCAGGTAACAATGCAAAATGTACAAGAAGATCCGAGACAGTCAAATATCTTTTGAACGAAGGACTAATAGTTTGACGAGAACAGATATAAATTGTCATGGATTCGCCGCCTTCTTGTTCACTGAGCGCTACGGGACCGCTCAGCGAATTTGGCAGCAGCGGACTTGGTGGCTCGATATCCAGTGATTCGGTACGAGCTCATCTTGCCATAGAGGTACACATTGTTCTTTTGGGGAAACGAATTAAAATGGGGAAAAAAAGAAGATAAGGGACCTAAACAAAAAAATTTAAGTACTTACGTTCGGGGCGCAAAAAAATAAAGATTGTACAGGCTTTTTTTCTTCATATATTTAAAAAAACGGCATTTTTCATTTTTTTTTCACATTTGATCCTAATTGTAATAAAATTCTTAGAGAAATATTTTTAAAAAAGTAACGTATCAGTCTGTAAAAAAAACGATTGAACAATTTGGAATAAAAAGAGACGAACAAATATTAAAAACACTTTGTGATGTCGTGCACGAGTGGTGTACAAAGTATTTCCGAGAAAAACGCGTGTCAAACAGCGCAATGGGAAGTCATATTCATCGTCAGAGCTTAATTGCCGATTGGAATGTAGTAATGAAATTTTTTTTCCGGGTCTTCTATAAAGGCTTGGAAAATAATAAAGAAGAAAAAAAACTGTTATTTTTTTTGCTCTTTCAAATTCTTGGCGGAAATAAGCTTTGAGTATGAATAAAAGGCGAGTCGAGTGTAGAACAAGAAGGAAATTAATGTGTTTTCTGGTTAAATTCCAGATGCAGGAGAGCGACATAGAAAGCAAATCATTGTCTCAGGACTCGTTCGATTATTCGGACGGGATGTGTGGTCAAAATTTCAACACATTAAAAAAAGGTCCAGGTTGGACAGATTTGGATGGTAAGTTGGAGGTGGAAGTGGTGGACGTGGCGATAAAGCCACCGCCAGAATTTCAAGACAGTCCATCGCCACCGGATTCGGTAACGTCAAATCCGCCTTTGTTGTGTTACGGTCATCATTCGCGATTAAAAGCGCCACGATGGATAAATGATTTTTCAAGTAATCTTGTGAGTCACATAGTGGAGGAAGCATTGGTGATATCTTGTCGTATATCTTGGCCGGAAGGGCGTATAGCGCCAATACCAAATCCAGTGCCAGCAATAACAACGAGTATTCACAATTCGAAGCGTTTTTGGGCAACGGATTTTTTAGCATCATCATCGTCGCGACAAGGAACAGCAACGATAACGATAACGCCGTACAACACATTAAATCGTCCAAATTCACGTTGTTCATTAGCATCATCGCGCTTATCGAGTTCTCACAATTCGATAAATACTTCGGGTCTTTGCAACAAAGCTGACGACAGTAGTTTCATAACGTCAGCAATGTCGCACGACGTATTAACGACTAGCGAGATAAGCGATATGTATAACGTGCCCTTTGACTCGGACATTTATACAGTACCGATAGACGTCGTAAGACCGTTGCACGAATTGCCAACGCCACAGAGGCCGAAACGTCATCGACATCATCGCAAGAGACGGAGAAACGTTTCGGCGAGTTCGCAGAGCGAGCTCGAAGCTCATATACAGCAGGCAAGACATTATTGCGGTAAACCAAGAGCTATAACTCACGTTATTAAATCTCAGAGACTTCTCGCTGAGGTATGTTGCAACGAGAGTGGAAATGGTAAACGTCATAGTGTACCGGGTACATCGGGCCGTCATGGTTCTCGCACGTCCAACAATCATCCGCATAACATTGGAGAACCAATACATATGACGCTTCACGAGGTACGACAGTATCTTGAAACTCTTTATTCAAGCTCAAGCGACTCGAGTGAAAACAAAATAAAACGTGACAAAGTACCAATAAGTCAGACACCGATTAATCTTGGTTTACCAAAGGGTCTTAGTGTAAATAATAATAATAGATATAGCAATCCTCACACTGACTCGTCGACCGATACACCGATATCCAACAAAAGTACCAATGGACTGATTAACAATAACAACAACAATGGAAACGTTAGAAAACATAAAAAAAATACTCTCGTTAGTATGAAACACAAAAAAGTTAAGGACGACGTACACAAGGAGAAAGTCGATACTGATCGTGAAAAAATGAAAAAAAGCCAACGCAACTTTTCGTTAAACCTCAAACAAACACTGTGCAATATATTTAGGTTTAAAAGGCTTGGATCTCCTGATCATTTTGTTGAGAAAAGAAATAGCATCGTACAAGGCGATATTGTCGAAGAAGATGAAGGCGACTCGGATCAACATGCTAATAATAATAATACGACCAACGATGTTGAAAATGCGGTGCAAAAATTGCCTTTCTTCAGACGTGCTCTACCACCATTGCCACGCAGCAACGGACAAATCAACGTTGAGCAAGGAGAGGACGCTTTGGCGGCTATTGTCTCTAAACCCGATTCTCCCAACTCTATGCATCACTCGTCACCACCCAGAGACGACGAGGAGGCTGCTGAAGATACGAGCATGGATTTTGCTGCCAGCATCGAAAAGGTCAAAGATGTAAGTTTCATTAATGTCACTACTTTTCCTTGCTTTTCATTGTTCTATTTATTTTTTAATAGAGTTTATGAATTCAAAGAGTTACGTGCATCTGGAGGTGGAAAGTATAGAGTCATTTCTAATAATTCTTTGAAAAACAACAAAAAAAACATTTTAAACTTGAAAAATTTCGTTTAAAAAAAATCGAGTAGTCACGACAGAGCATGACTGACTCTTTAAAATCCATTTTTTTCTCAAAATTACGGAAATCTGAATTTAAAAAAACCGAAAGTTCCCCAATAATGAAGCTTCTCTCGTTTTCTTATCCCAAAATTTGTCTTTCAAAAAGTTCATCCTCAGTCTAATGTTGAAATAAAACGAAAGTTCTCTCATTTTACTGTTCAATTTGTCAATTTCAAGAATTACAAACATTTGTTAATACAAAAAATGGTTGATATTGACAAAAAGAAAATGAATTGTACGCAGACTAATTGAATTACGAATTCATAAACACTAATCATTTGATTATCCCATAAATCTTGGGATCAATATTTCTCAGAGGCAGTTTGACCCGTTTTCACGAATAATAATTTTATCGCCATAGTACGGTTGGTATTGGGGTCCGATGTCCGGTGAGGCTGCAGAGAAAATATTATCGAATGAGCCGGACGGTTCATTCATAGTTCGGGACAGCAGCGACGATCATTACATATTTTCGCTGTCGTTCAGATTGAACAGTTGCGTCCGTCACGTGAGGATAGAGCACGATCAGGGTAAGTTTAAAGAAGAAAATAAAAAGCATTTTAAAAAATTTGAATATTGTGAAGATGAACAAAATAATCAAAAACTGAATAATTTTTGTATTGTTCAGGAAACTTCAGTTTTGGGAGTTGCACGAAGTTCAAGTCTCACACGATTGTGGATTTCATTGAAAACGCAGTAGAGCATTCACGCAGTGGACGTTATTTGTTTTTTCTACATCGACGTCCGGTGCTTGGACCTATGAGAGTTCAATTGTTACATCCGGTATCGAGATTCAAGCAAGTACAGAGTCTCCAACATACGTGCAGATTTGTCATATTGAAGATGGTACGCAGGGACTTAATACCAACGTTACCGCTGCCTCGTCGTCTCATAGATTATCTTAGCACGCCACATTACTACAGCGAGCAATTGGCAGAACAAGACGATCGAGCAGAGTCACCGGTTAGTTCGTCGACCGGTGAATTAGAAAAGATTTGTTTTACACCGCAAGGCCTATCGTGAGGTACAAATACGTAATTCGTACTGCATCTCGTCTTGACATGTAATATAAATATAAGTTTAAACGATTGAAACCATTAATGCGAAGAACGGAAGAAAAAGAGAGTGAGAGAAAGAACAAAAAAAGATGAATAAGCAAACATTTTTTTCACCTTCAATCTTGCGCGAGAGACAGATGGGATGTGAGAAATTTACAAGTTGCGAAAGAAAAATGATAACGAAAAATCACACATTCAGACACACATGAAACACAGACACACACGCACACACTAGCATTGAATACTAATGGTAGACAATTTTACAATCAATTCATGAATTTAATGGCCCGCATTCAAAATTTGCGAATTTAAACGAAAAAAATGAAGGAAACAAAAAATAAAGAATTTCACGTTTTTTTTTGTTTGTTATTGAAAACTAATAATTATTGTGAAAACTTTAATTACAAGATTTTTTTCAAAAAGCCTTCTTGATACAAGACCGAATTCTGAATACGGACTAACATTGATTTCATGATGATTTTTATGATATGGATATTTATTGAATTTTGACATTGAGGTAATGTAGGGGATAATTAATAAAAAGAACAAAAATTGAAACAGACCAGATACTACTAAGGAAATATATATTACAAACAGTATCGAAACAGATTTCTTTTTTTAATTCATTATAACAGTCAAAACCGTGGGGTTTGAAAACTTATGGCAATATAACTTTTACTCACGATTCTAACGCAGAAGTCAGTCGATACTTTATCATCAATTAACTGAATCTATAAGTTTATCTCTTTATTCGTGCTTCACTGAAATACCTTAATTTAATAGGTAAATAAATATGCAATACACACTAGGCTCAAACTTTGTTGAGTTCGGACTCCAAACAGAGACACTTTTGATGTCACAAATTCATTTTGAAGTTCAAATCTCGTTGCTCATTGATTGACATTCTTTATTGTTATTTTAACAAAAGTTTTGCAAAGTTTCAAGAACGTTCTGCCTCGTTCGTTCCGTCTTTCAGGGTAAATTCGACATATTTTTTTGACAAAAATGTTGTTCAATCCGAATTTCAAACCTTTGCAACTTGATAAAATACTTTCATTAAATTGAACAAATTTAAGTATTTATTTTCAGTATTTTCCTAAATATCTCAATTTTATCAGAATATTTCTTTTTCTTCTATTTTTTGTAATTTTTTTTTTTTTAATTGTCAAATGCTCCCGAGAAAAAAATCAATAAAAAGAAAAAACGCGGGAAAAATTCAAGCAATCCTTTGATTATTTATCGAACAGTTATTTTTCTAAATATGTTATGAATAATTTTTTGAAAATGAATGCTTGTAACGTCTCGCAATTGGCTGAGTTTCAGTTTCAGATTTTTTGCAAACCGCTCAGTATTGAAATTTGTATGGAACAAAATTATTGGCGTGAACATATTTGTGATTCATCCTGAACGATTTTTCTAATATTGTAAATACGTAGACACCAAACTTACCGGGAACTAAATTTTGTTTACTGAACGTGCCATATATATTTATTTATATAATAATCGCATAAAAATTGTCTTTGATTACTTCGTTGCAAGAGCCAAAAAGAATGCAGTGTAACGAGAAAAAGAAAATGATTGATTTTCATTCCACGACAGAAAACACACGAAATAACAATTATATCATAAACTACAAGATAAATATTTGTAACATAAGTAATTTTGATTAAACAATTATTTGACTTTTGGACCGATGCCAAAGATGTACATAAATCAGTGCGACACATAATCTTATAAATAACATACTACGATTTTAGCGAAGCATAAATTTAAAGATTCAATTTTTCGCGTCGTCTCGGGCAAAAAACGTAAATTAAATCATTTTTATTTAATTGACAACATTGTTTTAAATAAAAACAGAAATACATAATATACAAAGAAACGCGCACACAGCAACGATCATGAAATGATGAAACGATAAACGATTTGAAGAAGAAGAAAAAAGAAAGGCTAGGGGGTACGGGTTAATACGATTTAATATGCTACGTTTGTTTCTTTATTTTACGTTTTCCAATAGTTAGCTATATTATCGAAGTGTTATTTCAATTGTCCCATAGTTTATTAAGCAAATATATGAATTGCGAATGATAAAAAGTAGCCAAGATATATCCACGATGATTGAAAGTAAAATATATAGTCTGCCTTCAACGCACGTTAAAAAAAAAAAAAAAAAAAAAAATAGAAAGAGCTCGAGAACTCCCATTCATTGAATTTTCAATTGTCGCGATTTATTATTTTCTCGAGAACCGAGAAAAAGAGGAAAATAAGAAAAACGAAAGCTAATAAGTTCGCAGGGAAATTTGTTATTCACGTGTACGTGTAGAAATTTTAATTGTCTCTCCTATTACGATAAGTTGGAAGGTTATTATTACGTAAATAGTATGACACGACTGTGATTCTTGCTTGAAAGGATCAAGCACCCGAAGTGAATGAGTGATTGAAGAAAAAGAGGAGATTTGAAACAATAATTAATTTTTAATCTGCCAACTCTTTTTCGTGTTATACGAAAAATTCTATGAAATTGGAAGTAAAGAAACAAAAAAAGGGGTGTGTAATGTAACGTGATTAAATGGTACGATCAAAAGTACCGGCCCACCGACTCCACGATCGCAAGCATGTCGCGAACAGAAACCCAAGCACGTTGTTGATTTATTGTTACGCCGAAGGAGTAACGGTTTTACTAGTCATTATTGAACGTTGTATTTAAAGAAAGAAAAAAAAAAGAAATTTTGGGCATCGAAGAAAACGAGTCAATCGAAGTGATTTGTCTTATTGGATTGCTGGGCAATCGTACATGTGGTGAACATGTTTATTTTTTCATTATTGCTTCGAAAGCACGACCCTATTTTACGTTGTTGTATTTAGATTCATTATATTATTATTTTCTTCTTCCCACATTGAAGTCAGCTTTGAGCTTCCGTCCCATGGACGGGTTCAGTGTTTAACACTTAATAGTATTCAAGCCCCTAGCATTTATCTTGAATAGCCAATATTTATTTGCATTTTATTTATCATGTACATAAATATTCATGAAAGTACACGTGAAACATGTACCACACATGCTTTATAAATGTATGGAAATAACAAAGAAAGAAAAGATAAACAAATTTCCACATTCTCGACACAAACTACATTTTCGAAAAGAATTAACTTCAACATTATTCCTCATGTAAACGACACTTTAATATAATTATACGGTTTTTCGCTGTTACATCCCGAGAGTCCGATTATTATATTACTGTCGCGATCGTTCACGAAAACCATATATAAACGTCCACCATGGCTAAAATCCATTGTCATCCTCATTACTATCCAGATCTCCTAGTCTAAAACGTTTTATCACCAAGTTCGATCGCTGCTAGCGTGAATTTAACGAGTATACTGAATAAAAATGATGAAACAAAAAATGATATAAAGATAAAGAAAAACAAATGAGAAAACGGCGCAATTTTGACAAGAAATACACAAATTTTGACCATCTTCTACATGAAAACAAAAAAACAAAAAAACAAAAAAACATGTGACAAAAAGAAAGTAACGTGCATAGTGTTTTTTCAAGTATGAACGATTGCTGATACAGAATTTATATTTTCTTTCGGATTGCCAGAGTATTATGAACGAACGACGAACGAAAAACTTTTCTCACGATAATGAAATTAATCTGAAACGTAAGGGACATGCAAGAATTAAAAAAAAAAAAAAAACGAAGAAAAAAAGAACTTAAAAATAAAATAATAATAAATAAACGAAGGAAAAACCCAGCGTGAAAATCTTTTATACACTTCATACTGCACCGAGCTATAATGAATTAATAATAAACACATTGTGTGACATTTATAAAAATAAAATAAATTAAACAACAACAACAACAAAGAATGAACTTGTATCGTAACCCAAATGTGGCGAAAAATCCACAATTATTTCGGCTTTTTTCGCAAACACGAGATGACGAACGAAATAACAACAAAAACTAAAACGATGGAATGATTTTTTTTCTTTATGCAATGTGACGAAAATAAACGTTACCTAATTGACATAAACGTAAAAAACTAAACAAAAGGGAAAAAAATTATTGAATAAAACACGTGAACATATGCACATGTAATTTTATTTAATCTATTTCATAGAGAACGTGACATTAGTGTAGTCGATGATAGTGAAAAAGGTAAATTAACACGAAAAAAATGGAAAAAAACACTTAATTATAAGACACAACGGCTGAAACGATTTTCAAAAAAAGATACAAATTGGAGTGTCATTTGAAACGAAAATGTAAAAAAAAACGAGAAGAAAAAACAGAGTCAAGGAGCATGAGCATACGTGATGGAGATCGTAGTAGCCGCGGTTGGAGGAATCATGTCGAGAAACAAAAAATTAAAAAATTTGCGAAACGCATTATTAACGCATATGAAATAATCCAATTCGACAGATATGTGCGACTGATATTGCTTTAAAAATACGTATAATATTGTATACACACTTCCATCCATACAAAAAAAAGCTTAAATGCAATGATGACAGGAAGATGAATAATTAATAATAAATTAATGATAAATTAATAAATAAAAGCAGTGACGAAGAAAAACAAGGGAAAAAGAAAATAATAAAAAGAGCACAGGCATAATAAGCCCCTTCTTACAATTAACAATTAATTTATTGTACGGTGGAGAAAAAAAAGTAATCTAAGCCTAATTGAATACGCATGTAGTTGATTAACAACGTTTGTACTGCAATGTTGACATTGAAATAAATTTTTGAGACCAATCTTCGTCCATCGTATAATATATATATATATAAATTCATCGTTTTCTCACCCTTTGTATTCCCTCAACACTTTGAGCCATACATTGTTTCTTAGATTCAACGAATTAATTAAATTGAAAAGGAAAATTGTTTGTAAGAAGATCGATTATTTTGTTGAATACGTTTAACTGAATATCATTGGATACTAATGATGAAATTTTCGTCATTTGAAATGTGTATAATGTCACCAGTCACTGAAAAACTCGAATATACTTATGAAATGTCCAAAATTTCGTTACTATCCAGTAATAATATTTTTCCATAAAAAAATACAAAATTTGACTATTTATTTATGGTAGTCGTGCAATTAACAAATAATTACTGTTCATATTTTTTTTTATATCCACGAATGTTCAAGAAACCTTTGAGAGTTAGAAAGCCCGGTATTTTTCTGAAATATAGTCGACTAATGATTTAAAAAATGTAGAATACGTAGCCCCATCATGATTCAAAGGGTTAGGGCAGTCGTCTTGCCACTGCATCTCTCACCAAAATCGTACCCTAATATCAGCCCCAATCGGATAAAAAATATTTATGTTAGTTAATATTACGTGGTGTTATGTTCTTCTTAAAAAAAAAACTACCCAAATGTTATCGGAAACAAATTTCTGAAATACTTTAAAAATAATAGTCAAAATCAAGGTTTGTACACTTTCGAAAGGAATCGGTTTTGAACTATTTTGCAGATATTTATTAAAAATTTCTCACTTAAGAATTGATCGATGAGTTGACTTTTCAATATGACTGTTGCGAAACAACTACTTTAAATTTTGAGTTTTCAGTAGGGTTCAAACGAGCCGCTAAAATGGGTGCCACACATGCTCAGTATAGAAGCCTTCATCTCCCTCTATAATTTGTTTTGCTGCAAGCGCAGATGATCGGCTGACAGTAAAGATTCCGCGTTCGAGAAACGAAGGTTTCCCGCTATAAAAACCGGGCAAATAAATTGTTTCATAACCAGTCGGTGTTCGGATCACTTAATCACTACCGGCTGTTTCTTCATATGTAGCACATAAATTAGTAGTGTCTTTGAATACACTTGACATTAATAAAATATTCCCAACTGTAGAGAATCGTAGAGTTAAAAAATCACTGCGAAAAAAAATATATCCATTATCCCCATTGACTGCATTTTTCGAGTGGATCGAAAGCTCGTAATAAAACGAATGAATTAGTGAAATTATATTTTAAAAACGCAATATTTATTATACTCGATTCAAACCTACTCGATTTCGAATTAAAATGCAGTTGATTCCATCCACTGGAGCAAAAATAAGTTGTGAACATTAAATCTTTGTTTGGTGACTAAAAAATAAACAAGCCATAATGACAATGTATCTGCAAAGCATTGCTAATGCTTTGAGCATCATCACCATAACTTCGTGCTTCATACTTAAAGTGCCACAAATTATAAATTTAATGAAATTAAAAACAGCAGTCGGAATATCGATTTTAAGCTTACTTTTAGAATTGACAAGGTAAGCGTTTGTTTTTCTGTTTTTCATCAGAAAAAAATCATTCGTTTGTTCAATAATTTAATTTTGATTAAAAATTAGAAAACATTTTTTCTATCCTGTCATCTGTGCTGCAAAATATTTGTTAATCACATAAACAGTTTATTTTTTGACCAAACTGACAAAATAGAAGTTCAATCAAATTTGAACAACGATTTGTGATATTTTTTCAATTGCCGGTGATATTGCAAATTACAGAATTATTTTTCATTACTTATTACAATACATATAAGGGAAACAGGCATTGGAGTCTACCTTGCAAACATAAAAATAAAAAAATTGGATTCATACTCAGCCTCTTGCATGCGTACTCAATATCAATACCGCTGCTTAACGTATTCCAGGTTGTAAAAACAAGTTTTTTATATGTAGCACTTATGTAAATATTGCCTGAATGGCTGTACTGACATATTTACTTTCATATATTCTTATCAATCGATCATCAGAATACATAATAAAAAAATGTGCAAAGAACTTTAATTGTATTTTACACTGAGTAATTTATTTAAAACATTATACACACCAATTCATTCTAATGTACTTGTGATTTGCTCAACCTCATAACATTTTTGTTTTAACAATTTTGTGCAACTTTCTGCCTACTTTTTGATATAAAATAAACAAAAACTTTCAATGTATTTTTAATCTAATAAAAAAATTATTCAAAGCTTGCTATTCAATCCAAAAAAGGTCCCTGAATTTATGAAATATATGTATGAAAATTCTAGATTATTTTCTAGACTCGAAATATTTTTATTTTTTGAAGTTTTTCAAATAAGTTAGGAAATCTATTGAGTTGCTGGAATGCAATTGAATGCTGTCAACTTTTTCTAGAAACATTTAAAAATCTAATATATAATGCAAGTTCTATCAAAATTTTTCCATAGTTGTAAAATGATGATTTCTAAATTTTAGTTACACCGTGATGACTAGTTACAACTTTACGAACGGATATTCCATCCTATCCTACATGGAATATCCAGTGATACTTGCTCAAGAATTCGTCCTAATATATTTGGTCCTCAAATATATGAACGAACTGAACATCCGCTCATTGATAGCTGCTGTTTGTTATGTTATATTGAGCGCTTGTCTAGTCCTACAAATAATACCAAAAATGATACTTACTTTTATGGCGGTGAGTATGAAATGTGAATATAGGATAAGATTGACTATAGTGTGATAAAAATACAAAGAATTTTTGAATGGCTGTGATAACAAATTTATTTAATTTCAGTCAATGTGCACACCAATATCAGCATCTAGTAAAGTAATTCAGTTGTTGGCAATTTTAAGAGCCAAAAATGCTGATTCCGTGTCTCCCCTGACCTGGCTCTTATCTGCTTTTACAAATCTCAGTAAGCATGATTGAACCTCATTATTTTTACACCTGTGTACGAGATTAAAATTTGAATCAGGAGCATTTTTAAAATACTGTACAGTGATAAAAACCTTTCGAAAAGAATGCATTATAATCGGTTTTTAATTTGTAGTTCTTTGAATGAGAGTGAAATTTGAATGAAAAAATCAGAAACTGTGAAAACACTGTTGAAATCAACTTTTTTTCATAAACACTGTAAAAATGAAATATTAATCACAGAAATTTCTAGATTTGCAAAGTGTAATATGGTTTAAATGATAATGCGTGTTCTTTTCAACGTGGGCAACAAAAATTTCACCAAAATAATAGAAAGTTTGCTACTAATTAAATTGGAGGAATACAATAACAATTTACCGAATTTTAAAAGTTCAATAAAAACACATAGAAATTTTTATGTACGTTTGGTCCAAAAAATATTCAAATGAGAAGAATTAGAAGAATAAAATGTTTTCTGTTGCAGCAAGAGTGTTTACAATTTGGATGGATTCAGCGGATCTTCTTCTTTTAGGAAATTTTATTATTTCAGTAACACTGAGTTCGAGTATTATGTTCACGGCTCTTTACTACAAATCGCGAGCCAAACGCGATTGAAAAGTGGCTTTAAGTAACGTGAATATAAGACGACGCGTGGGTGTCAAAGAAAATGTTATTTTCGCGTGCGAGCAGTACGCAAATTTTGTAGCTTGCGTTTATTTATGGACGACAAAAGTGTCAGGAATCTGTCTACATACTCATGTAAATAAAATACATAATTTAACGAATAATTATATCGAATGTACTAAATAACAGAATTTAAAGTATTTGGAAAAGTATTTTCTTGCTCGTCAACTAATAGTCAGTGTAAAATCCGAAAGGTTTATTTTTAAATGTGTTGAAAATTAGATTTTAGTTTAAAAATGGTTAAATTTCAAAAATGATTGCATAAAAAATGTAAATAGAATAGAATAATATACACTAAAACATGAGCCGATAAATGATTATCCTGGTGTCCAAAAAAATCGATTGTCAATCAACATAATTATTTATAAAGTTTCGATATTTGTTAACGAAATCTTATGTTGAATGTCAAATCCAATAAAATGATAAAAAATCAAGGTGGACTATTGATAAATTTAATTTGATTAAAATAATGAAAATAACTTTTTACATTTGGCAGTTGATAAAAAAAACTTATTGACGATTTCATATTTCCTCGATTCAAACCTAAAAATGAAAATGTCACGATGACGTGCGCAAGCGCCGAATCGTGTTATCGCATATACCATTTATCCCCACTTCACCGCAATTCGGAATCACTGGCAATCACACTTCGTCCCGTGGTCCCTAACTCCCCACAGAAAAGTAACAAACATCAGCGACAGCGATTGCCACCTTGGCACTCTGGGCAGAAATATTTACTGTCCTGTCATGATTATAGTGTTGAAGTTTTCAAAACAATAAACGGAAACCATGGCGGGTTCAGCGTTGAGACGTTTAATGGCAGAATATAAACGTGAGAGACCGTCGGAATCCAATACGTATTTTTTGTCACCGTGCACGTCATTGCCCTGCAAATTAAAATGCAAATGTATACATAAACATTCGAAATGATTTTTTCATTCCAGAATTAACGCTAAATCCACCGGAGGGTATAATTGCAGGTCCTATTAATGAAGAGAATTTTTTCGAATGGGAAGCTTTGATAACGTAAGTTCGATCAAATTTATTGAAAAAAAATTATACAACAATGCATAACCTCAAAACTTAAAGTGTAGAGTTTCTTCGATTTGTTGCACAAAGAATTCAATCAAATTCATAATAACACTCTCGTTAAATTTATTTTTTGACATCAAGGCGATTAAGCTCGTCAAAATACGAAAAAGCTTCTAGAATATCTCGCCGATTCGTTAGGTCGTCGACTTATCGACGTATTATTATTATTTTTTTTTTTTTCCAACATTTGTTTTTGTTTTCATCGATTAATACGCTTTTCCGAAAGTTATTCATTCTGAAGATAATAAAAACTTCGAATCGTTTTAAAAAATACTTCACAGCATAGTTTTTATAAATAAATAAAATTGATAACACGTCGAGTGTAAAAAAAGAATTCTTTAATAACTCTTTGTTGGAAAGGAATGTTGATTGACATGAATATTAAAAATCATGTATTGTTCACAGTGGTCCTGAAGGGACGTGTTTCGAAGGTGGTGTTTTTCCAGCTAAACTTATTTTTCCACCAGATTATCCTCTAAGTCCACCTAAGATGCAGTTCACATGTGAAATGTTCCATCCAAACAGTAAGAATATTTTGCTACTCCTTTCCCCATTATTTAGAGGAACTCTTGAAATTAATACACAAATTTTTTAGACTCAAAATTCACTACTTAAAACTTTGTAAGTTCAAACACGGTGCTGGGGGCAGTCTGGACCCCATAAAAACTTAATGTATCTACAGAGAAGGGTGTCCTTAAAGCGTTAGAGATGAATAAACATGATAACGTTTATCAATTTTTGCTTCAAACAATCAAGACTCCAAGTTTTCAAGAGATCGTCTAGTCTGATGGGCATTAAAATGTCTGATTTTCATGATTTTTTTCCAACAAATGAAATCTGCAAACCAGTCCGATTTCTTTTCGCTCATTTAATCGTTTTACTCTCATATTTTTATAACATTTTTGATCACTTGAAATGGTGTCTTGTAAAAATAGTGCCTGGCCTTTTTTTAAATAGAAAACGCGGTACCGATCCGAATAATTTAATTTTCGCATTTTTTATACTCTTAAAAAGTAAGTCTCTTCATACAGCAACTGTTCAAGATTAATTAATAATTTTATTATTTCTTTAATAAAAGCTCTAAAATATTGTACATAAGACTTTCTTAGCTGAAATGTCAAAAGAAAATCAATGTATTGTCAGTGACACTTTTTGATTATGGCCTTTATGAACATAATTTTGTTTTAACTCACAATTATGTTGAGGTACGAAATTTAAGCACGATTGCTATTTAGAAATTCCAACATCATTATTATTCATGATTTTTAGAAAGAGTTATTTAAGTTTTTAATGAAATAATCTTTATCTCTTAGTTTACGCGGACGGACGAGTATGCATAAGCATTTTACATGCTCCTGGTGACGATCCAATGGGCTACGAGAGTAGCGCTGAAAGATGGAGTCCTGTTCAGAGTGTTGAAAAAATATTGCTTAGCGTGGTTAGTATGCTGGCCGAGCCGAATGATGAAAGTGGAGCAAATGTCGATGCCGCAAAAATGTGGCGAGAGGATCGAACGGAATTCGAAAGAATAGCGCAAAAACTAGTTCGCAAGACCCTTGGCATTCCAACTTAAAAAATGATACTTTGTAATTTTTTCGTGTCCATGCTGTGTCTATGATGTAACAGTGCAGTGAAAAAAAATGAATTAAAAATAAATAAACGTGCATTGTGTTAAGCTGTATATGGGATTTGTTTTGAGTTCCGAAAATACTATAACTGAATAATAATTTAAGCATAATTTGGTCTTTTTACGGTAGAAGTATCGCCAAAACGTTTTCTTACGAATTTTTGAATCTATTTTGTGAACACTTCCAGCGCATTATAATAAAACGACGTGCAAAATTTCAAAAGAACACACCATCCCATTTTCTAGATATTGGCGATTAAAGATTGCAGTTTAATTAAATAATTATAGGGTTATCTTGCAGCCTACCACAATTTGAAAAAAAAAAAAAATGGAAAAATGTAACGGCAGTTTCAAAACTTCTGCAGCTAAATAAAATTCGGAAAATCAAAATCCATCAATAGTTTGAACTAAAAAAAATGGAAAGGATTTAAAATGAATGAATAATAAAGTTGTAGTTAGTCCAAAATTAACAAGACCTGATGTTTCAATCTTTTTTTATTGTAAAGTTTACACTTTATGTAAGAGGAGCGGCGGAGTATCCTTGTGGAGTATCCTTAGCAACCTTGATGTCTGAAGACGGCTGAGCATGATGGATTTCTTCTTTAGGCTCAACAACGGAAACGTTGTCGGGCAAAGGCTTTTTAGGTCCAGTCTTGCCATTAGGATCCCAAGGCAACATAATTTTTACCTTGATTCCCAAAACTCCTTGTCTCAAGAGTACGTGACGAGTGGCCGTGTCGACGTAATCGTTGGTCGGTTCACCAGAATGGATCATAAGTCCATCGACGAACTTCATGCTCTTTGCTCTCTGACCTCTCAATTTTCCACTAACTACAACTTCGCAACCCTTGGCTCCGGACTCCATAATGAAACGGAGAACTCCGTAACACGCTCTGAAAAATGAAGCAAAACAATCAACATA
The DNA here is from genome assembly GCA_948107755.1 of Campoletis raptor. Lineage (NCBI taxonomy): Eukaryota > Metazoa > Arthropoda > Insecta > Hymenoptera > Ichneumonidae > Campoletis > Campoletis raptor. The sequence goes on along the minus strand of OX403622.1, from coordinate 28,928,233 downwards.
AATAATCTCGTCAATAAAAAAATATTAAGTCTTGAGAATTTTTTCATGGTGCCAAAAAGAAATCTTTCATTTTCAAATAATTTTCCTTAATTTCCAAAACTTTAAAAAATGATTTTCTATTATTTGCTTTATATCCTTTCTATCAGTTCTGATAAGAACTCAACAGGAAAGAATTTCACTAATAATTTATTGGGAGAAATTAATGCTATGAGAAAATTTTCGATATTTGGACTGTCTCCACACAAATGTGTGTTTCCATCAAATTGCCTGTTTTGTAACATTAAAAATCAAATAGTTGTAGCTACAGTTGACTTATTAATTTCTTCAATTCTCAAAGATTTTGAAAGTTTTGTGTTTTAATTTTTGTCTGAGGTTCGTGAGAAACTGTTTTAAAAAAATATTCAGGTTGAAAAACTCTAAAACTCAGATTATGAGCTTTAAATTATTTTGAGAGTTTAATTGTGTTCTTAGGAATTGTGAAAAATTCGTGGATCTGTTTGGACCCTTAATTATATGAAAAAATGTTGTACAAGGCAAAAACCAATTGGTACAAATGATTTTTTACAAGAATCAAAAACATGGAGACATATTAAATGGTATGGTTTGAAACGACGAATGTTTGGAATTTTTGGACTAAAAATATGGAGATTTCAGTAATATTAAATGCAATTGTAGTTGCCGATGAGTACCTTCTGACAGCGAGACCACCGATCAATTTGTAACGGAGCGACTCAGCCTGTGCAATGGCGCAAAGACCACGAGTCGCAACTTTTTCAGCGTAGAGTTCAACGGATTGTTCCTTAAAGTCAAATCGCTTTTGAACTACGGAGGTGAGCTCACGAATTCTGCGTCCCTTTTCACCGAGAACGCTTTGGGTGTGTGTGGCCATAAGAATGATTTCAGTGCGAGTCGGAGTGACACGGATCTCAACACCGGAGTAACCATCTTCGGCGAGTGTACGAGTTAGAAACTCGTTGAGTTCAGCCTTGAAGACTCCGTCTCCTACGAACTGTAAACATAAATCGGTTAATTTGTGTTGTTACAAAAATCAATCGAATTTTATTCATAAGATAATAAATAATCAGTAATTCAGATGAGAAGATAAAGAAATTTTTTAATAAGGGGTTGATTATTCATGACCAGTGAGAAGTTCAGAATTGTTCGGCGATTCAACAGGAGAATGAGTATAACCTCAAAACTACATGTTTATCATTTCGATGACGAGCTTTGTTTAAACAATCCGCCGAGGATCATAAAAATAGACTAAGTCTCACTACGTCTCGGGAGATTTATGAACACACACGTGTCACGATTTTGTACAATTTTTCGGCAAAAAAACAAAAATTCACGAGAAGGACGAAGAACAAACAGCTCATTTGTATCCGTGTCATCCGACCGGCAAACATCACTATTTTCGAAGTATATTAAAAAAATTATCAAACTAATTGTTCACAGTTTCATTAACACAATGTATTTTTTCATTTCATCTTCAATATTTATCGTATAAACCATCACCAACCTTCCGTTTCTTTGAGATTGATCGAGCAGCCATGTTTAGAGGTGGCACGAGAAAGAAAAAGAGCGTGACAGCGAGCGTCTACGACTGGAAACGGAAACTGCGTGAATTCTTGAAAATAATGGGTAAGAGTAGCGCAGGAGTTCCGTTTCCTAGTCGATATTTGAAAAATCATAGCGCTCTGTAAAATAAACAATTAATTCATGCATCGATTTTCCGCGGTGCGTAATTTCTAACATTCCAAATATTTGGATGCTACGTACATCAATTCCGTGATGCGCTTAAAAAGCTGTAGTGATATTCAATATCCGTACATGAAAATCGTTTTCGTTGTAAAACTAAGATAATTCGACGAATCTCACGCTCTGTCGGTAAGGATTTAATGGTATTGCTTGACACATTCACAGCCAACTTCATGGAACTAAACACAAGTTTATTGGATTATTACTGTCAGTTTCTTTGTATTTTGTTACTTGTCAATGTGAATCATCGAGAGTATAACTATATATATTGTGATAGACTAAAAAACTGCCAGGAACTACGAACTATTTACTATACGACTTACGAAAAGTTCATTTTCTTATTTCGTTTCGAATAAACGATACAACAAAGTTCCTGAAAGTGTGGCAATAAATGTATTTATCAAGCTAAACTATACAATCGACGTTCTCGTTGACACATTTTAAGGTTATATTTCTCACGTAGATCTAAACACAGTCATTATAAAATGGATTTAGCAAAAATGTCAAATCAGAAGAAGCTCGAATTGTGCAAATGGTATTTCAAAGGTATGTAATTTGTGACAAAAAAATGATATAATAACCCTTGAGAGGTACACTGATCGGAATTAAGAAGACTGAAAGCCGAGAAACTCGATCGCTCTTTTCCGCGTTTGAACCTGGATATTCTCAACAAAAAGAAAATAACTCGAAACTTAACTGGAGGTTTCATAACTAAAGAGTCAGAGCTACAATTTGACGACAAAAGGATCTCCCTACGATATTGAAAGTGGCCCCAAATGTCCTTAGGATTTGCTTGGAACAGCATACCTCTCAGGGGTCAGAAAAATGAATTCACCTGTCGAAGGATAACTTGGATTTGACATTTTTTTTAGTGGGTTTCGCAATGTTGCCATTTCTTTGGACTGTGAATACTATTTGGTTTCTGAAGGAAGCCTTTGTGGTTCCACAGTACGAGGAACAAAAACAGATACGAAAATGTAAGAAAATGCATCATTTTGGCATGCTCTGCCAAAATTAACATTGTTTTATTTTTTTGTATAAAAAATGTTGAAATATTTATTCCATTTTGCAGACGTAATATTTTCTGGGATAGGAGCAATATTGTGGACAGCAGCACTTCTGGCCTGGGTCATAACGTTCCAAACTCAACGAGCAGTTTGGGGTGAATTTGCAGATTCTATAAGTTATATATTTCCCGAAGGGCGACCTTGAGCTTCATTATTTCTATTGTCTGTAATTTATTTGACTTATCATTAAAATAAAACTTTCTTTATAAAAATAAGATTTAATTTCATGTATATTCTCCATCTATTTTCACATTGATACACGTAAATTTGTTATCGAATAAAACAGAAAGACATCATTCAGTGGCACAATATCCTCTATATGGACCACACAGCTAGACGTCTTTGTAGGTACATTTTCAGATCTTTGTAAACCAGTCTCGATAAGAACTGTATGGGAAATAAATATTTTTTTACGTTTAGTTACATTTTTATAAATTCGATAGCGTGTTAAACAGTTATAAAAGAATTTTCCGAACGTACCAAGAGTGCAAATACATCGGCAATCATGAGCATATAAAAAACACTATGCCAATCTCTCCATCGTGACACAAAACCTGCCAAAAGTGGTCCAACCGCAGCTCCTATGCTGCCTGTACCATCAATTATAGCCGTAACAGTCGCAAGAGCTTTGGAGTCGTCACCAAGACTCGGATGAGTACCGAGTTCAGCAGAAACCGCAGTCGTTATAAGTGCGTAAGGACCGTTGATTAATACACCACTGACCAACAACAATATCACATTAAGAGTCATGCTCGAACTCCCCACGGAATCGTACAAAAACAACTGCAAATATAATTTCATAATTATTCACAAATTTGACACATTTACATGTTGTTCTAATGTTAATAGCCGAAATCTATTCTTCCCAACGTCAATGGTACAATTGGGGTTGGAAATGAACAAACTTTTAATCTAAACCCTAAACTTTTCTTAAATATAAAATGTACATCGCAGGATAATAAGATCTCGATGTATTTCAGATTTTTGATAACGAAGAGAAAGGCGTATAAAGATGAAATTAGTAAACGTTTACGGATGACAGATGTGAAAAACCAAAGAAGGTCCGGAAAAATGCGAAATAGTAGTTTTTTAACAAAAAAAAATGGATCGTTTCCAACCTCATTATAGTGTCAGTAAAATATTCTACATCTAACGCGCATATTACAATCTGTAGATATTTTCTCAAGAATTTTGGAAGCTTTTATTCAAATTTTAAAAGTCAAGTAGCTGTGATTATTACCGAAAAGTGTTGATCGTTAAAAATGCTTAATCGTATTTTCAGTTCATTAAAAAATAAAAGTAATGTTCTGTTATTGCAAACGAAATCAATTATACATCCTATCTTGAAGCAGTGGACTGGGCCATCACGAACATGAAGAAAATGTGTCAAGGTTGGAAAATCTGGCATAACTCATGAATAGCTGTTGATACAGATGTGGACGACAATCCGTTCTTATCTCCAAATAACCTCGAAGATTTATTTGTAAGTCGATGACGCGAAAAATCTGGACATAGTCCGAACTCAATAATAATAAAGCTGACAAATTATCAGTAAAACAGTTTCGCTTATCTTTGTGAAAACATAGTTCCATAATAAGAAAGGTTTTTCGGTAGAACGTAGCTTTAAGGGAATGTCTTTACAAATGAAAATATAACGACATGTAGATATTTGTTAAAATTCAACAAAGATTATTCCTATTGTTATGAAATGTGCTTATCTTCGTTTACAAGAGAATATAAAAAAAATTTATTATATGTCGTTGTCTATAAATCTAGCAAAAAAATGAAAGGAAACAACGAATAAATTTCGTTATATTTCTAAAATGGAAATTGTAACATCACAAAATCTGGGTGTTGGGTAAATTGGTTTTAATTTTTTTTTTTTTTACCGTTGGAACTGCCGCTGTGAGCATTACAGCGCACGTGGTAGCGCTCATACCGCTCCAATCGGAAAGTACACCAGCTGCAATAGCGCCTGCTATGCCACCAACGTCAAAAAGCGTTGAAACGTCTGCACTGAGTGTAGCCCCATAAGTGGCTGCAAAATTAAAAGATGATTCGTTAAATGTTTTTTCAAATGAATGAAATATTCCAATGAAAATATAGCTATGAAGGTTTTAGTATTTACTAACTTGAGGCGCTAATGTACAGTGGTAACCAGTAAAGGAATGTATAGCTGACGAGTTTGGCAAAAAACAAGGATAGTGAATATTCAAGAACACCAGGAATTTTGATGGCACCAACGAATCCGATAGCTCTCTCGCCACTGGAGCTATGCAAATGTCGGTTTACTGATAACATTGGGCTCGTTTCTGAACGCGCACTGGTCACATCCTTTGTCAAGAGAAACGTAAGTTAGAAAGACAGAATAGCAAATTAATTAGAACGAAGTTTAGAGTCAGAGTATTGGCCACCAAATTTTTGTCAATATTATCTGTAATTTCAAATATTATGTCGAAGCATTGTATTACTGTCCAGTAATGATAATTGGTGATGGATAAATTACAAGGTTTTTCAGTGCATTCTTAAGCGTATTACAGTACAAAGTGGATAATAAACAAAGAGAATAATGAAAACTAGAAGTCAATGAAATTCGACAGGGAATTCTCATGACATTGAAAAAGCGTTAGTACGTGTTTATACATCTGTTCTCCAGGCATTTTGTTCAGACAAGGTATGCAGCTCTTTATATGATAATGATACGCTTTTATTTTTATTTTTTCAATTCAATTGCTGTCCCAGCGACGATTTGACTCTGGGCTATCGAGAAAATTGAAATGGAAGGATTTTATTAAGCAGATGTATGAAAATTGGCGTTGTACTATTTTGAAGTAAAAAAAAATGGCACAAGTTAAAAAAAAATAAGTGCAAAAGCATCCTCTTTTTGCGTTTTCAATTAAAAAAATGTGTTAAAGGAGATATTTAAGATTCCTTCCACTTCAGGGATTGGAAAATATATTAACAGCCATTATGCAGTTAATTTATTTTTGTCACTGGTGTTAAATTAGAAAACACAATTTTGAGGAATGTGGATTTGAACTTTTTTAAAAATAGCTTTGAAAATCGTCTTATTCTGGAAGCATAAGGAAGTTATACCGGGTAAGAAAATGGTTTTTTTTTGAGACTACATAAGAAGGATTATACCATATTGACGGGAAAAAAAAGTAGAAAAAAAAATTCAACCAAATAGGTCATGCACTTACAAGAAGAGCGTCCTGTTGACGCCAGGCAGAGCGATGTGTGACGCGCTATGTTCAGCAAACCAGATATTTAGTGAGAATTGTAATGAAGGATACATTTTTTTTAGTGTTGCAAGTGTCAATCTATAAATTCGAAATGCGAATCCACGCTACGTGCAAATTCCGACAATCTAGTTATCAATTTGTGTTTTAAAAAATCATGTGGCTATTACAAAAGGTGCAAATTGTGTCAGAAAATGGTTTATGTACATGACTTCTAAACGTAATTGAAATGAGACATTTGCATCGAGACGAAAATAAAATGAATACTGTAAAAATGGTTAAAGAATTAGGGTAAACTGTCTATTCAGTGGATTTTGAGAAATTTCATTACTTATTTATCAACTTCTCAAAGATTACTTGCTGCAATCACCTGGAATATTTTTGTCAACAATGAGAATTCTATCCTATTTAAGCTCCGATAATTGGAAACGATATTCTAGTAATATTTTTATTTTACGGTCTATCCAAATACTACAGTTTCGTTATTCGTCCATTCATTGATTGGTTCACCCTATTATGAAACAAATTTTGAAAAATAAAATGTAATTTAATATTTAAAACGATGAAATAACGATTTGTAGTAGAAATACAATTTTGCTTCCTTGTCAGGTCAAACTTCAAACATTCAAACTTTTTCGATCATTCAGCTGCATAGTCATAAATGGTTCAGTTTCTAACGAAATAGCAGTGTATTTTTTATGCAAAACTATTTGTGCTCAATGTACCAAGCATCATGCATGCCAGGACGATGGTTTTTTTTCCTTTCAAATAAATGTAAACTTCTGACACAAAGCATTTCTGCTGGAAGATCAGATAAACTCACGTCCTCAGAACCGACAGGACCAGTCTCCCGATCGTCACCGCAGCTCCCTTCGTCCGAGCTATTAGTAGCCTCCAGTTTACGATATCTGAGTGGACCAGGTGGCGCACATCCAGCATCAAGAGGATGAGGAGCTAATGTGAGGAATATCAAAAAGCCACAGAGTCCCATCACGACACCAGGAACAATGAAACTCAGACTCCAATCAGACTCGACGAATTCGGCGGCAATGAGGGTTCCGAGTATATTCCCCAAGGATGTGTGTGAATTCCAGATTCCAAAAATCAGACCTCGTTTTCCTTTACCAAACCAATTACCCACTACGGTTACTACTCCTGGCCAACCAGTAGTCTGGAATATTCCACCCATTGCCTGTGAAGGTATAAATAGTAAATAAACTAATGATATTTGCAAGATACGTAAAAAAATTGAAAAACTGAAATTTGATATTTGATCAATTTTAGAAAAAAAAGTTTTTTTCCAAGCTCACCTGAATGACGATGAAGTACCAAAGGTTGTGAATATTGGAAGGTTTGGCAATACCGAAGAGATACGATGCAATACCAGAGAAGAGCATACCCAGAGCCAGAAAATATCTAAGATTCACTCTTTCGGCTACGAATCCACTAAGAATATCAAAAAAAATATGCGATTTTTAAATACTAGTTGCTTCCTTTAAAGCTCCCTTTTCTAATCGCTTACTTCAAATTGTCACCTGAGGAACATTGCTGCTGCATAAGCAAACAAGAAGGCTGAATCCAGGGTGCCTAGGAGAGCGGAAGCATCTTGGGTATCTGTTAAAAAAGAAGTACAAAGATCAGAAAAATAAATTGACCAATACATTTTATAGAATCTCCCATAATTTCTAGGGAATGTTCTGGATTTTTTTCAAGCATAAGATCATTTCTCAGAATAAAAATGAGTTCTAAAAGTTTTTGATTAGTTTGAATGGGAAAATTGCTGAAATATTTCACAAAACTGCCATAAAGATTGTCTTGTTTGTATCATTTGAATGGCAAAAACATTTTGTTCATTTTTTAAATCATTCAAATTTTCTTGCAGATTTGATTTTTAATCCCAAAGAAAAGTTTTCAAATTATTATAATATTGCTCTGCATATTTGTGCTCTGCGAAAAAGAAGAAAAGAAATTTCGTTTGGTTCTAATGAGGAAAACTTCAACATTGCACCACCAAGCAAGTGCAATAACTCGTTTTCAAAATTGTTGAATCAATGATCAACATATGATAAATTTATATATTAATATTGGTTGAAATTGCTGTAAATGTTCTTACCAAATGGTGCCCAGTCGCACCAGTTGTCACGATTGGTATCATTGATAATAATATCCGAAGGTGGTGCTAAAATACTGCAGTTTCTATTCAATACATTTTTCACAACAGAAATAGGTTTCCGAGTGAGGTGGTAACACATGTAAGCTATGTACGTAAGGGCGAGCACACCACCTCGATGCCACGCTAGTCGATTGAGGCCTCTTTGAGGACAGCATTTTGAAGATATCCATTCGATCAAGGATAGACCCCAAGGTGTATCTCTCGCAGGCACAGACATTTTTAAAGGGTAAATGACGAGAAAATACGAAAAAAAGGCTTTCACAAATACAATATTTCTTAAAGGGTTAACAGGTACTTTTGTAATTATTTGGTCACAACATACACCGAAACATCAACTGACGGTGAGTTTGAATCACTAATTCATTTGCGTTTTTTTATCAAAGATCACGAGCGAACGTACGATAAAAAAGTAAAAGTAGCGATAATTTCATTCTTGTTTCACTATCAACAATAAAACACAGATCACAAATTCACGAGTATTCCTCAGACACGATCACGAACAAAAACACAAAAAATCGAAGAAATTGGCGACTGTTTCTTTCTTATCATGTTGACCGATGAAGTTAGTTTGAAAATACACGTTTATTCGATTTATTTTAGTAAAACAATAATATAATTATCTGATATCAATTTAATAATACGGTTTAATGTCACGATTTAAAAACAGGAAGAACGAGTTACGATCACGCGTCGTCGTTGACGACGAAAAGAAGGCTTTTGGTATTGAAACGAGACGACAGTGACACGGATGGGAAAGTCATAGAAACGAGATAAGACACGAGGTCGAACGAGTTTGTGCCTTTTTCCCGCTATGACGGCAATTTTTATGCAGCATGTTGATCTACTGGTGAATCAGATGCTGAAACAGAACAACAAGACGTGTACAGAGTAGATACACGCGCGATGAGTTCACAACTCACGATCGGTATCGCATTACCGAAAATAAATCTGATTTATATTTACGAGAATATATTTTCCGAACAAAGGAACGCGAGTAGACAAATTGTCTCGTTTGACTTGTGTCATTCGACCTTGGATACGATGGAGTTATTCACTTCTCTCAAACGTGTTCATCACCCAGCCTTAAGGACTCTCACGGGGGGGAATCCGTTAAAAAACAAAATAGAAATTAAAAACTAAACAAAAACGATAATAAACCCAGAAGGGTTACATAGACACGTTGGTGAAGAAACGCCTCGATCTGTACTGTGCTTTATGCTTATGTATTGAGATGTTAAAACCCGCCACGATGCGAACTAACGTCACCGAAACGTCAAAGGAAGTGAACATATGGGGCATATCGAATGTATATAGAAATACACGCATTCATTGACTTAAAGTCAGAAGACGGCAATTGCTTTCACTAAACGTATCTCTATACGTCTTTTTTTTACTAAGCTTTCAACACAACACAGCATTAGTTCCATCTCTTTTTACAATGAGAGGGCAGCACGTTCTAGCCACGCTGCTGGGGATGTATGACCCAAGGCCTCTATACAGGCAATCTCGATTGAAAAAAAATCTGTAATATTAATATTTTATAAATCTCGCTCCTTAATCCCGTAATCGCATATAAAACAAACATAATATCTAAATGTCTCCAACGTGCATTAATTGGTGCATAACCATAAAAAATGATCAACTATATATAAATTGTCAAAAAATACTTCATTTTATTTATTCGTGTATTATATGAATGAAAATTATCAATTGTAGTGTTAATGGATAAAATTGAAAAAACACAAAAAAATAACCGTATAAGAGTCGTTCGAAATTTTGCGGAATCAAGAAAAAAAAAGATAAAGCATTATCACCGACACGAGGACGGAGATTACGGTCAAAACAATATGACACGTGTGTATTTATTATTATCTATGAATAATCACAATTTTTATTTCCTTTGACGATTAGCATATCGATAAAGCCATAAAATGATAGTGCTGATATGCAATTTACATTAATTTTTTGCAACGACGTTACGAACTTTCTAATGAAATGTGAAAAGCTGCATGCTTTCCTTTGATTGTCTTCTTTCTTGTTAATTCGCTTATCAATTGAAGAAAAAATGAGTATTTCTCGTTTTTTTATTCGAAATTATAAATGGGACGAGTCTTTTATGTGCCACAGGGTGTTTGTAATTTTATTCCCAAACGTGGCACTATATCAAGACTCTGCATGATTGAGTCTTTACGCATTTATCTCTCCCAAGTTGACTCCATCTGTTGTCTCGTGAAACTCCGCCCCATATACACACAAGCCAAAGTGGCTACGTCGTGTGTGAATACGAATTTTTATCTTTGCGCACTGGGAAAAAAAACAGTAGCTCAAAAGTCCGTGAACTCCGATTTAAATATGACGAGTCTTGGAATATGACGAAAATGATATGAAACATAAAGAAAATATGAAATTGGAAAATTTGGTGATATCGTAAATATGTAATGTTAATGGAATTTTGTAAATATTCCTCAGACATTAAATAGTCGTTTTGCTACAGTCATGATTTTCATCGCGATAGAAAGTTCACCGTCTGGACTCTCTGAAAACTTGGAGTTTCAGGAATCAAAATGTTCTTATATTTCTTAATATTTGCTCTTACTTTGTATCGCTATATCCGCGTGAACTCAACGGTCAAAACTCAAATTTCTTTTTCACGAGATTCGCCATATATTTCGCGCAACTGAGTATTTTATAAATTACATTTGTAGCACCGTTCCAAAGTTTCCCCAGTAAACGTGTCGATTGCTTCTTTTAAGAAACGCATGAAATACTGAGAATATTCCAATCGAAATATAAAAGAAAATTTATTTCGTATAAGGAAAAAAATGATCTAATTATCTGTTGCAGAATTATCAATTCGAACACGGTCGAAATAACTCTAAAGAATGATTATTATCGAAAATCAATATGGCTAAAGTTTCAAGGGTGTCTGAATTTGATTAGGTTTTTCTTTGAGGTGATCCAATAGTTTTGTGAGTGCGAGAGAGATCATTAAAAAGTAGACACACATTGTTTTCTCACGATAGGAGAATAACGTATAACTTATATTTTTTTTGTAATATCTAGCTAGCCCGAAAGCAACGTGTGGTAGGATTTTTATCGAGCGCACGACTGATTGATCGCCTTTGACCATAAAAACTGTGCGAGGAAACAATTACCTCGACTAATCCCTGAAAAAAGAAAAACAGAATATTTTTATAAGGGCAAATAAAATGGATCGAAAAAACGATTGAACTTTTTACTTTTTATTTTCTCATATTCAATCAATATGTATTAATTATGAGTTCTAATTATTATATAGTATATTTAAAAATCACAGTCTTAGTTGAAGAATTGACAGCAGAAAATACTATCTGTACTCTATTCATATAATAGTTTGTTTGTTTCTTCCTTTTTTTTCTTCAATATACATAGCTCATCTCTGCGTGTGTGTGCCCGATAATGTGCGTATGTACATATACATCGCGTGTATGTACATGGAGGCGTTTTCACGTGCATACGTACAGCTGATGAATGATTCCACGTTGTATTTCAACGTATACATATTTACAATTTCTATCTCTGCTGTAAGCCAGAGTCATTATTTTCATTTCTTCGTTTCATTATATTCTTTCTATATAAATCTGAGTCTGGTGGAATCTTCGTTTTTTAAATATATCTTCCACATGCACGTATCGTGCATGATCGAAAGTATGTAAATCGCCTTCATTTCCATCAATTACGACACTATAACGATTAATAATGAGGAGACAAAAAAACAAAAGGTCTGCGGACGAATAACCGGCGTATACAAATTCTAGAAAAATCTACGGGTTATAATAAATGGTTTTAAAAACTATTTTCGCTACGTATTCACACTGTTCTCTCTCGCGGCTCTATTTTCTTTATTCATTTGTGTAATAATTTACACATAATTCCTAGCGCAAAGTGAGACGTTAACTGAAAATGCCACACACACTTTTCCTACCTCCTTGTCGTATGAGATGCCATTTAACGTGGGCGCACAAAATCGTCTAATTTATCTCTTAAACTCTTGCTCTGAATTCGTAGTGACAAATATGAACAATATCGAAACGAAAAGAAAAGTTCTTGATATCGATCTATGGTACAATTTTATTTACACAATTCTATGCTCCGCTCTTGTAGTTACTCTCGTAAAAGAGCATCGATAGCTGACCGGGAAGATCAAAGGTATCAATCACGGTAATACCTACGTACTTGCAAACGAACGTACCGGCGTCAAAGGCATTTGTTTAATTCGGACGTTATTGGAATGTACACATTGTGCTTGTCTATAATACACAATTAATTTTCATCCACTTAAACAACAACATGAACAACAACAAAACACAGTTTTTTTTTCGTTATTATCGAGTCACGACAAAAGACTCGGCGTTAAATCATGAAAAATTCAACTATTCTTTCAGATTTCTTACAAATTTTAATTTTACTCCAATTACGGTTGGACGCTGGCAAATGGAATATTTTGTTCGTCGTAAAAGGCCTTCACGAGGCATCTAATACTCTGAAACATTATTACGTCTCCGGACAAGCAATAGAAAGAAAAAAACAACAACAAAAACATAATTGTCTTACTTCATTAAGGTCTTTCAACTTTACAAAGAGATCGTAATTGTTCGGCGGCATGACGATACTTTCACGAACGATCTGTCTTACATGTATTTTATACATCTTCGTTCTAAATTTGTTTTTTTTTTTACGTAAAAAAAATCTAGATTCGCTCCGAGTTGATTCTTCGAAAAACGATTCTGACGGTGCAAACTGACGTTACATAATTTATAAGTGGTTGCTTGTGACATATTTACAACTAAAATTTACTATTTACACAATAAATGTTGTTTTTTTCTTTCTTATTCCACTTAATTCGAAATAGCGTTTTTATATTCGCTACGTCTTAACAACGTATAAATACCGAATACTTCGAACGTCGTTGGAAAATTTAAAAGAAAACGAATCAACAACAACAAAAGCTACAACAAAGCTCTTGCCAATTCGATATGGGGGATGTCTGTCTTAGTTTCAAGATTATTCAATATCTCGCAAAAATTGTTCGAAGTCTGCTGTGGCTTTGGCTGCTGACGGAGGCTTCAACGAACGAGCCCCAAGACAAAGTTTCCACGCGTTTGCTGATGAGGCGTGTAACGGAAAGAGATATCGTTATCTCGCGAATTCAAAATTACAATAAACATAATTGAGTCGATGGAACATGGCAGGTCGTTTGATCGACGAAAAATATCATAAATTCGTCAAGACCGTAATAGAAGGTTATTTTTTATTACGGTCAATACGTGAAGCGACTTTTTGGAAAAAGAAGTAAATACGAGAGGCGTAAAAAGACCTCGAGAATCGTCCCGTTACGATTCTAATCGAGCTGGCAATGATTTGGACACCGGGATTGGATTTATCGCCAAAAAATGTGGGTGCCGAAAAATTTCAGAGAAAAGAAAAAAGATGGGGATATTGCGAAAGTAATAGAAGAAAAAATGTAAATGTGTAAATATACTAAACGTCGCACATACGAAAATGATACAAGTGGTTTAAATAAACACGCACTTAACGCACCACATGTATAATAATTATAGTATGCAACATGCACGATGCAATACTGTAGTTCGGGATCGATGTCGTAGACACCGCGGAATGTAATAATAGCGCGAAATGTAATATAAGGTGAGAGCAAAAGAAGAAAGAATAAAAGAAAATAAAGAAAAAGAAATTAATTCGATCGAGATTATGACGACGAGGACAGAAGTTTTAACCGTTGACTCTTGTCAAACGGTGATGCAGGATATAAGTTGTTGGCAAAGTTGACTGTATTGCACCTGATCACCGCTTATTCTTCGCATTTTAATTCCTTTTACTTCTCTTTCCTCGGACTCGCAAACTCGCAACTCGATCTGCACACCGCCAGGATATTCTAAACTCAGACCACCACCTTCGACTTCTTCCCGAGAAAATATGAAACCCTTCGGTGGTGCTCTCACGTCAATTATCTGCTTGACACGACCGAGTATTGCCTCGGAATTCAGTCGACTCGATTCGTCCGAAAGTGTTACTTCCACCTCCGTTGGTATCGGTGAACAAAGAGGTCTACCGATTCCTCTCGTTATACTTGGCCTCGAAGGATCGTATGGCTCTGATATTATGAAACTCGGGAGTGGACTGTAGTGTGTGAGCACATCTTCCAGTGAGTCTAGCGAAGGTGATGGCGAAGGCGAACAACCGATTAGGGTTACTTGCCCTCCAAGGACGTCCGTTACTGATATTTGAGGCGGTACCTGCAATGTTTCAATACTTGAATACTTCAATTTCGAAATAGTTTTCTCATACGTTATTTATATTCCTAACATATTATGTAAAAAAAACAACTTTCATCGTTTATTGAAGCAACAAATACACCTTGAAGTTTTTAATCTTTGTAATCACATTATTTTGAAAGAAAGCTATTAGAAGTCGACCACGACGGTTTTTCGTGGTTGAAAGCATTCCGAGAAACGGTTGCGATTTCGAAAAATGTTGTTAATGCGCTTCGTCAGTTGCCTGAGTGCGAGAAAGATAACGATAAAGTAAATCTATGTTTTTCTCGGACATGTTCGACACTTCGAGAAAAAAAAAAGAAAAGTTACAGCTCATTCTCATTTTATTTATTGAGTTCTGAAGCCTCTCCAAAGAAGCATGAGAATCGATGCTAGTTTTTAATGGGTAAAAGTTATACTTCTCTTACCCTCGGTATGTCAACCGGATGTTCTTCTTGTATCATATCCAGAGCTGGACTATTACTCGGTGAGTAACTTACTGGTGTAGTCGCTGGTGATCTGTGGTGCCTCAAAGGACTGAGATCAAGAGGAGCAGAAGGTGGTTGTGTTGGAGTGCCGTGCATGATGCTACCCTGAACTGTTGCGGTCGTCAAACCGCTCAGACCTTTTATGGAAATCCAAAAATTATTTATTTCAATTGAGAAGTGACTTTCCTAATACATCCTTTTTTTAATACTTTTTTCGAGAATTATTTCGTAGAAAAATTTGAATAAAGGTGAAAAAGGAAAGTGCACGGACACATTAATCGAAAAATACCAAATTTTGGTATAAAAATTCTTTAACCTTGGACTGCAAATTAATTTTATTACAGCTACAATTTCTTCGTCCAAAAAATTGATGTTACCTTGAGTAATAGCAGCGACTCCTCTTTCGTGAACAGGAGAGCCAGGAATACTGGCTGGACTGTGAGACGGTGAAGCGAGTCTCTGGAGTTGTTGATATTCCTGTTGCAAAGCTTGAATGCCTGGTCCGGGGGGACAGGATCCTTCGGAGGCTCTCCGAACAGGTGAATATCTTTCAGTAGCCACATGAATACTGGGCTCTTTGTAAGATTCTCTATTGCCGGCTGTGAACGTTGAGACAAAAAAGAATTAAATTTAGCGAACATTGCTCATTTCGCAAAGAAAATATCTGGCCTTACCAAAATGATTATTACATTTTTGAGATTCTTTTGAAAACGGCGAAGCTTGCTCAACGTAAGCAAATATATTAATTACACACACAAATACAAGAGGATGTATTTGTGAAGAAAAAAAAAACACACACACACAAAAACGTGATTGGTTGATAATTTTGTATTGATTCTAAGGTGCTTCATATTTATTGCTTTTTTTTCTTTTTATGATACGTGAGTGCAAGAATTTACCGCCGCCGGAGGGATACAGAGAGGCTTTCCTGTGATGTGGAAGCGAGGTTGGCCCACGCAGGTGTGTCGGCAGCAGTCTCGAAGGCAGGTACGCTCTATTCATCCTAGCTTCCACTTCCATGACCAGTTCCGGGTTTATAACTACATGCAATGTACCGAACCAACGAGGGTAACGGCCGTGCAGCCGGCACAACAAAACCATGCAAAATCAGACCAAAAAAAAGAGAAAACGAAAAACCAAATAAAAGAAAGAGTAACGTAAATTAAAAAAACACTAGAGCCAGAGAGTTTTGAACACACAAATCAAACGAGATTCTTTTCTCGTGACGGGCGCACCTGGACCGTTGTATCTCGCTTATTCACACTTTTCACCGATAGCTCACAAAGCTTTTCCAACGTTACATCTCAACATCAAATAATACGATTAAATACACATGTGTATGATAATTAAGGCACACAATGAATAATTAGAGCGTGTGGTGGCAAAACAATAAATGAAGCGTGGTGCAACCATCGATATTCAAGCGTTATGCGAGACACATCGTCTCGCACCGGTTCATGATTCGTTATGAAACAATATTATAATAATTTATAAATCTAAACTATAATTGTACAAAAAACGACTATTTTTTCTTAATTTCGTGTACAATTATTCGAGCGTCTAGGTGTCTAATTTTTTTTTTCATCACTTCGAAACATTTAAGTGTATCGATCAGTCGGTATGAGCAGCTTATAAGTGCGATAGAGAAAGAGAGAGAGGGAGAGCAAATTTCGAAAGTAAAATTTTCCCATATTGTTCGAACTGTCGGAATAAAAAATTTCAGCTCGTTTTTACCAATTTCTCGTGTGGGTTGAAACTTCTTTTATGCCGATCGGTCGAATGGTGCGAAAAATTTCTGTCTCGACAATTTGACGTGGCTGCTGCCGACTGATCGATACCACTTTTTTCTGTATCTTTTTTTAATTCTTTGGGTATATTTCCACAACAATCGTTCACTGCATTGGGGTCAATTTGGCCCGGAGGGTACTTTATCCGCTTGTCATCAGTAGCCAATTTTTCGGCCGATAGATGCGCAACATTAATATTCGGAAAATATCAAATTGAATTGTTTGAAAAAATTGTTGAAAATTTTGACTTTTTGAAAAGTTGACCTATTGCTAATTACAACATGATTTTTTCAATTTTTTATGACTTCGAGATTCAGAACCGTGGATTTATTCATGAAAAATGGCATTTTTCGAAAAAAAAAATACATATATATTTCTGAGATGAAGATAAGCAACACCGAAAAACTGCTCCGGGTCTAAATGACCCATTGTGTCAGCAAAGGGTTGAGGATAAATGCAAATATAATCAATTAAATTTGTAAATATTTTTCAATCTTCAAAACACATGTAATTCATGCTGAAAGAAAAAAAATTAACTCGTTTGAGACACCAAATTTTTTACAATATTCCATCAATAAAAATACAATAAGAAGCTAATCCGTGGCCTTGCTACAAATTTACAGATAAATAGACACTCATCACAATGGTGCAAAATGAAAATATTACACGTAGGTTTGCAATGACATAACGTACCTGGACGCTGCATCACAGCCGTCAAACCACTGCGTCTTCTTCTGTCGCTTCCACCTGTAGAACTTGCACTACTTCCGCCGCTACTATCCGCGCTACCACCGCCTGCACCGACGCTCAGAGTCTGCGAACACTGTCCCATCGTTGGGCTGCCACCCTGCAAATATAAATAAATTACAATGGTGAAGATTCTAAAGTTTCTGTTTTTCGAGAAAGAATCTTCCATAAAAACCTTTCGTAAGATTGAAAAGAAAAATAGGACGACACGAGTTGCCCAAAATAATTGTCAAGTGCAGTTCACTTTGTAACGATCAAAAAAGAAGTAGTCAAAACTCAGTACCAGAGAATAAAAATGAAAAAAACCAGAAATAATGTTAAGATCCGCCTTATTGGACGCTACGAATGTTATTTGTTCGACAAATCAAAGTTTTTTTAACTTGAGCTACGATAGTTATTTAAAATGTAATGGGGGCGGTTTTTCGTTGCAGAAAGAAAGGTCGAAGCTACAGATAATTAGTTATAGATTTATAGATAAAAGAAAAACACAAAATTGAACAATAGAGGAAAATATTTATAATGACATTCCAAAGATGTGAATTTCATGGGCACAAAAAAATAAAAACATACGGCTTGTAAGTGTTCTCTACTTCCGGGTTGACTCCATCCACCCTCGTCACAATTTCCACTGCCACTGCCGTGTTGTTGTTGATAATAAACGTGAAGATTTGCTCCACCGTCCGAAGCTCTTCTTCCGAAGCTGCCTGCTGGTACGAATTTTCGTCGTGTCAGAAATACTCAACGAACAAATTTTGAAAAAACATTCAACGAATCGATAGTAAAAAGAATACAACGAAACTCACTGGCTCCCATGACCGTAGGAGGCTTAAGCAAGTGCTGATCTTTTATTTGGAAATTTTGTGGTGGTTGATGTTGCACCAGAGGAAGATTAAGGGGGAGATTCGTGTGTGGCAACATTTGGGGATCGACGTTACACGCCATCATTGGTATACCGAGGGAATTGGCATAACCGGTTGTGTAATTGCAGGTGTACGGATAAGGTGAAGACGGTTGGTGGGCCGAATCACCGGGTCCAACTGTGTGTCTCCTCGTCGCGTGGTAAGGGGTTCCTGGTGGCAATTGTAATGCAGTTCTGTCGTCGGATTCTGCTTCTGCTTCTCCAAACTATGATTCAACGAGTATCAAGAAATCAAAATTAAATTCACTGAAAAGTTAATTGTTACTTTGTCTTAGGAATTGTTTTAGGAACTTGAACTGCCAGATTGAAGCTCTATTTTGAAAGACAATATCTATTTAGATGTTAGTAACTAATATTTTTTTGAATTAAGGTTTGAATCGACTCATAATTTTCTGTTAATAAGATCATTTTGAAACAGACGGTTTTGACAATTCACCTTCTCCAATTGATGTGCACCATCGGGCATATAATCTCCTGGTATATTTTGAATGCTTGGTAATGTCGGCATTGTTGTCTCAAGCCGATCGGCTAATAAATGATAAATCGCTGAGACATGGTCAAATGCATTTCCCTGCACAGCGTTGAGTAAAGTGTCAGCACTGAGGCCTGGCAGCCTTAACATGTTCTCTATTACTACTTGATTGAGTTGCGGCGAATGTGGCGTTTCCGGACTGCACCTAAAGTTTCCACAATGCACAAGTTTACAATATATCCGAGAACCTTTTATTTATGACAAAGCTTGCATTGTTGAATTGCAACGAATTTTCTATATTTCCACATTGACCAGCGTTTTTGCAAAGACTTCGACAGGGGGAATTGGGGAAACCTAGTTTGGGATCTTTCTTGAAGACAGAACTTCTGTTTCGTGGGTTTTTTTCGTCAAGTCTTCAAAACCCCGGTTTGAAGGCAATTGTTTCCAAGATGGTTCTACGAGTTACCATTGAGATCGTCGTTTTCTTCCTCGAACCCGGTTTCACATTTTTGACGCACCAAATTGTTCCTGACGAGTGCATGGACGGGACATGCACCCGTGGAACAAAACCTGGCTCCGCGTGGCAAGTGCTTTCGACCAAGAAAAGTAGAGAGCCCGAGCTCGTCGTATCTCTGTGTATTAGTAAATAAAATAGAAATTTTCGAAACAAGGATGTTACAAAACCCCAAAATTTCTCTCGTTAATGATTTTTGCGGACTCGAAACGATTAAAAAAACAGTCAATTAAACTAAAAGGATTTACGGTGCATTTTAACGATGCAAGCTTGATAGCCATATTTCTCTTGATGAATGTTAGTTTATTTGTGATTTATACTTTAATACTAACCCTCCAGGTTCTGGTTCCGTAATGCCGTCACCTCCCATCCATGGATGTGCGAGAATTTGTGATATGCTTAGTCTACGCTCCGGTTCGACGACCAACATGTGCCTTATGAGCTTTTCGCATTCTGTAGAAGAATTAAGAAAAAAAAAATGTATCGATTAAGCGAATTTTTGTTTCAAATATTAACGATTAATGAGACAAAAAATAAATTTGATGAAACAACTGGAGGACCAACCTGCGGACATGAAGAAGGGTATCCTAAATTTTCCAGATATTACAACCGAACGAAGCAATTGCATCGTTGGCCCATCAAACGGCAGTGCCCCGCAAACTAACACATACAAGACTACACCAAGGCTCTGTAACAATGTCATTTCGGCCAAATGCCAACTTTGATTACTCAACTGTTCTGAAAACTCCCATGACTCTTTCGTTATAACAGGAGGCACTGGCTGGAGGAGGATGCTGCGAAGGGATAGGGCTGCTCAGAAAAAGGACCAGGACGTCGCCGAATTTTTTTTGTATTCGGTCATTTAGGGAACAATGATTATTGAAGTATGAAATCAAAGCAAAGAGAGAGAGTGAAAAAGAAAGGAATGAAGTGTTTGTTAAGCATACCCAAACGTCCGTTCGTGGACCGTCGTAGTGTTTTCCCTCGAATATTTCTGGTGCTGCGTAAGGCGGTGAGCCGCACCAAGTGCTTAACGGCACCCCTGGTGTATATTTGTTGCTGAACCCGAAATCTGCCAGCTTTATATTATTGTCCGCGTCAAGCAGTAAATTTTCAGCCTGTAACGACATATTGTTTTTTTTAAACAAATAATCGATATTTCGATGAAACTAGGAATTTCTTTTGTAAATATTGGTATGAAGAAGGTCGAGTCAATCGATGGAGAGAAATTTTGTTTCATTTTTCAGAAGAGCCTGAAAATTTATATGCAATGACTTCAAATTAGGTGCAAAAAAATTAACCATTTTTTAATGATGTTTCGTTTATTTCCCAAACTTATCCAATTTTTATTCTTCTAGTTTCTATTTTTAAGGTAAAATGGAAGCCTCCCAAGATAAAGGGCTGCATATTTTTGCAGGAATCAGTAAGTATTAGATTAGTCAATATCTGTAACTTGAATGTTCCCCGACACCTGACCCTATTCTTCATAGAAAATTCATATGGATCTCAAGACTTTTTGCATTTATAATAATATGCACGCGAATATTCCTGAATGTATTAAAAGCTTAGGTTCTCGAACACGATCGTTGAAATCAGTCAAAAAGTGAAAAGACTATTCCCTGTGAAATTATACAGTCCAGAGAAGGCTTAGCATTTCGGTATTTTCTCCTAGCGAAATGATTTTAGAAGTGACATTTTAACAGTTTGACTGGGTTATTCTTCCTTCTTGAATTTGAACAAAGCTGATAGTTTTGGAAAACAACAGTAAGAGTTCGCTACACTTGTAAAGATTCGGTTATCAATCGTTTTATGAACAATAAAACTATGTACAAATTCAAATTCTTTGCTGTTTATATTTCGGAAAAAATAGATACTGCAAAGATCACGTGGTTATCACTGATCTTTCTTAAGTCCTAAAAAGATCGTCTAATTATTAAAACCAAAGACTGCATATAAATTGTGGCCTTTTCTTGTAGTGATAAGAAAATTCTTATTTCTACAAATGAAATGTCAACAGCAAATCTATTTGATTAGAAATTAATAGAATTTTTTAATACATCTCATAAAAAAAAGTTAGTCTTTATGGGATTA
Organism: Campoletis raptor; assembly: GCA_948107755.1. NCBI lineage: Eukaryota > Metazoa > Arthropoda > Insecta > Hymenoptera > Ichneumonidae > Campoletis > Campoletis raptor. The sequence continues at coordinate 28,906,661 of OX403622.1, read as the reverse complement.
TGGCATGTAATCTTCATACCTTAAGATCTCGATGAACGACTCCATGTTGATGAAGGTAGCGAACAGCTAGAACAATTTGATGAAATATTCGTCTGGCCTCAGGCTCTGCCATTCTACCATTTCTGACAAGATGATCAAATATTTCTCCGCCAGGTGCGTACTCCGTAACAAGATAAATCATTTTCTCAGTCTCCATAACCTGATAGAGCCTGATTATGTGAGGATGTCGCAGCCTCTTCATAATGTGCACCTCGCGAAATATTTTCGCCAAATTTTCTTCGCTAAGTTTGGTTTTGTCTATTATTTTTATAGCCACCTGGAGAACGAGAAAGAATAGTTTTTTTTTCCGGAACACGAGTGTCATTTATAATCAAAGGCAAGTAACTTGTTTTTTATGAGAAGGGAAAATTTCGTACTGAATGTAAAAAAAAAATAAAGCATTGCAAAGACAGATTAATCCAAATATGCACTAATATTTGTTTGGAGATCGAGCAAACAATTTTTTTACGCGTTCTATATAGTCAAACAGTTCGTGACGTCGGCACAAAGTTCGTAGCGCTAAAATTTCCGTGGCTCTTTAAACACATATATATACATACGTGGATTGTCACACATAATTGCGGGAGAACTTCGCGGAAAGTTTGCGAAATTTCGGGAAGATTAATGATACGAAAAATCGTAACGTATGAAACACATGTAATTGGAAAAGGGTCACGAGGTGGAGAGGAAAAAAAAATCTGCTTGGGTTCGGAGTGTTTAGATTTTTCTCAAAACTCGACCGTCGACAGTTGCTTACAACCGGTGAGCGTGTGACAGTCCGTGCTAACGAATCGCCTATCACGAGCGACGAAAATTCACGAAATTGACATTTTTTTTTTGACATCCACACAACTTAACGACTCGTATCGCGATTTAACGTGACGTGAGATTTTTCCGATTGATTCGTGGGGGTGATGATGATGAATGAGAAAGGTACTTGAAACGTCGCGCAAAACGGTCAAGAAAAATCCGGTTTTACCTTCGATTTCGTAACAACATGCGTGGCCATTTTGACTACGGCGAAATTTCCTTTGCCGATTGTCTTCTCCAATTCGTAATAACCGACGCGTATAAGTTTGTTGACGGAAAATTGCTGCGAAACCTCATTGTGCGACGTCGTCGCGGATGCCATTTTTTTAATCACTTGACTCGCTCGACCCGTTGCCAATCGCCTACTGGCCTTTAGTACACTCTTACCACCGACAGAGGCGTACCAAACGATTCTCTACTCAGTGCGCGTACTCACCAGCAGAATGCTGTGTCTTGAGAAAAAATGAGGAAAACTCAAACAGCCCCGTTTTATTTTACTCTCAACCCATGACCAAGTTTCGTGCGCTATTGAAAAAATGATACCAATTTTGTAAATATTTACAAAAATGTGGCAGACATACAGCGAAATTTATTGACGATAGAATATTGGACACTCATTCAATTTTAAAGCGTAAAAATAAATAAAGTTGGATGTAAGTAATATGTAAATTCGAGCTGGCGACTCAATTTTTTCTTCGACTAATTACGGAAACGAAAACGTTTTACTTCATAATTCAATTCACGGTAATACCATCCCAAAAAGTTTTGACGTTACACTTAATGGAATTCAAGAAATTGCCATAAAAACACTAAAAATGGCAAAAATGAATGTCTAGTAACAATTATAAACAAACATTGTAATTGTTTTGTGCATAATTTTGGAACTGGAGGTACACTAAATATCGTAACCCGTAATATCAGTAAAATAATAATTTTGGGCATTTTTGTCTACGATCGTTTCTCCTGATCATTAAAAATTGAAAATTTCCCGCCCCATCGCACTGTAATTGAGAGCCATCTAACCAACGGGAAAGTTATGATCAATGACGTTTTGAGTGGGTGAAACTCTGTGAGATGACGCCACTTTGCAAATTGAGCGGTTGCTTTTAATTGCTCAATAAATAACTTGTTTGTATTTAGTAAATTTAGTAAATGCCTATGAAGAATAATTGATAAATATGAAGATTTTCATTAAATTAAAATATTAAATCCCGATGTAGTTTTCGAAGTCTCTCATGGGATCGTAAAACTTTGTTGGAATGACGTAGAGTGGTAGATGTACTTATAATTTTTTTTTATTAAAATGTTCATTGCACATATACAATCTGCGTTTTGTTATGTACTCACTAATGCGCTATTACCATTAAATCGACTTATTTGTTTAGAAATGTTACAAACAGGTACAAAAACTAATCTAAGTTTGTCTATTTCGCCTTAATTAGCTAATACATTATCAATACAAACGCTATAAATACGATGTTGTGTATATATATATATTTAAATCCTCAAAATTCATAATTTGTCTCGTGAATGCGTTCGGAAAAGTTTAAAGAGTTGAAAACTTTATATTTGTTTTTTTTTTGTTTACGAGTGAAATGGAAAAAATTTATAGAAGAAACGTAAAACGTTCCAATAAATCGGCAGCTCCAACTTTTTTTTATTACAGCAAATCATTAATTTTTTTAAAATTATAACTTTCCATCATCACGTTAGTATTTTCGGAGGCAGTCTTCGTTTTTCTCTTATTTATCACTGAACAGAATTTCTGTATGAGATCGTAAGAAGAAAGCCTCAGCAACGTGGGACGACGATCACGTATAAATCATTTTAATTATTTTGTTTTCTAATAAATTGAGAAAATACAACATCCGAGACACGACGAAGAGTAGACGATGATGAGGATGACGATTAGGGCTCTTCGTGTTTCTGTTGTATATACGCACTGAACGTTTAAAGATACGAAACAACATTCGTTTTTTTTTCTTGCCATAAATCCACACTCATTAAGTGTCGATGATGTCGGCTGTCCTTAATCATTTTTATACATATGAAACACAATAAAAGAAAAAAAATGCTGTACAGTAATAAGTGACGTTTAAGTTCAGCAATTTCTGCTCTATAATGAAATGAAATAAATGAACTGAACGGCGCTCTGAGAAGCGATTTGAATATACTGGTTGAAAGATATAAACACGTTATCTCGCAAGGATAAAAAATACGAGTATCGATCTGTTGGACCGGTAAAAAAAAAATAATTACAAATGCTTTTTTTTTACATATTTTTCTTCATTTAATCGATAAATGGGCTTAAAACTTATCTCACAAAGTTACGCGGGACATAACTACTTAAACTATGTATAGTTTTGTTTGGGTGAATACTTCGCATATGGTGAAATTTTTTTTTCATATGTGTAGAGACTACAGAGGTGGTACGTATCCGTTGATTTGAGAATGTGGCATAAGTTATAAACTACCGGCGATTTTTCCTATCTTTATGCATAGGCATACACTTTATTTTGTTACTTTTTGTTGTTTTTCTTGTTTAATTAATGAAACTTAGAAAAATAGAAAAATAAGAGGTTCAGAAGAGAAAAATATAGGTATATACAGGAGTACAAAACACTGTGTCTACACAAAAAAATCTTAAATCTTTTCGTTCTTGTAATGATTGTAGTTTAAATAGTCACAAATGAGATTTAGCTTAATTGTGAAAATAATTCAAGTATTACGTGCTAAATAAAAACTTTTTAAACTATATTCGACGCAAATGTATTGTTATTACTTGTTTCTTTTCATTCATTTTCGCGCTTGGTCCCCCGCAAATATCTTATGGTTGTTGTTTGTTTTTTTTCGCTTCTGAAAAAATTTGTACAATTCGAAAGCGAGAAATATGACTACCGAGCGAGTGCAATACACCTCGTTTATATATATATATATATATATATATATATATATATAATTATAATCATATCTCTCTATTATTTTCTCACATTGATTCATTACGAGAAAAAAATGGATTAATATGCTAAATATTGAGTAGAGAGACATTCAAGATCGGTTTTTGGTGATCGATCGTTTTGCTCGTTAATGTTGTCCACAAAGTATTAATACGCATATAACAGATGTGGAAACGCTCCCACTCACACACACTCACATACATACACAAATATCCTAAGAGTTTGGGCTTCGAGGCGAAAATAATATATAGCGAACGAAGCCACGCACACTCGTTAACGGAATTAGCAATTAGTAAATGCTTTTCTCTGGTAAATCGATACTCAATACGACTAAACTGCGATCTTAAACGCCGTTGAATTTCTTACTTTCCTTTCATCTTCAAATTAAGTAAAGGATAAATATATACAACTATTTTACATTCTCCTAATTTTAGTAATACGTTGCGACGCTCTCGAGCGTCCCAGTTTTTGCCTATTCGACGAGAGCTTCTCTTCTTTTATTTATTTTTATTTTCTCTTTCTCGATAATTATCCAATTGTCGCGAACGTATTAACCTCCAGTGGACTAAATCGCGACTGAGAAAGACGGAGTGTTTCTCGCTCGCGTTTAGTCGTTTGTGGATTCATGCGCTTCGACAATCGGAGTCTTGTTAGATCCTTAGAATATATATTCAGCTGCGCTCGTGTTCACTACGATAACGTGTGTATTTAACAATAAGTAATTCCGTAGATGAGAGACTCGACTGAACCAATTTCGAGCCTGTTAAATGAAAAATCAAGCAAAAATATTAAGTAGGGACTCCACGCTCCTTTTCGTTTCACAAGAAAAAAAAACGTTGTTGAAAAATACTGAGAATTATTACCGATTAACGCGCTTTTACGATCGTCCAATATTCCGAATCCAAAAGACTGAGAATGGGATGTCAGTTTTTTAAAATAAAAAATACATTTCTAAGACTCCCCCCAAAATTATCAACGCAACGATCTGAATGTTTGTTTACATTATCGAAACGAATCGTCCCAAACTATCCGACGGTTGAGATCTTTCGTGTGATTTTAATTATTTGGCTCATATTTGAAAACACGATGAATTTTGAGCGCAAAGATCCGTAATATGGACAAAAAATAATGTTTCATATTCGAGAATGAAATACACATTCGCTTTTTTTGTTTTTCCTAATTTCTTTTAGCACTGGCCTAAAATCGAACAATCGATAGCTCCGCGGCTGATCGGGATAAGTTCGCACGTAAAGTTAAACGAGTCCGTGCTATTGGAACGCGACTCTCTATGCTACAAATTCATCATTACACATTATCATTATTAATATTATTATTGTTTTTTTATACAATTCAAATTCTGCTACAGCCTTTTTCGCTTGTATCATTTCGTCGTATCGCACACAATACGGGAACGTGATTTGTCTCCTCGTATTGTTCATCTTTTTTTTTGTACTCCATGCGGCGCGAGTCTAACGCACAATAAGTAAATTAATTGTATCATGTCAGGTGTACAATTGTGAAAAATAAACAAAATATAAAAAAAAAGAAAACGAAAATTTTACAATCTTTACTTAGTCCGGCAATGTATAAAACGTATAATACATCAGTCTGGTCATTCACATGTGACCAAATTCTCACTATATCCTGAAGCCTGTTTCTTTTATCTTAAAGTAATATATATATTCATATATAAGTATGTATGCAAGTTGTATCTCTCGTTGCGCTCGTGTCTCAAACCGTAAAACTCTGTGACATTGATTTAAACCAAAAGACATTGTTTTCCTCGATCAAGAAGAAATGTACGGCTGGGAAACGGTACACAAACAATGAACCTGAAAACTATATAGATTTTTTGTTTTTCCGACCATTAGCAACGAATTCAAATTAGTTGTGAAAGAGAAAAATGATACAACAGTTGGGAGCCAAGAGCGAGGACAATGAGACGCGGGACGTAACGATTGACTCGGTGAAATAATGTGCAAATATTGATTGGAAGAACATTTTGTATCGTTAATTTACGATTCGATCGATAAGCTCCAAATGCGCAAAGCCCTACTCATGGTTTTCTATTTATTTATTTTTCAAATCTCCCAAGAGCACGGAGCAGAAAATAGATTGTTGAAAAACGAAAACTGAGATACGTTCGCGAACACCCAGAGCTTAACGTTGTCTTGTTCGCGAACGTATCGATGAATATTTTCTTGAGATTTTTTTCCAAACGTACCTCACGATCGAAGAATGTCGATTGCTCCATCTACTCGAGCGAACGGATAATGAAAAAGAAAAAAAAATGTTTTGGACTCGGCTCATTATATTTAAGTTCTAAAATAAAAAAATGAACGGATTTTTTCATTTCAAATTGTTGGACTCTGCACAGGTTTGTCAGCGAGTGCGTGTTAATTTTAAGGGAGTTTCTTATTCAATTTTGAGAAAAGTGCCAGTATTGGCTGCCGCTCTAACAAGCAATGGTGTTTTCCTGCGCGACGTCGATACCGTCTGATAAAGATAATTACCCTGGAGCGTCCCGGTCAAAGTCTTTTGTCTCTTAGCGCTAGGACTGAGCTCATATTCAAAGGGTTCTTCTTGCTTCGAAATATTGAGCTGCATGTGAAAAGCTTCTTTGTTATCCTCCTCGATATCAATTTCGTCGTAAAGATGTTCAGCGACATCGACGTCGCAGTCTTGACTGCTTTCGTCGTAGCTGTCGGTGACGGAATTAGCAGCAACGTGTCCGTGGGCTAATTCTTCGCCATAGGTCGTGCTTTCTGTAGCTTCGTCGCCAGAACTTTCCGTTTCCTCGGAAACATCGCTGCCCGTACCAGCATATTTCATTTCCCCACGTTCCAGAAGTTCCAGATGATCAGGATAGACCATTGCTTTTTTTATTGCGAGTGGATCCTTTCGCGACCATTTGGAAACTTCTTCGTCCATTTTTGCTATTTTCGCTGGATTTATCGCCCATAGACAACCTTTTCGTTGGTTTCCATTACCGGCTGGTTTTTCTATTTTCTCGAAACATTTGTTCAATGACAGATTGTGCCTGACAGAATTTTTCCAACCGTTCGGAGCCGTTTTGAAGTATGGAAAATGTTCGCTGCAGAGAAAAAAAATACATGTTACTATTATTACCTATGATTCTGGATAAAGATTTTCTACTATTTAATTTTATTTGATCGTTTAAAAAGAGCTTAATTTTGCGCTTGAAATTGTTTTTGTAATAATCGCAAAATCTAAAGGGGGATAAAAATGTGAGGGCCAGACGGCACGATCGAGGCCACACAGCAGGCCTTTTGTAAACAAAGAGAAGGGTCACAAGAATTTCTCGGGGGACTGTACCCCGGACAACGAGCACCTGGTGTGTGTGCCCCGCGACGCAAAGGGGCTCCCCTCTCTCCCTCCCTCCTCCCTTCTTCTCTTTGCCTTCTCGCTCCCTATGTACAAAATGGCAGCTCCCTACCCACCGACCGAACGAGGGACCGAGAATAAAGAAGGGACAATACTTTTTCTCCCCTCGTGTACCCCTTGTAAGTATGCGCAGTGTGCCCGCAGAAGTACGAACTCACGAAGAGACCCGGGGCTTCTCTCCTTCTCTCTCTCTCACACTCTTTCTCTTATTCATTTACTGTCTGCCTTTCTCTGGTTGGACAAACCGCAATACGTCCGAAAAATTCTCTAGAGCCGAGTTCTCTGGCTGAGAAAAGAATGATAAAGAGCAAGAAACGATTGTTCTTCTTTACCACCGGTGAACGAATACACGAACAAAAAAATATTAGTGAACCTATTTTATTCACTAATTCGAAATATTTTCAAGTACGATTTTTAAGGCCTTGCACAATTTGAAATACAAAATATTTGGTATTAGTGTAGGGAATAATAATGTATAAAAGATATAGTTCAAAATAAAATACGCATTTATTGATGTCAATAATTTTGTTCCATTGAAGGTTGAGAGAACTTGCAGGATTTACAAAAAACTTGATGAAATTCTGACATCTTTAAGGATTATCAGGAGGTACATTCATACACAAAAGTGCCAAGAATTCTTATTCTTCACTGATGTTACGATATTCAATATCTATCCAGGTAAAAAAATTATGCGCATGGCAGTTTTATCGTCCAGTTGTTATTAAACAACTTATTCTTTTCGCCTTTTAGACATTTAATGGATTTTTTTTTAAATTTATCAATTGTAACGTCAAAACTTGTGGGGCTGAAATGGCCGTGAATTCAATTGTGACACAGGACATTTTTGTTATCATGTGTATACGAATAAGAAATTGAGCCGCCAACTCGAATTCTAACATCACTTTTATCCAACTTTATTTATTTACTCTTCAAAACTATATTCTATCGTAAATTTATTCCCCTATATCTTATCTACACAAATACAAATTAAAAATAAATTCGTAGTATTTTTTGAATGCCGATTACAGTGCACTTAAAAACAGTTTCCCATTTGACTGTGTGTAAATTTGTTGAATAGTACTATTGTTATGAATCTTGAACGGTTTAGAATGACCTCTCGAATCCTTTTAAGCAGAAATTTACGAAATATTAACGTAAATTTTCCACAATATTTCGAAATATTTTCCGATATTGATATAGGACAACAACTTGTGTAAAACTCTTGATTTTTGAATCAATTTTGTACAAGTTAACAAAAAAAATCTAGCGCAAAAAGGAAATAAAAAAAAAAAAATTCATGCATTATGAAAAATATTTTTAGGAGTAAAAACATAATCCTGACTTCTAAACTTTCAACAAATAGTTTCAATGCATTGAACACGTGCTACAAGTTGAAAATTTCATTTTCGGAAACAGTCTATTGTGAAAAATAACACTATAAGAAGTTCATTGTTAAAAAAGCATTATTCTAAATCACAGATAGTCTCGTATTGCAAACACAATAGTGTAATGTTACGAAATTTAGTTTGATGTGTAAATTGCACTGACGTAATGATTCTGCCCGAACCTGGGACATGGATGAAACTGTGTTACTCGCGAACTATCGTAATAACGTTGAAATAAAATTTCCCCGAACCGATATTCATATGAGCATGCAAAAGTAACAAAGGAGTTTTGCTTACCACATGAAATTGTATATCTCGGAGACGGGTAGAGAGCCAGTTTGGCTGTTTTTAAGAGCCATAGCGATGAGACAGGAATAAGAGTAGGCTGGTTTCGGGTAAGGTTTCTCGTCAAACTCCGTAATATCGATGTCCCTCTTCATCGAAGCAGGTAACGTGGTGGAGCTCGTATTCATGTGAACATTGTTATTGTAGATTTGTTTCCTTACGTGATGAGTTTGTCCATTGGTGGGTAAGGATGGGGGAGCTTGTAGAATTTTGAAATTTCTCACTCTAATTTGTGCAAGTGGATTGATTTTTTGTGGAGTTTGAGAGGCTTTTCCATTAGTGACATGGGAGGGTAAATTTTTGAGACTGGGGCCATTCGTGACTTGTAATTGTTGTTTCGATTTTAAACTGGTTGCGAATTTAGGTGTTTCTTCAATTTCTTCTTCCGATTCGTCGTCTTCGGTTTCCGTGATGTCGTTTTCGTACGTTTCGTTGTCGTACTGTTCGTTTTCTGTGTCGTTGCCAGTTTCCGGGTCCTCCTCGATGTCAACCTGTTCCTCTTTGATGTCAGCTTTCGAGGAGAAAGAAAAGTGTCTTCTCGTGCTCGAGGATTCCGTTGTCGAGGCGTTAGTACTGCTGGGCGTTGGACTCCGTGCTGACGAATGTGGCATCACCGAGTTTGGGTTCACCATCATTGTAGAAGCGTCTCCACCGCTAAGGTCAAGGTTGAAATTACTACAAATAGAAAGGAGAGATGGAGGTAGAAAGATATTCGTGGTTGTACAGAAGGATTTGAGTTTATTCGTCAAATGGATGACGGAAGTACGGATGAATGATGAGAAACATAAATAAAGGAAGAACAAAGAGTTGAAATACAAAGAAGGGAAAATGAGATGAAGAGAAAAAGAAGGAGAAGAAGGAGAAGATGAAGATGATGGAGGTGGTGGAGGAGGAGGAAGAAGCCGGTCTTGGCAATAGCAGAGACGGAAGTAGTTCGCAGGGGTCAAGAACTCGTGGTTCGACGACCCCCTTAGGGGCAAATTACAACGTCGCTTGGAAACGCCGATCGATCGAGTGAGGGGTTAGGGGAGGCGAGAATAGACGACGATAGGATCGTCAATTGGTATAAGCAGGTCAGTAAACTTCGTTCTTTTATTCGCACTCATCATATTTATGCGTGTATCATTGTGTGTAAGTTTTGTGATGAAAGAAAACACGCAAAACGATCTTTTTGGATTATGAAATCGTGGAATTTATAGCAACAGAAGTAAACACTTAACTATTGGAAAAATAATAAAATAATTATCACTTTAACGACTTTTCCGGCACAATAAATTGCTTAACCGTGTAAACGAACAAACGAGTAAAAAAAAAGTGAAGTTATTATATTTTTGCATTTTTTATAATCATCAACTTTGGTGCCCATATATTCAACAATTTTTGAAGATTTATCTCGAATCATTATCATTAATATTTCTTGAAAGTTATTAAATTGATTTTCCGAGAATAATCACCTGTGCGAACTGTTGCTGTTTCCATTGAGTAAACTAGCAGCTCCAAACCATCCGTTGAAATCACTCTGGCATCCAACTGGATGGTCGTCAAGCTCGAGCGGTGACAAATCCGTGAAGTTAAAACCGAGTTCAGTATTACCACCGATTACACCCTCGATCCCGCACTTGATGTCGCCGTCCAGCATCTCCTGGAGGGATAAACTGTCCGTGCCGAAATAGGAATCCATCGCGAACCAAGGATCCCTCGTATGTCCCTGATCCAGCCCGGTGCTGTGTCTGCTCTCTGTATCCAACATTCACACGACTGTAAACACAATAAAAAAATAAATCATTATTCTTGTGACTAACTATTAATTTTTACAATAACATTGTATCCTATTCCATTCCTACTTTATCATAACGTTTAAGACTCTGTATAAGTTGCGTATTTTTTAAAAATAAAAAAGAAACTTTGGGTTTCCATCAGAAAAGTTGGAAAAAAGTTCGACCGTCTCAATATCGTGAAAGTGGTGAAAACATTTCGAAGACAGTGGCAATGAGAAATTGCAGTGAATTCCAGGGTCGAAAACGTCAACATCACGTTCATTTCCAATATCGCGGTAATAGGAAAAAAAAGTAATAGAATTATAAAAATAATTTTCTGCTTAGCCAACAATGCGCAGCATAACTGGAACAGTTACCGATCCGAGTAATGGGTTTAGCTAATACCACTTATCGCCGAAGACCTTGAAGCCATATTTGTAGGAATGCAACAGACCTAAAATGATTATTGTAAAAAAAAAAGTCTCGCTGTATAAAAATCAGTCGAATATTAATTGGACATTTGTTTCAAGCACAATTGACTCTTGGTAAAAATCCATAAACGAACAATTACAACGTCAAGAAATTGTGTGGACAAATAAATTGAGTTTTTAATGAATAATTAATCAGCTAAATAATCATTTAAATAAAAAGTAAACAGCAATAGATTTTCGTTCGTGCGATAAACTCAAAGAGTGCGTTTATTCTTGCCAAGTGTATGAAAAGAGGATGGTGGAAATTGCGCGAATTGTATTTATATCGCGATCGTAGGATTCTCCATCCGTGCTTCGACCTGGTACAAGGCAAAAGATTATTTCTCTCTTCCTTCTCTCTCCTCCGTCCTTTTTGATTTTGTTCGCTAACGTGCCCACGGACAAGGGACCGATAGATTTTCTTAGTCGGCAATGATTCGATAGCCACAAACTGTACTTGGTTATAAATTTATGTCCAAGTTTTTGCCTGTATGAAATCTACATTTTATTCGTAAAATAATGTGTACAAACATTCCAATCTTTTAAATAACCCATAATTGTCTTTCATCGTAATACACGTGTACGTAATAATACAGAACATAAAAAAGCAACAAACTTGTTTTAGAAAAAAAGAAAAAAGAAAACGTAAGATAGAAGAAGCATCTAACTATCAAGAAAGTATATAATAAAAAAATCTACAAACTTGGACAGCGATAAAAAAAAATCTACAAACTTATGAACATATGTGTATGTGTGTGTGTGCGTGTCGTGAGTATATAGTTTGGTGTGACCTCGCGTGTACGTTATGTACAGGGGAATGAGTAGCTCGCGAGTCTCACCAACAACGAGGGTCTTGAACCCGCAACGAGAGAGAGCAAAGCGAGTTCGAGCGTTAGCTCTGGCTGGCTCTTGGCAGCCAAGCTCTCCAACTCGTGGGTGTGACTGACTCATAGTACTATAGCCGATTTACTATAGAATGTGTGAGGCTCCAGTCTCTCGTAGTAGATCGACTTGGCCACGTAGTAAGAGAGTGCATGATGTGGTGTGTTTTGTGTGCATATATATACATTATATACAACATATGTATAAAAAAAAACATATATATATAAGCTTCAAGATGTTCTGTCCTTTGTGTGCCTATATATGAACATATGTTGCATTTGTGGTGTGTTATCCACACTACAGAAAAACCCTGTTGGTGGACTGTCGGTTGAGACTCACTCGACAAGTCGTCCAACTCGAAATCTTTCATCTCTCGCCTTTTCCACACCAATATTTTACACATATGTATAACTACTCGATGTACGCAATTTTCTATCTTCATTCTTTCTTTAGTAAATGAATTCAGGTGGAAGAGAGAAAGAGCGAGAAAGAGAGAAAGAAAAAAGGATTATCTTATGCACACTGTATTCACATTGTACACACCAAGTGTTTTTTTTTCTCTCTCTCTTTCTCTCTTCGTATATGTTAAATACCCTCTTCTTTTTTTTTCTTTTACTCTCGGTCTTTCTCTCACATGAATATACTAACACTCCTACACCGGTGATTCTGAACGTACGGTGAATTCGATGGCCTACTACGCATACTAAATTATCAGCTGTAGAACTGACCCTGCTTTTCTCGCTCCCTACTATATAATATGTATATAAATACACATACGTGTATTTTCAGTTTTTTTTTTAATTCATTATTTTCATACATAAGTATGTATTCTTTTTTACATTTTTAAAAAATAGTATTGGTGTTTTAACCACAACTATCTCTCGATTACCATGTGACGAAATCACTGATGCACGTCACGACGATTCCTTTTTTTATTTTTGTTTAGTAATTCATATCTTTTTTCTCGCTTTCTTTCTCTTTCTCACTGACGTTCTCTCCGTCACATACCAGTGACACTATGCACCACATGGCCCAGTCTTGCTTATACACTGAATACGATTCGTGCGGAACGCATCAATGAGAAATAGGGTAAACAAAACATGTGTGCGAACCCGATTAAAATTTATCTCCAAGTGTTAGCCGGAATAATTTTTTATATTTTTTGCCTTCTTTTTACATCGGTTCCATAATCAAACGTTTCGTATTTGTGAATGGATTATCATAAAGTAACGATAAGAATTTGTTTACATAGTCATTGATAACACCGGTCCGAAGAATTTTGCTTCAAAAATATCGTGATCGATTTTTATTCGATCAACTTTTTATTATGGAAAAGGGGCTTCAACGTAAACGGATATTTTTATACAAATTTTCACCAAAAAATAGATTTACTTCTGTTTTAAGAAAAGCTTTTTTTTTTCAATTGTTATTATTTTTGTTTCTTTTTAGAACCCGCATGACAGCTACGAATAAAATGAGCTCATGACTAAAACGTGGCACGTTTGGTAAAGAAAAAACGGATGTGGAGAAAAAACAAGGTGGAGACTGAAATATGGACGAAAAAAAAATACAGACGATCGGTTTCAAACCTTGTGAGTTTAAGGAATACAACAAAAATACTAACTTATATCGATGAAGAGGCCAGGAAACAAAAATATAAATTTGATTCACGAGTCTCTTGTGTGTATGTGAGTTACGCGAAAGCCTGAGGCGTGTTCTCAAGACAATTTCGTCCAGCTCGGGGCGAGCAATTCGCTCTTGTTCCAAGAGGAAGCTTTAAAAAGTGTAACTAACAAGCCAACGCACTAACGATGAGATGCGGGGCACACCCAACCGGGTGAAGGACCAGAAATCATTCTGCCCATTTACGTCCATCTCAATTTGTACTAACCGCGATTCTCTCCACCCCTCTACGCCTTTCTTTAACATTCGACGAAGACGAAACTACCAACGATGAAATTAGTGAGAACAATCTTGTGACCGAGTATTATGGACAGTAAAATTATGTTTCAACGTCGTTACATTGATAGAAAATCGTTTCAATCGAAATCATACTACAATTTAATGTATATTTTACACACAATTGTTTTTATTTCGAAAATTGTAGCTTTTCTCAAATTTGACTAATGAATTTTTGTAATTAAGATCTATTGACTTGAATGACCCATTTAAACTTTATTAAATGATAAATATGTTTACTCATTTTTTTGTTACAATTTATTGATCGAATATAACTTTTTTCTTCGTTCTCTTCTACTTTTGATCAAGTTTACAATTTGAATTTCAAGGTTGAAAGTTTTTTGAAAAGTGAAGAATTTGGTAGCGAGTATTGAGAACAGGTGGAGAACTGAAGATGTTTTACTTTTTTTTTCCTGTCTTATGATATTTAACTCGTTGCTCGTATTTGCTGGAGTACAAATAACGCTTTGGGTTGGTATGAGAGAGTTTCCGGGAATATTTGGCGTTATCTAATTTCATGATCGGTCTTTTTTCACGGTACGTGAACTTGGCGCAACACGTACGTATCCGTAGGACACAGGGAGAGACAAAGAAGGAGAGGAAAGAAAAAAGACCTCGGAAGAGAATTCAAGAGACGAATGACGAAGAAAATAAGGATGGAAGACGAAAGAGGAAAATTTTTGAACCAAGCAAGCCTCGTAGGTCACGCTCGGAGTAACCGCGACTCACAACCAAGAATGGGAAGAGAAAAAATGTGTGTACGAGGGACGAAGAAAATTTAATGCAAAAGACGAGTATAAATCTACGCATGAAGAATGATGAAAACGAAAAGAAATAAAAAAAAAGAGTAAAGAGAAAAGAGAAACATAAAGAGACACACTGAAAAGCACAGGGAGAAAGAGCATGAGAGAGACCAAGTTAAATATAAATACACAAGGCGTACAAATACCAGAAAAAGTTGTCAAGTGTATAGTAAATAAAATGACCATGTATGTGTCCACATAAAAATACAAATACAGTTGTAAATTATAATATGTATTTAAACAGATATACAGTGGAAATAAATGTAAGTTCTTTGATGCTCGAAAAGCCAAGACGAGGGAGGCATGACGATGAGAGACGTCCTTGAAAAAAAACCTAACGCTCCATTGCGTTTGAACCAAGAAGAACAGTCTGTGGTTGTTGCCTGAATATAATTCACGCACAAGTCATTGAACGAATTTCACGTCATTGCTTTTTTTTTTTTAATATTCAAATAACTTCGAAAATGGATTATTTTCAGATCCCTGAAAATCCTTCAAGATTCCATAAATTTGTGCTTTATTTTCGAACGTTAAAATAATAGTTATTATATTCATTTGGAATAGCACAATATTGTGATCACTCACTCTCAGTGAAAAAATCGACGAAGTACATGAAGCACTGAACTCGTTTCATTTTATTCGCGGTGAACGTATATTTTTGTTCTCTTGCTGTCCGGTAATGCGCTGTTTTATTTTATGGATCGCGATATCTATTCAATGCAATAAAATCTCGTTTCATTTCCATCGTTGTGAAAAAAAATAACTTTTATTTCATCAATTAAATGACAATTTCATATTTGTCCATTTACTGCAGTCATTTTTTCAAAAAAAAAAATGACTGATCGTTGCTCGTAAAAATTGATTTAATTAATTTATCAAGTTCTTTTGTAATTGAACGAACCAAGAATGAATGACGAATGGATTATATTTCGAAGAATAAATAATCGGTTTTTTCGTAAAACGGTAATGAGAAGAGTTAAAAAAAAATAGAGATTAGCGATTTTTTTTCAAGATATTCAAACGATCAATTATATCATATTTTTGATATAAACAAGAATGGCATCGACCTATTTGGCCTGCGCGAACCGAATGTCACTCTTTAAGACTTCCGAGTCTTTGAGGATCTTTTTCTTTTATTTTTGATTTTTTAACCTTTTATTGACGATTGTAGCACATAGATAACAATCGGAATAAAAAATGTGAATATTCGAGACGAATCAGGAAGTTTGGGAACATTATTTTCCTTTAGCTCTCACTCTTGACCCTCGACAACCACTTGTACCTCCTTAAAGACCCGTAGTTAAGAAGCAAGACAAAGAATTTTGAGAAAGGGCTTGAGGAATGTTGGTTTTACCCTAAAATGAAGTTTGTTCGAGTAACCATATTGCCAAATTCCAAGAAAATTCTACAGGCTCATTGTACCACCTGAAGAATAGAGAGAGGGGGGGGAACAATGGCGACCGAAAATCCATCTTCAGTAGAAACTACAGGGGGTTTTAGAGCGTGTATTCGCTCAAAATCTCGGTAATCTTTTGCCCATTTTCTCTCCCGAATGTTTCTTTTTTGTTGCTTTGGATATTATTTTTTCAAACTTTCATCAAGGACGAAAAAGGCCTTCGAGTGTACAGTAAAATTGGAGGGAAGGAACTGCCGTGGAATGAGCCCGGAGATAATTTTTTTCTCGATTTCTCTCTCCTTTCTGTCTTTTTTTTTTTTTTTTCCAAGTCCTTGCTCGGTCACGGTTGTTCGATTTCGCAATGAATTCGCACTGAGGTAAGGTCGGGTGTCGTGGGTTCGAGATCTTTGCCAACGAAAAACAGGTATTTGTAAATTGAGAGAAGAATGATCCAGGCGATGGAGAACGACTGTACGAGCAACAAAATTATGAAAGCAATTTATATTTGGAATTTATTTGAATATTCAATCATACGTTGGCTCGACTGTTCCATTCTGAAGACTTAACCGTGATAAAATCGTTTTTTGCTCAATTCTCAAAAATATCACAAAATAATAACAATTTCTAGTCATTTATATACAAAAAAAAAAGATCGATGTTGTAAAATAAAAATGTATACATTTTTTATTTCAAGAGCCCGATCTTTCCCCAAATCCCAAAAACTGTGAAACACATCAACTTTCGATTATTTCTAAGACCCAAAAAAATCAACTATAAGAAATCTTCACGAAAAAGAAGAAAACTTTCATTATTATTCGTAAAACTGTGCTGAACATGAGAAATGTTGGCAAATATTTGAACGAATTTCAAATTTTCATGAAATTCGACTTCTGGGTTGATATTGAAATATTTTTAAAAAATATACGATATCGATAGTCCGCGCGTTTATGAATTTGAAACAAAGAGAACGAAAGATTGAGGAAATAACGTAAACAAACAAAAAAAGAGGTAATCGTTTATTCCAATCGGGTTCAAGCGAAAAAAAAACGAAAGAGATGAATAAAAAAAAAAAATTAATAATTGCGTAAATATACGAGATCGAAAACAACATCACGGTAGTATAGTTTGCGAATGGTGGTCGGAACGACGAAGTAGCGTTCATACAACATAGTAGTAAGAATATGAAGGAGCGAGCGCTTCCCCGCGTTGTTCTCTCTCTTTCTTTCTTGTGGTTCTCGAGAGGCCTGTTCTGGACAAGGCGCGGATCGTTCTTTGTGATCGGTCTCGGGCGCCGAGAGAACCGGTTTTCATTCGGGATACACAACAGCCAAAGAGAGTCCGCGCACTCTCGAGCTCGGAAGGTAAATCGTTCGCTATGTGGGTCCCGAACGATGTATTTTTGTAGTATTATCGTAAGAACGAAAGATCTGATAAATCATTCCAACGAAATTCCATCAGCTACAACGTCAGTACATACATATATACACATTTGATGTAGGGAACAAAAAATCGAATAAAAATCGATATAAATTTATGAAATAATATATTGATGAACAAAAAGTTTCCACTGCGGTTATACTTTCATTAAATAAACTGATAAAACAATCATTTTTAAGACAAATTGATAGAAGAAATAATTATATTTGAAAAAACAGCAACCAAAGAATGCAGAAAAAAATGTGGACAAGATATGCTTATAATGGAATGAAAAATGATTTTTTTTCTTTTAGAACCAAAAGAAACGACGATGCAGAGCCAACGAAATATGGAATCAAGGAAAATAACCAGAAACCAAAGTTCTTCTGATGAGATAAATGTAATAGAACAAAAAAGAAATTGCATCCGTATAAAAATTATAATGTTAGGGATTTCAGCATATAATTTATTAGTTATTGAGAATAAAATAACTTGTAATTGTTCTATAATTGTTGTAATCGTTCTGGTGCAGGAATTATCATTTTTAAACGTTCGTAATACTTTTGTCGACTAAAATATAAGGTAATATAAATTGCATCTTTGGCTCATGAATAATAAATAAAACACGGATATGTTAAATTTCCTTGAACTTCCGAAACGTAATATACTTTTGACGCAACACAGCCTTAACAATTTTTTTCATGTTATGCTCAAAAACCCCGCCAATTAATCTCTATTCATAGATGTTAAGTGTTGAAGCTCCTTTTAAAAATGTAAAATGATAATTAGTTCACTCACCGAGACTGTGGGAGCTACTGAAACGAGATTTTTTTTCACTACATTCTTTTAGTAGTGATCATTCAACTGGATTTTTCTCAATCTATATGCGTGGAAAGCATAAATTGTAATTTTTTATGTTAATACAATTACGCATTGTAATTAAAATCCCGAATAAATATTATTCAAAAAGAATTGAAGTGTTTAAATACAGGGAGAGAATCAGAACTGACAAATCTATCGTCTGAAAATAAAAACAGGAGAAAATCTTGAATTTTGAACAAATTTTACTATGCGGAATATAAATTTGTGCGAATTTTCCTTTTTTACACGGAGGGACTTAAAAATTACCGTTACAAGATAAAAACGGTGGATGACCTTGAATTCGAGGGAATTTTTACATTGCAAAATGTAAATTTTCATGAAAATCAAATGAAATTTCTTTAAATTGCAATAAATTTTTTTTTTTCTGCATTCTGTCACGGTAAATTCCAAGTTTTCATTCTCTTCGTGTAGTAAAAACTATATCTGTGGATTTTACCTAATCGATTGCATTTAGTGAGTTAATTTTTTTTTTCAATTCGAAAGAATTAATCACATAAAAAGCGAAGCTTGTGTAACGTTTGGTATTAGCAAAAAGAAAAGGTATAAGAATCAACAAAGGGGAACTTAAAACGGTACAGGATATAGAACGAAAGAGGGGTAAAGGTGTACGAAATCGGGGACTCCCTTTGTTCGTAAAGGTGAAAAGAAAAAAGAGAGCAAGGAAGGAGAGAGAGAGAGAGATATAAAGAAAGAGAGAAAAGTCTGTTCGTTGGTTCGTCCTCGCGTATATCAAGAACGTGGCTTGTTGAACGGGGGACCCTTCGTGTATACGACAGGTGCGAGAAGAGGTGGATCACTCATCCGTATACGAAACGTAGAATTTTTCACTCGACTCGGCCACGTTCGAGTCATGTTTATTTTTTCGTTAGAACATGTGCTCGACGTAAACGACCAAGTGTCCATTTCAGATAAATATAAATATTATAAAATTTCATGATAACAGAGAAAAAATAATAATAAAAAGAACTATAAGAAAATGCCTATTTTCAACGTTTCTAAAAGACTTTATTCAATAATACAGTTTTTCCGAAGAACTTGAGAGAAATTTTCGAAAAAGATCCAATTTTTTTGGGGTTCATATTTTTTTTTTTTAATATTTTTCAAACGAAAAGTTAACATTAGTTCGAAAGTTCAATGGAATCATCACATTCCATCGAAGTGTTATCTATTTTCTTTTTCTCAACATACGAAAAAAAACCGAAAAAATATTGAGCAGAGAGAACCACGACAAAAGATTTTGGCGTCAGGTGCTACAGTGTGTCTTCTTAACGGGCTTTCGGAGTCGTGACGAAATATAAAGAACCGGAAACAACGTTGCGAGAACAAGCAAGAAAAAAAATAAAGCTACGAAAGAGAAAGAAAAAGGGAAAGAGTCGAAAGGAGATAGCAGAATCGTGAATATAGTTATATGTTTAATACACATATATATAGTTATTCACGTAACAGAATCTTTGCTGGTTGGTCAAGACTTTACGAGCTTGGCACACGCAAGAATAATCCTTCCGCTTCTTTTGATATTCATTCTGGGTCCTCTCTTTCTGTCTTCTTTTACTCTCGCCCCCTTAACCACTCTTTCTTCAATATCATCCGCCGAAAAATATGAAAAAAAAAAAAACCATTGAATGAGAAGAATACCCAGAGAAAAAAACAGGAAATAATTAAATCTCATGCCACGAATTTCGAAAATAATTGTAAATTTTCGAAATCCATGAAAATCGAAGGGGTTTTCTATTGATCTCGACTTTTCTTACTGTCCTTGTTATTACTCGTTATTCAATATCAGCCGTGAATAAAAATCCGAAATAGAATAAAATTTTCAATGAGACATATAGTCGAAAAGATAATTTAAGTAACTGTACAAATTTCGCGGTACGAAATTAGATAAAAAAAATTCTCGATCTATGGGATTAGAAGGGATTTTCTTGATCTTTTGGAACATGGATTTCCAAGGGATTTCCCATGGAAGTTGAAGTATTTACTAAAAGTTTGAGAAATAGTAAATTTAAACACCTGATTCCTTATATTTTTATAACAATGTTGTTATAGTCTGTTTAACTAAGAAAAATCATTCAAAAAAACAAATAAATGATCCAAGTTCAAATATCAATAAATATATGAAGCTTATTAATAAATAAATAAATAAATAAATAAATAAATAAATAAAAGCAATGTACACGTAAAATCGATTCTGTATACGTGGTAATAAAAAAAAGGCAAAAGATTAGAACCCATTGAAAAAAAGCTAAAAAATTTGATAAATGATCAGAGTGATAAATATAAATCGTTCCGGCAAAACGTATCTTTCGAGGCGGCAATAAAGGGCAACCTTGATCTTCCGTGCAAGAGGCAAAAGCGTTTTCCTTTGACCCTGGGATTAGCTCTTTTCTCTTTCTATCTCTTGGGCTCTTTCTTGAGAGAAGAGCGCTTGTGCACAGGTCATGGGTGTGTTAGGGTCTTTGTAAAAGAGAACCCTAGAAAAGCGATGAACCTTCTCGGTTGTGGAGCCTTTCCAAGTTGAAGGCACTGGCAGGTACAAGATTCGAAATTCCTTCACGTTTAAGTATACACAGAGAGAAAAGAGAGGGACGAAGAAAAAAAACGGGGGGAAAAGAATGAAATGTAAAAAACGAAGAAGGTTCGTCTGAGAAAAGGCCCGGGCTAAACAGACCCCGAAACGCCCCGAAGGACTGTACGCCAGTTGTAAATATAGGCCCGCAGCATAGGAATGTAGTTTATGAATTTCAGGTCCCATCATAAAACACGCAGACGATAGATTCTTCAAATGAATATCAATCCGAACAACGAACACCGTTATTCTATTGTAATACGGCTATTTTGGATTTATATTCTATTGGCACGCTTTCTGTTTAATTGAAAATCAAATTTACATTGAGCATTTATTGTAAAAAATACTAAAAGCTCTATCAACGATTCGGCCAAATACCGACTGTTGGTAACCGGAGGAATCTATATTTGTTTAAAATACTACGAAAAAACAATTTCCTTCATTTCAGGGCAAATAATATTGTTTTTTACAATTTACGTTTTAATAGAAAAATCTCATATAACTAGCAGCTTACAATGAAAAATTCTAAATTTCGATAAATCGTTTTATTTATAATTCAAATGAATTTCATGCATTATCAAATTTGAATCCTAATTATTTAAAAAAATGAATTTAATAAATTGACGAATAAAAACGTTCTTAGTGAATTCTTCGTAGAAATATTAAATTCGTCTGCGGTAGTGAGAAAGGTTTGAAAATTCATCAATTCGTTTCCAGACGTGGTGGTTTATGAAGTGCATGTTATATGCAGTCTGGGTTTTGTCTCAGCTCGGCTGTTGGCCAGATCTCGCGATGGACCGATCGTACACATTTCTGTCTCTTTCTCTCTCCCCATTTCTCTTTCCTCTTCTCCCCCTTCATCACGACAAGCCCGAGTAGAATTCTGTATCTGCTCTCGTGCCGGGGTTGCTGGCATCATCCCCCTCGTCGTCTCGTTTCGCAAGTATCGATCTGATACTCCCCACCACGATGGCAAAAGTAATGAGAGAGACGGAAAGTCGGAGAGCGAGAAAGAGAGAGGAAGGGAAAGTACGTCCCTGCTACGACCGGGAAAACTACCCCTTCAACCCTCCTCGTTTCGACCGCTTGGGTGCTAGACAGTCTGCAGTATATCTGTACATTTTTCTATATATATCATTGCTTTTCATAGATATAGACATATTAACGCGTACGTATGACGTATATATACATAAACGAATCTACATCCCCTTTTGCGTACTTTAGCCGTGAATCGAAAAGGTACAAACCCAAAGGGCGTAATTCGCATGAATTAAGGCTTTCAATTTTTCGAACTACGCCTTTTTGCTTCCAACTACTCGAAGGTATATGTGCCCGTGTGTGTAATACGTGTAAAAAAACAGAGAGAGAGCTCGTAAAAAAAAGGAGACACAACCCCACGAACGAAGGGGAAACGGTAGACAAGGATACGACTACTGGGGGCAATGCTCGAAAAGGTAAAAAAACTAAAAGAAAAGAAATAAAGTTGGCGAGGTTGGGTTTTGACGTTTATATTATTTTTCCGACGTAATCGACGCTCGTAATTGTCACGAGATCTTCTCAAACTCTTGCTTTGAAAATCGATTTTAAATTAAATGTGTTTCTTTTTTTCTTTTTTTTTTTTCTCAAATGTTGTTGAATTATTTACTGGCAAATTTTTTTTACGAATATGATATTCATGCTCATCGAATTTTCTTGAAAATTTTCAAAATTATCGAGTTCTTTTCATTCACTTATGAAACTTTAACGGGAAGCGACGAACTATGGAAGGAAAATTGATCATTTTATTTTTGTGCCGATGAAAGGAGGGAGCATAAAAACGTCTCGAAAGTTTAGCTCGATTGAGAGAAAAAAACGATCCTGCTTTTCTTTCTCATTCGATAACAGTATCGATTTACTTTATCGTTGAACCATGAACGAAGTATATTCACTGCAAGGTCCGCGATAGCCCCGAGAAAAACATCATTTTTAATTCAAACCACGTGAACTTTTTTTTCTTACCGACAATTTGCGAGGATTTTGCTTTTTATTTTTCATTTTTCATTGTTCGACGAAAACTTTTTAAGATAAAAAAAGAACGAGGGGACAAAGAGTCACAGCTGCGCTTCGATCCCGACTCCTTTTCTCTTCGCGCGTATTTTTTCAACACATTAAAAAGAAAAAAAAAGACTGAAAAAATTACGAAAAAAATACGATTTCAAACGATTCCATTCAAGGTTTTACGTAACTGAGAAATTTCACAGCTTTCATAGTCTTTTTATGTACTCGTATACATTCGTTTTTATTAGTATTTGTGAATAATACATAAAACTTTGTCCTTGAATGAGAATTGTCAAAGTTTTATGAAAGTTAGATGATCATTTTTCGCAATTTTTTTTTCACGGGCTTAATTAAATATTTAAGGATGAGGCGAAAAATGCTTTATAGAGAATTCAACTATTTAGAAACCAAATTTCATTTGAATATATCAAAAATTTCATATGAATTTAGGTTTCATTGTGCGTGGCCGTTTACGATTATTATGATATTTCATATTGTTTTGTCCACAAAATGGTGATGTTTTGAAATTTGTTCACTTATAAAACTTTTTTCCTTTCGAAGGGTCTTAAAAAACGGTACTTTTCAAAATTAACTTTTCAACATGACTGACTAGCGAGACATTGAAGAATTTTTTTTCGTCAAGCTTAAACGATTAGAAAGAAATGAACGGAATATTGTAATATTACGTGAATACGTGCGCGTGTGTGTGTATAGAGAAACAAACATGTATAATCTCCCCTAGACTAATTCTATGATATGCGACCCATCGCGATCCCCGACCTCGTCTAAGATGAGTTCAAAGAAAATGAACCGAATAAAAAATGCGTAAGATAAAAAGCGAATATAAAAAAAAATTACTCTCAGGGTGGGCCGAGAAGCGCCGGTTAGTTTCGCATTTCGCGCTGTGGAGTGAAAGTACGAGACCTTCGATCAAGATCTCTTCCTTTTTTTTTTTTACGAAAGGACCCGACCCAAGTCCATTTGAGAATCGAGGGAAAAAAGGGAGAGAGACAGAGAAGCTCAGGCCAAGTTCGAGTGGACCGGAAACGGCCTCTAGAAATAATATCCCGCCGCCTTGGAAAAACTCAAGATTACGAAGAACGTCGAAAGAAACAGTTTATCATCGAAAACATGAAATTCGTTATTTCTTCAGAGAATGAATTTCTTTTTTGCAAGAAAAAATGAACAAAATATTGACGAAAATGTATTTTATCGAAAATTCAAAAAGTTTCTATTTGACTTATTCTGAATGTTCGTCATTCTCATATTTGCAGAAATAATTGTTTTTCAATCATCGTAAAAACTTTCGTGACAAAAATTGAAAGAAAAAAAAATTATAACGAAACGAAAAACGAAAAGTATAAAGAATTTTATTAGCGAGAGTCGTATTTAAAAAACTAATGGAAAATAATGAAATAATATTCAAGTTGAAACAATTATTTTCTATGAAGTGTTAATTTAAAAGTGGAAAATGTGAAAAAATGTTCAATATTTATTTTTAATATAATTTTGTAGGTAATTGGGAAAGCAGGTAAATACTGAGAAAAGAAAATGTGGACGATTTTAGTTTATTTTAGTCGATGTGCCTGCGGGCTTAAATGTATATATACGAATATAGACATATATAGCAAGGATATTTCCTGCACAGTGTGCATATGGCGGGGGCCTGCTGGTTGTAAGGGCCCCCGAAGGGGGAGCAGAGGCTTTCAGTTCCCAGAAGGTTCCCACGGTCAAAAGTTTTCCTGTCCTGTTTCGCTTTGCTCGAGCACACTACCGACGAAAATTGTCATTATCATCATCATCAAAGTCTTCCACCCTCAACAAAATTACGTACTTTTAAAAGGACCCCCGAAAAAGTATTAATTTTTATATCGTAATTTTTCAAGTTTCCAACTAAAAAAAAAAAATCCTAGAAGTGTCCTCGGGTTATCAAATCGATCATAAAAATAGTACGAAAAAGTCAACCAAAATAAAACAAAAAAACAATAACATTGTAAACTACTAAGTGTCGAAAAATAAATGAAGCGAGAAGAGGAGAGAAGAGAATAATACAGCAGCTTTTGTCATTTCCCGAGGCCATTAATCTTTGCGAATAATTAATTACGAGAAACACCCGGAGGCCATGACCGAGATGAAGAAAGGCGAAAAAGAGAGACGAGCAAAAGAGGACGTCGAGAGGTCGTGAAGCTCGACGGTTTCCCGCCTAAAATTCCCTCCCATCCGAATACCATCCTCCGTGTACAACGAAGAGAAAAAAAATGGCGAGAAAAAACGCGGGCGTTTGGCCCGCGTCCGGTCCTATAAAATCGTTGCAAACCGTTGCCCGAGAAAGAGCGAAAGAGGAAGAGAGAGAGAGAGGAGAGTTGTCATGACTACCGAAATTCATGAATTTCCAATAATATTTATCGCCAGAATGAGGGCGAAAATATTTTTATGAAAAAATCCTTGGTTCGATGTATTCGAAGAGTTGAACCGTCAAAATATTTGGCTCGTCAACGTACCTACAATAATAATAAACGAGACAGAAAAAAAATTGAAAGAAAAAATATACCGGCGGCAACGTCGTTGGCGCGCGAGCCTCTATCATTCTCCGCACACACGCACAAATCACACACGAAAACTCGTTCCCGCGTCAATCTGACACTTCCACGTTGTCTCGAATACCGGAGCCGGGTAATACGCCGTCTAAGCCGGTTTTTCGATACCCGTAATTCTTTCATAAATAAAATATCGTTAAAGGTTTGAATCTTGGTATATATCGCAAAATTATGAATTAAAGATCGCGGAAGAACATTTCCACTGTGTAGAAAAAATACGATAAATTGCTCTTTCATTGAGTCAACCTTCGATTCCTTGTCACCTATTTGTCACTAATTCCAATGTAAACAATAGACCAATATTTTTTTCTATGAAACAGGCGAAAAAACAAAAACACAAAACCTACCGTTTTTCTGACGAGTCTAGCACTACGTCGTCCTCTCGACCGAACACCACTTTCACACATATATAATTCACAATTTGTCGTTATTTCCCCGTTGTGGATTTTCTTCTTATCCGGGAGTTCCCTCGCGTGTATTTTCGAATCGATAATGAATTAAAAAAAATATATATATCTATGCATACGATAATTTATGTATTTACGAATACATATGTGTGTAATAATATTAGAACGAGGGGGGAGAGTTTGGCGACAGATATTCACGGGCCCGCGGCGGGTGTTGTGTGTAGTAAAGGAAGGCGCGCAAGGCGAAACCCGTGGTGTACGAAAAAAAAAACGGAACACACCGACACAGGGACCCCCGTTCACGGAACTGAGGACTAACGTTGACGTGCAGTCTCGTTCTGAACAAAGAGACCACGCAAGATTTCAAATTCTCGATTTACTATTGGTTCGACGTGGTCACGTGACTTTCCCGCTGAAATATCATTGGTTGAAGCAGCGCGACGAGTCTAAAGGAAATATTTGAAAGAAGCCCCGCACGTCACAGGATAACGCGAACATTTCAACGACATTAACCAATTTTTCAATATTTTTCAACAATATTCTATTATTGTTCAAAAACACGATCGTTTTTTCGGAGATCCACGCGGTTCGAGGGGTTTGTAACGAGTGTAAACATTGATGTGACTGCGGCCAACTCCCGACCATCCCCACTCCCAAAATGGCCGAATCCAAAGAGACCGAGAACGCGAATAAAATCATAATATAAACTAATTAACGTTATTTATTTTATCGCAAAAGATGCGATTTATAGAATTTAAAAATATAATGAAATTTTTTTAAAGTCTTATTCTCACAAGTTCAACGTTTATCTCATTGTTTTATTGTGATGACAGATATCGCGGGAGCTGAGCGGGGCCAAGGGGGAACGAACTCCTGGGCGAGTCCATTATTTCGACCGGAGTGGGGGAAATTCTCAGGCGCCCTAAGTGGGGGAAACAGAGAACAAGAGTCGACCGAGTGGGGGAAGAAAAGTTGGATTACTCCGGAACGAACCACTACACACAATAATGGCGGGAGAATGCACTCTTTACGAATCTATAGATGTATATATGTGTATATATTTGCTATCGCACGTGCACGAGACCGGCTTTCGATTCGTAACCATGTTTTACCGCGTGTTTTGCCGCCGAGACAAAAATAAAAACATACATTTATAAATGCGCGCGATCACTCGTCGATCGTGTGTGAATACGAGTTTTCAAAACGATGAGATTCTCGCACAATCACTGATTTTCTTTAGCTATCCTAAAAATCACAGAATTTTTGCTTTCGGCCCCACAGCAAACGTATTAATTCAATCGTTTTTTTTTTCGTAACATTTTCTTTAATTTCCTTTTTTCTCCAATCACTTTTGTAAATATATTCATTGCCTCGTAACATTCGTAAAATATATATTTATAAACATTCGTAGAAACATTTGATTTTTTTTTAACGTAGAGTGTATTCACGGGCACGGTTCCGAAAATTTTCCCTCGGCGGTCTCAACGGTTCCTTCCTTTACGTAAATCTTTGGCAAGGCTATCCGTGTCGACATTTTTCCAATTCGATTCTTTGATCACCGCGATAACTGTCGCGGAACTACAATCCTCTTTTTTTCAGATTGCGTTTGAACTATGTTTTGTTCGTCCTCAGTCTTTTTTTTTCAATTGTTGATGAATTATCGTTTTTTCATCTTTCTTTATAAACAATATCGTACTCGTGAATACTGATTACTCTTTTTAACAACGTTTAGATATAGAACTTTTTTTGTTTGCTTTTTTTCTGTGCAACAGTTTAATAGAATTGATTAGTTCTCGAGTTTACGGCTCGTTTTTTACTCACTGCAGTGTCACTGGACTCGTTGAGTTTTTTAATATTGCGTTTTAACAACCCTCCTTCAGGATTCAATAGATTTCTTTGTTTATAATGAAAATAGCGTGCTTCGCATATTTGCTTCTCTGACAAAGACACATTATCCAGAATCTTGGTCAATTGTTTTTTTTCTTGCTTCCTTCTACACGTTCGAGACTGCTGGAATGAGCTTCGTGTAAATATCAATTCCTCGAAGAAAGACATCCTTGTTGAGGTACTCGTCGTGATCATGGAGCAGAATTTTTGTGTTGTTCATCGGCGAAAAACCTATCGCAGGAATTCCAACCTGCGTAAAGAAGAAAGAATTTTGATTTATTTCGTGGAAAATTTTGGGTTTCATTAGTGCTTATCGAAATTTTAAGCGAACGGCAGTCGTTAGAAAAAAATTCTAATTCAAGACAAGTTTTTGTAAAAACTTGAAAATTCATTGATTGTTGGTCAGACAAAATGGAAATTACATAAAATGGCTCTTAAAATTTTACTCTGTTTCGACACTAACGATGATCAGCGTAAACTTCCTCGACACATACAACAAAAACAAGCGGATTTACAGTTATTCCAGATATGGATAGTGAAAACTTTAAGCGCTTGTTTTTTGTTTTCATTTTTGTTTCGCTTTTTATTGAGAATGATCTATTAACAGAGTTTATTTCGAAACTTACCGATCGTACGTATCGACTGTCAGTTCCTCCAGGAAACACACCAGTCTCGATATTAATACCAACTTTGTCGCAAGTGGCTTTAAATGCAATCCAAAATGGATTAGTAGCATCGAGTTTTGTCGATTCGATTTTTGGATTTTTCTGTTCGTATTCAACGTAAACACCCTCGCCAGCTTCTTTGCACCATCCGTTTATCATTTTTTCAATTTCATCGTGATCCACAGTAGGTGGTAATCTCATATCGAAAACTGCCACCAATTTTTCGGGTATTACGTTCGTTTGTACGCCACCCTGAAAAATGATAAAACTCATGTTTACACCAATATTTTTCATTGTTTTAAAGTCGAGTTTAATATGCAAGTAGTAGTCTCGTCACAGTCGTGTTCAGAACCTAACTCTTAGGTTAATTTTCGATAACTTGGATATATCTTGCGGAATAACCTATTAATGTAAGTCGTAATAGCTTATACGAATGTAAAAAGGTATAAACTTTCAGGAGGAACGTCTAATATGGATTTTAGTGTTTGAGAAAGAATCATCTTTCCCATATCAAATGAGCGGAGTTCATACTTTATGTAGCTGTATCTCCGAAACTAAAAATTTGAAAATTTCGATATTTTTAGACAAACTTCGTAATATTTTTCTCTGGAATTGAGAAAAAAAAACCTATTGGAAAGTATTTGAAATATTTCATGAAATGTGAATTTTTCTATTTCTCCCCATGCGAACGCATGTAAACCTGTGCAATCTTTAATTGCCAATATCTCGGATGCGAGACGGTAAATCCTGTCGAAATTTAGTACATAGTTTCATAATAGTGCCCTGAACGTCTTCTCAAAATTTCCAAATAATCGGCAGAAAAACGCTGTGGTGAGACTGCTACTATAAATACAGTGGAAAATAAAATTATTAACAATCAGCTACATGCGTATACCACTCGGGATCTCGGATGAATCGTAGTGTTTTGTTGATATTTTGCTCGTAGTTTTTTTTTTTTGAATGCCAAGTGTATAAAGGTTCGTCCGAAAATTAGATTTTAGAAAAAATAAATTATTCATCCGATATAGTATTCATTTTAGTACAAGAAATGGTAAACTTTATAACAACCAAGTTTGAAAAATAGTTTCAACAAAATTCAGGACACCATTTTCTAATATGCACGAATTTTGCAGAATAAGTTTTGTGGTTTGAAGGCCCGAAGTTATTTATCAAAAAAAATTATTTGTACTAGATTTTTAACGTTCAAATATGTGTCGTAAACTAAGATTTATTCCATTTGATCTAAGATAGAGTTATTTTAAATACATCATATTCAAATTTTCAATCATGTAACCAGGAATGTTTATGAATAAATGAATAAATTTTTTATAAATAAAAAAACTACGAAATCCTAGGTGAATCCAAAAACACAAAATTCTTGATAAATCCAAAAACAAAATTCTAAAAAGTCGGAAAACGAACAATATTTCAAATGAGATTGAAAAAAAGCGAAGTTTTCAATAAATTGAAGACTACCAAATTTTGTTAAACATTTGGTAAGAAGAAACAATATTTTTGAACAATTCAAAACACAAAATTTCGTCAATACCGTCGATTACGACATTGGAATTTTTTGTTTCGATTTTGACCCTCGACCACAGAATCGCAAAATATTTTATTGGAATTAAATTTAATTTTCAAAGTACAACTGCATACACGAGGCATTTTACGATCGCGAATATTGGCGACAAAGAATCTATCGTGAAATTGTGTTTATGAGTTGAACAGTGGGCTACATTGTATATCTAATCACGGTTAAAAAGTGCTTCTAATGTGCTTTAAAAATTGAAATGTTAATTTCTAATGTGCGCTTAAAAAATATTTCGGCATGTGCATTTAATTTCGAGCGCGTTATCACGTACTCACCATCCATTATCCTGATTGGACAGACATGTTTTAAAAAACGAATTTTTGATGTATGGCATTTTCGGATCGAATGACAACAAATATTACTACGTGCGCGCGTCAAAAAAAAAAATTTGGCATACAGAATAATAAAAAAATCATCGAGTTTCTTTCTGAGTGTTGTTTTTGTTCGGTTATTTGAATAAAAATCGTGCTTTCCATGGTTTTTTCCTCAAACTAAACGCGTAAAGGATTCATTACTTTTGTCTTTTTCATTTCGACCCACCTGCAGTTGGGTGAGATTGACGGAAATGACGTCGCCGATCTTGTATTGACCGGTGAGTAATTTTGCGCTCTCCTTAGCACGCAAATCCATAAAACGATCGATGATAATGCGAACTTTTTCTCCGGCATTATTGCCCAACATAAGAGACCCGTGACCAGGATCACCCGGACAATGAACCCATGGATGCCATATCGACCTTTCGCCGTTGAACAAATAAAAATCGTTCGTTGGACACGCGACACCCTCGTCCAACGCAAATCCAACATTCAGACTCTTGAAATCGTCCGTATGGACAAATTCTCTCATACCCAGAACCCCTCCAATCTCTTCATCTGGCACGAACGATACGTGTATTGTTCTTTTAACTCGCTCGTTATGCAATTTCATACGACGGATCGCTTCCAGGTACTGGATGCCAACGCACTTCATGTCTTGACTACCACGTGCGTAAATGTTACCAGCCTCGTCCATGTGCGCATCAAATGGTGGATATGTCCATTGGTCCTGAAAGTTCATAAAAAAATGTCAAGTTTCGATCGCGATCGGAAAAGAGAGATTAAAATAAAAGGACCGTAGACACTTTTGCGTCTCTAGATCATTATTAATTAATATACTTCTAGATTTATGCTTAGAAATTGTAATCTTTACACCTGAAATCAATTGAAATTAGATAACGGCAGAATGTAGGGGAAATTTGTGGAAGGTTTGTCACTTTGATCGTATTACAGAGTCTCTAGAACTGTTTAAGATTATTTTAAGAGTTAAAAAAATATATTTATATATTTATAAGGAAATTGTTAAGTGTCCGAGAATATAGTCGTAAATTAAGAACTTTTTTTTTAATTAATTTTTAAAATAAAAGCATTTCCCGGTATATCATAAATTTGTAAATTTTTTTGATCCATTTTTTTCATCAAACGGTAGACGTACAGTTGGAAAAAATCTTAAAACAACGCAGATGGAATTCCGAATAAAAATGTCGAAGTTTCGAATGATAATTGTATGCAAGAATTTATTAATTAGTAAGTAGAATATTCGATTGCATTATATAAATTTAATGATTGATTCAAAATATTATTGTTAAAAAAAATTGAATGCTTGTGGAAAATCTTCTCTGTTGATTGTCAAGTAACACAATGAAGTTTTGACATGAAAACAGCCTGGAACTAAGATACTATTCACAAAACTGTAAGAAGTTTCTCTTTATCTTGATGTTTTGGTAAGCAATTTTTTTTTCTGTCCAGTAACTTATTAAATCCCCAATAAAGGAAATGTTTTAGGCATTCTTGAATAGGAAATTGTAAAAAAGCTTTTCGGTCAAGTAAATGTCCCGATGATTCAATGAAGAAACTGAAAAGCATAATGAGTTTTATGTAGCTATCACTTGAAAATGGCATGCTTACTGCAAAAACTGGTACAACGTCCATGTGACTGTTTAGCAAGATCGATTTTGCAGCAGGGTCCGTTCCTACCCAGGTGAGAATAACAATGGGTTTGCCTTTGTAGTGTTCGTACACTTTGACAGGCAAATCCAAGGACTTGGCCTGTTTTTTGAGAAATGCAATGCATTCATCTGAAAAAATGAAATGAAATTAATGTTATTGCAAAAATAGTATTCTACGTTTTTATGAGGAATTATCATGAATACAAAAGTGTAGTAAAGTAATTTAAGTTTGCATTGTTAGAACGCAACGAAAATTAGTCCTTGGATTGTTTATTTTTTAAAATTTTGTTCACAAAATTAATTCGTGAACTGATTTTTGTACTGTTGTCTCAAAATTTGGCATATTAATTTTGGACTCTCCGACAAAAAAAAATAATTTTGTTCGTTTTTAACTGTGTGAACTTTAACACATTCATTCATGAAAATGGATACTCTCTGTTTTCTGTAGGTACGACTTAAGTAACGAAATCAAATTAGTCTAAGTTTGACTTGATTATTAACTGGAAGATCCAACAATCCACAAGTCTCGAGAGTCATCAATGCACGAGGTTGAAGAAAAAAATTTTAACCGCACATTTCTTATGCGCAAAGGAGGGAATCATAAAAAAAAGACACCCCAGTATCTTTAATCCTTTGGTTGCAGATTTATTTTCATTACAGCTTAGTAAACTCTTATTCCGGCCCAAATCGTTCAATTTTAATTCATGACAGATCTTTTCCAGACCTCAAAACCTTTCCAAATGGAATCAGAAAATCTGTTCTACACTATATTCAGATAAGTGCAAAATTAATGGTTCAAATACGCACTAGTGTGAACCCAAAGGGTTAATTCTTCATTGAGATGAAATTAAAAAATTTCAAGGCCCGAGAAAAGTTTGTATATCATTTGCACGTACTTTCCCTGCTAGCAATTTTCTGAAAGTCTACCAAAAGTTATTCAAACGATGTCATATGTTGGTTTCAAGGGCAACAGAAAGTTATCACATGTCGGAAAGTTATCTTCTGGACTTCGATAACTTATAGATGCCTTTTAGACAAACATTGGACATTCTTCCGGTAACTAATGGGAAATAGCAAACTGGGTCCTCAGTGAGACGAGAAACAATGTGATTATTGATAAAATTATGCGGAAATATGTTTTGATTAAATTTGTTTCTAGACAGCGGCTCCTCAAATTCAGGTAGCAATGCGAAGGGTATTTTAAACCCTGTACTTTAGGGGTTATTAACACTCGACACCACGAAATTGTAAAAAAGATTTTTTTTTCCAATATTTCAGAACCAAAAAAAATGAATGGGCGTCTAAATTTTAAATGACGTTTTTGTCACGATAATTTCGAGCTCTTGGTGGAAAGTGTTTTCTATTTGGGACTGTGACCCAAATACGTTGCATCACTTTTTTCACACCCGATTGTGGGTAAAATTTGTTATTATTTACGAAATTTTTTACCCGCACTTTGAGGAAAAACTATTGAACATAATCACGAAAGAATTATCCAAATGTTTTTTCCGTGAAAGTGAAAAATCAAAATAATGCAAACACACGCGATTGACGCCGTACCAGCATGTTCGAACGCGTTAGTAACGCTGAGGGCAATACCGTTGCCTTTCTCCCGTGTTGCACCGGCGATTCCACGCGTCCTCTTATCGTACAAATCACGAAATTTTGAAAAAAAAAAAAATGATATGAACACGTGGTGAAATTTACGATCGAGAAAGACATCACTCGAATTAATAAAGCATGATTTTTTCAGCAGAATATACTAGAACTCGCATGGGGCGTATCCGCGAACGAATGTCGTGTGAGTGTGCCGAAAAGAAGTGTTGGCATCCTCGATATCAAAGCGAAAGAATGAAAATATCTTGTTCATCTGCACGTGAGATAAAGAAAATAAAATAAAATGACATAAACAAAATAATGAGAAAAATGCTCAGGGCGGGGCTAGCCAATGGCACTGGACAACGAGATCAGATAGCGTCTAAACGCCGCGTCTTCGTTTCATGGTTTCTTGCATTTTTTTTAGTTCATTCTGGCATTTTATAAATATCGCAAATCACGCCAAATGTATCGGAAACAAAAAGACGAAAACAGAAGATAATGCAAGAGAGATAAAGGACGAAATAATCCAGACAATTTATAAAAATTTATTAAACGTTCATAGAGAGTATCGTAAAAGGGGAACATACTTAACGAGGAAACGCGTAATTGAGCGACCCCCTTTTTCCTAGCGTATACACGCGATTTATGAACGTTGTACTATCTCGTTTAACTCCCTTCCTCGTGAATTTCGTGGCATGTTCGAGGCGTCAAGTGCAAATATACGTGGATTCTTCGCGTTCTCGATATCGTACGATGTCGCGACCGTAAGTTTCACGTGATATCAATTTTCTCAACACGAACACGTTGGAACAGATTAAATTTTAAAAATTACTGAACTAATACAGAATATTATTAAAATTGGAAAAACTTACCGTAATTGATGTCTGGCTGGACCGAGGGAATTCGCAGATACTCGCGAAAATTCTCCACAGCTGTTTTGTCCAGCTGTGTCTGAGACGACGAGGCCATTGCTCGTTTTAACGTTGGCGATTGTGAAAATTTTTTCGAATATGGTCGCGATGGTGGTTGCCTGCTGATCGGTGTCCAAAGGGAGGGGAGGACCAACACGAGACACGAAATTCTCTCTGTGTAGCTTCACTCGCGTCTCTGGTTAAACTGCGACTGGAACCAGCAGACGCCAGCAACCTTCGCTTTATCCAATTGTCGTTGCTTATCGCATCCCCGCTATTCTCAAATTGACCAATCATATCTTGTATTGACTGATAGAAATAGCGGGAATTGTAACGAAGCCGCTCTCTGAACGTCAATCTTGTGATCATTGACTAACAGAATGACAAATTATGAACATCAATTGTGTTCGCATCTTCACCTCGAATATAAACATGCGAAGCGAACGACGAAAAAAAAAAAATAAGCAACGGTTATAAAGAATTTCGAATTTCACGATAAATTTAAAAATAATTCGAAAACCTGACATTTCTCCGGATTATAATTTCCGTCTATGCAAAAAATGATATATTTTTGTTCAGTCAAGTTAACACTGCAAAAACATTTAAAACGTTATGTAATATTTGTTTGATACGAAAGGAAATAAAACTTGGATAAAATACTTGAGATATTTTCCTAATTTTAACGTAAATATCGATCAAATGAAAAAGTATGGCAGTTTCTTATACTTTGAAGTTCCGCATTCTTTTAATAGTCGTCATGGCCTTGGAGATTACATTCCCATAATAATCCAATAGCAAATTAGGACACAAGAGATATAATTCGCATAAATTTTATCTACGTGCTAGTAAAGCTCATGACGAGAGAATTTAGTAGTAAGATCTTGGTATAGACTGTGACACGGAGTTGTACAGGGAGATAGTGTTTTATTGATTGAGCGTGGGTTCGGTAGTCTCGGTGCACATGAAGGAATTTTCCATTGTATGAAGAATGAGACGTATTGCATCAAGAGTTTTAGACGGATGTAAATTTTTTTCATCTTTCAAAATTCAATATGTAATGCCGAAAGCTGCTAAAGTAAAAAGCGACCAACGCATTGTCAATGCATAAATAAATAAAAATGAAATATTATTTTTGAAGATTGAGTATTCCATGTGTATTAAAAAAAAAAAAAAAAACAGACATTAGCAATAAATCTCGTGTTGCAGCTCGAGTCTGAAGGGCATCTCCATGACAAGTCTGAGATAAATATCTCTGTGTCTAATCTCTGGAAACATAAAATCATTGTTTTTTAATAGGATAAAAATCTCATAGATAAAAGAGACGAAGGTGAGAATAGATAATAAGAATCATAGAATTATTTTAATTCGTAAAATGTATTCCGATTTATTAAAGTTCATATATGCCTAAATATGAGCTCTTTACACGACATATTCCTTCGTACTTCGTGGTACACAATATTATATATCGTAATAACGCTTGATATCGAAGAACTCGTTTACATTTATTTGTTTATATAATAATCATTTATTCATATTTAGCTTGTTTTATTATTAGTACGAATTTATATTATTATACATTATAACACATATGTAAGTGGTGTAAGATTAATCTAATATCTAAGGGCACGTACATTTATAGAACAGCGAATTGCAAATAAAAAATTATGTGATCTGGTGCTATTTTAAAGTTTGAATATATATATATATTCAATATAATATTATAATATATAATAATAATATTAATAATATATATATTATAATATTAAAATCCATATATTTATAATATTTATATTTATGTACGTGTTATTATATATCAATATTAATAAATACATATATATATAAATGTATGCATTTATACATATACATATTTTAGAATGGTAGCTATGGTTCGTCTTATTTACAACATCGAAACGCTTATTTATACGATTATCATTTATTTTATGATAAAGCTATTAATCCCCCTTCTCGCATTTCTTTTCTTCTCAATCTCTCTTTTCCTTTTCTGTCTCATTCGTTACACAGGTTGTAGCAGCAGCACTATTTAGAAGAAAAAAAATTGTACAACAGATCATAAATTGGGACACAAGCGAAAAGCAATGCCGCACCATTGTTCGTTTTGCCGAATACTTTATAGGTAATTCAACGTTTTTTTATCACTCGTGACTTTTTTTTGCGTGAATTTTCCTTTTTTTTTTGTCATTAATAGTAATTTCTGTGATTTCGTTTATTTTCAAAATAACACCCTTTTATAGAGAGACACTGGTTACTCGAATTTACCCCCTTCGTATCTACAGACAAATTTATTTACAATATTTTCCTTAAATTCTTAGCGCCGTTCTAGAAAAGGACTTCATGCCCACGCGCACGTCAGATCGATGCTTGTTATGTAATCTTTTCCCTGGGTGGGTCCACGCGAAATTATCGGATGTTATAAAAAAAAAAAAAAGAATTCAACTTGAGTATAATTTCGACCGTGCACAAAACTCGTTGACGAGTCGTTGGTATTTTTTCTGTCGTTTATCTATATTGAATTCTTTTGTTTCCTCAACAGTTTTCCGTCAATCTTATCTCTGGATCGTCAAAGGTACGACCTTTCTTTCTCTTGTTTTTGTCGATTTATTTATGACCTGTAATCGCGTAGCCGAATATTGAGAAAGAATATTTTATCTGCTGGGTAGGATTTAAAACAAATCGTGTATAACTTTCTTGTAGATAGCGAGTCTTGTGATATTTCTGATTTCATTATAGTCAAACGTAGTTTCATAATTATCAGAGAAAATGGTCGTTTTGAGCTGTTCAGAAATATTCGTGATTGACAGTGAATAACTAGAAGGATCACTGCACGATTTTTCATTTCCATTCTTATATAACGAGCTCGCACCATCGGGGATAATAAAAGAAAAAGTAGAAAAATAAATAGAATCGAAGGGAATAATTGAGGAATTAAAATACATGACGATTATTATTTACACGATGATTATCACGTGTTTCTAAATCCACTATTGTAACATTTATCATTTTTTAAACTTTGATCGTTAATCATTTTATTTTCTCTTTATTTTTAATTTACGAAAGTTCGTTGCTAAATAATTTGCATCGTCGTTATAACTTAACGCCGTTCATATCGATGGACATTTCAACAGGCACTCGAAATACTTAGTCATTCAAACCTCTCGTGACTCATCTCTTTTTGTTTTATTTTTTTCCTTATTTCACGTTTTATATTGACGTTGTGTTTTTCTCGTTTAATATATCATTTGTATTCGGGTTTGTGTGATTATGTGTGTTGTGAATGTTCTCCGCCAATCAATCAATTTATTTCATACAATATATTTTCAAAATGATTCAACGTGCATGAGAATCTTCTCGGATTATTACATATATTTCATTTTTGTGATAATATCCTGCAGCGTCGATGTAAATAACTCGATTTAAATATGTATTGAAATTTAAGGTTTGTTCATTTCGTATGCTCTTTGAAGAAGATAAAAACAACGACACAGAAAATAATGGTGAGCTGAAAGTTGAGTTTTCTCGATTTCCTTTCGTTCGTTAATTTTTCTGAAGATTACATTTTTTTTTTTTACATCATTGTTAGGTCCTGCGATAGCACGCAAAGTTATAGCCGTTGTTAGTTTCACGATCGATGCTATTGTTTGTTGTAACTTTTATTTGCAGCTCAAAAAAATTGTCAATTTGTTTTTTTTTTTTTTTTTTTTTTTCATTTTTAAGTCAACTATAGCAGCTAAACACCTTGTTTTAGTTCTACTAGTATTTTCATTTCATTCACCGCGTTTCCAACAGTTTCATAGCGAGGAAAAAAACAGAACGAATTAAATATCGCCAACTCCACACCTTAGGGAAGTTTCGTCTCGAGAGGTTCTTCAGAAAATAGAAAAGGCGTTTTCGAATCGACGAAGCAAGATCGGGCTCCTGCAGGATTTGCATTTCCTTGTTTTACTGATTTTTAAAGTGAGACACATTTTTCGTGTTTCGACGATTCGAAGACAGTGCCGAATTACGATCGAGTGTTTCGTGGTGTTTTCATTTTTCCTCTAAAGACAAATTTCATAACAGTAATTAACTTTAATTAATATTTACACATTTACATTGTTTTATTTTATTTCTCCTCGTATTTTTTCGCGCTCCTTTCGCGTTTTTATTATTTTTATTCATTAATTATACTACAAAGCTTCGCGCACTATTTTTCGAACTATCTAACTAATTAATACAACCATTATGCACTGGGCGACATTGCCTTCATGTCTAGCATCTTGTGACGCTTATCTTCTTAATGTTTTATTATGTTCTTCAATGTGTAAAGTGTTATTAAATGTTCAGATCAAGTTTTTTTACCGGGTATTCAAATAGAGAGGGATTTATACAAGTTTCATTAAATGTATTATTTTGAATGAAAAAAATAATACAAAATTAAAGAATAGGAATTGGACAATCGGCTAAATATTTTTGATTTTAATTGTTAGAGAGAAAATGGGGGAGGAGAGGAGAAGGGCGAAATTGATGTAGGGAAAAAGTCTGCGTACTTTTTTTAAAAATTCTCCAAAATCGTGTCTACAATTCTCCCCTCGCACTTGATTATCGCAGTTCGCTTTTTTGTTTTTTTTTTCTTTTCATTATTTCATTGTGTTTTCTATCTTTTGTAATTTCATCTTATTTTTATTGGCTCAAAAATCGAGTTTTGTACTTGCACGAATGTTGAGTTACGTCAGGCTACTTCTCCGATTTCATACGAAATTTCCAAATTATTCTTCTTCTTTTTTTTCATCCATTAACACCCTCCGGGTGTGTGTATTTTTCTGTTTTTTTTGTAAATTATTTTTTTCTTTTTTTCTGTATTTAAAGATCCCCCAATTTCAACGCTTTCGTACAATGAAAAAATATACGTTAACACTTTTCGACTACGAGCTACGAAAAAACTAATTAACAAATTTAAATTTCTTCTTCTTCATAATGAAACAAAAGAAATCTTTAAATTAATCACTTAGATTGAACCGAATTAACTTTAGTTCGCCTTTGTATGTTGTTTTTTAAACGCATTTTCAATAATACACGCCCGAGACATTTCTCATGTATCGTTTCCGATTATAAATTGCGACTGTTACCACGAACAAGCACACTTCACAATGGCAAGTCTTAGAAAGAACAAAAAAATATAAATACATATTCGCACGAGTGAAAAGCAAGAGAGAAAAAAATGCTCAGTCTGTAACAGTCGACCGGTCAAATGTTCGTACAAAAAATTCGTGTCAGCCAAGTCTGCGAAATACTTTGTACACCGTGTTGTGTTGTTTAGATCACGACAAGCGTCCTTTGATCTTCAAAATTGAAAAAAAAATGTAAAAATAAAAATAAATCGAAGATCATAAAGAAGTCGATCGAATCTTCTACCGTTAATACCCAATTTCTATGCATCTATTTATTAATATATACACATATATGTATATGTATTTAGATTTTTATATTTATATACCACCGCGAATTGTGCAGCGTGCTCAAAAACCTTAGCACTTGATTAATATTCAATGGAAACCCATAGAATCGATATTCAACATGTACCATTTATTAATAACTAATCATCGGGGATTTTACAATGAAATATAAAATATATATAGAGAATTCTTGGGCACGTGTCGCTGTTCAATCGACTTACTTTTTTATTTTCACCGTTTTTTTTTCTTTCCTATCATTTCTCTTTCTTTAGTTAGTTAAAATTGTTTGAGCGAATGCAATTGCAATACCGCGCCTGACACACGTTTTCGTATCTGAATCTCGTTAATAAGTTTTACATATATCGAATCTACAATAACTACCGTTTAAATATATAATTTGATGCTGTATCATCACAATATATGCAAGAGATATTATTCGTATTTACACGTATTTCGATAGACAACGTCAAGAGTGTTTTTGTGTACGACTTTAAACACCTTACTCAATAATTCAATTACAATAACGATAAAAGTGGCTCGTTGTCGCTTTTTCTTTTCTTCCTCGGAGATCCAAACGCGAGTACGTGAACAACTTCGCTCTGATTACTATCATTTTCATTTTTAGCCTAGTTTCGTTGAAGAAATAAAGTATCGAGCAAGCGTTAAAGCTTTTTTAATGAAATATTAAGAGTTGAAAAAAACGGGAAAATATTGGATGACTGCAATTATTTACTTGTGATGAAGATAAAAATCCAAAAAATCAGTTGTCAGGCTCTCGAATGACCTTGTCACAGTTTTATGCTCATAGTTTCTCAATGAGTTCGAAGAATTTGTAACAATCTCGCATGTAAATTTTTTCCTCCTCCATTATAAGGAAAGAAGAAATCTTATGAGAAACGCAAGAAAACCAAAATTGAAATGTTAGGCCGAGCAAAAAATGAAAATAGAAATAAAAACTGTTCTAACATTTCTGTCAAAAAGTTAACAATGGAGAATATTTGTTCTTTTATTCTTCCATCAAATAGCTGTCTCGTTAAATTTTTCTGGCCGATTCTCTGAGTTTACTTTCTCGCTGGAAGGTCAAGTAAGAATTCAACAATAATCCAGCGACAAAATAAAGTGAGGATCGATCGCGACAAATAAAAAACCTATTAGTTAACATTCTCCTTTCGTTTTTTGCCTTTTAACTTTCTTTTAACTCTGCGTAGAATTGAAATAACTTCGTAATCATTACTACCTTCAATGACAGTTACGATCGTGGCGCTGGTGGTGGATGGCTGAAGTATGCTTTAGTGGATTGTTGACTCGTAGTGTTGAATATTTGTGATGTTGTGGTTACTGTCGGAGCGACGGTGGAAAAACCACGTGCCGTCACCGGAGGTAAAGGTGGTGGTGGCGGCGGTGGAGGTGGCGGTGGAGGCGGCAATGTTAACGTCGTCGTCATTGTTGTCGTCGTTGGGAGAGTCGTTGTCGTTGGAAATTGTGGCGGATAAGGATTCGAGCCTGGTGGTGCTTGAGGCACTAAAAACTGTGGCGTCGGCGGTATTGAGATATTAATCGTTGACGCTGCCGCCGCTTGTACTCCCGGCGAATATATCACCGGCGGTAAACTCTGCGGTACCGCAAATCCTTGAAACGTTACCGGACACGCTTTTCCTGGGAATTGAGGATAATGAATCACTGCTGAACCCGGTGGTGGTATGTAAGGCTGCGGTGGCAACTGAGGCAATGGATATGCGGACGTCACTCCTGGTATCACCGGCTGCGGGGGCGATCCAGCTTTTCGAGCTTTCAGTATCGCTTCGGCCGTCAAACCTAGACAATTATCGTTCAAATGATAATATTTCTCTTTTCAATTCTTTCTTTTCAATTTCTTGTAATTTTATTACACGTATTGATTGAATTTTTAGAAACACGTGCATATTATTGTCCGAAAAAGACATAATGATTTTAAAAACATCAAAGAAAAAGTTACAAACATGGTTATTTATGAGAAACAAAAAGATCAATTGGTAATAAAATAATTGATTCTTTCAATGAATTTTCGATGATGAAAATGTCTTAAAATTCTTTATATATATTTTTATTTATTCGTGTTTTCCATGCTCACCTTGTTTTCGTGCTCTTTCCTCCTCGTCGTCGCTGAGAAATAGGCCAAACTCCCGTTTCAATCTCTCGGTAAGGTTCTCGCGTTGTCGTTCGACGAGGGTTGGGGCGGCTGACCAGCCAATCGTGCCTTCTTCGCCACCTGCGAGTACACTAATTCTTAGCCTTTCACACCAGCCTCTTTTTTAAGAGTGGCCACGAACAAAAAAAGTACGAGTAAGTTCTCGCAATCTTTCGAATTTATGAGATTTTTTTTCTCATTGTTTTCTCAAAAATCAACTTACCTTTGCGCTCTTCGGTCTCGTTGTTCGCAAATAGGGGAAGTGTCGTTAAACTGGGTAAATCGAGAGACGCTTTCGAAGTTTCTTCGTCCGAACTTAAGGACGATGTGCCGCTGCTCGCGCTATCGGATCTTCCACGGGATGCACTTTTTTCCGAGGACGAAGGATCGTTCGATGGCTCAGGGTCTGGCGGTGTCCCGGAAGATTGTTGTTTTCTTTTTCTGTATTCCGATATCGAAAGCTGAAGAACAATAAAAATGTTTATATAGCACCTTTCGATTTAAAAAATAATTTCTTTAATCGTTAAGGCGATGTGAAATATTTCAAAATTATAAGAAACTCTTCGTATCATTTTTTTTTCTCAAAATTTGTGGAACCTCCTGTTTGCAATAAAATTAAATGATTTTTCAGTTCAATTTGTCATCACCTTAACGTTTCATTTT
The DNA here is from genome assembly GCA_948107755.1 of Campoletis raptor. Classification (NCBI taxonomy): domain Eukaryota; kingdom Metazoa; phylum Arthropoda; class Insecta; order Hymenoptera; family Ichneumonidae; genus Campoletis; species Campoletis raptor. Next base: position 28,863,631 of record OX403622.1, on the reverse strand, counting down.
GGACGAATGATATTTAAATGTGAAATCTTGAAATGCATCGAACATTTGTTTCAATTTGTTTTTCTATTCGAAAACTCAGTTTTTTCACGAATTCAATTTGCAGAGAAAGTTGTGGAGATAATTTCGTTGCACTACAATGCTGCAAATTCTGACATCATTTGCCCAATCAAGTACAACACGTAACCATAACTGCGCCATGCATCGATGATTACTTTCTTAAAAAATGAAAATTCATTCTTTGTCAATCATATGTATTTGAAAAAAGAATAAAACTTTGAACGAAAGAAGATTTCAGTACGTTTGAAACATGCAATTCGGTCGCAAACATGCTACAATGTTGAACCTACAAATTCTTTGCAATACTTAACACGTGTATTTTTCGTATGCTAGAAAACATCAAGAATTTAGTTTTTGCGAAATTCTCAAGAGTTTAAGCATTTATTCGATTTTTCACACGCGTTACGTATTCGCAAATAGTTTAAAGGAAAAAAAGAAAAAAGCAGTCCACCCTAGGCGAACTCTACCACATTCCTACCGTTCTAACCTTGCGCTTGACTGGGGTCGGAGCGTCTTGTTTGAGAAGAGGTGGCGCCGGCATCTCGTTAGGCACAACGGTTCGCGGATCCTTTAATCTCCGAATCTCCGGTTGTGGAATTTCTTCTTCTTTCGTAAGATTGTCTTCGATCGGTTTGTCATTTGGGATGTGAATTTTGGTAGTATCCGGAACATTTCCTGCAATAATTTCTTCGAGCCTATCACACATCGGTGGAGGATTAATGCTTTCCGCGAGATCAGTTTCGTTGGTGACTTTGGGTGTCGAATCATCGTGGTTCATTTGAGATCCGAGTAAATTCCTGAGTGCGGTTGACATGATACTTTTGTCATCGCCATTTTCTGATATTTCGCTCGATTCAAGGTCAATCGTCGATTCGATAATCGCAGCTTCAACGAGTTCAAGTTGTTTCTTCGACATGCCCGTGGACTCTGGTTTTTTTCTTATACGTTCGCTCAGAGGTGGAATCGATTGAAAAATTTTTGGATCATCAGCAGAAGCGATATTTTCGACCATGTCCATGCTCGAGGAGACCGAATCGAACATCGATTCTTCGGAAGATCCTAGTGACACCGTTTGACTGATTTCCTGTTTGACAGGTTCAACCTTCGACGTTGTCTTTGACGAGGCCTCGTCCGTTGCATCGTTAGACGCATCTTTGATATCTCGAGTGTTTTCGAATTCCTTAAATCTACGTTCCTCCAATGGCTGTTCCTCGAAAGTACGGAATTTTGGTGACGCTTCGTTGTACTTGAGATCCTCGATGTCGGGATCCTCCGAGTCCGAATCTTCTTTCGAACTTTCCATCAGACCCTCGATTCCATCCATGCTTTTATTATCACGCTCTGAACTCGTTTCAATTTTTTCCTTGTAATCGTTGCCGTCGTCACCCGTGATTTTTTTCATTTGTGCCTCGACGTCAAACTCGTCGATCGATGCGTTGTCTTCCGAACGAACCTCTTGCGATCTCTCATAAATAATCGGCTCTCTTGCGTCGTCATCTGATTTTTCATTCTCACTGGCTATGCTCACGATCTCAGCGATACTGCCTCCGAACTCGAGTCTCATTTCAGCCACTCGCTGCTTCAGCTCAGCGTCAGATTCCATCGCGGCAATAGGCGAACTGAGATCTTCCATTTCTGTGTCCGGCTCATTCTGATCGACGATCTCAACTGTTCCTTTCTCGATTTCTGGTGATCGTGTTTCTCTCTTTATTAATGGTTTTCTTTTGACACTTGTGATGAACGAATGTTCAGATTTGACGGACGGTTCGTCAGGCTCGCGCTCACGCTTCAATGATACTTTTGTTTCTGTTTTAATAAAAACCGACGATTTTACGTCCAATCCTTCCTTCGTATCCATTGGCTCCGCTTTAAACAAACTTTTCGAATCTACGTTCATCTCCTCAGACTCGAGTTTCAATGTTGCGGCTACCAACTTTGTTTCTGAAATTTCCGTATCAGCCTCTTTCTTCACTTCCATTGTCGCGACCGGAGGTATTCGCGACTTTGTCTTGCTCTCAGAAAAGGTCGTTTTCTCCAATTCGAAATTTGCCTCCTCCTTCATTGTTTCGGTATCGAAGTCCATGCGTACTTTTCCCTCCATTGAAACCGGTGATTGTGGATGTTCGACAAAATCGTGCTGAAAATAAAACAAGCGAATTTTGTAATTTTTTTGTTATTATTTTAGGACTTTTCTGGTTAATATTTGACGTTAACAAGAATTCGGATTATATTTAAATATAAAAGCTTATTACCTCGTTATTGGATGGAGTCGAATTCGCGTTGGTTGAGTCCGGAACGAGTAGCGTCGGTGTGGTTGGTGGAGTATAATTATCAGAGGACAAGCTTTCCCTGGCAATACGTCGTTTTTTAGGTGGAGCAGCGACGATTTCATTAGGAGGGCTTTCGGGTCTGCTGTTGGGTGAGTCGCATTCTTCGGAGATGGCTTGACGTAGCCACCGTTTCTTAGCGGATCCGGAAGAAACGGGACAAGTGGAATTGGTGTTTGTAGTTTGTTTTCGTTGAGGAGGTGAATCAATGATACCGGAAACGGAATTGGCGGCTTGTACGAGAGTAGCGAGTCCTTTAGCGGCGTAGCTTTGAGTCAAAAACTCCGGAGACGGATCGGTGGGTGACAAAAAGTCCGTTGGTCTAATTGCGGAAGGATTGTTAGCAACGGTGCAGGCGTTAGTGTTAGAAGCTGTGGTTGTTGGTGAAGAAACTCCGGAGGTTTGAGTTTGCAACTGTGGTGGATCGGGTGATTCTTTGAGCCACTCATTCATGAGTACTTTCTTAGTTTTTGGAAATTTGAATCCTGGTGCAAGAGGTCCAACGGCAGCTGCAACGAGAAGACAAGCCGAGGAGAGTGGAGTGGACGGAGTTGAGCTTTGCGAGCTGCTACTCGCGCCACTGTCGCAAGTTGGACTTTTGTTTGGAGCTACTTGTTGAAGCGTCGGTGAACTGGGTCCAGGAACTGACGAAGAATTAGCGAGTGCGAGCAGAAGCCCAGCGGCGGTTGGTATCGTCTGATTGTTGTCACGAGCGAGACTATCGTTATCCGCGTCTTTAGTGGGCGTGTGTAACAAACGCGGTGAATAAGAGGATGTATCGCGATTGGGTAAACACATGTGTTGACTGGATGACGGTGGCGATTGCATAGTGGAGCTTTCTTCGCCAGACGAGAGATCCGAATCGGCTGAATTCAATCGAGTTCTTCGGTTACTGCTCTGCGAGTGTGAACTACTAGTTGTTCGCGCTCTACCCTTTCGTCTCTTTCGTCGTATCGGTCGTTCGATGCTGTGTTTCGATTTCGCTGTATGATGCAACGCACTTTCGCGTTCATCGTTATCACTGTGAGCACCACCCGATTCTTTGCGCTGAGCGTTTCTCGCCTGTACTTCCTGTTTTCTCTGCTCGGCTTTCTCCAATCTCTCAAAAGCTTTCATAATGGCTTCCATTTTACGCTCCTCACGAGTCATTTTTTTCTTATCTTTTTTCGATTCCTGAGGAGGTTGAGTCGCTGTTGCAACAGCAGCAGTTGTGATTGGTTGAGTCGTGGGGGTTGGTGGCTGCGGAGTTGCTGCAGCTTGTTGTTGTGTTTGCTGTTGCGGTGGTAGTTGTTGTTGGGGTTGTTGTTGCTGCTGCGATGTCTGCGGAGTCTGCACTATCGTTCTCAAGGGTGAAGCCTGTCGTTGTTGCGGAACTGGCACAACTTCTTCCTTGGGAGGTGGACGCGTTACTGTGGCTGTAGGAGTAGGCGCGCTCGTAACAACTGTCGCAGTACGACGAGGCTGAACCGTTGGTGTCGTCTGCGGTGTCGTCGTACTCGCGGTTGGGGTTATACTCGCCGACGACAATGTCGACAGCGAATCACTGTCCTCGCAAACCGTGTTCCTGCGACCTCGTCGTCTCCTCTCCCGACCGTCAGCGTTCTCCGCAAGTGCACCATTGCTTCCTCGTCGTGAGGGAACTTGTCCAGTCGTTGTCGCGATCTGACAAGATCGTGGATTGTTACAAGCGCACACTAGCGGCATTACCGCTGTTGCGTTTGGATTCGGCGACAGCATTAGATCGTGCTGCTCGTGACGAATCGTTATCTCAACATTCTTCTCGATCGCCGTACTCGTCACAATGTAAAGATGCAGTGTACCCTTCTCAATACAATGCTTCACCTCCGCGTTCGGCTTACAACTGCGACGAACAAATCGCGCGTCGTTTCCATACGTTCGGGTATCCACGCACACCTCGGTACCGTCTCTCGGTAAACGATAAAAAAATACAAAGGGACCTGGCCTCTGAGCGTGTTGCCGACCCTGCGGATGAGACGGCCTGTGCTGCGTACTCAGCATGTACTTTCCACGCAACTCCAACACCGGTGTGTTTGGTGGTAAATACATCGTTGCCACAAGGAACTGTTTGAAAATTGAAAAAATAATCGGATGTTAGAAACACAACAAAAATCTTTCAATAAATCAAGTGATTTTTATATAATAAATCGCTCGTTGTTCTTTCCTAGAAAAAACGCCATTCATTCGGGTTTGAAAAACGGATTCAAAGCTGTGAAAATAAATATTTTGAAGAATGAGATTTGAATTATTGCAAAATAGTGATTAAGTTTCAAGTTATGAGGGTTAAAAAAAATTGTCGGGCCCAATTTTCTTAATGAAGAGCATGATATGAGGAAAGAATTTTTTGGGTACAATGAGTTCAGAAGTCTCCAAGATTTTGTTTTCTTTCGTACACGTGTTTAATGTTGGTTTAAAAATCCACAACCATGTTTGAAAAAATAAAAATCAGAAAGTTGGATCACGTAGTTCATTAATTTATTAAAATTGTGCATAGAGAAAACTTTCATTGGCAACCAGAGTTCGAGACATTTGGTGCATCCGAAATATGAAAAAATCAAACATATTCTCAATCTGTATCGACGTTATGAACAATTCTAATGAAATAAATAAATGAAAATATTGTTTCACAAAATTGCGAGATTCTTAACTTTGATTATAGATTTCGGTCGATCGTTATCAAAATATCGTGATGATCAATTTGAAAACGATAATTTAAGAAAAAACCCCTCAAAAGTACATTATTTATTTTTCGTTCCTGGAATAATTTGTATGTGTTTCTAAAGAATCAGTAAATATGTGTACAAAATTTCAAAAACAAAAAAAAAAAAAAACTTGAACACTTCAAATGTATTCAATCTTTGAAATGTTCTCCAATATAAAAATCCTAGGAAACAATACGACCTTAACAAAAATATTTAAAGACTTACCCTGAGATTGTTACTGTGAACGTTGAGTCTACACTTTCCCGTAGCAACAACGTTCATGTTTCCCTGTCTAAGATCGCTGTGAGTACCGTTAACTTTAATACTCGATATCCTGGCCCTCAATTCGGGACTGTAATGATTGGTAACAGCTTCCTCGTATCTCTCAATCCACTGTCGTAGAGGCGCCATATTCGAGCCCCATGCGTCTTGTGTTTCCTCTTCCCGATCGTCGAGGCTAATGCGTCTTTTACCTTTTCGTTTTCCGGGGCCACGTTTCGCTGTCTCTTTTTTTCGAACCGCGCTCGTTTGCCGAGGATTTTGTTCGCGTCTCTGTCTCTTAGCCACATTGTTATTATTGTTATTGTTGTTGTTGTTCAACCGACGCAATTGAGGTGGTGGATCGGATTTCCTTCGTGGCACTTGTTGCTGTTGTTGCTGCTGCGGTTGTTGTTGTTGTTGTGGTTGTTGTTGCTGTTGCTGCTGTTGTTGTTGCTGTTGCTGATGCTGTTGTTGTTGCTGCTGCGCGTGCTGTTGTTGCTGTTGCTGTTGCTGTTGTTGTGGCTGTTGTTGTTGTTGTTGTTGTTGTTGTTGTTGTTGTTGCTGAACGTTACGCTTTTTCGGTCCAGCGTTGTTCACTGCAACATCCGTATCGGCTGAACTCGTCGACGAAGCATCCGATGACGTGTCAGAATTCAACAGTTCCTCTCGTTTTCGCATTTGCAAAGCTCGTGCTCGTTGACGATCGACTCGACGAGGTCGACATATTTCGCACAGATATTCGTCCGGAATGTTTGATCGATCTATTCCCATGCAGTCCACGTGCTGCCATACACTAAAAAATGGACCAGACATCATTTTAACAAATTTTACAGATACCAAAATTGACATCATTGCTTTTCTTTTTTGAGGTATAATTCTCTTGACAGACATAAAAAGAATTCCAAATACATGAATCTCGTTGTTTTGTTTGTGTTAAAAAATCAGGCCCGAAAATAATTTTGATTGGAATTTCGTGCTAACGACACCATTAAAAATGATTTTATCATCCAAAATCAACGTTATAGGAGTGTTTCAATTTTTATACTTACAGGCAGCGATCGCAGCAAATCATGTACCCGTCGTCGTGCTCGAATTCACTGAAATCAAATATACACACGAGATTGTAATATTTTTGTTTGGGAAATAAAACATAAATTGTTGATTTAATTGATGGGGAATAATGACATACCATATGCAGCGAGTTACGCTGTCCTCATCGTCACCCTCGCCTTCCGGTGCTGTTTCCGTCTCTTCACCCTCAGGTTCGGCTTCTCGACCTGCTTCACTGCTGATCGCACTCGCCGCATCATCCACCACGTTACTGGCACTCACAGCTTCGAATAAAACGAGACAAAAATTTTTTTAAAAACGTCACCAGATTTTTTTCATTCATTAGCAATTGAAATGTTTGGATTACAAAAATATAGACCTTAGCATTGAGCAGATTAAAAAATTGTTACTGCTTACCTTGCGAGTAAATAAAAGGATGCTGTAGCGAGACAGTCGATGCACCCGCACCATTTACCGGCTGTTGCTTCGGATGCGGTGGTGGTGACGCAGGTGGCGGTGTTCTAGGCGGTGGTGCACCGTAGTTATGGTCTTGTAGGACAAACTGGAGACACTACAATTAGAGGAGGGAAGGATTTTTTCAAACCATGCAATGAAACAAAACCACACAATTTGATGTATCCCGAAACACTACGTGCTCACGTCGTTCAAATAACAATAATTTTTCTGTATAATTATAATAAAATCACGTTCAAAATAAATATTTGATGAATAAATATATTTCCGTCGATGGTTTCATTTCGTGACTATGTGCAGAAAAATATTTGAGTTATTATACAATTTCGCGATCTATTTATTTATGGAATAGTATTTAGGTGCTTTAAACTCTTTAAAAAATAAATTAAAAATAAGGCTATTTCAGTTTTTCCACGTAATCTTGTACGTATCCACCATATTTTTACCTCATATGGCAAGGGCATTCTTCGCACTGGCGACTGCAGCACCTGTGATGGAATGTCCTCGTCCTTTGGAGAGTGAGATTCTGTTTCGTTTCTGTAAATAGGGGATTATTTTTATTTAACTAAACTATGGTTTTTTTAATACGAATTATAACTTTTTCGTTGTTTTTCAACGATGCAATCTTCAGTACCATTATTTATTGTATATATGGAGCTTCACTGGATGTTTTTATGACTTAATATCAATGTACTTACTTGATATCTAATTCTCTTCGAGTTTCCGTCGTCGTGACTGGTACCATAGTTTTAATTTGTCCGGTCTGCGGTCGTATTTGTTGGGAATACTGAGGCGTCATGATCATTTGTTTTTGTTGAATACTTTGCTGTTGTATTTTGACAGGTTGATTTTTATGAGCCATCATATTAGTAACAGTTGATTGTTGTTGTGGCAGAAGTGTCCTGATGGTAGATTTTTGTGACATGTTCGTATTTTGTGGCTGTACTTTGAGAGCGCTCATGTTAGTATTGAGCGAGGTTTTAATGCCGGTGATTTTTTGTTGAGTGTTATTTCGCTGATTCGATGGTTTTTGTGGTGGAATAGTTTTAATGCATCCTGGTAATTTCTGTGGTATTGGTGGTCCGCTGGGCATTACAGGACATTGTTGTTGCTGTTGCTGGGGTTGTACATTATGAAGAGTTTGTTGTTGAGTTTGTTGATTTTGTTGTGACTGCTGAATTATTTTCAGAGGCTGGGCATTAAGATTTCGATTAGGATTCGCTTGAACGACACCCTGGGCATGTCCGGCCTTAACAACGTTCGTAGTTTTTTGTGAAATATTTTTCAAATTGCCAGGATTAATATTTTGTGGATTTTTTGGTGCTCCTACTCTCATTAACATTTGTTGTTGTTGCTGCTGTTGCTGAGACTGTTGAATTTTAGTACCAACAATATTCTGATTTTTGTGATTCCCTGACACATTGGAATTTGCTCCAATTTTTTGTTGAACGTTTGTAACAACGCCAGGTTGAGGTGCGGCAGTACCACGAGAAACAGGCATTGCTTGAGATTTTTGCAAATTTCCCACAACTCCTTGTGGCCTCGACGACTGCTGTCCTGTTATCTGTCCAGCTGCAACGTGTTTTTGGATCGGTTGTTGATTCGCCATCTGAATAGACATATTTTGTTGAGCGACATTGTTTTTCGGTGTTGAGCTTGCGATGGCTGGGACAGATGATTTTTGAACATTGTTAAGAGCACCAACTAATAAGTGCGATTGCTGTTGTTGTTGCGGTTGTCTCTGAACGACCTGCGTTTTTTGAGGCAATAGAGGCAATTTGTGTTGTATCACTTGAGTCTGTTGATTCGAAATTTGCTGTTGCTGTTGTTGTTGATTTATTTGTTGTTGGCTCGTAGTTTGTTGCTGACATGAGATTTGTTGATTGATTTGTTGTGACGGCTGGACCTGATGGCATTTTTGATTCGGATGATTCGCAGCATTCATCAACATTTGTCCCTGTACAACTTTTTGATTTGTAAATACTTGTTGTTGTTGTTGCTGATTCGTAGGTTTGTTAGTGACGTTTGTCGTTACAGCAGTTTTTCCTTGAACCGATGGTGACTGCTGTACTCGTTGCAAACTTGCGTTATTCATAACTTGGCTCATAGTGATTTGTTGATTGGTGGATTGAACCGAAGAGGTCAGAGACGCTTGTTGTGATTTGGTTTGAGTGAGTACACGAGGAACTGATGTTCGCTGGACGTTGACCTGCTGATTATTTTGAGGGCCAGTAATTGTCTTGAGTTTTTGAAAATTCATCGTTTGCGAGGCAGTCAAAGTGCCTGTAATTGGTAAACCCTGAGTAGTCTTGACTTGTATCCTGTGAATATTCTGCAACGAACCAAGAGCGTTTATCGATTTTATTCCTGCGAGGCTACCAACCACGTGCTGTACCGGTACTTGTTGCAATTTGGGCTGCACGACTGAGCCTTGAGGCATCGCTGTTAACGTCGCCATCGTCGTTTGCTGCTGTGAACTTTTGTTACATTGCAACGTCTCGTAGTTTGTGCTCGTTAGTTTAACCGATTGATTAGAATTCTGCGTGCAAACGGCGGCTATTTGGGCCTGGGTCAAAGAAGGACAAACGAGATTGTTGCTCGTTGGTGTAATCGTTGCTTTCATCGTACTTTGAGAAACGTTTCCTCCTGTGGATGACGAATTTGTCGATGAGATAACGGCGCTGTTCACTACAGCATTGATACAGGGATTTACGTTTGTACTAACGAATTGTTGGATATTTCCACCCGTTGGCAACTTTTGTGATACGACGCGGGTCGTCAGCGTCTGAGTCGTGTTTGTCGTTTGTGAGCATGTGACTTTTGAGACTTCCTTGATAGTCCTACCGGAATAAACGAGCGTTGCTTGTGGCAACTGTTTGTTACCAGCGGAAACTCCACTGCTGCTGATGTTCGATCCTGGATTGTTGCATGTTGGAATCGGTAGAATTTTAGGATTTTGCAATATCTGTCCTACCCTCGATTGCTGATTGTTTGCCGGATAAACAGCCGGTAATTTGGTTGACGAACAACCACTTGTTTCAACAACCGTTGTTGTGTCACGTGCGATTTGTAACACCGACGACGACGATATCGGCACACTGTCCGAACTCGATGTCGTCGTTGTTTTTGAATTATTACTGGAAATATCAACATTTTTGCTATCACGCTCGTCGACGTTACTCTCCAGCTGTAAAACGAAACTCATAGTTGTGGTCTCCGGCGGTTTCGCAACGACGTAGTCGATAATGTTGCTCCTTGTAACCGTGACGTTAATATTGTCTGATAAATTGGCAGCATCGCTGCTACCGATGCACTTGTCACGAGATACAACGCTCGAAACTGCTGTACCGATCGTTGGTATTACTATCGCTACTCCTTCTCCTCCTCCTTCTGATGATGGCGTTGATACTCCACAGACTTGTCCTACCGGCGATAACTTTTCTTCGTTCACCACTAAACCTCCACTTCCGCTTTCTCCTCCGCCTTCTCCAACCGGCCCACCAGCCCCCGTTAACTTGATAACCGACGGGGTCGACGTCTTGAAGGCTTTTGACGATACGTTGCTGATCGAAATTCCAACCCCGAGGAATAGATCGGGGCTTTCTTGACTGATATCCTAGATTCGGTATCCTTACCAACCCCTTCCGACCCTCCGATCCGACTAAGCTCTTGAGCTATTTGAGAACTTTCGACCATATACTGAAATTACAAAACAAAATTTCACTTTTTTAAATCTGTTTTCATTTTCACAATTTCTTTGTTTTTTTTTTACATAATCATTTTGATGTTTTTGAAGCTTAAATGATTTTTGTACGACGGAATATCAGTAGTAGTAGCTTTTTATTACGTGAACGAGTCAATATTTTGCGGATTTTAATCTTTACGTGATTAACGTTTTTTTCCGCACTTTTTTCTGGTCAGCGTGAATGTTACATTCTCAGGGGTTGTTCGTCTAACGAAATGGTAGGGAAAATTTCGAAAAATTTACGCAGTTTATTTGATTTATATGATAAAACCCTTCGTTCAGATTTTTTAAAAATCAATGTTGATGTCGATTAAGGTGGAGCGACAGGTTTCACACCGCTCGTAAAAATGAATATGGGCCTGGACACGAATTACCGACGTTGACCGAGTGAGGGTAAATAATTGTCGCATTGAAAAAATGAAAAGAAATGATTTTATGACATTTCACAGATTGACACGGTAAGGGTATGAGAGACGGCAGCGAATTTCGAAAGTAAAAATCATTCACCGCGTTCGTCCGATTGGAAATGAAATGTTTGCCATTTTTTTGCATGAACTAGAACTTTTTTCAATTCAAAGCGGTCGATCCGTGTCGAAAATATTGTTTGACGATGAATTTTTTCTTTGATGACTTTTTTCAAGCATTTCGTCATTTTTATTATCGTTATTTGGTTCGTTGTCTTTATTTTTCTCTTAATTTCGAGTGGATCATACATTTTTCTTCAATCGAATAAAAATTTAGACCGGAAATTTCCCACCGGAAGTAGGGAAAAATCTTGAACATAGTAACAAAATTGTTTATCTCAATAAATCTCGTGTTTTACTTTCTACGGCAACGAGGAAGAGTGCGCATGCGTTTTTTTTTTTTGATAAAACTATCAACAGTAGCTGCCATATTGAATGCACAAGTTTAAAAAAAAACGCCGGAAGCGTTTATGTATAAACGCACACACGTATAGTATGATTCTGGTATGAACGATCAGCCGAAAGAATCTGTAACGAATAGCTTTCACGAACCATTTGAAACTACTCGTTTGTGAGTGGTTTCTATATAGAGACTGAGCTTATCGATGCATTGCTTCAAAATCGTTTAATTCAAGTGTCACTAACATATGGCTGATGGTTTGATAATTTTTTTTCTCCATTCTTAACTGCGAGTTATCCTTTTTTGCTTATACTCAGAGTATATTTTTATTCCTGGCATGAAAATTTTTCTCATTTTTGAAATTACTCGAATTTTTTTCTCCATCTGGCCCTAGAATTTTAAAACCAACTCAAAAATAGGAAAAAAATTTACAATTTTATTAAATTGTTTAATAATATTCATTAAATCTTTGTGAATAAATAAATCAATGAATTATTCAGTTCTTTTTTAGAATAAAATTTGATATGAGAGAGAAAAAAAAGAAACATTCAATTCAACATCTCAGCGTCTTATGACGACTACCCTCGTAATGTTGTGACTAATTTATTTGACCTACAAATACAAAGTATGAATAAAAAATTCCGAAGAAAAATAACTTTGGAAATAAAGAGACGAAAAATGCTTTTGTCTCATTGTAACTTTGTGACGGAATAAGAATTATAATTAGGCAAGAAACCAATGGTGTTGCAATCGATTATCGATTGAATACAATTGGTTAACGGGTAGGAATACATCCGGTTATTGTATGGCACGTAATATCGTCGATAAATGAAGACAGCAGTTCGAGTGACAGTGTAAGAGGGCCAAACTCAACAAGGTTGTACCTTGGCGATGATTTAATTTTCGTCACGAAACCATTTACGACTAAAAGACACGAACATTATCGTTGTCCGAGGTTAGGTCTCGAACGATTGAAACGACCTGAAAATTTTTTTTATTAAAAAAAAATATACAGAGAATAATGAGAGAATGCACTTACGCACGACATCCTATAAAATCGTGCGTAAGTCCTCACACTACAAAAAATCTCTTGTACGATGATGTTCTACACGCATTTGTGTTTATACACTAAACTCGCGTCGTGAAGGAAACGAAACGAGTGAGTCATTCCCATGAATATGCGTCGTATATTGAGCTTGGGAGTGGCATAAACACAAAATGTGTGTTAAAACATCGTATTATGTATATTTATAAGTGGAGAAGTCGGCAGCTCACCGACCGAAGCCCCTTTCAATAATGAATTCCTGTACAAGCTGAGAAAATCGAATTGAAAAATATAATCTGTCATTATCGTTCATTTTAACGCCATGCTTTCTCCTCACGTTTTTCATCTCATAGTTTGTTTATTCAGACCTAAGAAAATATAAAAGTTTTAGCAAATTGATGTTACAAACAATGATTAACAGTTTTTGGATCGATAGAGCCTTAAAAAGAATTGAAATTAAATGTTTTTTTCTTGAATATCCATGAGAACTATCTGTTACTATCTATATCTGTTACTTTTTTTTTAATTTTCCATCAGGGCAACAAATGTCGAAATACGACTTCGAAAAAATTAACAGAATTTTTTCGAAATTCTAATTACGCTAGTTTTTTCAAATTGAAAAATTAAGAAATTATATTTCATATTCAATTTACAAGTTTTTAATTTCGATTCGTAATCAGTGACCTTGAAAACCTTTTAGTATGACATTTTGAATTGACTGCACAGGACAAATGTATGGTTCAGGGACATTGAGAAAATTATTGACGATTTTTGCATGAACGGAAAAAATTATTTCATGGGATTTTCCCACGCATGAGTTAGTTTACTGAACGAATGAGGAATTAGATCCTATGCAAACAAAAAACTGAAGTTACGAAAAAATGTCTTCACGATTCGTTAAGTTTAGGAATAATATTTGGTTTGTGACATTCAGTGTTTACTTTAGATATCAATTCGATCTCTGACGTTGAAGAAAGCGTTGCTAAACTGCATGAACCCACGCCATGTTTCCAAAAGGTTAAAATTTTTGGTGCCTCGATTAGATCACGTACCAAACGATGAAAAAAATGTAAATAAATAAACAACGAAAGCACTAAAGAATAAAAATAACGAATGCTCGTTTGAACGATGTAAATTTCGAAAAGATTTCAATCTCGAAAGAATGAAGGGAAATGGTTAAAATTCAATGTTTCGCATGAGTGAACAATGAATATGAGGCCCGAAGGAGGTCAAATGCTCGACTAATTTGCTTCGGACAATGTCTCGTTTGAACGAGAATACGATGAAAAATTTCGGGTTCGCCACCGTTGTATCGTCTCTTCGAAATTCAAATATTATTTCTTCCATTTTCAGGGCTGAATTACATGCCCAAAAAACTTGCGTTCAGTGATACTTATGCAGTGACTGTATCGTTGCTTTCGTTCGTGGGATTATATGACACAAAGTATGTAAAAAGCTTGTGTACGCGGGGGTTTTGCTTTCGCGACAACCAGTTGAGGTTCTCTCTCTCAAAGCGGACACACACATCGGCAACCTCTCTTTCCACTTTTCTCTCTCTCTCTCTCTCTTTCTCATTGTGGCCAGTTCCGTTGGCAGCAATGGGATCTGCTGCAACGACGACCTACTTGGCGTACCTCGACCCTTGTGCATTGATTCGATCCGCGAACCCAAATTACATATTCCCAAACGAACTAATACACACAAACACACGTACGAACACATAATGTCGTACAGGGTGTGCACGAAATTTGTATTGTTCCTACCTGCAGATTCGTTGCACAAATATTTATGTAAAACGACAAAATATGGCATTTTATTTTTCGTTATTAGCTTTCTATGAAAAAATGTATGTGTTTTTTCTTGTTAATTCTATTATTTTTTAATATGCATTGTAGGCGTAATTTTTTTTTTTTCAATTTTGTTACCTGCTTCATTGTTGCAGTTCGAATTTCGACAAAGTTGAGGTTAGATTTTTCATTTTTTAATCTTCATTTTAAAAAAATCGAAAATGTCTGATAATTGGAAATTAAAGAAAAACTTCAACCAACTTTCGAGGCTAGAGTGACAGAAGTTGTTCTTTTTTTTTTCAAAAACACGGATAATGAGCTCGATTCTAACCATGATCTGAAATCGTTACAATCTTTCGAACTATTTCATGTATCGGTTACAGTCAATTGAGATTTCAGTTACCAACCGTCGGTACATCTGGAGGAATAATTCCGAGACAACATCGAGAGAATATATATATATATATATATATATATATATTTTTTTTTTTGACAAATGTTAGGATTTCTATTAGAAAAATGCAAATATGTTGTCAAGCATTCATTTGGGTCCGAAAATATTTTAAAATGACAGAAGGACAGTTCGCAGACAAAGACATTAAGTGAAATCAAAGAAACCAAAAAGAATATGATTCAAAAATATATTTGAAATATGCAAAAGAATCTATTTCGTAACGTTCGCATTAATCTGCCAGGTGCGAATTTATGAATTAACCAAAAAACGTTTTATACAGGTGCGACGAGAAACTAGCCAAACACTGAACACAAAAAGATTTGATCAAAATTTTTTTGTCGTCCCATTTAAAACTCATATTGACAGAGGGAAGGTGAGCCGGTTTTGCACGATTGTTGACAGAATCGAGGCTACAGCGTTTACGAATGTCTTTTTGTTCTTCGAAAGGGGGAAAGTTTTCTCTCTGAGCTGTTTAAATGCATTTGAACGATCTTTCTCTGTGTGTCCATGTTTGTTTGTGTGCAAAGCGTCGAAGAGAGACCAGTGAAATATCTCAGGACCTTGTCGTGTCTCGCCAGTAACCGGTATCCGTCTTTTTTCTCTCTTTCTCTTTCTCTCCGTCTCGTTTTCTTTTGTAGTGCGACCGTTTGCCAGCAAATACAATCCAGCAAAAGGGAGACAAAAAAGAGGGTGAAAGGGGATAAAAGGGCCAAGGCGTCGAGAGGGACGAACGAAGAGAGTATGTGCAACTATTGCCCGCGATGTGGGTAAGGATCTCGATGAAGATAATCGGTATTTAATCGTTGGCCAAAAATTCAGCCATTTTCTATTTCTACATGAATAGTCTTTCGACCGAAACGGATGAGCCAAAAACAAGAAAATTTCTATCTTTGGAATTTAACAAAAACTATCTCTTTTGTTGTCCAAATTTCTTTTTTTTTTTGTTTTTACACTTTCGTTGTGTTAATTTTTCTACCCTGCCATTTTTGTTTTAGATTTTCGAAAATATGAGGAAAATATTATTATTTACATAATTTTCAAAAAATGTTCTGAAAAATTAATTTCTTTGTCCTTTTTTCTGGTCGTTCCGATTATGTCTAATTCTAAATTACGATACTATGTCAAATTTGTACCTAATTCGAGTCAAAAGTGACACTCACAAAAAAAAAATGATTTCCATCGATTAGGATCGTTTGCTCGATTAAAAAAAATTGAATTCACAAATTTTCTACGAGTTTTTCTCTTTGGCTGAATTCTGTTGAAAAATCGGTAGGAGACTAGATGAAGTGAAACAAGTAAGAGAAAAGGAGAGGAAAACAGAAAAAAATATACGAATTTCTGGTTTCGTCCAAAAGGACCGCGAATCTTTTGTCTTGTCGATAATCCCAGTGAGAAAAGTACCATAAGCCTATATACGAACGATGCAGGGCATCCGACACTCTGCACATTTAGAAACATTGCAAAAGCACGCGATATTCCGAACACCCCAGAAAAGCTTTTGCTGCTAGTTTCTCTTTCATATAATCCTATCCTCCATCTCTTCTTATTTTTCCCTTCCTCTTTGGTGTATAAATATTCAACGAGAAGTGAAGTTTATTACCGGAGAGTCGACCATGAAAACGAATACAGAATCTAAGCGTAAAGTCCCGCCATCTTGCGGCTGCATCGAATAACTTCGCGTACCTGTTTGCTAATACGCGTAATTCAAGTTGAATTCCAAGAGGTCGATACTTTTGGAATTTCAGTTATTCCGAAGAGACCGAACTCCCCAATTGAAAATTTAAGTATTTTTTTTTCTCTATATTTCAATAAATAATAATGATACGTGACAGAAAAGTGCAAATTTCCAAAAAATACTTCATAACACCGTCAAAACTGGACCAAAAAAAGTGCTCTAACTTCACATACTGATTTTAAAAATATGCAAAAAATAAAAATATTTCAGCAGTTGTACGAAAGGATTTTATTTTTGTTGAGACTGAAATAAAAATTCAGAGCATCGAACAAAGTGTGAGTATGCGATTAATTCGCTAGTCGACGACGCGTCGTTCAATTATTCGAGAATATCGAGTCGCAAAAGGTCTCGGGGTCAGGGGACAACACGCGGGAGAGAAAGAACGAGAGCTCGGGAATCAGTGAGACTCGAAAGACTTTTGCCGAGCACTATGTGAAATGTACAGTGAACGGCAATTGTTGGTTCTCCATATGTATGTTTACGTGTCCGTGTGGTGGATAAAACGTGCTCTATGGGCGCCATCGTGCGGACAGCGAGGCATTATTACAGTGCGAGCACGGATTTCCTTTCTCGTACGTACGTTGTAATGCACAAACCAACGAAATATACACGCTTTGTGCCACCACGAGAAGGGAAAATCCTCCAAGCCTTCAACTTGTGGTTCTCGGTTCAAAAGCAGGAGAAAATCCGGTACAATCATCGGATTAATCACTCGAGAATGCAACCACTCACGTAGAAAGATGAAAGTATATCCTTACATTTGTATTTACTTCCATGAGTGTTTTTATGTATTTGTGTACAGGCCACAACACAAAGCTGCATATTCCGCCATACTTTTTTAAGCCCCCACCCGCAAAAATCATGAAGAAAGGACTGGTGAGACTTGCTTCAAAGTCCCGCATTTTAATTTAAACACGATTCACGATTAATTATTTATTCAATGTGTGGACGAGATATTCTGAGAATGAGCAACGAAATAATTCACGTACGAAATTGTATTGTGTATTCACGTCCGTCCAACGCGGCACAATGTCAATTTTTTTTTATTGGAAATGACCTTGAATGTCGCTACGAAAAAACCTCCCAATTTTGAAAATTCTTCATACGAAAAACAACATGAAAAAAAATTCTTAAACGAAGTTTATACTTCCGGAACAAGTTCAAAATACATGAGAAATTATATCCTATCATGGCAAATTTAATTCAACGACATTATTCATGAAACAACTCGTAAAGAATTCTTTTGAAGTTCCGGTAAAATAAATAAAAAAAAAGGAGTAAAGATGTGTAGTATAGATTTCTTAAGGTAGAGTTCTCGGGTAACGTGGCAAGAGAGTTTGCAAACGATACACAAGAGTATACCTTTGTGTAAAGGACGAGGGAGATCCTCGGCGTTGCTATTCGATCTTTTACAAGCGAGAGCAGCTCTTTGGTTAACGTGTAGCACAAGAGGGGAGGAGGAACGTCGACGAGAAGAATATGTAGGAAAGGCAGAGCAGCCAGGAAAGACGACATCGTTGCTGGTGTGCTGCTGCTGGGCCATTGTGCAGAGCTCGCCATTTCATCCAAGGTTATAAACTCCAGCATATAAAACGTACACGCACGTTCATCTCCTCCCCCTTCTTTTCTCTCTTTCTCTCTCACTCTTTCTTTCTCGATATATGTTTGCGAGATTCTGTGCCGCGTGTAGTTTTAATGTGGATCTTCCTGCAGCGACTTAAATATTGCATCGTTGCAGCTAAAGAACTATGGAATTTATCATTATTTCGAAATACATTACCTGAGCTCTTGTCTTTCAAACTTTTGATACTCGAGTATGTTTTAAACGATGTTTAAGTTTGTATCGTTGGAATTCAACGACGTTCATTTTTTTCTTTGTAAGAGCCCGAAATTTCTATGCGAGTTATGATTATTACACGATAGTTTTCTTCAACCAAAAAAAACTAAATTTACAAGAAATATTAGGATAATTTCGAAAACTAAACAAATAATAATTCTAAAAAATAATTTTTGTGGCGTCCTTTTCCTTTTTTGTATGTCTACCAAATCTCCGAATTATAAAAGATCTGTAAAAATTGCTTATTTTTTTCCTGTCAACTCAAGATTTTTTTAAACATTGTTCCCAAGGGTTAAAGTTTATTGCTAAGCATGGATGATGCATTTGAGTCTGGTTGGAGAATTTGAAAATATCCAAAACGAGTCTTTTGACTTATTTGAAGTTTCGCTAAAGCTTGGCACATTGATGCGAATTGCTCGTGCGCGAAGAGAGTTCCTACCACGAAACACATGGAGAGTTGAAGAGGGAGAGCGAGAAAAAAAAACGTAGAGTTCGGTCGAAACGATGCACTAGTCTGCAGAGTCCATCGAGAATTATTATGACCACGATAATAATAATAACGAAAATGCCTCTCTCGTGCGAGTGCTCGAGTCTCGTTCGAGATGGCGGTACTCGAGATACTTAGTGCGTTCTCTCATTCTTCTTTTCTTTTTTTGCCTTTATATATATATATATATTTTTTCGCTGTCTATGATTTTACTGTACAGAATTTTGACGTTTATGGACATGGTGTAGACGTGTGCGAAAACGATTACTGTGCATCCATTCGAGCTTTACTCGTTTATTACGCGTCTAACTCTTGACTGTGCATTATTTTCTTTGCATAATATCTGTATGATGCAGTCGATAACCACACTGCGCTACTTGCGATACAATGATCTAAAAAAGTTTTATCATTATTTGTATCTATTATATTTATACTTTAATTATTTCAAGGCAGCAGTGCTTGGTGACTATTAATCATAGAAATTAACATGCTTTGAAATATAAAATATGATAATTGTATTATATGTAAAATTACTAAACAATGTTCGGGTACACACATTATTTTCCAATTGAGTGAACCCTACAGAATATTTTCCTAAGCTAAATTATTTTCTGAATATCCCGAACAAAAAAGGCCATGGAATTTGAACAGCATCCCTCGGAGAATCCATCATATCATTGCACAACTTTCATCATCATATCACACCATAAAACATCATCACACACCGTACATCATAACGCAATAATAAATCATAATTCCACGACACATATGGCAAGTACGTACACAAATCCATGAAAATTATTATTTCCATTATTATTTTATTGCCGTTTTATGCCATAATCCCATCCGCACAACCAGTTTTTTTCATCAAAATCAACAGATACCATTTATGTAATAATCGAGCGACTATTCCATTTGGAAGACATACATTAATAGGTGGCGTATAATATTTGCAACGCGAATTAAAATACTTGCAATTAGTAATGAACTTCTAGGTTAATAATTATGGAATAACTTATAGAAAAAATCTAATAAATCAGGAAAATTGAAGTAATAATGTAAAACAATGTCGTAATAACGTTTAACGTATGGAATATTATTTAAGCCAAGTTATTATTGGTCAGAAATGATGGCAGAAGTTATGGTGAGTTACACCCACAAGGGTCATTTCACGTCGTTATAATAAATAGAAAATTGCTTTTTATTTTCATATAAATATTACAAAGGGTCTGCATCGATTCGACCTTAAATAATTTTATAATTTACTTGTTTTTTTTTATGTGTTTTTAATACTTCTGTTATGATTGTCACACGTTTCGCAGCCAATACGTCAGTTGAATGAAAATTTTGAAAGTATTGATTCAAAATATTTTGGAAAATTTGTGAAAGGATACGAATTGTGCATGCACATGTTTTTTGTTATAAAATTTGATGTCATGTTGACGAAATTTTTCACTCATTCAATGAACAATCTTACAAATACCATCTTCAGAAAACCGATATAGAAATAAAGCGAAAATATAGAATTTTTTTTCACACATTTCCTTAGGGATTTTTCGGAAATATTAATATTGCATATCAATATGCAACTAGTGTTGAAATTGATGAAATTTCTTTTTTTAATTCAATTTACTGCACCAACACGTGACTCGTAAATCAATCAAATTTAATTGATTTTATTTAATCGATTTCATTGTCACTGCAATGCATTCGTTTTTTTTTTTTTTTTATTTCGTACGTGGACATATTAATTTGCTCACCGAGCCGAGGTAATTGGAGCATCCGTTTTATCGCAATAACCGGATATCTATCTTTCCTTCGACTTTTGCATGCAACGTCAATAAAAGACGCAATATATTTACCGTGTCCTCGCTGATTACGACCATCTGTAGTTTATTCTACGGTGCATTCGAAGAGAGTGCCGTCCACATTCATTCCCTATCGCTAATCTCACGCGTGTTCTGTCAAGCCAATAAAGATTACGCGACGAGGTTTTTTGTTGTTCGAAATGTGTAATACACTATTTCAACCAACCTCTCGATATAACCGCATTTATTTCGTTATTTGCAGTAAATGAATCCGCTTTGGAATAGCAAAATAACGAAAAATTGCATTCCAATTTCTTTCAACCGAGGCAACCTTTTTCGATTTTTTTTTTTTTGTTTTTTTTTTGTACGACAGATCCCATCGAACAGGAGCAAGCTCCGATGGTCCCTTCCCCGTTGCGTTTCCCTCTTCGTCCATATGAAAGCTTTCCTCGGTTTTGCGGTCGATACGAATTTCGCCTAGGTATACAGGTACATAGGAGCGAATACACAAGAAAGCTTTTTGTGTACGTGAGAAGCTCTCGACACTCGGGAATTGCGTGGCAAAGCCAGCTTTTGCGTTGGTATATCAACCCAAAACCTCACCCTATCGTCTGCCATCAGACTATCGCTGCTAGTTCCAATGCATGCGAAACATTCCGCTATGCATATTCTCGACGTGTAACTATACGATGAAAAGCATGGTTCAATATACAATAAAATATGAAATAATAAATTTATTGTACCCTGTTATCCTGTGCTCCCGAAATTCAATAATGTCTTTATCAAATTTTCCGTCTATCAAATAATAATAATCTTGTATCCAATCGGAAAAAAAATTTACTATAGCAGTTAAAAGATAAACAAAATAAATGACTAAATAAATCGAACAGTTGTTATTTGAAAAGCGAAATAATGGCGAATCGTAATTTGAAACAACGAATTATAAATTTATTATAATCTTCTAGAACGAACGACATTTTAAGAAGTAATTTTTTTCGTAATGTACAAAAAACAAATTGAGCAAAATAAAAATCGTAAGATACGGAATTTATTGGAACCATATATACAATAACTAATCGTTATAATCTTGAACCATTATAAACTGAAAATATTTAGAGGAATAATATAGAAATTTGCATTGAAATAAAATAATGAAATTTCTTTTTTCTCTGCAGTCGAGCATAACATTGAAGTGCTGTTTTTTACTATCCTTATGCGTAAATTTTTTTTTGGGACCTACGAACTATTTCTGCGAAGAAAATTGCAATAATTTAAGAAATAATGGATTCAGGTAAAACAAACTGCTTTTTATACTCGTGTGAAGACTAATTGATTATTTCACATGAAATATGTATTTTTATGTTGCGTTGCAACGATTCAAATTTTAATAACATAGAGACGAAACAAGATTCACAATTTGATACTATTGCACGAGGATTATAATTGAACGTCATACGGTCTCGAAATAGAGAATTTGAACTCGATATTCTATCTGTAGTTTCTACCACTGTTATTATATTTTTATTATTATTATTATGAATATAGAGGTTGTATAACTCTTGTTACACCGTTACTATTGTTGTTATTATTATAGTTATTAGATAAGGCTGTAACGTGACGTTATACTCTCTCGCAAGGTTATTCACTCCGCACCCTCGGTAAAAGCTTGGGGTAGGTCAGCCAACTCCACGCACGTAGAGGGCGACACCCTTCTTCAAACACCCGATAAAAAATGTTTATTACCCAAGATCCTTACGATTGAATCCGATTCGGTATAAAAGCAAAAAAAAATGAATGTATATAGAAATTCATTCGTTTAAGTTTTAATCCGTTTTTCTAATTTTTATAAGTTCGAAGGATAGCCAGAATTAATTTGAAAAAAAAATTTTTTTAATGCTTTAAGAACCACGTAATTGTCGACGAACCGGAAGTCAACAAAACAGAAAAAAGAAAATAAAATACAAATGAAAGCAGAAACCGAAATGTAAAAGGAAAATGGCTGCTTTCCAACGTACAATAATGACGATTTAGGGCTACCGAGAAAAACGAAAATTCTGAGTTGTTGTAACAAAGGAGCTAGCAAAAGAATGAAAGAAAAAAAAGCGAGGTCGACGTACCGGGCTTCACACACATACACACACACACGTGCGCGCGCGCGTACTTTTGCCATAACATACTGATGGGTCACGAGAATACCGATGGTAAAAAAAAGGTAGAGAGGAAGGAGATGTTTTGCCGTGTTATGACGATTCTTATGTTGGCGTATTTAACTTCCGGCATTTCTATGACAAGCTGTTTAGTCACGTGGATATTATAACCATGGAAAATATCGGAAACACTGATCTCCGTAACTATACCAATGAAAATGGTGTATAATAAATCGAGCATGTTTATACATCTACATATATGAACGTTGATCACACGAATACAGAACGAATACAAATAACTTTGGTCGTATACATCCCGAAAGCCTATCGATTGTTTGAGTTAAGCTCTATAACTTGGTTGAACTCGATAGAAAACGATATTACATACGATCGAACAGTTTGTCGAACGTGTCGAAATCCCACGTTTAATACACATCGAAAACTAGTAAATTTCCTGTCCTAAACATATTCGTCAAAGTCTCATCAATTTTCGGCTTTACTCATAAATACTCTCCGTGATAATTAATTTTCTATCGCTCGTGTATCTATTTTAATTGGCAATTTCCCTTACTGTATTTAGATAGTTCGATGCGAGGTTCGATGCATTATCGGATGATTGCACTAACGAATTTTTATGAATTCTATTAGATGTATCAGTCTGTCAATTTTTTTTTTCTGACGCACGTAGATTGTTACATAAGTGGAAACAAAGGTTAGGTTTCTCTATGATTTATCTAATGTTCAACAATGCAATTTTTTCGAATAGCATCGCTTAGTTTTTTTTCTCTCAAATTCAGTCCTCAAATCCTCAATTGTCTATTATCGTAACGTATACGGTAAATTTATTTTGGGCTGCACATTCAAATGTTGGTAATGTTCGCATTCTTATGATGCAAACTTAAAAACTTTCATTTTTCTAATATAATTATTCGAAAAAAGTTTGAACGATGTAAATAATTTATTTATGAACCCATTGAAATTGTTACAACGCTTTTTTTTTATATCGAGTTTTCATTCTTCATGGAAAGAGAAATTGGACAATGGGAATCGAAGTCTGACCAAACGTTTATCGAACAAAATCAATATATTTGAAAATTTACAAAGAACTAAAGAGAGAGATGGAATAAAATAAGTTCAAACGTTGTTCGAAACATCACGGCTAATGAAAGAGAGAGAGAGAGAAAACGATGAAAGTTTACGAGGAGCGAGACGAGAAGCGAGCGAGCATTTATTTTGCACCAACAGCGCGCAGTGGCGTCGTTCTCGGGGAATAGAGAAAATAGAAAAGAGGCAGCGATTGAGTGGGGTCAGAGGAAGGAGAGAGGGCGAGCGCAGATCTACGGACTCGCGGTAACAAAAAAAAGGTAAACGAGAAAAAAAAATAGAAAAACAGAGAAGGGAAGCGGGGTGAGATGGGCTGGGGTGGGAGGATTCCTGTTGACGAGTTGAGACGACAGAGGGGGCGAGGGACGTCTGACGAGAAGGCAGAGATGGCGTCGTGAGAGCATCAGAGAGAGAATGAGAAAAAAGAAAAAATACAGAAGAGGGGAGAATTAAACCGGCAAAATGGCTGCCAAAACGCACTAGAGCGCCGCCTGGGGAGAATTTTTTTTCTATTCCCGCCGTAAGCGTGAAATAAATTTTCCATCGACTCTCCGCTCGACCCTTGGCGACGTGAAAACTCTTGTTTTTTTCTTTTCTTTTCACATTTGTACCTCTTGTGAATTCCAACATTTTGCGAGTCTAATCCACGAATAAAAATTCAACCGTTCTAGATACGAGTTTCGACAAATACGAAGAAATCATTTACTCATTCAAATTATGCTTTGACGTACGTCACTATTGTCACTCCTCCATTTTTTTTACCATCGCGAAACACCTTCGTCTGCGCTGTGAGCGCCTGAATTATTTAAAACTTCTTTCACGCGCGTATAATTTCATGTTTTAACTGTCAACTATGTAATCACGATTATACAATGACCAATTATGGATTAATGCTGTAATTAAGATTGTCCATACGCTATGAGCTTTTGTTCATCTTCACTTAAACCAGATTTTATTATAAAATAACCTTTTGAGGTTATTTGTACCAAAATGTTTTTATCGCCATTTATATATGATTAATCTGCACCAAAATAGTCTCAGTGATGCTTTCCCTCCACACATCATAGCAAAAAACTGTCTAATTATTTCCTAAAGAACATACTCCATTGCAAATCTTTCTGGTCAAGTGTGGCATCGTCACAGCAGAATTTTCAACACTACTAAAATTACAGAAAAAGATGTCTTGAACATTCGAATTCATCTGAAAAACAATTTGACATAGATCAACTGAACCTGCCGATGGAGATTTTGAAGGTTCAATTACAGTTACTTTTGTTCAGAAAAATGTTAAAAAAAGCTTTTAATTTTAATTTACATTTTAATGAAACTCAATTGGGCTACTTTTAAATTTCAATTATTACCATTATGGCCAAATAACATTGAGGAATCATTTCACAAAGTCTGTCGCAACAGTGTTGGGTTGCTTGCTGTCCAAAGGTATTACCGAAAACATTAGGGGCATAATTATTTCCAAGTTTATCAATGTTGACTGATAATCGGCTAACGACAAGTAAGAACTGATACCAAAGCGCTTGAGCAATTTATGGTTGGTGGGAGCTGGAACATTTCCAAAAGTCTGTTAATTTTGAGATCAAAATTTGTCGGTCACTCTCGTTGAATGTTTCTTGTCCCAGTTATGATGTTTAGAACAGGTGAAAAATGTTGAATCGTACAGACAGATTAGACAGGATGAAAATTTTGAATTTACTGCGATGCAATGAAGAGCGAAGCTTTGTTGTATCTTCATTTTTTTAAAACTGTGGCAAATATTTTCTGTGGATTATCGAATGGAAGAAGTACTTATATTCAATAATAAAATGATAGAAAATATAGATTTGGGTTTGTGAACGTTGTGGAACTTCATAGACAATGTACATTTGACCTGCCTCCTTAAACCACACCATTTTAACACACAGCCATTGCTGCCACCATACGGAAACTCGAAAAAAAAAAAAAAACGTTATATATGAAACGCCATTTCCAACTGATAAACATTGTTTGTAAATTCGTTTGTGAAATGATCGAAAGGACCCGCAAAAAATTCATCCATGTAGGCGAAAAAACGTCGACGCAAATTGTTGAAGTCGAAAAAAATTTACGTTGTTAAATTTTACTTGGTTAGGGTGCGTCGAAAAAAGTCTCCGACATTCGTACGAGTCCCGTATTATTTAGGGGATGGATGATGGAAAAAAAATGATAGGGAGATATTTTTGAAAAATTAGGCGAAATAGGCTAATTTATAACCCGGCCAATCAATAAAACGCGTACTTATAGAAATGGATTGTAGATTATATACGTCACACGACGAAACGAAAATCCACCGTTGGGAAACGTTTGTAATCGAATTGTTTTGTCACTGTTATCGAAGAATTGCACATTTTTTATTACAACCGAATTATTATTTACGACGAGAAACCGCACGAGTTTTTTTTTGTTATCCAGACGTTAAAAATACGCGATATAATAGTATCTTACCTTAATGTGACAGGAATACAGAAGCTCACTTCAAACTTGAATGTAAACACAATCATTTTTTGTGACTAATAACACCGGGGCAACTTTATTACTGAACTCTATTACACTCGTTACATTGCGATAGACACGACTGTTATTTTATCAGTTTAATTGATTTATTATTTACCGCGATAAATACTGAGATATTCGCGATCTCTACGGAAAACATCCATCGAAAACTAAAGATGGCAGCCATTCGTACTGGTACAAAACAAAGGTTCACGTCCACGGACTCCCAAAGCAACGAAGCCTCCAAACCAGTACACCACTTCCGGCGCTCGCAGCAACCCGCGAAATTCAATACTGCCTTTATCAAATGTACACTTTCCACATATATAAGAGTTCAACATCGAACAATCGCATGATACTGTTCATTACGTTAATCAATAACGTTAATCAATAACTTTTCATACGAATATTTAATTCTTAATATCCGAGCAATAATTATTGGAATCTCTAATTTATTTCGATAAGTGTAAAGTACGCGTGTATTCCGACAGTGAGCACACAAATGCGTGTGTCAAGTATCGCTCTCTGTCGTCAAGTGAGGAAAATAAGTCTAGCGTGCCTAATTTCAGGCCATACTGATCAATCTTTTCTCAAAACATTTTAACATTACGATTGAAAAACAACAAAAAATATTGGCATATTTCAACGAACCTTCAAATTTTTTACGTTTTATCTTATCGTAACTTTTTTTTTCAAATTTTTTGATTATCCGTACTTTCAAAAGTTTGTTATATTTGCTTCAAAAAGAGTTTGACATGTCACAGTTGGCAGCGTTGGTGGCATTTAATTTACATTGTCGGAGCGCAACTTGTGTTACATTCGTATTTGTGTCGTCGCTTTAGGTTATTGATTTCGCGATATAATATAAGACGAGTGATTGCATTGCGTGGGTGTAGACATTTTTAACACTGTAAATATGCAACAGAATTAAACGGCCAGATTTTTTCTGGAAATTAAACTCTAAGGTAGTTTAATCCATTTGTTTGGATAAGTAAAGTGTATCGGTAGTAGTAGTAGTAGTGTAACAGCGATATATTAACCAGCGATGATATTGTCGGTACATTTCGGGCGAAGCAAAACAATAGGAAACAGCTCGAGAATGTCGAATTGAGAAAAAAAGCAAAACAAAAAACCGGAAATCCTTGAACCGGTAACCGAACGACGGGAGAGAGAGGCGTTCAACGATAATTGAGCATAGAAATGAAACAAACGAGCATAAATTCATAGAGACGTTTAAATTGGAGTAAAAAGTTTCAAAAAGGGGGGTGGGATGTTTTGAATAGCCAAAAACAATGTTATTGAAAATGTAACTCGATGAATCGTTACATTAAAGAATCTAAACAATTCTTGCAAATAATTATTTTGAACAAAAACTGTATTCGCATGCAATTTTCTTGTCATGTATTCATTTTCTGTTATTAAAACTATTTTAATAGTTGATGTTATCGTTTTTATTCATTCCTTCAAGTATACTTTGGGTCCCGAATACCCAAGTTAAGTTGAAACCCAAATTTTTAATTAATTTTGAATTTGGAAATTTTATGATTTGCAAATTCATGAGTTTTTCTCATTTGTGTAATACCATTTTTCCAGTAAACAAATTGATGTTGATGATTGAATCAGTTACTTCAACACAATTTCCAATTTTCTTTTCTTTTTTTTTACAATATCTTGTCTTTAGAGTTTCTATAATCGAGAGTTCACTAAATAGGAGTTGGTTGAATAACAGTCTTATGGTTATTGAAAAACCAAGAGAGTAGTATAAATCAAAGTCTATTATGACATATGATGAACATTTTGAGCTGAAAAAAAGGTTCGGGTTATCAGTAAAATTGATTGTGGGGTTTAAAGGGATGCATAACTTGTGGAAATGTATCAATAATGTTATGTCTTATAGGAATAGCGAAACTTATAAAGTAATTGATGAAATATTTAAAATTTTTAGTTTTAAGACGCTTAACACACTTGAGGACTATTGGAAAAAGATACGGGGTGAAATTTTTTCCCTTGTCAATAATTATCTTGCTTATATGTTAACGACGCAGTGCGTAGCTTAAGTGTCAAATAATTTTCTTGTTAAGTGGAAAATAAACTTGCAGTTCTTATATGAATAATTTGATCGATTGTTCATTACAGGGAAGAAAGTTTGTATCCTGATTGAAATTGATTATCAAAAAAATGGCTGATACTGATCCACATCTCAAGAGACTTTTATTACCTGCGGAGGAAACTGTATTCGAACAATTGCTTAGATTCGGTCTATATATTGGAGCAGTTTTTCAAGTTATATGTTTGTTAGCGATTGTGACCTATCAATCCGGACCTTCAGACGGTGTTGCGATGCTAAAAGTGAGCTCCAAATCTTAGATTATACATTTTTCGTCTTCTATTGAAATAGATAAAATTCAATGGTCTCATTTATTTCAGGACGATCCAAGCGACGTTGAATGTTCAGAAAACAGCCCTCAAGTCACCCCTAGGAGACCTCATCGACCAAGAAAACAAGAAAAGAAAAAAAGGCGTTAAAGAATTTCAAACAACAATTAAAACACCTTCATACATTCCTTACAAAGTTGCATATTATTTATTCACAAGCACATTTTAGTCCTAAGTTTTTATGTAAGGTTTTTAATAAAATTTGACATTCGTTGGTGATAGAAAAGTCCGATATCGTTTTTTTTTCGAACATCGGTACGTAAACCTAAGAATTTTAAATGCGATGCTGGCGACGCCATCGAACGCTGGACGTCAAATTCACATTTTATCATAATATTCTTTGCGTTGTCGACCCTGTCAAGTTCATAATGCGGCACATTTCACGTTTGTCAACACTTTCATTAATCCTCGTTTATCAATGAAAATACAACAACAACAAAATGGGAGTGTGTACGAGAATAATAAATCCGGCGAAATTTTAGATGCAACACAATTTTTAGGATAAACAATATTTATACAGTTCGAGGGATTGGTAGGATAGAAGTTTCAAGATTTTTCGCGTTAATCGATCAGAGATGCCGGAAATGGAAAAAACTCTGACACCTGAGGAAATATCAACGGAGGTTAGGAAATTCATACAGGAATCTGTAAGAAAACCTCACAGAACTGACGTGGCTGAGGTCACGAAAGGTGCTCTTATTTTGCTTAGGCACTTGCCAGGCTCCAGGGAAGCTGTACTTGAATATATAAGCAAAATATTTTTTTACGCATGCAGCCGACAATTACGAAGTATGGAGGTAAACTTAAAGCCAATGCAAAAAGCCTAAAATCCCATGACAGAGTTACAACAATTTCAAATTTTCGTAATTTTTACTTTTTTTTTCACCTTCTCACGAGATAATTATCTGACAAAATTTCAAAAACTTCCAGTCTATTTTATTTTTGTTACTTGATCCTTTTCACGCAGTTATTTATTCCTGTTCGATTTTTTTTTCTCTTATCGTCAACGGTAATATTTTCCTTATTCCTTGAAGATCGTAGTTAGTCATATTTGTGTCTTATCCCTCTCACAGACATTACTATTTCCAAGCATCCTTTAAAAAGATGCATTTTACATTATTACGAAGCTGTGAGTTATTTGCTTATGAATATCAATTTTTTCAGGTTCATCCTGGGGCCCCCATACCGGAAGAACCCATCATGGATACCACAATACCACATGTACATTCGAAGCTTGTTCAGATTGTGGATGAAAATCCTGAAGCTTGGGCACCGCTCATTGCTTCATGGTCTCTAGATCTTCTCGGTAATTCCAATGGAATGAAAATGTTACAATTTTCCATTCAATATAAGTTATCCACTCTTGAAGCAATTCTATATTGAATATTCACTTTAATTCTTCACCACTATTTTATTAGTTGTTATGAAATAAAAAAACCCAACAAAATTTCTTAATTTTGGTAGAAAAAAAGGTAAATTGAAAAAAAGTAAAGAGTAATAAAAGTAAAAAAATTAACCCTTTTAAAAAAAGATGAACAAAAATCAGCATTTGAATTGGGAATTAAAAAAACCTGAGTCCACTCATTTGCAGCAGGCTAAAATGTTGAAATGTTGGCTCAAAAAGAAAGTAAATTTACGGAATTAGCAGATAATTCAAGAAGAATGCACACTTTAATCATTTTATCAACCGATATAGGAAAGCTCTCCTGTTCTTTTGCCAGTCGAGGAAATCTGACTAACGACCCGCAGATCAGTGATTATTTGAAGCACTGGTTGATGTTCCGAGGAGCAAGAATTCTGGTTGATCTTTCTGCTCATTGTATTCGTTGTTTGGAAGACACAGCTGCAGAATTATCCATGAATGCCTTAACCGAGTCGATATCATCTTATACTCCATATTTCGACTGGGTCGCAGCGCACGTAGGAAGTTGTTTTCCTAGTATGGTTATAACGAGACTTTTAAAATGGGGCCTTAAGGATTTCTGTGTCACGGGTATGCAAAGCTCAGAGCAAAACCAAGTACTGAATTCTGTGGTCGGTATTCTCGGTCATCTGGCGGGTAGTCACTTTTATGAGATTAAAACAGCATTGCTGGAATTGTTCAAGGTTCGTGGAAATATTTAACTCAATCAAATATTCCGTAACCTCATGATTTTTAATTAAATATACATATTCGCTAAAAGATTTAGTAAATTTAAGCAGTTTTGTTAATCTTTTAAAAGAAAATAAAATCCATAAAATAAAATAATAAAATAAGTTCCATAAAATTGCGTAATTTTCCAGATCAATATGTGAAACAGTGAAATTTCAGTTCATTCGAAGATGGTCCTCATAATCTAAAAGAAGTTTCCTAGATTTTTTCAAACAAAAGAATTTTCCAGAATCTAAGGAAATTAGAATATTTTTTTGATAATTTTACATTGAAATAGAGCCAAATAACTAGTCAATGAACATAATAATTCGATAATTATTATGTTAGCTGCTAAAGATTGTTTATGTCGTAATTACAATTGTAGTGGAGTTTGGATGAAAATATGGAAGACGATGTTTCAACAAGAAAGCAAAAAATAGCTACGGTACCATTTTTACTAAAACTGGCCTCAGTGTCGCAAATACTGCTAAAGGTGATAACAACAGTTGTTCTGCAAACACGTGAGTACATTATAATTCTCACATCCAATTTTTTATTCCTAATTTGAATAGTATTTACGAATATTTGTTGCAGTTTTTCCTGTCAGACCGGACGTGATACCACGACTGGCGGTGTTTGCCTCCGACTGGTGTAAATATTTCGACAATCAAGCCGACGTCCTGATTGATTTGACAGTACGGCTTGCTCTTGCTTGTGAACAAGGAGCCTCGCAGATAATAAGTATTTTATTGGACACTTGTCTGAACACGAGTAACGTTGGTTACCACGGAGTGAACGCTGCGCTTTCCGTGAAAAACGTTTGTCGCGAAATCCTTGAAATGATCCTCCAAGAAATAGATTTGTCGATGAGAATGAAAGGACCGCATTCAACAGGAATTGCACTTTTGACGTCGATAAAACAAGATCTGAGTCTCGTAGTCCCACTGTTACTTGACGCAAATCCTCTTCGAGTACAAACTGCGGTGCGACTGTTATCACTTTTGGGAGCTCAGAGCCCAACAGTCATTATATCGGCGTCGGCTTATGCTCTAAGAAACGCAAAAACCGATTTTCATTTAGCAGCTCTTGTGCGTCTCGTCTCGGAAAATGTCGTTGTATTTCCGGCTATTAAACCGGAAGTCGAAAATCCGATGTCCGGACACGGTTATCTGACGCAAGCGCTCGAACAATCCTTAAGAGATATACAATACACCAGTAGGTCGAAGGACTACGAGTCACGTCAGCTCTTCAGAAACCTCGCGACGCTATTGAAATGGGAAAATTCTAAAAAAGCCATGATCCTAGCTTCGCAATTGGTTTCTCGAGCCATCACTCTTAATCTTGAACAAATATCTGGACTCTTGATGAAAACCGATGACTGCGATCTCGCTAATGATGTCGTAGAAACTTTGGATCTTTTAAGCTTCTCTGAAAAATGCTCACATCCTACGAGCGTTCAATTAACTCTGAAAGTCACCAGATCTATCATACGATACTTTTTCATTTGCATTCGAGAAGAAGGTAAAATTTTTTCAAATTTTAACTATTTATTGCTCTTAGATAAGTCGTAAATCCGATGATTAAATCTTTCCACAAAAATGCGATAAAATTTGCTGATGTTCAATCATTACTTGACAGTCTGTTTATTTGTTATTAATTTTCTTTTTTTTTTCACAGACATTTATCGCAAAGAACGAGGTGTAAAAAGAGTCATGAGGCTTCTTTCAGTTCTGTCGCGTTACTCTTCTTCTGCCCGGGTCCTCGCTTTACGAGAACTTTTGAGTAACAGCATTTTCAACGAGCCTGCTAAGTATTTTGGAGCAAAAGTGAATCACGAGCAGATTAATGACAATTTACTGTTGTTGAACCAGAATCATAAGCAAGGGACGAGTGCGATGTTGGCACAGAAACATTCGTCTGTATTTCACGCGGGTGTTATTGGACAGGGGCCGAGAAAACCTCCACCAGAAAACAGTTTAGACAAAGAGACTATCGCGTTGAACAGTACACTATTGGTTGATGCAATAAAAGTAAATATTGAGAAAAACAATTTGAGTCACTTGATCGCAAGTAAAATTCCAGTTTCTCACTGAAAGTCATCGTTCTTTTATTTTCTTTGTAGGCTTGCTGCAGCAACGAAGAACCAGGACCTTATCCCGTTAATCTCGATGCCATGACGATGGTCAGTCTGTTGCTTGTCGAGCTCGTATCTCCCGATGTTATGTACAACGGTTTACCTTGGCCCGACGAAGAATTCACAAAAGTTACAGTTGAACGAGATTTACATATTCGAAGAACTTTTCGAGATGTTCCCGTATTGTGGACCCTCCTCGAACTCACAGCAAGACACAGACCTGCTTTGGCTTATTGTTCCGTTTTACTCAGAGCCATTGCTGCTACTGTGATGGCGAATTGGAATACATCTGATGGCACGTTGCTCGCTAATGTTATGGCTCTTGGACAACTGTTGCCACCACCGTTAGTCTGCTTAAGAGATGTTCTGCCAATTCTCAGCCCGAACCAGGTTTGTTGTAAATTGATTATTCAGATTGTTGCCTTGTTAAAGTCTTGTTAAAAAATTAATTCAATGGGTTTTGTCAATGGGACTTTGAAAACTTGTTAATTGATGCTAAAAACGCCTACTGTAAAGTTTTGAGTCTCAAAAATAATGACGTTCCACACATCAAAAATAAGGATAACCGATATTATTATTCATTATGAAAATTTTTAGTGTCTTATAATAATAATAAATTTTTTTTTAGATAAATACCGTAATGAGAGAGTGCATCTGGGCTTATATGCATGAGAACGTACCATCACCGGCGCTGTTCACTTTGACCGAAGGTTCGAACATAGCATGGCGTGACACGGACACATCAACCCCTAACATCCGTTTTACTGAGACTCTGCGACTTCTGTTGCTTGCAAATATTCACAAATCCGGTCCACTGTACGCGACTTTATTTTACAACGAGCACAAGTGAATTGTGTCGATGGAGAACAATTTTTTTTTCTTCGTAACGTGTAAATATCAATTATAAGATATAATGTAAATGATAAAACCGTAATTTGTACAAAATCCAACGAAGAGAACGACCAACGGGTGAGAGACACAATACAGAAAGTTGTCTTGATTTTTTATGAAAAGAATATCGTATTTTTCTTCTTTTTTCTCTCAAATACAAGAGACAAAAAAATAAAGTTACTTTTGTTGTTTGTTTGTTGTATTATTGTTCATAATAATACAGGAATGATGCATGACTGATGAACGAACGCAGTTTGAAAAATCAATCGCTTTGTTTTGTCACTTTTATTCAATTGAATCTTAGCGAATATTATTTACCCCAAATAAACGCTTTTTTCTTGTCGTAACAACGGTTGCGCACTCGGGGAGCAACGTTTCAATCTATTCAGGCGATTCAAGAGGCTTCTTTATTTTCTTCGTTTCATTTCATTTCAAACGGCGTTCTTCCAA
This sequence comes from Campoletis raptor, assembly GCA_948107755.1. Lineage (NCBI taxonomy): Eukaryota > Metazoa > Arthropoda > Insecta > Hymenoptera > Ichneumonidae > Campoletis > Campoletis raptor. Next base: position 28,829,164 of record OX403622.1, on the reverse strand, counting down.
TGATTTTATGAACTATTTACATTGCGAACTTCATAACACGTGCATTTCCAACGATTTAATTCACATTTGCTTCAGGAAGACTCGCCAAGAATCTTTTTTTCTTTCTCGAACTCGTATAAACGTGAAAAACAATTTGGATTTTTTTATATTGGTGATGAGGACGACAAAATGCGAATAATTTGGGGTCGGTCCCGTTTCTACACTCGGACATAATATGAAAAATCAGTGAAAAAAAAAAAAAAAAAAAACAAGAACTATGGAATACGATTGATACGTTGCTCGTGCCACTTTCATGGTCGAGTACGTCGATGAAATTATGCGTGTAGAAAAAAAAATACAAACAAACCTACGAGCGTACAGCCGAATCGGACAATCATTTGGATTAATTATAAACAGCGACTTATTCATTTATATATTCAGTTTTTCCCGAATTTCGTGACTTATTATGCAACAAAGTTATGTCGATAAATTCGTCCAATCGAAAATCGATCGTAACATGTATCAAATTTTGATATATATATATATTGTTTGCATTCCTTCCTACTCTCTTTTCCACTGAATGGAGTATTTGAAATGGTTTTCTAAGACGATTCGGTAATGAAAAAAAAAAGAAAAATAATTACCACGTCATGATTCTTTAGTTGTCCATGTTAGGAATATTTTGTTGCTCGAGAATAGGACAAAAATCATCTCATTGATAATCGCTACATTTTTCACATTAAAGAAAAAATATTTCGATTATTTCATTTGACCCGCAATCGACATAGCCATATAGGCCTCAGTTTCGAAGGAAATACAATAAATCTCCGTGTGTACCGTTGTGTATGTGAGTGTGTCTGTTTTCATTCGGTCACAATCGACTTGCTCTTCGCTCTCTCTTTTTTTTTACAATAAATTATTATTATTCAGTTCTTCGTGATAAAAAAAAAATTAATTCACTTTTCGAGTCTATTTAGTTACGAGCTTAGAACAGTAACGTGCTCATTCCACCCATTTCACTCTGTTCTTTAACGAAGATCTCGAAGTATTGGTAAATTATCGTGACGGCCAGCAGGATACCCGTTCCAGAACCAATCGCACCTAGGAAATCGGCCAATACCGAAAGAGCACCGATACACAGCCCACCGAATGCAGCTGCGGTAGGGATGTAACGGTTCAGTTCATGGATCATCGAATTGTCACGATGTCCCCTCATCACCATTTGTTGGTCTTTCAATTGTTTTGCAACCTGAAAAACAATATTACATCATTTTAATACTCCATTGTCTCATTAATTTCAAAATATTGATGAAAAATCGAAAATTTTAAAGTGATGTTGCACTTACGTCCTTGGCGGAACTGCCGGAAACTTCGATCCAGGTTTTCGAGAAGAATGCACAAGACCCAAGCATGAAAAGAATGTAGAGCAAGGCGTGAACCGGGTCCTGAAGAATATGTCCGACTGATTCGGGTGGCGAAAGATAATAACACAGACCACCAACAGGATAAGATCTCGCTGGACCACCACCACCGACATCGGACCATACACCGAGCAAATTAACTATCAAATTTCCTTGAAACTTGACCGCCAACATTTGTGAGATTACGTAAAGATTGGAAACCAATGCAGATTGGAGAATGATTGGGATGTTGCTCGTGTAGAACAATTTGATTGGATAACTGCTGTACTGACCACGGTATCTAGCGGATTTTATTGGTAGATCGACACGGAAACCCTGGAAATTAAAAAAAAAAACAGGATTGTCAATTGCTCTATGCAAACTTACACTTAATTATTGAGAAATTAATTGTGCATAAGAGGAAAAACATTTCACTGAAAAATTCCACTCTCTAATATTTTCAATATTTTTTTCAATTTTGTTGTACTTTTCAGTGTGACGGGTCATTTTTTTAAATTTATAATTTACAAATGGAGATTCAGATTTTTCATCAATGACACAAATTCATTTTCGAAATGTGGCAAAGTGCTGATTTTTTATTCCCTGAAAGATTTTAGCGGCAACATTTTTAATTCCGAGGTTATTTTAAAGTCTATTTTTCCAATTGAACTTCTCGAGAAAAATTCTCGAACAACGTTCAACGTTTTGGATGCTGGACATATATTTAAAAAAACCCTCAAGCATTGATTTCAAATTTGATTTTTTTCAACTTATTCCGTCACGATTCGACATCGAGACTTTTTATTCTTACCTGGAAGTATATGACTATAGCAAAGACCAATATCGTTGCCAAAAGATTCATGAGATTCGGAAGATTTTGACGATAGAAAGCCTCGCGAAGACCTCGAACTTTGTCTTGTCTTGTAGCCAAAAGATGGAACAAAGCTATCACAGCGCCTTCGAATTCTGTGCCACGTCCGGTGTTTACTGTTGCTGGTGAGAAAGCCTTCCATACAATCGTTTCACAGATATTCGTGGCTATGAAAAGCGATATTCCACTGCCGAGACCGTAACCCTTTTGCAAAAGTTCATCGAGCAACAAAACTATGAGCCCAGCGACGAAAAGCTGGATAATGATGAGCAGACAAACTCCAGCTCCAATTTCAGCTGGGTCTCCGTACATTCCAGTCATTACATAAACAATTGCTTGACCAACCGTGATAACCATACCAAACACTGAAAATCAAAAGTCCACAGTGATAAAAACAAGTATATACGAATAATGAAAAAAAAGTTTTCAGAATATTTCTATCAGCAGTGTTTAGGAGATACATTCAAATTCAGTTAAAAAAAAAGAAAAAAAAAAACATTTGTAATGACGATAAAATATTAAATTCATTGTTGTTTCTGTTTAGCGAAATGATCATGGAATTTCCGCCATGTTTTTCTTAGACAGGAACTGGTATGTCTAAGTATTCAAACATACATTTTTTTTCACATGGATGCCATTAATAGACAACTTCATAATTTACGAACAAGTTTCTCAAATTAGATTAAAGACCCAGCCAAAAATTTCATATCGCTAGAATTTTGAAACTACGCAATTGGGAATATATGAACGATTGTTGCTTCTCAGCAAAAAAAAAAAAGTTATAAAATTTTTTTTTTTTTCATTTTGTCAAAGAAGTTTTGACATTTTCTCAACATATACAAATTATTGATTGACAATTTGTTCGATATGTTTTATTTTTTTCATCAACATCACATATTCTCAATTTTTACGGCATCGTCAGAAAAAATTCAAGAGATTTGAAAGGAATTTTTTTCATTTCGTAAATAAGTCAAGTTTACGAGATTTAATAAATAATTTTTTTTCGAAAATATCATCACACTATTTTATCTTTCAATAACATTCCCAGTTATTAATCTCAAAAATATCAGAAATTGTAAAAATTGTGATCTTTTAAATTGAAATGATCGTTTTTGCAGAAGCCGGAGTTTTGAATAATTTTTTTAAACTATAAAATTTAATTTAATTTAATATGAGGAATGTTTGAAGTGTACTGCTGATTAGAAGAAATGAAAAATTCAATAAAGGGTTCTGGGTGAAATTGACCCAGTGTGTCAAAGGGTTCAAGTAATTTCTTTGATAAAAAACTAAACGAGACAAACGTACACTTTTGAGCTCCATTGAAAAGTGCTCTGTCCTTAGGAGTATCACCGACTTCAATAATCTTGGCACCGGCCAAGAGTTGCATGATGAGACCTGACGTGACGATGGGAGAGATACCCAATTCCATCAAAGTACCTCTATTGGAAGCAAGGATGACACGAATCCAGTAGAAAGGATCCGCACTGTCCGAAGACATGATACCGAACAGGGGAATCTAAAATAGTCAACATATGGCAACTCGATTACAACATTTGATTATTTCCCAACAATTAAATATAAGAGCATCAAAATGAGGCATTTCTGTTTACAGAAACGTGGAATAACTTACCTGGCAACATACCAGGAAGATGAACAGCGTAATAGCCGTCCATAATACCTTTTCCCTAAATTGAATCTGGAAAGAAAAAAAAAATTCAGTTAAACACAAATTTGTGACGTGAGACAATAAGAGAAAAAAATAATACGAAACTATTGAAACGTCAAATATGTTGAATGAAAAAAATAATAAAAAGACTCAAAAAGTACATGTTTTTTGAATAATTTGTACTTACTTTACGTTGTGGTTTCGCTATTTCCGGGAGTATGCCGCAAAATGGCTTAATCACCTCGAGAAATTTAACTGTAAAGATAGAAATATGTCGTGGAATAAGCAATATTCGTAACTCGAATTTGCAGAAAAAAAAGGAGCAATATGTCGAAATAGGATCGTGGGCTCATATCTCTCCCGTTTACACATAGCGGGATTCATATGCATAGCGCCAACAATCTTCGTCACGACGAATGAGTATGGGGAAAAAGCACTTTTTGTGTTTGGAATCTACGATTCATTTATACTCACTCCCCATGATGATCGCGTATTTTCGTCCTTAATATATCGCACTATTTCCTGCCCACCGTGCTGCAAATACTCGTTCAACGTTTTTAAGTTAATATATATTATAAAACATAAAAAAAAGACGTCAACGCGAAGAACCCAGAGGACCAGTTCACGCGTTGTACACTTGTCAGGAGAGTGTGCGCTTCGGACCCCGAGTATGAAGCTAGAGGAATACGGGGGGCTTGAAATCGTGGCTCTTCTCACCGACACGTATCAATACGACGCTGTCACGTGACCCGATGATGTTGGCCGACCGGGAACACCGGCCATTACGGCGTTGTACCCTTTTTCCATTCACCCAAAGTCCCGTTACGTCGCAAGATGTCGCCACCTTTTACGTCAGATGGCGTCTTTTTCACTTTTTTATGAAGCGCGCATGTGCGAAGTCATCAAGCGGGAAATTTTTACTTTATGGTAATCGCGTGTTTTAGAAATTAGTGGATTAGCAAAAATGATCATTTTCACGCTTTCAATCTGTGGTCAAGTCTGAGGGGTTTCTTGGGAAATTCACCTTGATATTTGAACTATTTTTGTTTACATCTATATCCAGCGTCATCTGTCAATAGTCCTTTTTTTGTTTTACGGAAAAGTCCGAAGGAAGAAGCTTCCGGAGTTTTGTCAACAAAAATCTCGATTTTTTCCTCTTAGAAAATTCAGTTAATATGAGGTTAAAATCGTTTTAAAAATATATTTAAGATTTCAGCATTCAGATCATGTCTAATGAAGAAAAATTTAACTCAAAAATTACCGGTTCAGAATAAAAACGAAGGATGACCTTGATCATTCGGTAATTTTGGCACTATGCAAAATGTAAGTTTGCATGGAAACAAAAGATAAAAATTTTCCATGTATACAAGATATTTTGTTTTGTTTTTATGAAAATTTATATTCTGCATCGTACAAATTACCCGAAATCTAAGGTCGCTATTTTGTAACAGTAAATTTTCAGTTCCAATCCTCTCCCTGTACAGTCGTCGATATCAGAATAATTGAATAACGAGTTAAATCTGTTGAAAGATTAAAAATCTTTAAATGAAGAAACAATAATGGTGAATATTGAAAAAGAAAACGTGATTAATATTTTAAAGTAGGGCGATCCCAAAAAATGACAATTTTTTATTTTGTTTTCTACCAGTCAACAGAAACATTACCAAGAATGACAATCAGTCGGTGGAGCTTGAAATCGAATGATGTGCCAAGTATCAAAATTTTTTATTTCAATAAATATCAAAAATGTTTATTTTTACCACCCTACTCCCGCAACACGGGAGTGAAAAAACCGTGAACGTAAACGGGAGTGATCTCAAACCGTGGGCTTTCAACCCTCGTCTTCGGCTCCGTTTATAATTTTGCTCACGGTTGGCGATAGTCTAATTTCCCTCCCTAGTGGCCTAATATACTATTCACTCCAAGAAAAAAAAAAAAAAAAAAAAAAAAAAACAAACAAAACGATACGCACAAGTATTGTTTGGCGAAAATGTTAACCTAAATCTGCATGAATGATCATCGTGTGTCTGAGAACTGATAATATCACAAAAGTTTGACAGAATACAACCAACCGAAACGTACATTAGCTTTTGTGAATGTCAATTCTGATGCAACTCCCTTAACAGTAGAGAATCCAAATCTATAATTACTTTTTATATTTCTCAACCGATGAAATTTTTTCCTTTTCTAATGAATATAATAATTGACAATATGAAAGATAAACGAGAGTTTAATTGGAGAATCCTTGTGTTCGTTTTTATGAGAGATTTTCGAAGAATTGTGTCGAATACAGGAGCAAATCTTGTATTCGTAAAGTTTTCGAGGCCTGAAAAATTCAGACGAAGCTCAAGGCCTTTTTTTCAATTTCTTTATAATCATTGGTCTTGATTAAAATTTTGTAATTAGACATTTTTCAAAGGTCTTTTCACTGAATATTTTTTATTGGATTTATTCTCGCAGGGACAGAGCTATTGAGGTTTATTCGAATGAAAATGGAAATAAAGCCAAGAGCACTGAAATCATTGGTCACAGGGTCATTTTCAAAGCCTAATGAGTGTTCGCATTTTGCAAGCCTCATTTTTCATTCTTTATCCTATATTACTATTTTCGATTTCTTTCCTGACGTCATTATAATTTGTCGATGCAAATTTCATTTTTATCAATGTTATTCTACACTTTGTCGTCGTATTATTACGACCTATTATGATTATTCATGATTATTATTATATTGTACCATTATTATACGATTATCCATCTAAAAATCGAAATTGTAATCCAGGAAATGAATGACGTTTTCGTTTAATATCAACATATTCGAATTTTCAAAATTTTTTAATTAAAAAAATAATCAAAATGATTTTTATTTGTTTCTAATTTTCATTTGAAAAATCAATTCACATTTAGAAAATTTTTTTGCAAAACCCTGTCAAAATGTTGTTCGAAATACTGAGAAAAAAGTCGAGATGGCTCGTGAAAAGTCGCGAGCATTAAATTTTTTTTAAATGAAATGAAATTAAAAAAAAAATTGGAAAAGAAGAAACATCGGACAGCTGTCTATTGGTTTTTTCAGTTTGTAAATAGTCAAGTACACGTTTCTTTCTACGAAAAAGTAACTATACAGTAAAATACATCAAATATTTACGAATTCCTTTTATTATTTGTTACCGAGTTTGCGTCAAAGTGTAAATGGTTTATTTTCAAAAGCACGTTTCGGATATTTCTCAATTCGTCAGAACTGACAAATTATTGTAAATTATTTAAACTCGATAAGCATAAAATTATCATTAGTTTGTATATTTTTCCTCGGTCTAAAACGACTTGGAAAAGTGTACAAAATATCACGAACGTCCGAAGTTGTTTGCCGCAACAAAAACTACGCTAACTAATTTATAATAATGAATATTTTCAGTTTGCGTCACAACGAGAAATTTCAATGTCTATGAACAATTGAATCTCGTTTATGAGTCGTGGGGGAAAAAGTCGTTGAAGGTAGCTCATTATTTTGGTCTTCTATACTTCACGCATGATTGGTAAAAGTTTTGCAGTGAGGACGAGAAACTTCGGTCACTTATATTGCCAGGTAAACACAGAAAGTCAAATGCCTTGTAACATCAACGGTCAGTCAGTTTTTTGTATAAAAAGGCGTCGTTGGTTCGGACATTCCTCATTCCTTATTTTACTAGACACGTGGACTATTGAATACTATTTTTTGAAGTAATCATTTGAATTTTGTGTGGCTTGAAAAAATACAAAAATTTGAAAATAACAATTGCAATTGTAAGGGATACACAACTGCAATGAAACATTTGAAATCGTTCGCCCTCGTCGTTGGGCTTCAATTTATTTGCACGGTTTACTCAAGGTAAGTGAAAGCTGTGTGTTAAATCTCGAGTGTCTCGATTAAACGTTCGAAAGAATTTATAATCTCGAATCAGTTCGACTTTAAAATGGAAAACCATAAAAATAGAATGATGGATTCTGGAAAAATTCAAATTCATACTTATTTTACATTCAAGAAATATTTCGAATTTACGAAAATCTTTCTGGAAAGTTTTTTTTCTGGATTTTCAAGACCAGGATCAAGTGACAATGCATCATTAAATTATTATTATGATGGTTTTTTAAAATTATTTTATCGGTTCAATAATTTATTAAATAATAAAACACAATAAAGTCAAACAATTTTGAGTAAAAAAAGTCTATGGAAGCCCGTGGCATTGTGTTCTTATATCTTCGAATTTAGGAAAAAAAATCGATACATTTCTCGTCCTCCGTATGGATATGTAGGTACAAAAAAATTTTTTTCAAATAGCCATCAATCGATTTCTAAATGATTTCGTTTTTCTTTATTTGGCTGTTTATTTTAAAAAATTCTATCAAACTCTAAAATTAACGTATTGCGTTCTGCAAAAATCTTTTGACGCAACCGAAAAAATATCTTCATTTTTAAAAGGTTTAGCTAAGAAAGGTGAAGGTCAAATCAGCAACTAAATAAACGTTGAATTTATGGCAAGATATTGCGAGTAAATACAACTGCGGTCTCGATATGTTTGCATGTATGAATTTTATCCCGATATAAGCGATAAAGTCGAAATCTTATCGCTGCATTTTTTCAAAACAAATATATAATCAATTTATTCCCTCAAGAGGAGAGATTTTTTTTTTTCAATAAATATCTTTGAAGGTTTCGAGTGTTTTTAATTATTAATTTTTCATTCGCAAGTACTGGCGTATTGATCAGGATAGAAAAATACATTGGATACTGCAACTGAAGTTTGAACTGCGATATTCCTTATCATAGCTTTATCAACGTTAATCGTAAATAATGAAAAAAAATGAAGAATAGAAAAATATGTGCTTGACTCGATCTTATATATTGAACGCTGACTGCTGTCACGCCGTTTATTTGTTCTCCGTGTTTCGTGCGACGGAAACGTGCCGGAATAGTTTAATATTCAGTGTCGGATTATTCTCCTTTTGTTGCGGACGTCCTATCTAGTGTTTCGCACCATTAGTTTTTATTATCCAGTGAAAACTTGTCGAAAATTTTTTCATTTTTTAAAAATAAACCGCCAAAACAATCTAGGTTCAGCCGGTTCTCCCGTGGGGGTTAAGTTTTTTTTCCGTCACACGTTGGAATTCTTCTTATTGAGTCGCGACGCGCTTCAGTACAACAGCAAACTATGTAAATATTTTTACTCTTCAGTACCCAACCTTCCTCCAGATAATATGCACACAGATGTATGTCAGGCTACGACATCTCTCGATAGCAGCGCCTTCGCATCGTCTCGTGTTTATTGGTTTATCGCGTTTGCGCAATCGCTTCGTAGATCATCCGGCGCTGTTACCGGGAACTGTTTAATCGTCTTCGCAACTCGTTATTTAAATCAAACAATTTGTAGGATATCGGCGATTCAATTGGATATTATTCCTTAATTATTCTTTCTTTTTTTTTTTACATATTCTTTATTGCGTGAATTACAAAAGAGGAAGAGCGACATTAAAACCTGCGATTTTTTATTGTTCGTAGACGTAGACAAAAGACCTCAGAGTTCTTGCTCATTACATTGACATATTGTTTAATGTAATGCATAATGTAGTTTTATCGTTGATTTGTTATCAAATATATTTACTTTGTCCACTGATAGTGTTCTCTCATCATGATTTTCCTCGGTTTTTCATGACCATTGATTCCACTATAATCCATATGTATGCAATTTTTCAATAAATTCATACTCATTTTTCAATGTGTTTTGCCGATTTTAGTCCATTTGAGAACAGAAGAAATTTTGTTGACCACTTCGGGTCAATTGTACAATTTGTCATTCATTAACTTTATATAGCAGATTTAATATAATTACCAAACATTCCAAATACCATGTGGCTGATGAGAAAAATATTATTTCGAAATTAATATTCATCGGTGCCTCATGAAATTCGATAATTTTCATTCTTATACTTTTTAGGCAACGTGAAATGAAAAAAAGCGTCCAAATAAATCAACTAATCCTTATTAGAATTTCTTTTGTTTATCCTTTTCAACTCTGGATTTACTTTCCTATAATTTAAACTGCATGAATAGAGTTTTTTTTTTTTTTATAGATATGAATATGTTTTAACATTTCGTAACCAGAAACACTATTGTGATCGACGATAAAAACAGCCGCAAAAATTTTTCTTCAATTCGAGTTTAGGTAAAATTAAGTTCATGTAACATTGTCCATTCTGTAAGTAATTTATTATTAAGGAGGTTCATGCGTTAGGCATGCATTAGACGAAATCAAAGTTTAATTGTTTAAAATTCGTACGAACCTTCTTAACAATAATACTCGACTGTGGGTAAAATTTGAGAACGTTTTACCGTCTAGAAATCGAGTCATTTGTTGTTAAAAATTGTCTTTTTTTTGTAACTTCCTACAAGACCTCATGTTAATGTTGCGATTTTAAATACTGAATATTTCGACTACTAGACGGTGAAGCTTTCTCAATTTTTTTACACATTATAATACGATGCATCGTTAAGTTAATCTTTTTTTGCTTCTTGAGCGTATTTTTTTTTTTTTTTTAACAGAATATTGAAAATTCACTATTCAGTTCGATGACGAAATTTGACTTCGACGAATGAAAATTTCAATTTACTGATGACAAACGTTGAGAGTCATTGAAAAAAAGTGTTGGAATTTTTTTTCCAAAAGGAATTCAGAATCAATTTGAAAGATTGGATGCCAAACATTTTTTGACAGCTCAAAATTCGAATAAAATGTGCTTTGGTTTAATCTCATAAATAAAACTTGAATAATTGAAGAATTATTGAAAATTTGACATAAATTTGACTTCATTGGTGAAGTTTAATGTATTCTTTTTTAAAAAAAAAAAAAAAAAAAAAAAAAAAAACGTGAAAATTAGCTGATTCGATACAATACCTTCAGGGCTCTCGAAGCAGACAGTTGCTCCAGGAAATCGGGAGTTTGCATCGAGCAAATTAGTGAACCACAGTATCTGACCGAAGGGCCACACTGGGACGTTGATAATCAGGTTCTTTACTTCGTTGATATACCAAAGCAGACACTTTTTTGTTGGGATCCTGCAACCGGAAAAGTGACGAGCGCTTACATAAGTGAGTAGTAACGACTTTTTCATCGTTGGTCTGTAATTATGTAATACAAAGTGCAAATAGTGAACGTGTCTTTGAAAATGACAATTTATTCAATCGAATAATATTTTTTTTTTGTAATCTCATGCTTTTAAACATATTTTATTTGTAATATGGCAAAATTTATAAACGAGTGGTTTTTTTTCATTGTTTAAAAAATTTTCATTAATTAAAGTGATTAAAAATATTAGAAAATGAATTTTTTTAAAACTTGTTCCTTACCTTTCATTTCTCTCTTCACAGAAAATGGTCAATTGGGCGTAGCGATTCCGGTTGCTGGAAAACAGAACACATTCATTGGCGGTGCTGGCACCGATTTCGTTCAAATAACTTGGGATCCCAAAACGAATAATTCAAACCCCGATATCAAAGTTCTGGCAACAGTAGACGTCGATCGTAAAGGCACGAGATTCAACGATGGAAAAATCGACCCTAAAGGACGGTTTTGGGGAGGTGCGTTCGAATCCTTTACAATATCTATATTTTTTTAAAATTCTACAACATTTAATGTTGCAGTTTAATGTTTGCCCCAAATAGCCGAGAAGAAGTACGAATAAATAGTGATTTGGTTATAAGAATAAAGAAATTAATTTCAATATTCAAAAACGTTCAAAAGTGTTCGATATTTTGACAATTTTTCAATACTCTTTTGAACGATCCACAAAAATCTTAAAAATACTGTATTTTTGGAAATATTTGTCATGACAATATTTTTATATAATTCATTCAAATTGTGTAGTAAAAGTTTAGAAATATTGTCCGAACTTTTGTGCGTTTTTTCACGGATGTATATTTCAATTTGAATTGATCTTTTTTTTTTTAAGGTACAATGGGCATTAAATCGGAACCTGGATTGGGTTCGCTCTATAAAATCGGTTCAGATAATGTGCCAAAGAGGATGGTGACACCGGTGACAATCAGCAACGGTCTTACTTGGAGTCATGACAACAAGACTTTTTACTACATTGATTCTCCGACTCTGCAAGTTTGGGCTTACGACTATGACAACGAAGCTGGCGAAATTTGTACGTAGAAAGATATTCACTTGATCGAGATAAGCTCGATTTTAAAATTCTCTAAAACCGAAAAATAAAATAACGATAAAATATTTTCAGCGAATAAGCGAACTGTGTTCGATTTCAAGACGAACAATGTTACTGGAGTTCCCGACGGAATGACAATCGACGCTGCTGGCAATCTTTGGGTCGCGTGTTACGACGGAGCAAAAGTAAATATAAATTTATCAAATATTTTTATTATTAATTGGTGGAAAGGTTTGATGATTCGAAAAGTATTGCGATATTTTATCTGTTTTATGGATTGTAATGTGAATAACAAACATTTTTTTGTTGATGGCTAATTATTCTTACAGGTAATCTCGGTCGATCCAAAAACTGGAAAATTACTGAGAACCGTTGAAATGCCAGCTCATCAAGTTACGAGCGTTGCATTTGGTGGTCCAAACCTCGACATATTGTTTGTGACGACCGCAAAGCAAGGTCTGCAAAGCGAAGACCTCAAATCTCAGCCAAAAGCCGGTTCTGTTTTCGCGGTGAAGGGTTTGAACGCTTCGGGAACACCGATGCTCAGTTACAAGATGTAAGATCGTCCAATTCTGAAAGATGAATTTCCAGGGTTAGAGATAGAACACAAAACAAATGGATTATAAAAATAAAAAAATTATATTTTATCAGAAATTACTGTCTTAGAAAGATGGAAAGAAAAATATATGTAGGTTCGACGATGTACCTGTGATTTTATTGATTTTGAATGGAATGTTGTGATTTGTCCGAATAAACTTTCGAACAACAATGCGGCTTACGTGAATCGTTAAATATACTGCGAAATTATTTTCTCAGATTTCATTGAGAATAATGAGTTGGTTTTTCTTGTTTTTCATTGAATCTTGCGGAGCTAAGGACGGTCGTGTTGATTTCAATGAATACAGCAATTTGTTGTAATCATTTTTCGGTAGGAAAAGAAAACAAAAAATTTGGGTTCAAATACACCGATGTACCAGGAAAGTGGCATCATTCTTACGAGAGCAGTGTCCAGCTCCAGTTTGTATTTTTCACGATTCTTTTCGAAGCTCAGTTAGAGAATGTGATATTGTCAAACTCTGCTGAATGTATTTCTAGTAGTGAATGAACAAATAATAAAAACACAATCCAAAAATTTCATCATATGTTTATAATAATTAGTCACTGTTTTAGAGAGTATAACAAAAACATGTACATGTTTCATGTAAAAGTAAATAACTTTTAACTACACGGAGAGAATATAATATCAAAAATCAAAAATACCATGTCGTCTCTCTGAGGGTTTTTAGCAAAAACATAGTAATTTATCATCCGGAATCGAACCAAAAACTTCAATGTTTTTGTCAATTTCAATAAAATATGAATGAAAAATTACGATGTTTTTGGTAGAAAGCCACAGAGGGACGACATGGTACCACGGAGCAATGATGCCATAGCAATTTTTGATATTATATTCTCTGCGTGTAATCGAATTTCGCCATTTATTTGAATAATCCACACAACACCAAAAAAATGTGAGTTGATCGTCAATTACATTGCGACAACATTAGCTTCGCATACATTACCAATAACAAGTTGGTTTTTTTCGTAGTCCTTCCTAATCTGAGGAGAGCACGTGATTCGCATTGACGACTAACGTTCTTTACTTTGTTGGGCTACCGAAGCAGACACTCGTTTGTAATGACCCTGAAACGAAAAAACTGAATACTTTTTAGACGTATCTCTGAATGACAAAGTGAAGACCTCAAATCTCAGCCAAAAGCCGGTTCCGTTTTCGCGGTCAAGAGTTTAGGAGCTTCGGGAACACCGACGCTCAATTACAAAATGTAAGATCGTCCAATCCAAAAAATGCATTTCCAGTGCTAAGAAACAGAACAAACGAATCATGGAAATGAAACACAAATATTTCAGCAGAAATTACTGCCTTAGAAAGATGAAAAGAAAAATATGTGCATGTTCGATGTACTTGTGACTTTGTTAAGAGTAAACTCTTTGAATCAAATATAGATATTCATTTGGATAAACATCGAAACAACAATACGATATGTATGTTGATCGTCAATTAAATTGCGGAATTATTGTTTCAGAATACATTAAGAATAATGAGTTGATTTTTCTTGTCCGCCATTCGATCTTGGGGAGCCAAAGATAACAAAATTTTGGTTTAAATACACCGGCGTGATAAGGAAGTGGCATCATTCCTGTGAGGACAGTGTCCGACTCGAGTTGGTGTTTTCTGTGATTTTTTTCTTCCACCATTTTCTCATCGATCTTAGTGAATTTTGTCTGATTTAATTGTTACATCACATGTAAGAAAAATTATCGATTGGCACTTCTTTAGAGGTTTACAAATTTTTCCCTATTTGTCTCAAGACAAAGTTTTGGATTTTTATTTGCCTTCCATCAAAATGTGTACTAGTATTCAAAATGAGCAAATAGAAAAATAAAAGAAACTAATTTTGAAGATTTCTATTTTTTTAAATAAATATGATCGAATCATTTTTTAAATAAAATTTATACTGGTAAATATTTTTTCGTAATGTGAATAATCGAAACTTCGTTACGTAAATGAATAAGAGCATTTCCATTGTGCAAATATGGAAGATTTGAATATATTAACTGGTTCTTACTTTTATCTTTGCAGATTGGTCAAAAGAAATCAGAAATCATGAATTTAGTTTTGACGTCGATTGTCGTGTTGGCGGTCGGTCTGGGATTCATTGTGACACCGTAAGAATATTTTATTTACATACGTTCAAATTCAGTATTATATTTTACACAAGAATATAAGAATATTTGAGTCAAATAGTTTAAGAAAAAAATTTAATGCTGGTTTATGTTGTTATTTCCATACACGACTTGACGTACCCCAAAGATCGGCAGGGTCATTAGGTCTCCACAAATCTTTTAGCCTGAAAGAAAAACTCGGTGCAAAAATCCTGGGGCTCGGACATGGCGGAGATGAATGTGAAGATGGTACTGATACAGGACACGATAACGAGCATGAAAATGATGAACATGACGAACATAAAGAAAATTACGAAAGCGGGCATGAGGACGAACATGAAGAAAATTACGAAAGCGGGCATGAGGATGAACATAAAGAAAATTACGAAAGCGAGCATGAGGACGAACATGAAGAAAATGATGAAAATGAACATCATGACGATCATGATGAAAATTACGAAGAAGAACATGAGGAAAATCACGAAAATGAACATGAAGAACATGGTGAACACAATAGTGAGGATCGTTATGATAGCCATGATGATGAAGATGATCATGAACATCATCATACTTCCGGTAAAGGAAAGAAAAAGCACGGAGGAGGACACGGAGAAGGGAGCCACGTAGACCACGACGATGACGGCGATTACGAAAATAATTCTGAGGATGATCACGATGGTGAAGAGAGCCAAGATGAGTACGAAGATAGCGGAGATGATCATAAGCATCATCATTCTTCTGGAGGAAGTCACGGAGGGAGTCACGGCGGGAGTCATGGCGGGGGTCACGGAGGGAGTCACGGCGGGAGTCACGGAGGGAGTCACGGAGGGAGTCACGGAGGGAGTCACGGAGGTAGTCACGGAGGGAGTCACGGCGGCAGTCACGGAGGGAGTCACGGGGGAAACCACGGAGGAAGCCACGGGGGAAGTCACGGAGGGAGTCACGGCGGGAGTCACGGGGGAAGCCACGGAGGAAGCCACGGGGGAAGTCACGGAGGAGGTCACGGCGGTCTCGGAGCAGGATACGAAGAATGCATAACAGTCGAAGGAAAACACGGAGTGGGTATGTTCAAAGTCACCAAAAAAGTGGATCTAGACGAGTCACTGAGTGACAGTCTGTTATAAGCGCTACGAGAACGCCCACGCTCAGTTACAGGTCGTGAAATCATTCAGTCCTGCAAAATCTATTTCTATAAGTGCTGTAAATAAAACAAACCACCAAAATGTTATCGCAAGTTAGTGACTTATCAGAAAGGATAATAAGAAAAATGTATGCATTTCTGATGTATTGAAAAAGTTCATTTTAATAAAATAATTATTTAGATGATTTTTGATTTCATTCAAATAAAATGGCTTGAAATCAAATTTTGAGAAAACTTGAGAATAACAATTACGTGTATGTTGATAAGCTACGTGCGTTTTGACCTGGTGAAAAATATCCGACTACAGAATATCCCACACTATCACAATCTTGGTAAACACATAACAAAACATACATCATCACATTATATCTCATCGTATCAAAACAATTATCATCGAATGGAGGTCCGAATTAGTACTACGTCAACATATCACACCCTACACCATTAAATAACACCATGCATTACATCATGCACCATAATGTAACACCCTACCACACTAGCATAGAAAACATCATCACTTTACACCAAATGCCATCATAGCAAACTGCACAACACCATATCAAGTCATATACCTTCATATCATAGTATACACCATCATATCACACAACTGCATCCAAATACAACAGACATACATCTAGCAAAGAAATACAGCATTACTTATATATTTGCAATATCTGTTCATTGTAACGACACCATGAGAGCCTTGGTTGCGATTCAAAACAAGTACATTTACCTCGAGTCTTTTCAAAGACACTCTTACAGAAAAAAATTTAATTCAAGCTATTTTTCAAAAATTGTTCTGTCGATATTTACGTAATATAATAGGATTCCGCTTACCATGTCCTAAAATGGTAACTAGAAAAACTCGAAGAGGACGTTGGTTTCGAAATCTTGTTGCATGGTTAATCCGGAGAGACTCGATGTTTCAAGGAAAATGTCAGAGAAAAGCTCGTGTCTGCTTTTGGTTGTTAATTTAGCACTCATGCAAGTCATAAATCATCGAATACTGCACGATGAATTTTCATTGCTAGGAACAGGACAAACAGTTTATGAAGACAAAACAAAAATATTTTGCCACAATAAAACGTTATTAAACGTTAATGACTTTGAGTTGAATTCAGAACCCAATTTGAGTGAACTTTCAAACAATAATAAGATTCAAGTTAATCGTTAATCATACTGCACAATTATTTTCTCAGGATACATTATGAACGACAAGGTGATTTTTCGTATTTTTATTTTCATTCCTCGGATTCAAAGATAGCTGTGTTCACATCGATGAATTCAACAGGTTGCTGTGATTACTTTTGAGCATGAAAAAGAAAACAAGTTTTGAGTTTAAATGCACCGATGTGCCAGGAAAATGGGATTATTTTGGTCCGAACAGTGCCCAGCTCAGGTTTAAATTTTCCGCATTTTTTTGTTGTTGTACAACTTTCTCATCTGTGATCACATGTAAGTAAAATCGCCGATTGAATATTTACCGTATGTAAATATCCAATGCTTTCATTTTTCATTCTCAGTAATAAAAATGTTTGGTCGTATACAAAATTAGCAAATAGAAAAAAAAGTAAAAAAGTAAAAAGTAAAGTTTCAATGTTTTTATATTTTGCGAAAGACCTGATCAAAATTGGATCATTCGTTTTTTAAGAAATTCATTCCAATAAATACCTTTTCGTGACGTCAGTTACAAAATCTCAAAGTGTATTTAAAAACTACCATTTTCATTGCGTGAATTACCAAAATCTGACTATTCAAACTGTTTTATACTTTTTTTTCCATAGATTTGTCGAAGTTGCCCTGAAATTATGAATTCAATTATGAAATGGATTTTCGTATTAGCGGTCGTCGGTCCGGGATTCAATTCAGCACTGTAAGAATATTTTTCGTACAGGCATCCGAAATGAGGAATATATTTCTCAAACTGATACGTACAAATTTCATTTGAATGATGTTAAAGAAAAAATTCATGATTCGCTCCATTATTATTCTCTAATGAATTTGTGTGAGGAATGATTTTTACCGGAAACGACATTTTTCGGGTTTAGTCATTTTTCTCCCATTTTTTTCTTCTAGGGGTGGGTGAGTGGAGGGGAGGGGGGGGGGCAAGTTTCGCACGTTTGTTAATTGACGTATCGCTTTTCCTTCCGGCAATGCATGACTGAGTTGGAGTAAAAATCGCATAACCAATATTAAAAAATTATCATTACTTAAACATCTGAAATTATTCATATCAAATAACGAAATAATAAGTGAAATGAGTTGGAAGATTAAACATTTTTTGATGATTATAAATATGCAAATTAAGATAAATATAAAAACGTATTGTCATCACTAGAATATAGCAAGCATATTAATGCTTCTTTTTAACAGCAACTCTTCATTTCATTTTAGTTCTCCAATACGACTCTCTTTGTTAATGTTTTTTTTCCCCCCCTCCCATAAACCTACTCTGTATCATTTTTAATACAAAATATTTGTCCTCATTATATTCTCCAAAATATTGTTTTTTCGAATTATGCCGACTTCAAAATATCACAACTCGAAACATATGTCATGACAAAGTAGTGATTTTTTACAAAACAAGTGATACCACTCGAAACAAATATTTTGACACATGACAGTAGTGATATTTTGGAGTAAATTGAGGATAATGGAAAAATATGATGAAGAGTTAAAAAGGAAAGACACTCAGCACTGTCAGTAATAATTCCAATAAGCTAAAAAAGGCTCAATAAAAAAAAAAAAATATATATATATATACTTTTAAACAGGTATGTTTTGATCATAACTTACAATGAGTAGTTACTTACAAATAGTAGACTCAAAAAAAGTCACGACTGTTCCGCGTGATCGGATGATTTGAAATAATACTTTAAGGGCTCTGGAGGCAGAAAGTTGCTCCAGGAAATCAGGAGTTCGCATCGAGCAGATCACCGAGCCACTGACTGTGACTGAAGGGCCACACTGGGACGTTGATAATCAGGTTCTTTACTTCGTTGATATACCAAAGCAGACACTTTTTCGTTATGACCCTGCAACAGAAAATATAACAAGTGCTTACATAAGTGAGAATTAACAAATTTTTATTGTAGTACAGAGTTGAATGAATAAAGAAATTAAATATTTTCAAGACGTCCTTCTGAATATCTGTGAACTGTTTCTTTTTCTTTTTCTAGAAAATGGTCAGTTAGGCGTAGCGGTTCCGGTTGCCGGAAAAAAGAACACATTCGTTGGCGGTGCTGGTACCGATTTCGTTCAAATAACTTGGGATCCCAAAACGAATGATCGTAACCCTCATATCAAAGTTCTGGCGACCGTAGACATCGATCGTAAGGGGACGAGATTCAACGATGGAAAAATCGACCCTAAAGGACGGTTTTGGGGAGGTACGTTCGAATCTTTTACAATATCGATATTTTTTTCAATTCTAAAACATTTAGTATTGCAGTTTAATGTTTACCCCGAAATACATAAGAAGAAAAACGAATGAATTGTGATTTCGTTATTAAAATGAAAACATTTTTCTGAATTGTCTAAATCATTTAAAAGTGTTAGATATTTTGACTATTTTTCGATACTATTTCGTACATAAATATTTCAAAAATACTCTATTTTTGAAAACATTTCTCATTTCATCAATATTCTTCTATAATTCATTGAAATTGTATAGTAAAGTCCAATTTTTTGAATTTTCAGGTATTTTTTGTCCGGTTTTTTATCGTTTTTTTTTTTAACAGATAAATATATCAATTCATTTTTTCCTCAAGGTACAATGGGCATTAAATCGGAACCTGGAATGGGTTCCCTCTATAGAATCGGATCTAACAATGTGCCAAAAAGAATGGTGACACCGGTGACGATCAGCAACGGTCTTACTTGGAGCCACGATTACAAAACTTTTTACTACATTGATTCTCCGGCTCGAAAAATTTGGGCTTACGAATTCAATAACGAAGCGGGTGAAATTTGTGCGTAATAAAATTTTGATTGAATCATGAAACGTTGCTGTCTAGTAATTCTGCGAAAAAAATAATCATTTTCATTGAATATTTACAGCAAATAGACGAACTGTATTCAATTTCAAGACGAAAAATGTTTCTGGAGTTCCGGACGGTATGACAATCGATACTGTTGGCAATCTTTGGGTCGCTTGTTATGGCGGTGGAAAAGTAAAAAAAAAAAAATTATCAATTATTTTCATTTCTTATTGCTAAACAGCCTCATTTGCTAGAGAATAAATTTGTAATTTTATTAATTTTGTTGTGGATTTAAACGTAATTTTATAAAAACGCATCAAATTTTTTCTTACGAGGCCTAGTTAACGATAATTGTGATAAATTATCCTTCCAGGTAATCTCGATCGATCCAAAAACTGGAAAAATACTGACAACCGTTGAAATGCCAGTGCAGCAAGTTACTAGCGTTGCATTCGGTGGTCCAAACCTCGACACATTGTTCGTCACGACAGCGAAGGAAGGTCTGAAAAGCGAAGATCTCAAATCTCAGCCAAAAGCTGGTTCTGTTTTCGCGGTCAAGGGTTTGAAAGTTTCGGGAACACCGATGCTTAAATACAAGATGTGAGATCGTCCAATCTTGCAAGATGCATTCCCACTGCTAGAAACAGAACAAACGGATTATAATAACAAATCGAAATTTTTTTGTCACAATTAATAATCTTAGGAAGGATGAAAATAAAAATAAATGAAAGTTTCATGTACCTGTCATTTTGTTAAGAGTAAATGACTTCAAATCGAATTTGAAGATTCATTTAAATAAACTTCGGAGTAACGATTAATTATGCGTTAATCATGAATTATGTTCGACATTGTTTACTCAGAATTCATTAACAATAACGTTCCAGTATTTTTGGTTTTCTTTCTTATCTTGCAGAGCCAAAGGCGCCGCGACATTGATGAATGCAGCAGGTTTTTTTTAAATTACGTTTGGGCTGGAAAAAGATAACGAATTTTGAGTTTGAATGCACCGATGTATGCCAAGAACGTGGGATCATTTTTGTGAGAACAGTGCACACCTTGGGTCGCGTTTTTTCATAATTTTTTCGTTGCGCAATTAACACATCGATATGTACGTGAATGTTTATCTGATATTATTGTGATCACATGTAAGTAAAAATATTATGAGCACATTTTAAATGTTTTTCGTAAGTTCATGACTGTCAGCTATGAACAAAAGTTTTCAAAAGAGTTTTTCTCATTATTTAAAATCAAAATGTGTAGTTGAATTCAAAATTAGCAGATGGAATGAAACAGTATTTTCAATTTTTTTCTATTTTGTTGTACACATGGTGGAAATTATATATATATATATATATATATATATTACAGATTCATTTCGGTAAATCCTTCTTTGTACCGTAAGTTTCTGGAATCTCATTACATAAATGAGAAGTGCATTTTCATAATGTGAATTTAAAAAAAAAATTCTTACAGATTTGGCCAAGATTACCAGAAGCTATGAATATCGTTTTTAAATTAATCTTCGTATTAGCGGTTCATCTAAGATTCCTTTCAGCCCTGTAAGAAATTTTTCATAAATAAATTTAAATGCAGAATTGTATTCTGCAAAAGTATTCATAAAAATTTCTATTGAACAATGAAAAAAAAAAAACTGTCATATTCCCTTTTCTGTTATTATTCCTGTACGTGACTTTCCATGCCCTAAGTTCGGCACCCAAAAACCTTGGAAAGCTTATAATTGATACGGACGTTGGTGGCGATGACGCAGCTGCTTTATTATTGGCCCTAGCAGCTGAGGATGAATTCGATGGCAATGAATTTGAGATTATTGCTATAACTTGTACTTATGGCAATACTAATGTCACGAATGTTGAAAATAATGTTCTGAAGGTCTTAACTATTGCCAATCGGAATAATGTGAGAACTATATTATTACACGTATTTATTTATTAAGCAGAGTGCCATCTATATATGTTTGTCAACATTTCTATCAATAATAAATAATATATGTAAAACGAAGAGTAAACATTTCTATTGTTATCAACTATTTAATGTTTGTTTTTTGCCATTTTTTAGATACCCGTTTACGCGGGTTCTGGTAAACCATTGATAAATAATATTACATTCGACCATCACTACGGTGATGATGGTTTTGGTGATTTTGAGTTCGACGAAACGATTATTGGGAAGGTCGATCGAAGCAAACACGCGAGTTTGGCGATGGTAGATTTGGCACGCAAAGATGCTGGTAAATTTGTCTCAATATTGATAAAAACAAATACTTATCATCAAAAATTGTCCTTTTTAAATGACCAGAAAATTGAAATTCAAACTCAATTGTACTACTATGCTAATTGAAACTAAATGAATGAATTCGCAGGAAATGTGAGTGTTATGGCGCTTGGACCTCTAACGAACGTTGCACTGGCAATGACTTTGGATTCAAAATTCGTTGAGAACGTTGTGAGATTTTATATAATGGGATCAAGTGTTTATGGCGTAGGGAACGTCGCGCCTAACGTGGAATTTAATTTCAAACAAGATCCTCATAGCAATTTTATAGTTTTGAATGGAATAAATAAACAGCCAGCACTTTTGTTTCCTTGGGAAACTTCTTTGTCTGCTGCAATTTCTACGGTAAAAGTTTACATTTTCATTCTCCTTTGTTTCACTGTTTTCTGTCAATTATTTTACTGTTTTTTTTTCTTTTGTTTAATTCCAGGACTGGCGGAAGCAAGTCCTGGGGGCTGTGGATTCGAGGGCCATCAAGTATCTCAATAAAATCGAGCGAAAAAGTTTAAACAAAGATGTTTGGAACGTGGCTGATATTATGCTATGTGCGTTGACCCTCTGGCCCGAATTGATAACCCGCTCATTAGTGACAAACGTTGAGCCGGTTTTTGATGGTGCTGCTCAGGGTTCCGTTCTCGTCGATTATCCTGATAAAAGTGCTCGACCTAAAAACGTTGAGATTTTAGAGAGTTTCGATGTCGAAGGCTTTAAACAATTGTTATTAGATGTTTTTTCAAGAGCCTGATAGACGAAGATAAACATTTGTATGCACCCAGAACCAAAGTTCGCTCGTGAAATGGATTTTAAAAAATATATAAGAATGTTACAATTAAAAACTTGTGTTTCTACTGGGTCAAATTGACCAATGTGTAAAAATGACCAATTTCGTCGAAAATGCCACACTGGGTCAAATTGACCCATGTATAAAAATGTTCCATTCAATCAAAACAACGCATTGGACGAAAATTCAATACGGGGTCGAAACGATTTCCCCAAGTTTTAACTACGAAACTCGAAAGATGGCCATGACAAACCGACCAATCACAGCACGAATAAAACGGAGAGATCGATCGCCCATGTACTTTTTATAAAAGGATCTCATTGTTTTCCATTTTTCTATGACTGGTAACGATTTGAATGTCAAGATACAAGAAAAAAATGTAATTGGTTGATATTAAATAATATTTTATCGACGTAATATAAAAAAGTTTTAAATTAAATTATATCATTCCCCAGGTTTATATTTCGTTTGTACTTCTTTATCGGCTTTACGAGCAATAAAATTACTTGGATAAGCGACAAACACTTTAACGGTAATAACACGACTGTTTAAGTCACTTAATTGATCGTTAAGAATTCTTCATAGGATATCAAAGATGCCGACAAAAACTGAATTCGACTTGATTCGATAACAGGTTTCATTTCTTATCGCACGTTCTTCATCGGCATCATTTTCTGCTTTATTGACATTTCTATTCATCAATGATTTCCTCGATTCTGGAACAGAACATTTTGCAAATTTTCACACAAGTTCAATTGTCAATGATCAATATTTAATTTTTTTCAAATAGAATTTATCCGAATTCCTTTGAAGCTCGAAAATGATAAAGAAAAACGTTGTATTCAAAAATAGAAGAATACTCGATTTGAAAGATTCGCTTCTTTTAAGAGCGTCGACTTTGATAAACTTTGTTGTCATTATACCGAATAACTGTTTAAAAAAAAAATAAGTTCCGTGGTGTCTGAAGCCTTGAAAGGAAATCGAACGAAGGATTAACAAAGAAACTTCTGTGTAAAATTTATCCACAAATGTACATTCTAATCGAACAAAAGAATTTATGGCCTGCGATTAAATGTTGAATTAATTTAGTCTCACACAACTGGTACGTGAACTTGACGAGATAACGCTAGCTAAGCGTCGAAGAGATTGCGTGTAAGAAATTGTGATCAATAGTATGTGAACACTGCGAAGCTCATGTAGCTAATTTAAGTTCCTCGTATACTATTAAATATTTTGTTTTGAAATTCTGTGCGAAATAAAGTGTAGCCTTCAACCGACACAAGATATTTCTCTCAATTAATCAAACGATTGAGAATTTCGTCTATTCGATTATGTAACCAAAGTCGACACGGTCATGAGCAAGTTTTATGACTGGCTGTGAAACAAGTTTTAAATAATACAACAAAAAAAAATGTGAAAATTGAGTTAAAATAATTCAATAAATAATGAAAATATGCAGAGCATTGAGTTTGATGATCGGATTCTGTTTGGTCGTAACAGCAGCCACGTAAGAATACAAAATTGTCTATTAAAATGATGATATTTTTCTTTCTTTTAAGCTGATTTACTTTCAGCTTACTTTATTATTATCTTCGTCATGCTGAAAAAGAAAATGGTTTTAGTTCGTCATCAAGGAGATTAAAAAAGCTTATAATAGACACAGATGCAGGTGGGGATGACGCAGCTGCCATACTACTGGCTCTTGGGTTTGAAAAACATTCAGAAAAATCAAATTTTCAAGTAATAGCAATCACCTGCACATATGGCAATACTGATCTTGAAAATGTTGCTACTAATGTCTTAAAAATTCTGACGATTGCTGACCGAAGTGACGTGAGTGTATTATCTGATCGATTTCAATTTTATTTCTTTTGGAATGAAACGTCTTACCCAAAATTCTGCAGATTCCTGTATACGTCGGTGCTCACAAATCGTTGTTGAAAAAATTCAAGAAGGGCAATTACTTCGGCGAGGATGGATTCGGTGATTTTCATTTTGACGAAGAGATCGTGGCTCGGGTTAATAAAACGTCACACGCGAGTGTTGTTATGAAGGATTTGGCGAGAGAGCATCCAGGTGATTTTTTGTTCTTTAGTCTTTCCACTGCTTCCTGAAAGTTTTAGCTCAATAAGTTTTAAAGTTCCAAAGTACTTTTTGTCTTCCCTCTATGGTTCAAATTACAGATTCCAAGAATAAATTACACATATGTGGCAATCATTTTATTCCATCAAAAATTCACTAATTGTCACTTCTGAAGTAAACGAAAAAAATTCTTAGAGAAAAATAAAATTGTGAAAAAGGGTTTATCAAACTTTTTGTGTTTTTCTTTGAAATTTATCTCTGAGTGAACTCTATGACTTTCGAACTAATGATCAAAATATCGCACTTCACTTTTCCTTTGTCAAAAATTTACAGGCGAAATAAGCGTGATGGCTATTGGACCATTGACCAATATTGCAATCGCGATGACTTTGGATTTTAACTTCGTCAAAAACATCGAGAGATTTTATCTCCTAGGTTCATCAGTCCGGGGATGGGGAAATGTAGCTCCTAATGTGGAATTTAATTTCTCTCAAGATCCACAAAGCAATTTTATCGTTCTCAACGGAACAGATGAACGAACTGTTCTTTTGTTCCCTTGGGAAGCGAACCTTGACGCTGCAATTTCGATGGTAATAGTCAAACTTTTATAAGCCTTTCGAACTTTGATCTTTAATTTCAATTAAAACGGATTGTTTCAAAAGTTATTCGGTGTTTGATTAAATGTTTTGATATCACAAACAATTGAGGAATACAATTAAGCGTGTGTAATTTTTCGATGACTGAAAAAAATCAAAGAAAAAAATCGATGATGAAAAAATTTTTTTTTCATATAATTACTGTCTTTATGAACCTAATTTCTTTTCTTTTTTTGTTACATCACAAATTAACGAATGGGGAAGCTTCCAAAAAACAATTTACGATTTTAGTAATGAAAGTTCATCTTGATTTATTAAAAACGCATATCAACGTCACACGTTTCTCGGTGACTGAGAAAAAAAAGGAAGAAATCCGTAAAGAAGTTTCCAAACAGTGCTCTAAATATGTCCTCAAAATAAAAAGATGAATTCTATCGGAAACAGTTTTGTCGAGATGATTATGAATAAAATAATAATAAATAATTCATTAACTCACTAGAAATGGCGTACGGAAGTTCTGGGATCCATGACTTCGAATACGATGCAGTATCTGAATAAAATCGAGAATGTAACTCTTCACGGTCCGATATGGAATGTAGGTGATTTGGCTTTGAGTGCGTTGGTGATGTGGCCCGAACTAATAACGAGTACATTGGTGACGAATGTGACACCAGTTTTTGATGGCATCGCCGAGGGTTCTGTCCTAGTCGATTATGCTAATACAACGGGCAACTCCAAGAACGTTGAAATTTTGCAAACTTTCGATGTTCCAAAATTTAAAGATTTGTTGGTAGAAATATTCTCCCATGATTGATAAAACAAAAGAAGGATTTGTTTTAAAAAAAAAAAATATCTGATTGAACATAAAAACAAAGTAAATGAATCAATCATTTTTTTTTTAAATAAAATTTCTTCTAAAAATAGTATGTAAATATTTGTAACTATTAGAAATAAATTTTTTCGTGTGTCTGGTCACAAAATCATGGATTGTCTGTATTTCACAATGATTTTAAGCGGTTGTCATAAATTTATTGGAAACAGAAGTTTCAACATTTTCGAAAAAACGTATGGCAAGCCATGATCCACACGAGCGACGAAATATTAACCTGAAAAAAAAAAAATTAGTAAAAATAGTATTAACTGAAGAAAACAAAAACATTTGGAGACGTATTGTTTTTTCTTACCTTTTGATTTCCAGTCGCAATACGATATTTATAAGCGCCATTTATTTATTAAAACAAAATCTTCATTGCTGTAAATGTAAAAAAAAAAAATCCCGACGTTCTAGGTGCGATAAAAAACTGGTTTACTGAACAATATCGTTTATTCGCTCGTGTGAAAAAGTTATTGAGTAATTAAATTACTTCGTAGGATAAATTTCAGTCTCGGTTGTTTCACGAGCAAAAATGCCACAACTCTCTCTCTCTCTCTCTTTCTCATCGGAATATTTTACAGCCATAAAAGGGTATAATACTACTATGATTACTTGTCATTGAAACGATTCTTGACGATTGTTTTTTTTTGTCATCTCTTTTTTATCACAAAATTTCTAGTTTTTTTTTTTTTTTTAACATAATGATAGCACAATGGGCTTGTAATTATTTTCAATGACTTTTGAAAAAATCCTCTCAATCATCAAGAGTGATAATTTCTACGCTGTCTTTCGCATGTTTAGGCTCGTTTTTCTTAGTCGGATTAGCGCTAGTTTTATTCCTAGGTAATTCGTAAACAGACATACACTCGGAGCTAGTAGGTCGTACATTTTCAACTATTTTCTGGGGTGGCACGATGCTGAGAGAAAGCGGTAGATTTTTCGAATAATCAACTTGATTCGGTTTGACGTGACTTTTTTGTTGGGGTATAATTTCGAGATGGGAGTGTTGTTGAAGTTGTGAGAGCATTGAGAGAGTATCAACAGAATTGGTTGTCGGTAATGACGGTTGGATCGTTCCAGGCGTTTCCATGTTCGTTGGTTTTGGATTCTTCGTAACTTTTCGATACGGAGGATGTTTTGGAGGTGGAGGTGGTTTCGTGACTGAT
Organism: Campoletis raptor; assembly: GCA_948107755.1. Taxonomy (NCBI): domain Eukaryota; kingdom Metazoa; phylum Arthropoda; class Insecta; order Hymenoptera; family Ichneumonidae; genus Campoletis; species Campoletis raptor. The sequence goes on along the minus strand of OX403622.1, from coordinate 28,801,416 downwards.
GCGCCAACAGGACTGACAGAAATGCCGCTTAATTCTTGAGGTAAAAAGGATGGTTGACCCATCGTATGGGTCGCAGCTCCGGACATGGTGCTCAATAGACTCTGCAAATTATTTGGCAGCTGAGGAATGTTCTTTGACGTTTTCTGCTTCTTGACCATATTTTGAGGTTTCACAGGAATTGGTTGATGCGCTTGTTGAGCCATTTTCTTTGAGAGAAGCTTATGTTGCAAGGATGTGCCGCCGGTGTTGGTCGGATTTCGAGAAGTTGGCATTCCCATGTTTGAGCTCGTGGGTTTTATGCTGACCGAGTTTTGACCTTGGAGAACAGAGTGAGCGGCTTGTAGAACGTTTCCCGTAGGAACAGACGGATTTCCGCTGGTCAAAGACGAATGAGACGAATTGTGAGCGGGTTGAGGTTCGGTCAGAGACTTTGAAACCCTGATCTGGGGTGCAGACATTTGTTTAGGTGGTGGAATTTTAGTTTGCGCACCAACCGACGGTTTTAACAACGAAACTTGGGTAGTTGTTGGATGTGAGGCAGTTTTAGCGGTTGTTTGCGGTACCGACATAGTTTTTGTCATGTGAGCTGGCATGGGTTCGTTATGGGAGGATGACGAGGAAGAGTGTTTCGGCATTTTCGTTTTTATCGGCTGTTGTTGCTGCATGTTGGAACCGACCGGAGTTATCGAAACGCTAGGTACGTCTTTCGTCGTCGATGTGCTCGTCCCAGCCTTCGAACCAGCCTGATGATACATTGGCGCCGCTCTGCTTGAACTCACAGCGTTCGAATTGTTGCTCAAATTCAACAGTTGCTGGACTGTCAAACTTGAGAGGTTTGCCATGCCACCTAAATTACCGAGATTTCCTGAGGGGGATGAACCCACCGTCGGACTCGTGACGGAACTCATCGTCGGCACGGTACTCGTAACTGTGCTCGGTAAACTTGTAGCTATGTTGCCAAAACCGGCGGCTAAATTTGTCATTGATGATAAATTGCTCTGATACTGTCGTAATATGTCCTGATAATTTCCCATTTGGTTTAAATAATTAACTGCTGCTAACGGATCGATCTGGCCACCCATACCGGCGGCAAATACTGCTGACAACATATTCGGATCCATCAAAGGATTCATAAAATATGCATTCATCAGAGCATTGTTTGCACCGACACCCAAATAATTTCCAAAACTGTTTTTCGGGCTGAACTGACCGGACATTCCAGCACTCTGTTGCATCGCTTGTAAATACTTGTTAACGTTCGGTGGACGACCCCGAGGACGTCCTGTGGATGTTGAACTCTTGTAGGGTTTTCGAGTCTGATGTGGCTGAGTCGAAGTCGGTAAACTTTGTGGCTGCGACGTTGCGATCTGCAAAAATGTAAAAATTTGAGTTACGCCTTTTTAATTAATTAAACTTTGTTTTTTGGAATTTTGTCAAAGTTGTTTTTTCGCTCGTTTTTGACTGTTTTTTTTAAATATTCTTACTGGACTTGAGGAAGTCGCAGGCATCACGCCAACACTAGTCGTCGAGATTGGATTCGATTCGGCCATTTTACTCGCAGTCATCACTTGTTGGCAACACTTCAGAGCCACTTCCATTACGTTTCCTTCAATGTTCTGCGAATAAAATGTAATCAAGGATTTTTTAAGAGCGAAACATTAATTTTATTAGATTTTCGGTAGTGATTGAATAAAAATTTGGAAAGCTTGAAATAATTTCGTAATATGGAGAATATTGATATTTGATAATAATAATAATAATGACAAAACATTATTGAGAAAAAATTAAAATCAAAGATTATGTTAACAAATACTCAGGAATTTTCTTTTTCTTCATAAACTTATTGTGTTTTCGGAATTTATTGTTTTTTCCGTAGATCTCGAAGACAACATTGCAAACACTTAGGACGTTTATTTGTTTACAGATTTTTAATTCCGTCCGAAGTTTCGAAGTCAGTGATCGAATGAATTCTTTAAAACTTTTTTTTCCATTTAATAAAAAGCGTTTTTTTGAGAAAAATTTTAGCCTCGATTTTTCTTCGTTACTATGAGATATAATGAGGAAGATTTTTATCCTTTATTTTTTTCTCGTTACTGACCTTTATTCCGGTATACGCTTTGTAAGTGTCAACAAGAAGTGTTGCGAAAGCCTGGATCGATGAATCTTTGGGTGCATAAATCTTTTGGATCTCGCGATAAATTTTGTAAACATCCAGTAAGACTTGTTTTCGTGGATCAGGACGATACATTTGCATGTTATCGACAACTGTTGGTGGAGGAGGCATATTTTGTATACGCGTTCGAAGCGATTGAATGCAAAGCGTTTGAGCTTGTCTGGACAATTGTTCTCGTTCGGAGTCCCTCAGATATTTTCTGCGAAAGTACATTTTTTTTTCAAACTCTGTTCCAATTCCATTGAATTTCTATAGAATGATTAGCATTTTAATTAATGAGCTTACTTGTCAGGATCGGGCAGTCTTCGCAATTGTCCATAAAGATCCAAAAGCATTAAACTGTCGTCCGTTTCTTTGAGTATTTGCATCAGAAGAGTTATGCAACGAGACATATGGGAGGCGAAACTTCCAGGACGATCGATTTCTTCGATAGGATTTCTCCATACACCCTGAAGGTCAATAAAATGTATAACAATTCAAGATTTGTGAAAATGATGTAATGAGTAACGTGTAGAATCAGGACCATTCGAAAAACGTTGAAATGTGATAAAATTTTTTATTATGTTGTATATTTTTATTCAAATGTTCGCCGATTGTATAACATTTGTGAAAAAATAGTAAAAAAGCCCGATCATCTTTACACTTATTGTAGCAACAATATATTTGAGTGAAGCAAACTGGTAACGACCGATTCAAAACTTTGGACTCTATTTTCATGTTACTGAATCAATGCAAATAAAAAAAAAAAAAAAATTTTTTTTATGTGGATCCCGATAGTCAGGCTTTTGGACTTTATTTTTGCAAAACCATTAATATTTTTAGCCAAAAGATACAGTTTACCCCGAAATGTTTGTCCTCACACTTATCTCGTGACAAGGTAAAAAAAAAACTTACGTTGAAGAAGTTATTATTCTTTCGATCAGCGAATAATCCTTGAACAGTGCGTCCCGAGTAGTACTGACATTTGTAAGTGCCGAGGAAGAGATCGCGACATTTGGAATTGTCCTTAGCGACCTTGTTGTTGAAATAATAATGACAAATTCGATAGACAGATTTGTAGTGTTCGGGAAAACGGATAACACATTGTTCGAGTCCAGCAAGGCAATAACTGATGAGTTTCCCAACTTCCGCTTCCGTGAGATACTCTTCTGCCGGAGGTAAAGTGATAAGAAAATTAATAAAAACTTAGAAAGGTGTAAGCTTGAAGCCAAATCTGACAATTTTTTTAAATTTAGTTCTTACCCTTTTCTCCCAATTCAGGAATCAATTTCTTCTTCTCGGTATCACTCTCAGCGGATTCGCTATCGCTGGAGCTCGAGCTATCACTTTCAGAGCTATCTTCGCTGCTGCTCGACTCGTCACTGCTACTGGAACTGGAATTGTTGGTTTCTGTATTGCTTGTCGTGGTCTGAGTGGTCGTTGTGCTTTCTTGAGAACCTCTACGACTCAGCGTCCCTTCGTCTTTGACAGAATTAATTTGAGATTTTTTCCTATCACTGTTTTTCTCCTTACAATCCTTGTCTCGGTCTTTTCCCGTGAAAAATCTTCCTTCGGTGGTTTGAGGTTCGTCGTGAATAAGCCATTTGCCATCAGATTTCCTCGTGTCTTCGTCATCAGGTGGAAAAGTTTGTCGCTCGTTACTCAATTCCATGGTTCGTTTCATGAGTTCGTCCATGAGATCCTGAACGTTTCCCCCTTTTTCTAAGGGACTGTTAATCCCCTGTAACTTTCTCTCAACGTTATGACTTGTTCTATCCTCGTGTAAAATTCTTTCAGGATCTTTTCTTCTGACCTCTTCTCTCATAGTGATTTTTTGTGCTTTTTCACTCTCATCGCTCGACAAAATCGTTATTTCATCACCAGAGCTCTCTCGATTAGCCGATATTTCACAAACGTTCGTAATCAAATCGTCGATCAGTCCGACCACGTCCTGCATCAATTGCAAGTGCGATACGCTGCCCAATTTGATTCTCTTTCCGTTGTCATCTTGCTGTGTATCCGCATGACGTTTTCGCAACTCGTTTTTCGATGGTTTATTTGTCGTTTCCGGCTTGTCAGGCGCGGGAATCTCCTCGACACTGTTAAAACGTTTATCCTGACTCGTTCGACTCTTCGCTACCTCCGTGACGATATTCTCACTTCGAAGAGCCTCAGGGTAACCATTGCTACCAGTTTTCTTGGTCCTATTCAACTTCGACTCGTACTGCATGAAAGGACCGTTTGCACATTCCAACAGGTGATCCATGAACACTTGCCCCAAAGATTTTTTCAGTGGTTTCCCTTCGTGTTGCTCCAAATACTTTAAAATACAGGCGTGGATTCTGTAGTGAACTTCGAGAGCTTCCACCGAAAGATGACTCGGATTTTTGTGCGGGATGCGAGGAGGATATTGGGCGCGGTTCTTGCGAAGCCAATTACTAGCCTGTGCGGATATTGAAGAAAAAAAACTCAATGAATTAAGAAATTTATAAGAATAAAAAATAGAAAATTAATCTTACTTTGGCATAATGATCCAAATAAACTGGAGGATCGTCGTTCTTTTTTTCAGCTATCTTCGCAAGCATGTAATGATACAACCATCGTTCGTCGTAAACGTGAGTATCGTTATCCATGTTTGACAAAAAGACACGATTCGCCGAAATGAAACAATTCACTGCAATATCGAGAGTCGTCTCTTTACGTGACTCCAATGCTGCGAATCTCTCCATACTAAGTGTGTCCGTCTCTTGTTTTAACAAACGCGAACAAAAGGAGTGCACCGTGTACGCAAAAGTTCCGTACTCGATCCAAATTACACTTTGAGCTGGTACTAATTCAACCGCACGCTGGTAACAAAATTGAGCTATTTTTGCATCGAAAAGCAGTTTTTTTGTATCCCTGAAATAAAAATAATCATGTAATGAGTTTTTCAATCGAATAATAATGAAGAAAGACTGCTTTTTACGATTATCTTCGTAATTTTCGACTAATTTTTCAAATTAATTGTGATCGAAAAAAGTTTGAAGATAAATCCAACAAAGCTGGTGCTTTATAATCCATATATTTTTCTCAATTAATTCAAAAAGATAATTATTAAGGAAAGATTGAATGTTTTTTTTTTTTTTCATTATTTCACAAAAAATAAGAAAGATCAACTAACGGTAGTGGCTTGCAACTGGTTAGAGCAGTTCCAAATTCAGTCCCCATGACCATGGCAAGGGTAGCCCAAGAATTAAAAGCTTCGGGATGAAGGCACAAATCCATGAGGAAGTAGCAAGTAGAATTTGCGTAGTGATTATATTTGAATAGATAATCTCCAAGTAGAGCATATATCGAAGAAACTTGATAAGGCAACGGTTTTTTAACAGTTGGCATAACGTCTCTGTCACCGACGATGTAGGCGGTGACTTCATCGATTTTATGACTGGGATCGTGTTCCTCAGGCACGAGGGATATAATTTTTTTGAAGAGACTATGTGTTTCCGCATTGATAGAGACTGCGCGCGGTGTATCGAATTCAGGCAATTGATCAGGTCGATAGAAATCGAAAAGCAATTGGCCGCCTTCCCAGGTGAGTTCGATCTGCGGTACTCGGTGATCCTCGAGATACTTGGGTTTAGTTCTTTTGTCTTTGTTGGGATGTCCGTAAAGACAAAAAAATATTTGTTCAATGTATTTACTGAGTTTGTCACGAACCGAGGCAAATTGTGGCGTACGAAGTCTTGGAATAACGAGTTTCATTGTGAATATCAAGAGTTTAGCCTCGTTGATACAGCACCATGAATGACGACCAAGAAACTCGTGAGCTGTGAGGAGAATCATGATCGACGTGGGTATGTCCTCGTCTTCATCCTCCTCGTCAGAATTTTGTTCTTTAGTTTTTTGCGACGGTGACTTAGCTCGACCTTTGTCTTCCTCGTATTGCAAAACGTAGTGCAACAAGATCCAAGGCAGCACAGTTTCGAGTGGCATTTCAACAGCATTTTCCGTAACGTCCAACTGATGGCAAACCATCTGAACAAGATTTTGTACGAGCCGAGCTAGTCGCGTTTCTGGTAAATACCTGACGACGAAAGTGCTAACTTCGTTGACGCACGACTCGAGTTTCTCGAGACACTTGAGTACGCTTGCTGCCCACTTTTTTTGCTCTCCATCGTCATTCGCGTTGAGATAATTCTGCCAAGATTCGTTCAGACAAGCTTCCGACCAGACGTAACATTCCTCGTAATGCTCGAGTTTCCAAAGGCTGTCGAGTAGCATCGACAACTGGTCGATACGTTCGGTCGTTACTTTAATATGTGGCACGAGCTTTTGTTGTTGCTTAGCAAACTTAAATGTATCCTGGAGCGTCGCTGCGAGCTCGGCGTACTTTTTCTCATCGTGCAAACGTTGCACTTCCGCGAGTCTTTGCCCACGACGTATAGCAGTCAACATTTTCTCAATTATCGGTACATTTATGCGGGAATTATATTTGCAATTTGGCAATTTTATGACAGGCATAAGAGTCTCGTGTTTCTTGAACTCGTCCATGTGACACAGCAACGATTCTAGTGTCTCAATCACCACGTCCGTGTCACCTTGACAATGAAATATGTTCGCTTTAAGCCATAGGACTCTTAAGAGGTAAGTCATGTTTTCTTCGCTGAACAAATCGTCGCGAACGCTGGCAAATATAATGTGACCGAGCTCCTCGGAAGGCATACCAGTGCCGACTTTGTCCAGCTTCGAAGTTGGTATCACATCGGGTTTAGCGTCCATCCAACGATCGGTATGAAGCTCGCCAAACAGAAGAGTCATTTCAGCGTCGTATTTAAGTATTCCGCAATCTTCGTCGAAACCAAAAGGCGAATGATGCGGAATGTGTTCTCGCGTGTATGTGTACGCCTGGAGATAAATCGTTCCCATGTCTTTCGGCCAATCGTGATTCCATTTGGTACTCAAAAATTCAGTAAACTTTGCAATAATTATCATCAAATTGCTCTTACCGCTGTGTTCGTTTATAAACTCATCGACGTCGGTTTTTTCCGCCTCGGTCCCGAAATATTGAGGCATCTCTGGCACTTCTGGACTTGATGGTTTCGAGCTCTCTGTACTTTTACTCCCTTCTCGCAAAGTTCCATTTTTTTCACGATTTGCAAACAACTGATAAACGTCCATCGTGTCCATCGAATCGTCGATATTTTTGAAAGGATCTTCTTTCGTTAATTTAACACCGTCTGGCAATAAAGTACTTGGAAACATTCTTCTCAGAGTTTCCTCCACCTGGACATCGTCTCTTTCAGCTTCGCGCCTGTTAGAGCCACGAACTCTCGCTGATCTTCTCATACTGCTGCTGCTCCATGCCCATTGTTGCAAAAAACATAATGAGCTTCGACGACGTTTCTTCACTTTTTGACCCTCTTCCTTGACGTCGGTGCGTTCGTTGGATTTTTCATTCAATTTTTCTATACTTTTATCGGTACTGCCTTGATTCGATTTCTCGGCGTTTTCTTCGTTCGATTTTTCACAATTGATCGCCTCGTTCGTGATTTTTTCGACCGGTGATTTAAAGCCTTCTTCGTCATCAGCCACGATCATTGATTCCGGATAATCGAGTGGGTCTTCGTTGTTTTTGTCACGCTGATCATCAAGATTTTTATCCGATCGCACATTCTCGACGTTTGGAATTTTGAAAGGATCCTCGTCTTCAATTATCTGAATATCGCTTGAACCTGATTTAACGTCTTCCTCAAGATCTAGACGAGTTTCCGTGTCGAAATCAGTGTTTGGTACACGCTGATCATCCGAATTTTCCGTTACATCCATTTCTTCGATATCCGTTTCCATTTTGACATCATTTTCCAAGGTTTCTAAATCCAGCTTCCGATTGACGCTATCGGCTTCGGAAATGTCCGCCTCCGCGTAATCCTCAGGGTCTTCAATGTTGTTTTCCTCGGTGGAAGAAGCGCGAGACTCGTCTTCGATTGGTTTTTGGAATTCTAGGATAACGCGGCTTACGAAGTTGCAACAATTATCGCTCATCCATTTGTGCATCGAAATAAGACTATCGCCCAAATCGAGCCAAGTTGATTTGGCAAGAGGTTTGTTCAGATGTAAAATCGGTAGAGGTTTGTGAATGAATTCGGATTTACAAGAATCAACCCATCTGTCAGCAATTTCTTTTGCCTCGAGGATCAATTTTTCGCCAAATATTTTATCATATTCGCTGTCCATCGGAGGATCCAGAGCCCACTCGACGTTGTACATTTTATAACTTTCCTCAAAGTACGGAATGTCCTTAAATATTTTTTCTCTAAAGGCTAAACCTTTCACGTATGTGGGATCTCTTTCCAGAGCCATCGATATGAATAATAAACAATTCATGTAGTCCGGTACGGCATAGAGAACAGATATTATGTTATCCAAGCAAGGCCAATGATTCGGATTACACTTCAAACCCTGTTTGAACGCCGAACACGCTAATTCGAGATTCGATATCGTCATAGCTAAACATCCAATTCTATACCACAAGGTCACATCCGAATCGTCAAGATTTGCTGCTTCCCAATAATTTTCTATCGCTTCTTCATAATTTTCTAACGACCCTTCTATCGCCCCGATGTTTTTGAAACACGAGTATTTCAGTGACAACATTGGACGAGATTTGCCATCTGGTATCTCTGCTTTTTCCACTTGATCCAGCAATTCCGTGTCCAATAGATCTTTGAAAATCAATAAAGCTTCCTGCGCTTTGTTCGCTTTCATCAGCTCCAGTGCTCTGTTATACTCCGTAAGAGCAATTTGTTCCTAAAAACAATCGTCATCAGGAACGTGAATTATTTTTAAAGTTTGACAAAACCTCATAAAAAGCTAAAATGAAATGTAAATTTTGCAATTTTTTTTTCTCGATACCAGAAAAACTAATTTTTTAAAAATTTCAGGTTGTTTTGTTGCATATTTCAACTATGCAGAATAATTATTTTGGTAAAAAAATATTGGTTTTTCAATGGAAATACAAGTAATTGGATAGAAAAAATCATCCCCTTCGAAAAATCTTCCAGCTTGCTGATTATTGTTATATTTCTTAGTCATTCATCGATTTATCAGAAATGATGTCATAGCATCTATTTTCAACTTCATTTCTGATAAAAAAAAGCTGTTTTTTCTTTGCTATTTCTTGTATTTTTGCATCTTGGCAACATTCATTTAGATCCATATAGTTGGAGAATAGTTTTAGGTGTTCATTTCAAAAAATCCTGCAGATTGTTTTTCTAATGCATCAGCTGCTACACAACTAATGAAATATGGATGAAATCACTTTTTCCAGTTATAATTCAGGTCTTTCTTAATCTATTGTAAATGATCCATAGTTTTGGTCTTTGAAACAAACTAAAATCTTGAAAATTTTATCATCGACAACAATTTGAATCAACAATGAAGTAAAGTCTTGACCAAATTTGCATTAAAAAAATGAGCTTGTAGTTTAGTGCAAAAATTTTGTTAGTACTGAAATTAAGTAGATTCTCAAATGTAATCATGTTTCACTTATTACCCATTGCAGATTGAGAATTTCTAGAAAAACTCTAAACATTTAAAAAGAAAAAAAAATTGACGTACGTAAATACACGCCCATTCGACCAGAAATTCGTGCTAACAATTTTTTCGCCCATTCAAGCAAAACCTAAATGCCTGAAGCCGGAAGGTTTTGAAAAACATGAGAGCAATTTGGTATCATTTCGTTTGTGATGAAAAATACAAATTTGTGAATCATACGAAGACATGAAACAGATGGGACAGTGTAATAAAAGCCGGAATTGAGGTTATGTAGATCGCGTGGGGAAAGTTGTTGCTTTGTCAAAAAAACATACCTGGGCTTCTTTTGTGATAGTTTGAGCATCTTCATCATCATTGTCGGGCCGAGGTTGAGGTGCCTCGTTCAAAGCCGATATTTTCATCATTTTTAAACAAAATATTTCACCAATCCCACGTCTTTTTCATTTCGTACACAAAATATAATCTTTACGCGGACAAAATACACGAAAACCACACAAAACAGGCAAAACAGAACGGGAACAGCTGTTTGCCGCCGCTACTACTTTGACGCCATTTTCCGGCGAATTATCTAGATGGAATTCTTCGCAAATATATCTAGATTACTACAAATGTGCGTAAAATTGAGATAATCAATTCATAACACAAAAAATTTCATTTCAAGGTATTCTCAAAATTTATACCACATTAAGTAGAATTAACTTTTGTTTGTTTACTTTATTCAACCGTGAAAATTCGTCTGTAATTCAATTTTTTTATTTTTCTTCACGTTCAATCGACCTCGTTTGTTTATAACGATCGAGATTCGTAGTAAAACCTATCACGTGTGGAAATAGACTAATTGTTCTCAAATCCTTTGAAGCTCTCTAGCTGTTGTATAACTTCGCGAACGAATTAGTTGTTGTACTGATTCCACGTAATTCAATAACCTCGGAATGAATATTCATAGGAAATATTGCAAATTTTTTGATACGTAACAAAATTGATTGATAAATGAGCCAAAATCGGCTTTTATCTAGACAACGCTGTAAACGCATGATCTCGTAATCTCCAGACTAAATATACACAATGCTCTATATTATATATATATATATATTCAGATGATTTACTGTAAATAAAGATGTATATAAAGGAACAATCGAGTGCGATCAACCTTTGACATTGGGGTTTATCTTCTTGTGTTTTTTTCTCTGTGGTATAATGAAGAGGAATTGTATGCAGTCGTCGTCGCGGATTCGAGAGACTCGGAGTACAAAAATAGTGTGGACGATCGTGTGTAATTTTATAATAGGGCGTTGATCTCGTAAGATTGAAAAAAAGTAACGATAAAGTAAAAAAAAATAGTAAATCGTTGAAACCTTCTACAGTTTCATGAGATAGAAGAAAAATCCGAGTTCATGTGATTTTTGGACATTCCGATGCAGGATAATGAGTTATACTTGTGTCTCTGACACGAGTAATTCTTGTCATTATGTATGTAATTTGGGGTGAGTTAAAAATTTGGCGAAAACAAAATATGATGAAATATTTAAATTGTTTTTGGGTTGATCGATAATAAATGTCGTACAAACTGGAATATTATTATCAAATTGTTTACTTTTTTTTATTATAACATTTAACTAACGCTGTCACTGACGTCATACTTCTTTACAATTATACAAAAACCTGGCGGGACGATTGTTGAATTTAATTTTGTTTCTTTGTCTTTGTTTTTTTTTTCTTCAATTCGTTCGGGAAAAATCGGAAGAAATTCGCGACTGTTTGGTTGTGTACCAGTTTTGAAAATTATGGTTTATTGTATTTTTTTTTTTTTTTTGAAAAAATCGTAATTAAGGAACGCATTCTATTGGCACTGTGGAGGTTTTCTCGTCTTGCTCTTTCGACTTCTATTTTCTCTGTCCTTCTTTCTCGTTTCTCCATTCGAGAAGCTGCAGCACAATTTTTTTCATGATTTGTTTGACAGTCAAGTTATTGGACCGTTGCGCAAAATCTCTGCACATTTTTACGTGGTAATTCACAAAGTTGTTGCGGTTTTATTTCAGATGGAAGATTGGCCCAACAGGCTCAGGCCGATTATGGTCACACTTCTCTGTCCTCTGTAATCATAAATAGCCAAAATGTAACGAGCTATCATTTTCCTGGACATGGAGTTCGTCTGGTTCAATGGATTCGCAGTGGTTATTAAAATTTCATAAGTATATTGAACGATTAAACATCATTTGTGGTATCGTTGTATTTAACATCGAGTTTGAATGTGCATGTGAAAGCAAATGAAACATGAGCTCTAGGATTAATCGTAGTTTCCTTTTCAGACTTGAAATCATAAAAATGATGTATTACTAATTATTTGAAAGTACTACTAAGAATGAAATGGTATTAACAAAAAATCGATTATAAAATTAATTTCATTTAAGCCATAAATTAATAGGGCTCTTATATTTATTTTAATTAATTTATAGAGGCGGAGTTACAACGACATTATTCTGCAATGTGGTTGTTGTTGCCAGTCGGTTCGATATTTATAACAGCGCTCGTTGTGTTGTTAATGGTAAAAAAAAATTAATATAGTAAAAAAAGAATGTATGAAAACAATTATTAAATATGTGACGATTTGTTTTTTAGGTGATGTTCAACAGATGCCCTCAAATGGTTGCTGCAGTAGTAACAGGAATACTCGGCACAATAATAGTCTTCATAATATTAATGTCACTTGATCACAAGCCAATTTACGTCTGACCCGCAGATCGAAGGAATTAATTGAGCACGTATGATTAATGACGTCTGTTGCTCATTAGTGGTTAGGATTTAAAATTGTTGCGATTAAACTCACTCTCGACTGTGTAAGCGTTTTGGACCTTGTAACGAATCATGTCAGTGGAAACGCGAACGACCGTATCAATATAGTGATCCAAAGTTTTCTTCAGTCGATCGTGACTCTGGAAAAGAACAATCAAGAGAAAAAATGAAGAAGAAATACAATGGTTATAATCGTCATGTGCCATCGGCGAGATATTTAATAATTAATGAATTAACATTAACTCAGTAATCAGTGTAATTAACATTTTCATATTTACACTAAGTATTTCATTCGTTTTCGATTAGAACCAATAATTACAAAACATTTGTCCCATGAATATGTTAACCATAAAATATTCATTTTTCTGCACGAGAAGAATAAAAAATTAATTTTCTAACCAAATTAACGTTTTCGTCATACCTCGATATAAACGTGATCATCTTTGCTCGCGTGCTCGAGCTCCAGCAATAATAATTCCAGTGTGTTATACGGCAACCAGACCGCCGGTGCCGTAGAAACCAAAGGAGTTTCCAACCCGAAATGTTCTTTACCCTCTCCCAAAACAGCATTCACATAATCCAATGCTAAATCAGTGGCTTCCAATAATCGTCCTGTATTCAACAAAAGTCGAAGAAGCTCGGCGGGATTGCGTTTCTGCGATGAAAATCAGTATCCTTAATATCATATTTAATTATGCGACAAATTTATATTTTCTAGGTACTCTTGAAGTTTTTCCAAATTTTCGAAACATTTGTCCTAAATATTGTATTTAATTATTGAAAAAAATATAATGAGCCTTAGTTGTGTATTTTTGTAAAAAAAAAAAAATCAATAATTTATGTTTTTTTTTTCTTCCATGAAAAATGTACCCGTACCTTGTAGGAAGACATGAGCCATTCTGGCAAAAAAGCACCGCGCTGGAGTAATTTTCTGGTAACGCCTTTGTGGAGCTCGCTACTGTCTTTTTTCTCGTGTGACAAAGTTAATCGTTCCAACAATCTCCAGCTGATGTTAGCAACGTTAGAACTGCATCCACTTATGTCTGCGAACGTGACATACAATTCATTGAGGAAACGTTCATTCAATGATTTTATTGACGAGTTATTTCTGATTTTTCTTAATATGTAGGTGATTTTACTTTGGGGGGTCGAAAGAATCGATCCTCTTTTTAATGAAGTATTGAAAAATAGTTAAAGGTCAAAACTCCGAATATTTTCGGAGCCACGACTTTATAACTTCACGATTTTATTTCTCATATCTGGCTTTTAAAATTTGGTGCAACATGTTTCAATAAATGTTCAACCCATGGTCTTGAAACTTAGATTTCATCACTTGATTCATCCTATTTCATCAGTTGAAATAAAATTAGTGTCAAAAATAAACATTTCTGTTCACAGCTGTTACGAATTTCTACGGTTGATCGACGACGATCGACCTGATTTAATACGATAAAAATTTTAAACAAATACGAGATTCATTTCCTTTAAAAATAATTTGTAAGCATAACTTGTAATTTCGCGTTATACAGCAGAATTTCCCCTTAAAACATCATCATTCTTTTGGTTATTTTATAGATGACTAAATATCGTTTTTTTTTTAATGGAGATTGCAATCCAAAATTTTTCCTTCCGGATTAAAAAATTGAAAACGCGAAATTTTACTAAAAATGTTCTTACCAAAAACATCGTTCTGTATGAGCCAATCCCAAGCATTTGGATCTTCTTGTTGAGTAAGTCTCAGACTGTGCGAAGCAAGATTTTCGAGTACAGGACTTTTCGGTACATTAAATTGATCGCACAAGTAAAGAGCAGTTGTATAAAGTCCGACACTCGAAAGAATGGCAATAAGTTCAGAAGGACAGGCCTGAGCGATAATGTGCATTTCAGAATTGAGTTTCGACAATTTTAGCCTCGCGTCAACCAAAAAATACTCTTTTCTTATGTCCACAAGCTCAAGTACTTCGACTTGTTTTTTAACTTTGTAGTGCAAAACTTCTCGGCCGTCTATGCTTCGTTTTTTCTTAGGATTTGCTTCGTCCGCATAATTGTTATCAACGACAGGTCTAACGATCCATTTATATTTGTCGCTAACGAGATTGAGCGAGTTAATACAGGCCAAAAGGCACTGAGATTGTCGTGCGATGATCGCCGCGGAATGAGACTCTTGACTCAATCGCATAGCTTGTTCGTACATGACCGACGCCGCTGCAGCAACAAAAAATAAATACAATAAAAAACATTAGAAAAAAAGGAAATCATGAAAAAAATTGTTGTTTAATATTCTAATAACTATTTTGAACAAATGCACAAAATTCAACGTTACCTTTTCTCATATTTCCCTTATTAATGTGAAAACTATACAAAAAGTTGTAATAATTATTTTCCATGAGATCGACGCTGCGAGCTCTTCCCTCGACGATTCTTTCAAGATCTTCGTACATGTCGACATATGGAAAAGAGACGAGATCCATGAGTTTTTTTCGTTCGAATAAAGTGACAACTAGTTGGCGAAGACAATCGGCACGTCTGGCAGCATCGGGATTAGCATTTAAACAATGATAGGCTTCGGTATGATGACCAAGATTAAGATGTTGAGTGAAAACTATGGAATGAAGCGTCGGCAAGTTTGGATCGTCCTTCGAAGCGATCGTAATCGCTGTTTCTGCGAGCTCGATTATACAATCGGAGGCGTTCTGTTGCTCGAACAATTCGATTACTTTGAGGTAATATTGTACGAGAGCGTTACTATCCGACGATACACTCGCTTCCAACAATACATCAGCGAGAAAAGAATCCGTTAAAACTCCATTGGAAGCCCGTAAAAAGTGATCGCATGCTTTTCGAGTTTCTCCCATTTCTAACAACGCCACTGCGAGTATGAATTTTCTCGATGCGCTATTCCACTCGCACCATGTTCGCAACAATCTAACGTATTCCTGTACCAGGAGAAATTGGCAACTGGAAAGTAACCATTCTGGAAATATAAAGTTACCCGAAATTGGCCAACTGCGAAAATTTGTTAAGGAATACTTTTTCTCATTTATTTCCTGATCTGCGCCTTCTATTGACTTTTTTTATCCATTTGCTTTTGATTTTTCTATTTTTAAAAAGGA
This sequence comes from Campoletis raptor, assembly GCA_948107755.1. NCBI lineage: Eukaryota > Metazoa > Arthropoda > Insecta > Hymenoptera > Ichneumonidae > Campoletis > Campoletis raptor. Next base: position 28,785,825 of record OX403622.1, on the reverse strand, counting down.
TACACGAGCTGAGCGATGAGCGTCACGTGAGTCAGCATCCCGTAATGCCAGGGTGTAAGAACACTCGGATCAACATCAGTCGCATGGGCCATCAAAGTATGAGCGTGCTTCGCGCCACCACTCTGGACAAATAATTCTAAAAGCGACAACGATCTCTGTTGTCTGTGTCCAAGTGTCGCTCGCGAATCAGTCAGCTTCAATGACGATAATCTCTGGACGCTGCTTTCACTGTAACAGTTTATCGAGCTCGAAAGGGTTCCGGAAAACATAGTAATTTATTTTATTGGAATTTTTTGTCAAAAAGATGTTTGATGGAAATTATGAACGGGTTTTAATGACCAACGATTTGACAAAAATACAGCACAAAAGTTTAACCAAAAAGTTATTGTGTGAAAGTTAAAAAAACGACAATTTTGAATTATAAACTTACAGCAGAGCTTGAGGAGGTGTGCAAGTTGCCGTTGATTCACAAATCCACATAACGACGTAATAAGCCTGAGTAAGAACGACAGTTCGTGGAGCCAATGATGATTTAATCGAATGAAGAACTTGCGAGTCGAAAACTTCTGGTCGCGATAGTACGAGCTGTTGGAGAATCAATAGATCTCGACAAATCGAGAACCGCAGAAGCGTTATCTGCGCTACGCTCTCCGCAATAGTCGAAATTCCCAATTGGCTGCTGAAAAGGTGGCTCACACTGTGAAGCATACTGTTCGAAACTTCTTGTTCCATGTCAAGCTTCATTTTGTTCGGTTGACCAAGATCGTAGGTCAAAGCTTCCAGCAACATTCCCATAGCGCTCGAAGGGTCTTTCACGTTCTCTAACTTGTGATGCAACTCCATTTGGAAGTCGAAATCCGAAAGCTAAAAAAAATTGATAAATACTTATTTATGATAAAATTTATTAGCGATTTCAACTATTTCACTCAGTTAAAACGAATAAAATCACTTTTTCTTAGAAATTTAAATACTTTGTGTAAGTCTCAACTTCCGTGATTTCCCTCACGGTTCGCAACAGAAATTCGTTTACTGAGAATGAAACCGAACGAAAAAACGTTTACTTAAAATGGAGTAAAAAATCATGAAGTTCTATCAGACAGATGAGTAGATTTCACGCATTCAGTTCACGTTATTAAAAAAATTAATCGAACATGAAAAAAGTTTTGGTAAATTAAAAAAAAATCTGCAACTAATTAAAGGATCAACAACCAGCTTTTAAGACGAGTAAACAAAATGAATAAACAAAAGCTTACAGGATCATCTGGTTCCATGGCGAGTCTCGAGAACAAATCTTCGACAACGATGTCTGGGCTTCTTAGATGATATAATTCTCGTTCGATGCTCGTTTTAACTTCTTCGGACAGTTGTTCTTCGAGCATAACCAAAGCTGACATTAAAGTGATAAGATCCTGGCAAGTGTCTTCATCCTGACAGAGTACAGGAGTAGTTTTGAATCTTGAGGCGTAGGATTTTTCGTTGGAAAGCATAAGATGTTCCAACGCTTCCATTGGTCGAAGGAGAGAGAACGAAGATTTTTTGAGTAAAGCAATTCCGTAAACGCTAGGAAGCAGAAGAAGTCCAACGGGTCTTGTGCCATTTACGTGATACTGTATAACGCCGGAGTAAAATTTGGACCAGCAGCGATTCGCTATTTCGAGATAATCCTCGTCCATTAATTCGTAATCCATTACTTCTGCTTGTATCTCAGCTTCCACGGCCATGCAGACGCGTTCTTTAAGTATTGCAGGCGAAAGAGTCATGTCAGCAATCAGATTTGATCTTCTGTAAATACTGAGAGCCCGTGTGATGTCAGCTAAAGAAAATTGTCCAGGATGAAAGATATAATTGATGTAAGCTTGTCGAGGGTCGGTGCCTGGATCACTAACGATGTAATCACGGTCAGGCGGTTGTTCCAAAATCGCTGTCTCCCATTCGGAATTAACTTGTGCTCCGCTAAGAGGAAGCTGCGCATGAGTTACGGCTACGGTATCCATGTCCGTTGTTCTCCACACAGCCCACAGACGAGTCGGAGTGAAGGCGAAATCAACGAGATGTTGCTGTAAAAACGGTTACAATATCCAACTGTTTAGAAATAGCATTAAAAAATCTTTTAAAAAATATAAACGCGTCAAGGCGTTTGAAATATTTAATAATTTGTAGAAAATAGCAATACTTTCGGTATCGAAAAAAATGTTTTCGGGATTTTTGTAATATTCGGAAAGTTTCCATGAAATAAGATCCATTGGCGACCGAAAAACTAATAATAACAACATACAATTTGTTGTTGGTATACTTGCAAAATTACTTTGTCCGAAAACAATATACCGCTATTATTCGAAAAATTTCCCAAATTTTACAGAAATAAATCTATTCCCTATTTTTTCAATCGCCTTTACAAAATCGGCCAATTAAAATATACCATATGGACTATATTTTGTTTTCTTTCATATTATCACTAATTTCTGCGTTAAAAGGTTATAAAAGGAAGGACTAGAAATCACACGGAGCGAGTTTGAACTGTAAAATTATCATCAGCAATAGAACAGCAATAGAAACGGAGAAGAACCTTGAATTTTGCATAATTTTTGCCAAGCGAAATGAAAATTTTCATGAAAATAAAATACCATCTCTCGTATACACGAATTTTTTTGATCGCTTCATGAAAATTTGTATTTTATCGACGAAAAAATAAGTTTTTATTCTTTCTGTGCAATATAACGAAACGAGAATGTGATAGATATGAATTCCGATTAAAAAAAAAAAAGATAATGCAAAATTTTCTCGCGTTAATACTTACATCCGGTGCAAAAAGTGTACAAGTTCTAACGAATTTGAATAGTCCAGCATCTTGTACAGGCTTAAGAATACTGAATTCGCAGCCGGTGCCGAATTTTAGATACGTGCCCAAGTAAAGCTCATTATCCGAGCCGAGCACTTTCCGTAGCATGTGACCATGAGCTCCTTGCGAAGCAACACGATTGTCGATAGCAACGTCAGCGACAGCAACGCATTGGGCTTTGTTACAGGACCACATACGAACGTTGCCTTCGCGACATAAAGCGAAAAGATAGGTGTCGTTGCCACAAGTGTGAATAACGAGTGACATTGCGACTTGGCCTTCTGAGCTCCGGCCTCGAAAAGCTGTTGCGATGCCGCTCAAAAATCTTGGCATTATTGAGTCTTGTTTGAGCTCGCTCGTATGTACAAGACCCGTTATCGTATCCAAACGTAGAACGAGAATCGTTCCGGAATTGTAAGCTAACGCGAAAAGCGCCTCTTCGTGCGGCAACGTTAGCCATGACGCCGCTGCGTGTGGAACTGGTGAATCTGATAAAGCACAAAAAGAGAAAAAAAAAACAATTGCTTTATATTTTTGAGGGAACACATTTGAAAGGAAAAAAGCAAAGAAAACTTGGACAAAAAATGTTCGACACAATTTTATTCAAGGAGCTCTTAACGAAGTGCAATTTTTTGTAGGAATAAAACAATGATTATTTAATAAATCAATGAAAAAGACTTGAGTTCGCGAACGAAAGATTTTGCGACAAAATCAATTGACATTTTGTTGTAAATGATGAGTCTTTGCTTTTAATAGAGCTTTATTTGTATTTCCTCTCTATGTAGCTTCTTTGATGAAACTTTTATCAGTACAATGATTTGAACTGTTTCAGTTTTCTCAGTATACAAAATTTATAGAATTTCTGCAATAATTTTCGCAGCCAGTGAAAAGTATAAGGACTGTTTCTGAGATGTTTGTGTGCAATAAATTTGTTCAAAGAATTTGGGATAAATTTGTTTGTTCAAAGAATTTACGATGAATTTTTTATTGGACCTCCAAAGACCTGGTGTGTTCATGAAGGCTTAATAAATGTCAATTCAAGGACTTGTGGACTTACTGGTAGTTCCTGCAGAGGCAATGACGTGAAAAGTATGAGGATCACGAGCAGAGTGACTGGATGCTTCTCCTAGTATTGACTGTACGCTAAGATCAGGATGAGAACCCAACAGATGTTCAGATTTATGAAATTTGTCAGGGTGAGGGAAAGTAAGCTTGTGAACGCTAGAGACGGTAACAACTAGTATGACAACAGAATTGACAGTTTCATGGATGGAAATTCCGTCGAGAATTGGAGTGTCCTTGAATTTATATCGAAGTTTGCAATTGGCAAGATTAACGTCGAGACTATGTTCGACGAGTTCAAGCACATCGTGATATATGCGCCAATAGATAAAACGATTGCGTGTGTAGTGTTTGGAGTTATCCTTGTAAGAATAGCCGCCGGCTCTTTCCGGCACTTTTATATCTTGCAAAGTACTTTGGCTTCCACCTGTGAAAAAAAAACATCATTTCATCGCTGTTGTGATCACAATCATGTTGCAAAATTGATTCTGCAGTCAATGTATAAAAGTTTATACATAACTTGCAGAACATCCTGATAAGATTAGAATAGGATCTTATAGTAATGTGAACATTTTTAAATAGAAAAAATAAATCTAATATCAAGTTCAAAGTTACAGCAATGATGTTGCACTAATCTTGTGAAACTTTGTTGTACTGTCTATTACAAAATCTTGATAACGAGATCAAAATCCTAGTTTTTTTTATGACTGTCATATGGTGTACAGTGTGAATTTTTCCCAAAAAAGAATTCTTAAACGAGTTCTAGAGTTGATGTGATAATTGTGAAATTTGTACGTGCTTTTCATAAAAAACGCGAGAAAAAAGGCGGAATTTTTGACAGGTCACATAACAACTCTCGAACAGTGGTGAAAATTTAACAATCAACCACATAATAGTGTTTCGACTACATTTTTCGAATTTTTGGAAATTTCATCTAAAAAAAAATTTCAACAGAAAAACAACCTTAAGTAAGAATCAATTGCAGCGATTGTTGCAGAGAAAAAACTCTCGTGGGGCGAAGCAAAACGTTGCAACGTTTTTTTGAGGTTAAAGAAACACGTTCAGAGATGTAAATAAAAAATTATCATTGGACACTGGAATGCTCAAAAAAAAGGACTTCAAATAATAAAATTTGCTCTGTTGATATACTCGTGCACATTTATTGTTTCGTAAATGATTTTATACTGATTATGACAAAACGCCGGAGTTTACAAGGAAGAGGTTATGTTCTTCGACGCTTACCGGTGTTTAGAAGTATTTGCTTCCATTTTTCTGGTAGTGTCTGATCGGGTACCACTTCACGATATCCCAATGGAAATTCTAACATCTTATTATTCACATGTATATTTATAAACCCAATTATCTTCGATATTTTTTGTTTTTAACGAGACTTTGAATTCGAAGATACACAACCGTTGAACATTTTTGAGCGGGTTTATGGTGACTAGTTACTGATTCAATGTTACCAATCCAATGTCGTCGACGTCGTCACCAATGAACATTTAAAAGAAAAACACTTCTACAGCCTAGGGATTTTGGATTTCAACTTGAAGTCACTCTGGTGTGAGTTTTTAAAACTTTATAAAGATTCGTCTTCGCCTGCTTTTTCATCCAAATGGTTCGAACTTCTTGCACACCGTTTGTCCGCTCGAAATCAAAAGCTTCAGCCCACGTGAAAGAAAAGCAAAAATGACGAGCTGCCACTTTTTTATTTTGAGCTGATGGACGGTATAGAAAAACAACGAACGCATTGCAGATTTTTTTTGCAACATGTCATAACAATACTTGATACTCTTGTCATATTAACAGCGAAGAAAAACGCCTTCGAGGTAGGCGTGATGAATAATGCATGGATTTAAATGAAGAGGGAAAAGTGAGAATTAAACGCACGCATTGAGGGTTCCGTATACCATGAGATACTACTACGGTGCTATACCGCGATGCGACGAAATATCAGTGTACATTGTTAGCGTTGCATTAACTCTTCAACGATTTTATTTAATGTATAATTGTATGTATAATGTAATTGTCATTAGGCCTATTAAAATTAAATACTATTTTACTATCGAGCATATTTGCCGAGTCATGGAACGAAAATTTTATTACTCGATGTATTTATGCTTCGGGATATGTAAATCTAGATAAATTGAAGAGTTCGAAGTAAATTTGTGTGGTACGCGTTTGGTTTGTTTACGTTCGACGCGCTCCTGTGAGTCCCGTGTGCTTGCTACGTTGCATGTACTGCATAGTGGCATTAGTGGGGGAACGTTTATCATGCCGTGGCGAGAGGCGGGTCGAAGCGCCACTGGCGCGGGAAGGGGGGGGGGCGGTGGGATGAGCGGGAGAGCGTGATATTGATACTGTCAGGATTCACGTCAGTATCGGTCGGACGCCGGCCGGCGATGCACGGTGTGAACGGTCTCTGTGTCGATCGGTCAACTTAACGCCACGGTTCATCATTCGTCGATGCTGATAAATTTAATGGAACGAAATATATAGTAGTACAAGTAGAATTCTTTTTTATCCTCAACGAATAAAAATAACTACACAACACTAGGGCTTTCTTTGAAAATAAAACGAAATAAAAAATAATTAATAATTTTATAGAATTAAATTGAAAAATTGGATAAAATTTTTATTTCTATGAACAATACACAATAATAATTCATAATAGTATTTACATTGTTTTTTGAGGTGGTGAAATTCTCTATTTCAATTACGAAAAATACAATTAAAAATATTATTGCGTTGAAAAATAATAAAATGAATACATATAAATAGGCAAATGAATGGATAGTCCAATAGTTATGTGACAGACAGTTTAGTGACTCTTCTAACAATTTCGAGATCCGCGCGCATGCTCGCACGCCCGTGTGTACGGTAGCAAGCGATTCGTGCGGTTCCTGTAAAATTTGACTTCCGCTAAAACTTCTGTGTTTAGCAATGCGTACGGTTCTTTTAGAATCTGACTTACGCTAAAACATACGTAAAGGCGAGAACGCACGCACGCGTGGCACTAACGTGAGCGTGCTCGAGACTCCACGAAGATGTGTGAAAGCTGTCGTTACACTATATGTCAATTAGTATTGGTCTACATTCACTTATTTTTGTATGAAATTATTTATTCTCGCCATAACAAGATTTTCAGTTCAAACAAAATAGTGTTAGTTTTGAATTGATTTTCAATCCAATTTCAATTTTTTTTAACCGGCCAAAAGTTTGTTTATCAATGTGTGGGCTATTCTCTACATTATAAACTGAGTCTCTTGATAAAATATCTAAGCGATAATTTTGAAAGACTTTCACTAGTAATTAAAATCGTAGGTAGACACTTCTTCGGATATTTCGTTTTGGATTCAAAATATTAACTGTTGTGAATAAACACAAATATTAGCTGTGAACATTTTTGAAAGCAACGTTTAAGTGGCATCGAGTTGAAGCGTGCAAGCGCAACGGATACGGGTCGAATCTCAAGAATAGATACGCGGCGCGGCTCTTGATAGTGCGGATTGTGATGATTTCAAGTCTTAATTAGACGATTGAACCACAAACAAATACGTGAGATGAATAAAATCGTTTGTGTGGGATTGACATTGATAAATATTGAACAGTTGTTTTTATTATGGGATGCAACTTTATCGAATGGAAGGAAACAAGTGAAATATGATGGAGTGAGCGTCTTGTGCAATGGATCTCAACTATGCAATACTTCAGGGGTTTTCCTACATGTGACGACTGGATGAAGAGTCCGTGAGAAATGGAAGGAGATATCGAATGGTGAGTAGATCAATCATTTTAATAGCATGAAATAACTAGCATAAAAATTGAAGTAATTTTCAAGGTTTTTTCGATTTTAATTTTATCTCTCAAACTAGCAAGGCTTACCAAGATTGTCAATTTTTTAATGTAAGCTACGATCGATTCAGACAATTTCTTTAGCAACCAAATAAGGGTTCGTGCGTGAGAATCGCTTGAAAAATACGGATTACTTTCCAGAAAATGTCGATCGAAATATGAATTCGTGGACTTTCGTATTCATCTAATGATGGTTGAGCAAATCAATAGTCATGAGTTGTTCTCTTAGCTGAAAAGATATCCTGGAAAATGAATGCAGCGTCAATTAAATTATGTGTTGAACGTTCCATGCAACTATTGTGAAGATTAAAAACCCATCATACTAGTAGTGTAGTTCCTCCATAATCACCTTCAGAATTCGCTGCAAAGTTATCCCCAAAAATTTCAATTTTCATGCGAGCATGGGGTACTAGGGGTCTATTCGACGCGAAGTCGTATGTCGGTGAAGAATATATTTATTAAATCGTTTTCCGAATAAAAGTAACTTCGACCCCAAAGAGATTCCTAGAAAAAAAACTCGATTTATTTGCTTGGTGAGGCGTCGGGGGGAGGGGGCTAAGTCGTGGGCTGAATTTAAAAATTGATGTTCTGAAAAAATCGTTCAACAATGAACGGTTTAATTGCGCCACCCCGCACCACTGTATGACCTCCAAGAAATTTCTTTTTAAAAAAATTCGTATTGACATTTTTTATATTCTCCATTTCTAATAGTTTGTCATTCTTTTGAAGGTGATTGCTTGACAAGTTCATACATTTTTAAAGTTCTGTTAAATTATCATTGCTTTTTCATAAGGCACGTATTTTGAAACTTTGGCCAACATTTTTTTATTATTGCTATGCCAAATTAAGGCCGTGCGATCTTCAGGTATTTGAAAAGGTTTTTCGTATTAGGTTTATTATTATGAGTGTGCATGAAAACTTAGTCCCAATATGTTGGAAATAGTTCAGACCTCCATTACCAAATGATTGACGATCGGAAATACGAACAAATAAATGAGTTTTTTTTTCACGAAACCCTCAAAGGGAGAACAGAAGAGTATTTAGAATTTTATGCGAATGCAATGTGATAAAAAAGTTTTGAATATCGTCATTTATTGCTCCAAAGTTCATAAAGGAATGTTTACATTGCTTATTTGCCGAGTTTAATCGAGTCTGTTGTGCGTGAGTTTTGTTTATCTTTTCTACCGATGAGAACTTGGTCGATGTGTGGCTGTAGTACTGTTTTTGAGTAACTTGGTTCGAAACAATATTCAGAGGGGCGAGCGCTCGATCGTTGGATAAGAGATATTGTTCCAGAATCGAAGTTCAGTTGAAAACAAAAGAAATTCAGTGAATTCAGCTGCACGTATTCTTTTCAACAGTTTTCGTTAGCATCTTACGGTGCAAATGCTACGTCGTTGCAAATCTACGTTAGGAATCGTCGAACGGGAATAAAACCGAGGAGACGGGATTGTGAAATTACTTCGGAAGATGGGAGAAACCCCTCATAAAATAATATCTGAGGTGGTAAAAATCGAACATTCATTTCTTCGATCGTACCAAATCGCAAGCAAAAGAGAAGTGTTTTGAGCAGCCAATTTTCTGTCATTTTTCACATGTTTAACCTCCAATTTTCTAGTCACGTTATGATAACTCAAGATCATAAAATACTTTTGTTTTTATCTACAATCTTAATCACAATTTATACGTAGGCAAAAATGATTTCAAATAGATTGCAACGAAAGCGATTATCTAAACACGAAAGAATGAGGCAATCCAAGTTTTCTGATCCACTCAAATTTGAAACACGATTATAATTTTTTATTTAGAACGAGATTAGTAGTGAATTCGTAGGAGAAAATACGATTGTCATTGCTGGCAGCCTAGATGATAATGTTGTCGTTCCCACTTGATAATTTATATCATACCAACTAAAATTAATCGATCGTATTTAATTGAATGCATATTTTCGACTCCACAACCATATTATTTCTATTTCGTTATATCGGGCAATTTTTTTTTTGCCTGTATAGATTTATAGATTTTTAAAATATATTTTTATATATGCAACTACGTTCTCTTTGTTATTTAAAAAGATGTGACCATGGCCTCGACCTTCGAAATTGTAATTTATTTGTCGTTTTTGTTTTATAGATTCTACGAGTGTATCTTATGAGTGTTTAAAATTTTTCTTTGTTTTCTTCATCTTTCTGCAGTTATAATATCATTGGGCTGAATCAATTGTTCAGCTTTGTGAAATATAAAGTTTTATTCTTAATTGAAAAGTCTCCTCTACATTTATCATTAACTAACAAACAGAATAATTTATTCATTTAATTTTATTTGGAAAATTTGTGAGTGCGTGCGTGTGCATTTTGGTATTTTATTTGTCTCACTTACTCGTCTGTTTGTGTCATCATTGAATTGAGTATGATTTTACTCTTGAACCAAATGGAATTCATGATTTAGAAAAATCTCATAACATTTTTAAATATTTGATCGTTACTCTCGTACTTCTTATTTTAATATATCTATATATTCTTTTGAATGTTTTTTCCTCAACCTCTCGATTGCCTGCGTTCGCCTATATTTTTTTTTAGTCTTATGTCACTGAATTGAGCACGATTTTCCAGTTCCGCTGGAGCGAAGGGTTATTCTTGAACCTGGAGTATTATTTTCATTGCCAGCAGCTAACGAACATGTTTTGGTCCTCATTATCATCAGATCAGTTCTTATGCTCGGTCGCCGTACGTTTGGTGCAACTACTCCGCAGGCGTCACTCAATCGACGCTTTATGCTCAACGTTGATTTGTGTTTTGGCTAAAAACAAAAAATAATTCAAATTAGCTCCAATATCAAGACGAATTTTCGGTCCTTACCATTAGAAACTTTCTCAGTGTCAATTTAAAAAAAAATCTACACTCTCATTAACATTTGTTGAGTTATATAGTTCCAAAATTGAAAATATTTTGGTCGCTACAGCTTTCTTTATAGAAAAGGGTTTGCCAAACTGTCAGACTCTTAAAACTTTAAAAACGTTTGCTTCGGAACCTCACTTTTTCAAATAGTTTTCAACCTATCACTCTTCATTTTTGCCACATAATTTATCAAGGCTTAATGGAGTTATGGAAACTTTTTTTGAAATAAAAATGATAATGATCGGATATGTTTTGATTTATTTTTTAATTACACCGACAACAGATAGAAAGAATAATAGAAAATACCAAAGTGAATCATACAATTACTTTCACAATTTTTGATTTATACTCGCCTGAGAAGGTGGCAACATGGTTGGTGAACCAAAAGTCAATGGTACTTTGCGGTGATGGTTTGGTGCCATTTCCAATGGTAATCCAGCCACTACGAATAACTGGTAGAATAATTCGTCAACGTGATAATTTCGTTTTGCCGAAACTTCAACGAAAATGCAACAGTCATCTTGTGAGTTGCAATATTCTTCAGCCTCCTCAACCGTTACTGATCTGTTTATGAAAAGTAACATTTATTTCAATTTTAAATCTTAAAGAGCATCAGCAATTTTTTTAAATAAAAACATAACAGTAAAATTATAACAGTAAAAGTCTGTCTGGTCAACGAAATGAAAGAAACATAAAAAAATTTACTGGTTAACCTCTAAAAAACATTTTACTGGTGAATCAGTTAATTTTTTTTTGTTAGCCAACATATTGGGACACTTACTGGATTTAGTAGAATACCGAGGCAGGTTTTAGCCTAGTAGATACAAAAGGGGGTGTAAAATAGGATTCATTCGGAACGTGGGAGTTGATGGCACGAAGGGAGAGTGGCGTCAAGGTCGTGAGGGATAAAGCATGTGTCGGTGGAAGATCGAGAGGTGCGGGCGAAGGGAATGATGTCATGCTAGGGGGAGGCGACGGTCGTATATGGGGATCAATTTGGCAGCGGTTATAGATGGGCCGTCAGACGGTAGCGGGTGTTAGTGGAGGGAAACTCTACAGAGAAAGAGGTTGAGCTGTTTATGTAAAACATAAAAAATGTAGTGTTTGTAGTGGAGCTTTGTCGAGAAGATTTATACAGCAAACCAAAGTCAAATGTCAAATCACGGTTTTTTATCTGACACGGTCCTTCTATTTCACATATCGTCGGTCGGTTAAAATTTATTTACTTTTAGAATTCTGTTCTCAGGGAATATTCTCAGTAAAAAAATGAATTTCAAACTGTTCGAATGGTTTTTTCTTTTCTGATATTTCCTACACATATTTATTCATTGTTTGAAAACACGTACAAATTAATTCGAAGAAAATAAAAGATGATGAAGAACGGCGAATAAATAAGATAAATCTTTAGTTTTATTACCTGCGGAAAAGGATAAAGAACACTAGAAATCGTAAATCAAAAAGCAGCACTCGACGATTTTGTGAAAAAATCACTTTTTTGTTCGATTTTCGTACATTTGCTCGCAACAACGGTACAGATTGCGAACATGTTTGATTTTTTTTTGTAAATGCATAGAACTCCCTCAGAACTCTAGTCGCTGATAAAGACTTTTCTTCTGCTATCGATTTTACTAAATCCATACACAACTATGTGATCGTATTTAACGATTTTTCTTTAAAAATTTGTACGTATTTACACATACAAACGATAATTACGTATACGAAAAAAAAACGTAAACTGGATTCTAGACAACAGTACGGCGATATAATGCTGATGTTATTTTTTGCCGTTTATAATGTGGGTTTTAATATTATATTCCAATGGTGAGAAGTTTTTGAAAATTTATGAATCTTAGAATCCGTTGTTACGGGGTAAATGCTCAAACATCATTTCTCTTCAAAACATTGCGTGGTCATAACTTTCCTATCTTCAATATTTTAGTCAAGAGGGTGGATCGGAAAGATAACCTTAAAAACGATCGCCTCACGCACAGTCTTTTGTTTGGTTGTTCTCAAGCTGTGTCATCACGAGTGCGAATGCGATAGATACCGATTTGGAAAGTAAACATTTTCAACACCACTAGATTGATCTGCGTAAAAAAAAGTCTTGACCCATTTTTGCCATTTTTTTTTGGCGTAGACTATTTTCATCTTGTAACCACGTAGGAAATATTCCTTATCAAAATACGAAACGACCAGAGAGACTGATCTTTCGCCTCAAAAATAGACTGTGGAAGGAAGTTTGACCTCGAGGATTTTAGTAACAAAAGGTTTAGTGATTAACAAGAAAAGTTTGATACAATAGAAGAATAAAACGATCAATGTTTTGAGCAAAATAATATTTTTCTGCCATTCACTGGCGAGGGAGTTGATTGATTAATGAGTCAATAAAGAATCAACGAATCATCTCGTGTCAGCTAAATCTAACTTTTAATTATTATTTTCGAGACTCGATTGATGTTTGAGGAATTGAGGAAATTTATTCTCATTTCAAGATTAGCAAGTTTATTCTCTAAAGCATTTTTCGCAGTTTTTTAAATAATATTAAATCAAAGTTTTTTCATCTCGCATGGTACATGGGGCCATAAATAAATAAATACCAAAAATAAATAATTGAATTTCGTGCTGTTGTTGTTTTTTTTTTTTTAAATAAAAACATTCATTTTCAACTCAATTACATTCAACTGAATGTTTTTCTTTGTGTTCGTTAAAATCTTGAATGAAATTGAGTGGTGGAAAGTATCAAGTCATTACGAAATGTTTTATTATTTATTTTTATACGTAAGGTAAACGACTTGAATTTTTTCTACATTATTCTATATGATATTCTACAAAATGAAATATAAATTATTTGAAACCTCTTACGCACTTCGTCTCACGATCACATTTATTTCCAACGATGACCATCGGTACTCTGAGGTGGTGATAGCTTTTACGATGTTTCCCCTGAGTTGCACTGACTTTCGACTCAAGAATTGCCTCTCTGAGCCTTATCGTCTCCTCAAATGACTCTCGACAGTCCATGCTAAACACCAGCACGAACAAATCACCTATAAACAATTGAAATAATAAGAACGATTGATTATTCAAATTTTCTCTTGCGTGGGACTACAATCCTAACTTTTATTATTGTTTGGTAGGATCTTTCTCATTGTACACCTGGACAGTGTAGTCATTTTTCACCTAATCTATGCAGATATTGTGTAGAAAAGTTTTGAGTAATTTGTAAAAAATCGGAGAAGTACCTACACTTGTCTGGTGCCTTTTTATATTGACACAATTCTCCAATTTTTTTTGAGCTGGTACATTCACGCTGCGTTTTGCGAATGAAAAATAAGTGACAAAATAACTCAAAATAATCGTTCTGTTTGAATCATAAATAGCATGCTCCCAGAAAAAAAAAAAAAAAAAAAACAAATGTAGTTGAATCAACTAGAGTCTAGTCAAATCAAATAGATTTTTTTTTTACTCGGCTCATGACCTACGTGGATAATTTATTTGATATATCATTTTTTGGATAATTTATAAGAAATTTTCGTGTCCGATATAGTTTATTTCTATATTTATTGATGCAATATTTATTTGTAATAATCATGTCAAATAGCTCATAATAAGCAAACTGCATCCAAAATAAGCATCTGTTTGAATCAACAGTCCGGAAGCCCGTTTTCTTTTTTGGCTTTTGAAAAAATGTCGAATTAAAAATGATTTTTCATAATATTATTTATGGAACTTTCAATTATAATTTGATTTCATAATATTTCTATGGTTCTGCTATTCTGCATGGTCAAAAAATTTGAGACAGACTTTTCACGTCTCACATTTTATGCACATTCAGAACGCAATTCTTATGTGAAGAATGTTTCGACGCTCTGTGCCACGTAGTCGTTCGAGCCCGAGGCTTTAACGTAAATTCCCGAATAAACTTACTCAAATAGTATTATTTGTTCAATTCGAATACAGATTTTTAGTTGAAGTAAATGGAAAATTTGTTAATTAAATTGAACGAAATCGAATAAACGATCCTGGTTGATTTAAAGAGATCTTTTTTCTGGGTTCGATTAGTTGTCATGAAGCTCGATTTTAGTAGCTGCCGAAATAATGACAACGTATAGTAACAGGACATCATGAATATGTTGGTTCAATGGAGATAACGATTAAATATTGAAGAATCATCGACGGGGTTTTCATAGCGAATTCAATGCAGAAGATTTAAAGAGTTTTTCATATTCATTTGTGCGCAATGAAGTAAAATTGCGTGTGTGTGTGTGTGTGTTTTTTTTTTTTGAGCATTTGTCCGTTTCTAGAGAATGGATTGATGTAAAAGTCAGTTCACCAGCAGTTTATGACATTTATCGGAAGCATCCGAAAAATTTGGAACGAACGTGAAGGACATTTTGGCAAGCGTTGCCAAATTATTTGCGCGTTACTTTCATTTGTCCTTCTTTATTTCCTTGAAAAACATAGAAAATACCTCTAAAATGGATTATCATTTAATGATGCAGACGTAAATCAGTCGCAACGAAAAAAACTTCATTGGGCTTGGCTTCTAATGAGCAGTTAAGTGAGGTGGCAAAAGCTGTGATAACACAAAGTGTAAACGCAGCATCTAAGACGTAAACGTCAAGCGAATAACAGTAACAATAAGATAAATAATCAATATAAGCTCATAAGATACCACTCGAACCGTGGTTTATGAAACATCAGAAAATATATATTTCGGCAGAAAAGTAACTTCCCTAAAAAGCTGTTCACTAAAAATGGCGTCTATTAATCTATTCTACCGATGTTCTCCTAAAGATTTTCGTCGTTTAGCCAATGAATGTGCCATTATGTGCAATCTTAAATTACGATGACAAATTGAGATTACCTTACCATTTTTTTAAAACGGAACCCTGAGTGAGGCACTAATGAGGAAGAGGTAACTGCTGCACCCGCATCTGGAAACACAGCATCCGCTGTTTCGCCGTAAACATTACGAGGGACATTTTATCAACGGTGGGCCATATGATTGTAAGGTAGCAGGCAATGGAAATGATCAAACGACAGATATGAAATTTAATATGTTCATGAAACATATTTAATTACGTACATTAAGCCTTCTCGCTTGCCCTCTCGCTTGAGGGGAGATGAGGGGAGGGGGTGGGGGGGGGGGGCGAAGCAAAAATAGACTTTTAAAGAATCGCGATGTTTTCAATGTAAACATTGCGTATACTTATTTATTAAGGACGATTTTGCACTATCACTGGTAGCCGATTGTTCAGAAGTGGCGTGCTCGGAATCTGCGTGTCTTTGAATACAACACCTAGAACTTGATGAACCCTAAACGATTTACCATGGCCCCTGTACGTCAACAAGAAAATCATAATAGCAAAAAGAAAAAGTACCCTGAGTATTATCATTGGGATGTGTTTGAAGAGTTTTTGCCAAACAACATCCAATCTTAAGCAAAAGCAGATCCACTAACTAGTTTCGAGCTGAAATTATAGGGACAAAGAGATAAACTGAACATTTTATCGTGTGGCCAATAGAAACTAAAAATGTTCCATTTTCGAAGTATTAATCACTTGCTATCCTTTCCCCAAATGTGTTTTTAAGAAAGAAACTCTTTTATTTAAGTTTAACTTTATAAATTGAGTTTTTGATCCAATTTTTAATCATACTACCACTCGATAATGCAGTCCCTTTTCGAAGAAATCGCATGACCTTAGGAGCTCTATACTCTAGTTTAACAAAATGTAGGTAACGGATATCCAAACAGGCAATTGACACCTTCTAAAAAGTCTCCGGTAACATTATATTTTGTTTGTTGAACATTTGCAAGAATCATTTATATACACGACAAAATTTGCTCTCGGTGTCCATGGGTTTTGAACTGTGAATACTAACTACAGTCCCGGATTGCATAACTTTTTTTTATAATAAAACTGCATTGAAATATTGCGATCATTTTCGTATTTTTGATTATGGCCTTCTCTCACTCGAAATATAACATCTGATGTAGTTTTTCGTCAATCAAAGAAAAGACGTCTAACGAAAAATTTAAATCAAAGAGTGTAGAAATAACATATCGCTGCTAGTATATACCAGGAATATTGTCAGCGGAATAGCAAAGGTGTAACGATACAATGACGGCACTTTTAATGCAACTTCAAACTTTCAATGGGAGTTTATACTTCTTTTTGCACTCGTGTGAAACTAATTGATTGATACAAAATACATATATCTTCAATCGAAAGATTCATTGGCTAGTTTTTTTTTTCGCAGCTGAGCGAATTATTGGATAGTGTTTGCACTTACCAGTTAGAAAAGACAAACGTCTCATGGCAGGAAATGGATGATTGCCACTTGTGTCCAATAGATCAAGTTGATGGACTTCGCCTCTAATTCTGTATAACTTACGATGAAAGTCCTCGATCGTAGGAGTGTAACTTTCTTCGAATTTATTTGATAGAAATCTGCAAAGTTACATTGGAAGCTACTATTAATTTAATATTTATTGTCAAGTTTATTGTTTGTGTTAATTCTAATGCACAGCCTCTTTAGCCTTTTACATCTCCTTCATATAACCGTTTTCATATTTTCATACTTTTACTCCTTGACTCTATCCTATTGTTTTGCATATACCAAGGATTAAAAGAAGCAGTAGAAATGCTTGCAAATCCTGTTGGTAACTAATCAAGTTTCCTAACCAATGATTAGGGGTCATACCATGGCGCAATTTAATCGTTCAGTGTGGTGTACCGTGTTTTCGACAAGAAATAATTCAATTTTTAAGCTAGAAAGGTTTGCCAGGGGTCCAATCGACGTGTAATTTTTGTTCGGTGAAGCGTACATTAATTAAACCTTTTTCCGAGTACTATTAGCGTTGAAAAGTGAAAATTAAGATTCGCCTCGGATGATTATTTTAGGAATTACACTAGTCGAAAATACGGTACACCACTGAATGTTCAGATTCCGTTACGGTAACCCACTGAACGACCCCAAAGAGATTCATAGAAAAAAACTCAATTTATTTGCATTGAGGGGCCTGACGATCGGGGACTACATTTTGAAATGTAATTTTTTTTTAAATACGCGGTGCCGCGAACCACTGCAGGACGACAAACAGATTTATACTTAAATCGATCAATTAAATTGACTCGAAGGATCTAAATCAGGGGAAACATTTGGAAAATCATTTTTTGAGAAAATGATTCACTCTTGGACAATCTAATTGTGACACCACGATCCATCGTACGACTCCCAACAGATTTATAATAATTATTAAAAACGAATTTATTTTACTTGAGGGAACTAACTCAAGGCAGGCGAGTTCATGCTTATTTCACTGGATTCTTTCCGCTTTCAAAGCATATATTCAATCTATTTACTAACCATTTTGAGAGTATTCTAAAAAAAAAAGTAAAATTGTATGAAGCAATTTAAAATCAAGAAATTCTCATACAACGTCCTTCATATGAACGCTTGGACTGTTTGGTTTTATTCTTATAGAAGATTTTACGGCATTTTATTGTTTTTCAATATCCAAGTGAATGAATAAGTAGTAGCTTGTGTTTTCAATAACTTACCTCGCTACAATAGCTGTTTTACCGACTCGTGCAGTACCGAGAACGACGAGTCTGTAACAATTTCGAGGTGGTGGTTTGCACGAATCTTCCTGCGAGGAGGTCGAAGCCGGACTCGGACTGATCGGGGCCGGTAGAATGCCATCCTCTGGACTTGTACTCTCTTCCAAATTCTGGGCACCCCGTCTAGCACGACACTGACGGGGTTCTGTACTTTCGTCCACTGTACTGCCACTACTGCTGCACAGCCGCTGCACGCAACCAAACAATCGTCCACACGCCTCCAGCTTAAAGACGAAGGTTATGAGGTTTAAGGTTTAAGAACAAGCGCTCCGGCCGCTTCGTGTTTTCAAAAGCGAATATTTTTCACGCGGTTTTATCGAATAGTACGAATAAATATTAAACACAGGCAGAGTAATGGCAAAATTGGACTTAGACTTTCTTCATTCCGATCTCCAGGGTGTAAAGAAATTTTTATGTCGAAATTCGTAACGAAGCCTCGACGACTATCAACGAATTTTCGTATTTTGCGTCTAAAGTTAGAAGATCTAGAAACATTTCCATTGCATTACAATAAGTGTACAGCATCATTGTTGAATAGTGAATAATTTTATTAATATAACAGAAAAACGAAAAAACACATGAGCTATTTCACGTTCTAATTTTATTTCGAAATTCTGACAGATTTCTATTTGCATGAACATGTGAACTCGGCAAAAAAGCAAAAAGAAATATTGAATTGCAATCCAATAGCATGTAAATTATTTAACTGTTGAATAATTCTCAAATATTTCATCGAAAACTGCTGTTATATTTTTGTTGATGCGACTCAACGTGAGAGCGGATGGGAAATGAAAAATTATCGGAAGCACCTCATAATTGAAAATTATCGGGAAAATCGCATCTGTCGACGTGGTCAGATATAAAGCAAAATTGCATTATACCAAAACTTGGAGAGCATGAAATATTGTGCACAAATCTGATTTTCGTAGTTTTCCGTCGTTTAGTCTCCAACGTGCATTTTCAGAAATGCTTTTATTATCGTTTCCCTTCGTACCTCCCGAAAACACGACGCGAAAAATCTCTTGTGAGCGATAATAGTGCGCGTATTCTTACAACTTATATAATTAATAAACAATCATGGGCTTTTTAATTGGAAAACTATATTAGACTTTTCGGTGCGACATTTAGCATACAACTTGAATTCATATTAACGACGATTTTACCCTGTAACGAGGTAATTTAAGGCCGGAATCCGATAGGAAAAGTTTCGTGATGTTATATAGAAAGAGGCTCCTACCTGATGAGTTATTAATAGTTATTGAAGTTGTTTGATACGCGATCTTTTATCCGGCATACTGCCGAAACGGTTAGAGATAAAGCAAAAGACCATGAAACCAATTTTGTGGAGCATCAAATTTCCTACAGTAAAGCCTCAGGCGGCACTCTAGTATCTTCAGTAGTTTCGCTCTGAGAGGAGATTGCAAGAACACCTGGTGTTCATCAAGGGTAGTGGGGTTAATATTTGAGATATTTTTTAGATCCACTTTGAAGACTTAAGTACTGATGTTAGAAAAGTGCTATCAAAAGCTTTTTTTATACGAAATTCTATTTTTCATGCCATTATGCAGTATAAAAGAAAGATTCATTGGGAGGAGGGCTGATTAAAAAACATAACTAGATATTTCAACTGGGAATTTGTTCTTAAATTGAAATTTACATTTCTCACGAATTATTTCATTATTTTCTACATTTTTTTATTTCGTTTTATTTTTTTCCTTCGAGAGCAGTTTTTAATTAATTTTCAAGTTTCATTGACAAGACAGCACATTTAGTTTCTATAGTTAATTAAACATCTCCAACATCTTGGGTATACAAGAAGTATATAAACGGAGAATAAGAAAGTTGGAAAATGATTAATATAATTGACAGGATTGCTCGGGTGCTGACAGAGTCAATATGTGCCGTGCGAATTGAACGGATGGTTTCGGCCAGATAGTGCCCTCTCATCGTGGTTCATATCAGTGTTAGCTCACTCTTTACGATCGTCGGGGAGTTCGAATTAAATTAGTATAATTCAAGCAGAAAGAAACCCTTCGTTCTTATTCTTATAGGCTCAGCTTCTATTCTCACTGTGACTTTTTTTTCTGTTTCTTTATCTGGAAGATGAATGGAGGTACCAGTTCAATTATTTATACCGTTTGGGCTGATTTTTTCATGGAATGAAATAACAGATATACTTTTTTTTCAGCATCGTATTGGAATGCGTTGACGTTAATGATGCTGCTAAATTATGTGTCACTCTTTTATTTATTTCAACGATACCTTTGTGATTTTTGCGTCTTCAACAAAAATATAGATACGGATAATAAGTACAATTTTATTATGCCGGGAATAATGGCTGAATATATATCTAAAAATAATTTCTACTATGATGATTTAGTTCCTGCAACAACTAA
This sequence comes from Campoletis raptor, assembly GCA_948107755.1. NCBI lineage: Eukaryota > Metazoa > Arthropoda > Insecta > Hymenoptera > Ichneumonidae > Campoletis > Campoletis raptor. Next base: position 28,765,148 of record OX403622.1, on the reverse strand, counting down.
CGTTTCATTTAATAATGTTTTAGTCATTTACGATCTCTTATTCATCATGACAAAATGTTATATTTCTCGAGGTCAAGTATTAAGCATAGAGCTTTTGATAATGGACTCGTTCGTTCTGGTAAAACAGGTCGCCCGGTCCAAGCGTGAACTTACAGCTTCATTATTCGAAATCCCATGTGTTTTTCACTCCACGTGTCTTCCAGTTCTTATAGATAATGTCTTTTTTAATGAGCTAATCGAGACTTGCAGTAACATTTTATTAGAATATCTATAGTATATTTATAATTATAAATTAAATGGATAAACAATAATAATAATAATAATAATAATAATAATAATTTCTTATGATATGTATGTACGAAGGCTCACCTCAGGAATGATGCTGAAGCGGTGCAACGCGAAAATCTGATATTACAATATTAAACCGAGCCTATTTACAAGAGCTCGCAAATATTTATTTTCTTTTTTTTTTATAATCCACGAGATTTGATTTCGGCTCGTTTTCCTTTTTTTCCTCGGGGACGACTTTTTCAACACCTCGGCCACGCATGGAGCAATAAAGTTTATCGCAATATAAATCTTGCTATAGTACAGCAAGTTCACTGAAACGAAAATTACTCAAAAAAATTGCAATCCACACAAGTCTTTCAACGAAAATTGACTTTTGGTATGAAAATGTGACATATTTGTTTTTTTCCTCACAATTTAACTAAAGTTTTATGAAGGTATGACTATCTGATACGAAAGAAAAAATCGAAAAAATCACTCGAAAAGCGTTAGGTTTGAAGATTTTTTTTTTTTTTTTTTTTTTTATTACAGGCTTCACACAATTTAACAAAAGTTCGCGTTCTAGCACCGCACTCTTATTCTTTTAAAGTCGGACTTTTTTTTTTTTTCTTATAATACGAGGATATATTTTGAGCACTTTCAAAACAAATTGAAAGTTATTTCTTTTCGAATTTCGGCAAAACACCACGAAAAGTTTACGAAGTTTTCAATTAAAATGCTAACCACTATTATCGTTTGATTTTCACCACTTTGTGTATGTAGATAATTATTTAATAAAAATGTTTTTCTTCAATTTGCTTTAATGCAAAATGAACGATCTCTCAACCAAAAGCAACACGTATGCGATGAATGAGGGCAAGGGTGGTGATGAAAAACGGTGTACAACTCACAAGTTAAGCTCGAGGACGCTAAGGCCGCCGGTATGAACCTTTGACCGTAAAAAATTTACTCCTACAGTGAGAGACATAACGCACGAGAAACCGAAAATGATATTTTCAAGCAGCTTCCCCGCTTGAACTTAAACTCGAAAATTTCATAGGAAAAAACACGCGGTTAGAGTTGAAAGCAGAGCAAATGTATATACAGTTGGGACGCTGTGTGCAAACAACCACCGAACAATTTTACTCTGGCTTCTCACCTCGAGTGAAGCTCGCGGTCTAACGATAGAGAGCGAGAGCACTGACGAGGAGCATATATAGCAGTTTAGAAAAGCGACGATCCTCCGATCCTGCGTGCTCGTGAATACCACGCGCGCGCGTGGAGCCCGAACAACCCTCCAGCCCCATCTCCTCCATCTTTCCCATCGCTCTCACCTCCCACCAACGGCCAACTGTTACATTTTCTACAGATTTCGATAGCACCACATCTCATGTAACGCAACAGACGCCACGAAGCCGGCATGATAAAAATTGCTTCGTTTATTAAACCAAATAAATCGTAGAGCTGATCGAATGGAAAATAAAAGTAGTCACTTATTCTACCACATTGAACAATCAATGGTGAAGCTGCAAAAATTTCTTTAACTTCGTTATTTTATTTCTGCATATAAATTAAACAAATTTTACACCAAGTCGACAAACTGCAGAACCATTTTCACCCACTATCTTCAGATTCATGGGGGTTTACCAAATTTCATGCATTTTTTGTAGTTCCGCGAAAATCAATGAAGGCTTGACGTCAGTTAAACAGTCTCATATACAACCATTCATCGCGGTGTATACACGGAGCGAATTGAAATCCATAGAATACTGTTACAGCAATATAGAAACTGGGAATAAAATTAAATTATGACTTATTTTTACTTTGCGAAATTTGCATTTTTATGGAATTGTACGAAATTTTCTTTTTTTTTTTTTTCATGAAAATCCACATATTGTCTGGTAATATTTTAATTTTAATTCTCTCTGATATTGGTTAATTTAATCGTTTGATAAACCTTTGATCCTATGATGTTGGGACGCTCAGCGTGCCACCTTTTTTTGCAGTTTTTTAAATTCATTAAACTACATACTTTTTTGCTTAAAACTGCTAATTTTTTTTGGGTCACATGGTCCTTAAAACATTCATCAAAGTAAAAAAAAAAAAAAAAAAAAAATGAACAGTCACTTTTTGGTTAATTGCACTGGCACCAGGTGTAAGGGATTAGACAAATTTAGTTCCTATATGTGAACAAATTTATTTTCTACGAAATTATTATGTTTTTGGACAGACGAAAATAGAAAACTAATCAATTTTTTATTTCCAAATTTTGACGTTAGATTTCTAATCAGCTGCTTGAAATCACGAACAACTTTTCTCATATTTATCATGCGTATTGATAGTGAAAATTGTATTATCCTAGATTTCGCTCACATAATAGAATTTATATTTGCAATCAATACTGAGAAAGCCATTTTTTGAATTGAAGACAATATTATCAGCATATCGTAACATTGTCATGTTCTTTCTGATACTAAGATCCCAAAATATAAAAATGAAAAAGTAAAGAATGAAATACTTCTTTGTAACTGAAAACAATTTTGTACAAATAGATATTGAAAAAAACTTTTTTTTTTTTTTTTAATTGAAAAAAAATATTCTCAGAACATCGTAACATTACCAGATTTTCATCTGATTCTAAGATCTTAAAGATAGCAAAATAAGAGAGAAAAAAACTGAATGTAATATATCGCAAAAGGACGAAAAATTATTTTGTAGAAAAAAATAGTAATAGAAAGTGAGTGCTCAGTTACTCGTTGAGTTTTAATTTCATAGATCGAATCGTGGTAGATCTTCTAATGCCGAGTTCGATGAAATGAACGAAAAGCTCGGATAAAAGGAGAGCGAGTACGAGAAAAAGGAAAGAGGAAAGGAAGCAGGGAAAGGTTTTAAAAATCATACGATTTCAAACTAGGTCACGTTCTACGTAATACATGTACACAGACTAGTGGTCTGAGAGATATGGTATACAAAACTTTTGAACATACGACTGAATATCGAATTCTATTAAATTTTCCCTCGAGTTGCGAATGCATGAGTTTGTACATAGTACGGTGGTATTTTTCTCCAGAATACAAGTACGTTCTTAGTAGAGCAGAGGGTCGGAACAGACACAGGAACAAGAGGAAGAGGAGGAGGAGGAGGGGGTTTATAGAGTAGAAACTCGAGTCGTCAGTCTTTAACTCACCACAGGTCTCGAACTGATATAAATGTTTTTTTTTTTCTAACACGAAATGTAGCATAAGACTGGAAAAAAATTGGCTCAATGTTTAAAGAAAATTTCGAATACACTCGAAACATCGTACATTATGATTTTTGCATAAACAATCAGTCATTGAATTAACAAGTAATTGCAGTTCAATGATATGAATTAAGAAAATTATAAATAAAGCCTTAAGGGTAAGCATCTGTCACCCTCCTTCGACGTATTTACGAGTGCGTAGTTTTTTCCTCACCGTTCGTCCGATTGGAACAAAAAAGTTTCCGAACGGAGAAACTCTGGTGAAAATTTGACCTTCGTATTTTGCAGCTATCTCTCTGGCCTTTCAAACAGAAGTGAACATTTTTTGCTAGATATCGACCTCTGTGGACCGGATATATAGCTTTTTGCCTTTAAAAAAGAAGCTATAGATGTGTCGTTAATCTATATTTACGAAAAGAACCCATGAGCTTGTTAGATCTTCGATGGATTTGCTAGGTTTTCGTTCAGAAATGCTTGCGTCTTGAAATTTCGTTGCCAAAGTATTTTTATTGATTCGAAAAGTTGAAAATTTTCAGTACATGACATTGTTGTTGAATTAAAATGTCATTTTTTTAAGGTCACTGTCTTGCCGAAGCGTTCAGCTACAGATTTTTAATTTTTAATTTTTTGAAGATACTTTCAGGCCGTAAAGATTGCACAGTTTTTTACGCATTGACATTACATATTTTCAAGATGATAAATAAAAACCTATTAAGCCTATGAGTAAACTGATTTTCTTGTAAAAGTATTTTTAAGTCTTGAATGAATGATGTAATTTAGTGAAATGTGACGATAAAAACAAAGTCCCATCAACACATAAAGTATACAAAAAAAAAATGGTGAATCTTGGTACAGTAACGAGATAATTTCACTTCACATAATAAAATATAAAAACATAGTAATTTGTTGTATAAAATTCTCTCCGTATACCCCTTATTATGCATCGGCCATGCAGGCGTTTGTCATACGAACACGCGGAAGATAGTCGCGTAGGCATTAACGTGTTAACAAATATGTATTCTGTGACGTGTGATTTTAAAGAGTAAACAAGTTCCTCGACCTCATTAAAAAATGCCTATCGTTGGGTTTACCAGGCAATTTTCACCATTGAATGAACTCTAAAAGGTCCTTTTGGCCTATCGTTCTAGAATCGATTTCTTATCGGACCAGCGAACAGCGAAACGAGCGTCGTTGAACCGCTTCTTATCCGATGTGTCTGATAGTCTGTACGGTTAAGTGGTTGGAAAATAAAATTAAAAAAGATTGTAAGGGAAAAACGTGATGTTAGCTTCTTTTATAGTGATGAATAAAAGGATAAAATTGTACAGAGAACTCAAATAAACTCAATATGTTGTAATATTTTATGAGTTTGTTTTATAATAATGAACATTTGATCTTTCGAGTTTACACAGCTGCCTAGACACGTGCTGAGGGTACGAGGTCAGTTTGACCTCAAACTTTTTTGAAATGTCTCCAAATCTGTGAACTTTTGGCAAACTTTTTCGTATTAATGAATTTTTAGCCCTGGATAAAGTAGATAATGTGCAAATTATACCTAAAAATAAGGAACATATGCGAATAAAGCAAAAAAAAAAAATCATGCTAAAGTCGCCACCACGATTGGTCGATAGAAGAGCAATTATTGGGAGTTTGGTTTAAGCCGTTGAAGAGTATGGATTAGTCACCCTCATCCTCCTAGAATTTTCAACATTGCAATTTTTCCACATTGTTCTTCCGATTTCAATGGAAAAAGATTTGTTTTGAATGAGCCTGGGCTTCTGGTTCCAGTCAGATGAATGGCATGAAAAAATCTCACTTTAGAAATTTAGTGTAATTGCTCTCAGTTCGAAAATTTTATAATATCCTAATTTTTTCAATCAGTTAACTCGTTTTTCAATTTTTTAATACCTCTCGAAATAGAAAAATGTTTTTTTTTTTTGAATATTTCACGAAGACAAAAAACAATTATAGAAATAAAAAAGCTACAATTGCCCAGTCCTTTTTATTCATAAGAAAAACTTTCGACGATTTTTATATTCTCAATGAATTATTGACGAGGTAAATTTAAGCGAACAAAATAAAAGTTTGGATTAATAAGAGTATTAACAATTGGAGGAGGAATAGGGATTGAAACATTTTGATCGGGGACAATATTTTCAAATAGAATCAATAACAGTGTGACTTGATTTTAATGCTTCCGGCTCTAGTACTACCCCGGAATTATAATAAATACATGGACACAATGAAAACTAAAAAATTTATCGTTTCAAAATGCAGAATTTTCATGAAAACAAACAAAAAATTATCTTTTAGCGAGAAAATATGTTTTGTAAAAAAAAATAGTAAAAATTTGATCATGTCTCTCGTTTCTATTCTGTAGGGAAAGTTTTTTTAGTTTGAATTTTGTTTATTTTCTCGGTATACATTTTTGGTCGATAATGAAATTTTGTTTTTCACGTGACAAGCGTGTTGATGTTTTTGATTTTCTGAGCTCGTTATGTTATAAAATTAAATCAAACGAAATTAAATTTCTGAAATATTCGATTCAATGTAAAACGGTCGTTGATGTGTATATACACAAATATAATTGTAGATAGTTCGTTCAAAAAGTTTCAAAATTGTTTATTTCTCGATCTATAAACGTCATTATGCGTCGGATAACCGAAAAGTACTTTAGCAGTAGCGCTACTGCGCTGTTGACGTGTATTCACTGGACCACAGTTGCGAATACTCGGAGTTTATCAAATGTTATTTATTCAGTTGAGAAAATTATGACGAAGGAAAAAGCAACGATTGAATTTAATTATACAATGTCAACAGGTCGTACAGCTGGCTCGAAAAAACAAACGAAATTTCGGACTATTTTCAGCTTTCCAAATTGGAAAGCTCATTTTTGCCCGATCAATTTTTTAACATAACATGTTTTTCATTTTATGATTCGTATTTACTTGCATAACAAGTATATCAAACTCCCATTCAGATTTTCAGTAAATTCATTCAGATTTACAAATGAGAAAACAATTTTTATATAAGTCAAGCACTGACTAATATTTAAGCTGCAATAATACAATTAATTGACGAAATTTCAAACAGATAATTTTAATATTATTAACGATAAACAGAAATAAACTTTTTATTGGAATTGAGCTTTGGATAAGCCGAATCTGATCAAAGCGAATAATCATATTTTTCGATATAATTAAATAATAGAATAGCGCATATCTAATCTATAGTCGGAAAGCTTGTGTGTGATATTCTGGTCGAGAAGGAACGTGAAAACGACAGTGGGAGGAACGTGAAAATGACAGAACAAGAGAGATAAACCGGGCGACGATGAAATAAATGACGTGAATGAAATATCCAACGATGCAACGTATGACATATCGAGCGAATGTAAAACGGAAACTAAGAATGTGTCACAACAACGCGATTCGTAGTTGCGCGATCGTTATACAGATCCGCGTCCCTTTTTTTTTTTTTTTTTTAGGAGAGAAAAAAAAATCTTGAGTTCGTTGTTTGCAGAGGATTTGTTTTATAATCACGCATTAAAGTCCTCCACAGGCTTTCCTCAATAGGGATGAATTTCGATGAACAAAAATATGACAGATTATTATTCCCAAGGATTAAAAAAAAAAAAAAAAAAAACACTCCGGATGAATTTTGTACATACGCAACTTTTATGTTATTTTCCAAAGAGCTACACGTGACGATAACTGCACTGTCAAAAGCTGTGGGAGGGATCACCGCAGTTGCTGCATTTACAATGAAAAAAAAAAAAAAAAGACCAACGTGGGTGCGAATAAATATAAAGTGCGAAGTTTCTCTGGTAAAATAAGGTTCAAATCGTAACGGGCAAATAAAACAGCGCCTGAGCGCTGCGAATGGACGTCGCATTTTTTCAAGTTTGATTTTAAATACGTTTTTTCTTGGTTTAAAAATTTGGTGCTTCGGTATTTTTGTCGTCGTTACAAAACACACTTTTCAGCAAGTTTTAAGACAGTCTAGATTTTTTAATTTTACACTGATAAAGTCCTCAAACTCGAGTATATGAAAATACACATGTGGTTGGATCACGAAATGTTGAATACACTTCCATGAACTAACAACTTGAATCTGTGACACATCAGCGGACTGTGTTTTTGTTATTTTGAGAAAGAATAAAATAATATTTATTTGTAAATATAACTTAATACGATGAAAACATAAAACGAAATACGAATTTTCATTCGCAATAACAGTTTGAACAAATGTGAATGATTTTTTATGTTAATTTGCCTACGACAGTCTGAGTTTTGCTATAGTCGAGAATTGCTCAATATGTATTTCAGACGATAATAGTCAGCGACTTATTTCTCACAGGGATATTCGTTAACATAGCAATTGATAGTTTTCTCGATATATCATATGAATAAACTCATATCAATTCATTTGTATCCTCGTGCATTAACACATTGCTCTGTGTAATTGGATATTTCTGGAACGCGTGTTCGATGCCCTAGTTATTATAACAGTACATACACGGGTGAAGTAAGCTCGGCTTTCTATTGTTCTCTTTTGGTTTGTACTTTGTTTTATAGAAACCAATCGTTTTTTGCAGGTAGGCCTTTATCTCTCTTGGTACACGTTTATTTGCTCGAAGTTATTTCTAGTCAATAGGCAAACGATGCTCTCTCGTTTCTCTCCGTTTCACCCTTTCAGTGGCGTCGACTTGGAGGGGCGCATACATTGTTGCGTCAACACATTGATCCAAATACATCAATTTTAGAATTTATTCACTGTGCAGCTGAAAATGTGTCAAAATAAAAAGCACTTTACTCGATTTATCAAAAACTCAAATATACGAAAATATTGTTCTTCGACAGAAACATTTTTTCATTTAAATCTTCATAGAATTATTGGTTGTCTAGACATTTGAAGCGTAGTTGACAAACTGCTTTTTAACGAGAACAACGGAATCTCATTCAACCCCAATTAATATGTTATCAGCCGTATGGAGTTTGATTTTTATCGAAGAAATTATCGATGACTTGTTGCGCCCAAGGCTTCACCCCTGGCTAGGAATATCGTTGTATATTTAGCTGTGATATTACTAACAATTGCGAACTCCAATATCAACATTTATAAAACAAAAAAAAAATGAAATTTTTCCATTTTTAATTCGTTTACGTAAATAACTATCACTTTTTCTTCTTTTCGACAATTCTTTGCTTGCAAATTGTTTCAAATTAACATATTGATAATTGGTGTTTTTTTTATATATCAATTTTTCTTTTGGTTACTGGTGAATTTTAAAAGATGGATATGGATCGAAAAATTTGATTTTTTTGGTGGCATTTTCGTAATAAACCATTAATCGGAATTTAATACAGTCTGAAGCATATTCTGATTCATAAAATTTTCATGTTCATCAAAATCCGTTCATTGATTTTCGCGTGAAAAGCAGCTAAAAACATTTATGGAGAAGAGTTTTTTTTGAAAATATTGAGAACTATATGTTTTCATTTTACATTTGTCAAGAAAGAGTTTCATTTCGTATTTGTACTTTCAGTGAGGATTTTTAGATCTGGTAAATATTAGTGAATGAGTTAACAATTGATTTCTTTTTTATTGATTATTTTTCCCACAACTCTAAACGAACTCACAAAACACATGAATAAAAAACGGTGATTTGTCTGTGGTGATTTTTCTTTATTATTATCTTTAAATTATCTAAATAACAACTATGAGCGACATTAGCTTACGATATATTGCTCATTCGACGGATTTATTTTGACATGGGGTATTGCCAACAGGGTGGTGATGGAGGCAAAAATCCTTTCACGTCGTATCTCGATTCATGATTAATTCTTGCGATTCTTGGATCTCCGGGTCTCACAACTGCAAAGAAAAAATTCAGAAATTTATCCATAAAAAGATGTTACATGTGGATGGCATATCGAGAACAATTAGAAAGTTTAAAACAAAAGCTTTTGTCGGGTAATGAAGGTTTTTCGTAAGCGAAAACATCAAGTTCAACAGGAACGTTTAATTCTTTTCAAATTAATGAATAGTGGAAAAAAATCTTATTCTGTAAATATTGGAAAATGGTCATGGGTGTTAATGGGTGACAAGGAGAATGGGGTGGATCTCGATCGACATGATAACATTTTTGGTCTATCGTAGCCAATTTTGAAAATATTGATTCATGTTTTTAACGATTAACGGGTTGTTTTAAAATAGAAATTTTTTTATAGGCAATTTGGTACAGAATGATTATGAACATTTTTCAATGGACCGAGAGAGAATTTTACTTTTATTATTATTTTAGTATTTTAATAGTATTTTAGTATTTTTATTTACATTAAGTATATTTGTTTTTTAAATATCTCGCGGAATGTGTGTTTCAGCGAGAAATAATTTCCAATTTATCAAGAATTTTGTGTAAAAACGTTTCGGCAAACAAATTATCTTGATGGTGAAAAAAAGTTTGTTTTATAACACACAACGGTTTGTTTATGAAAAAATGTGTGTCAACATTTCAGGAAAAATGATGAATTTTAATAAGATCGAATCTTTAAATTTCGATTTGATGTTGCGTGGGGTGTTGAGACCCCGATCGTACTAAAAATTTTCAAAATATTTTGTACAAAGAAATATATACGTATACCCATGCGGGGTGTTAGCAAATTTTTATTCGTACGGTGTCGCTGCAGGTTACATCTTGTTATCTCGATGCTTACATAACCTCGAATGTGTAGATGGAAAAAAAAAAATATGTGACTGTTTGCAGAATAAAATATTTCGTACCTGTATAAGTCATTCGATATTTTTCGGCCGGTATTTCGGTGTTTCTTTCGACCCATTTATAAATCAGAACACCAACAAACATCGGAGTTGTTAGGCAGTGACTTGCCATAACGATAGGTATGGTTGTCCAACCTCTTTTCCATTGATAAGTCACCCATGAGCCTGTAAATTCGTTATGTCACTTAGAACATTGAAATTCTGGTAATGGATGAATGATTGAATTTTCGTACTGAATCTTGCAATTGCTGCCATCGTCGCACGTAAGTTTTTTCAACTTTGACGATGTACAACGGACGAGACTCCGAATTCGACTGCTTAGCAGTGCTTAGCAGTGCAGGCAGGGCAGAGCCTAGCATTACCAAATACCACGCTCTCTTACTCGCCCTGCTGTGCCGCGCCCGCCCCGCCACTCGCGCTTCCCCGCTTCTCCCCTCGGGGCGCGTCGGCACCGTAAACGTTCCCCCACTATGCACCACGCTTGAACGCAGCAAGCACACGGAACTCACAGGAGCGCGTAGAACGTAAACAAACAAAACCAAAGGCATACCACACAGGCTTACTTCGAACTCTTCAATTTATTTCAATATACCGAAAAATAAATTCATCAAATATTAATTTTCGTTTCATCATTCGGCAAATATATTCCATAATAAAATTGTATTTAATAAGCCTAATGGGAGCTACGTGATACATACAATTATACATATAATAAATTGATTGAAGAGTGAATAATGCACATTCATTCATTTAATAAATGATAGTAGGAGTTATAAAGTTATAAAAGAATTATATGGAAGTAAGGAATTATAGAGTAGTAGTTATGAGAGTACGGCGTACACTGGTGTTTTGTCGCATCACGGTGGTAGCACCGTGGTACTATCTTATATTTATAATAGTATATGCCTCATCGTTATCTGGGTATCTGGGCATAAGTATTTACTACTTATCGATAGATGATGATGTAAATTTAAGAATCCACCCACTGATGGTACATTATTGTCGAAATAGAATACAAAAATTGAAGAGGGCCCTGGTGTGAAAAGAGAACGTCACAGTGCAATACGAATCCACTGGCCATTTAGTCAATCGTTCTATTAAAATTTGTATACATTTATTGTGCAAATTTAACACTTATTTGACGAGTATAAAGCAGTTATTTTACCCCAAACAAGACAAAAAAAATGATAAATTTCCAATTTTTTTTCACGATTGAGGCATATATAAAAAGTGTAAAACCGCCATACCGTCCGAATTTCTTCCTGGAGGCCCTCAATGGCCAAATATGGCACTTTATTTAAAAATTAAATAACAATCACAAGTACTGTGCCCAGAAAATTGATATTCTAATTATGGGCACACGGTGTTTTTAGTTCTGCTCGACCTTATGTTTCTCGTTATAAATCTTCTCACTAAATATTTCCTTATCTTTTTTTTTTATAATAGAGCAAAACGAAACGAAACCGATTGTCCACACTAACATTTCTGATCGTACTTTTTCCATTAGTCACTCAAGCTTTAGTTTCGCGATTGACCAGGACATCAAATAAAATCTCAATTCTCCTTCATTTTTTCCTTAAAAGTCTACAAATTATACACACTATTTTCACACTTATATATATTGTACACACTATATCGCAGTAGACCAATGAGCGAAGCATTTTCGTTATTTTCCTTATTAAATGATATACATATCGATAGGGCTCGTTAACTCGTCTATCTATCCCTCATTATACACGTTGAAACGAGTAACTGTGAAATGATATTGCGCAAGACCGTTGCCAGAAAAGAAATTATTCCCAAAATAAATTCTGTTACTTGCAGTATCATTATAAGTAGCAGTTTCATGACTAGTAGTCTGTTAACCATGTGGAACTTGACACGTATGCATCCATCGATATATAGTAAAATCAGAATAATTGCAGAGCACACAGACCTCACTAATGACTTTGTGCATCATATCGTATGACTGTATCGTGAGTATATGTTACTGTTGCATACACAAAAAAAAGAAGTCCATTGTATAGATATTATAAATGTTTTATTTCAAAAAATTAGACGTACATTTTTCTACATCTCGTTACATAGCGACGATACTCGAAATGCGAAATGTTCTTTGTGGTCAGCTGATTCTCCACGAATACGATGCGGAACGTTCTCAATTACTGCAACAAAAATAATTCATAATTAATGTCGATAGGCAATTTATAAAAATAATGAATGAATTATATCATTGAAACTCAACAGATTTAGGATGAGGCGAACTTTCTCGTCAACTTTCTGCCATAATAACGACACAATTGTCCTTATACAGTTGGAACCCTCTAGGGCACGGATCATCGTTTGAAAACAGTTTTCCCAATGCTCCTGCCGTATATATGTTGTGATAGAAATCTAAATTTTGACAATGGGCTGATGAAATTGCAAAAAAGAGTATTGACAGTGCAATGAAAAAGGCACAGCGCTCAAATGGAATCTTCATTTCGAAAAAAATCCACGGAGTCTTCAGTGCGAAGTTACGTTCAGTAGAACACTGAGTACTGTACGAAGAGCAACTGATTATAACTGATGGCGTATCCGATATTTATAAAAGAATTCTTTGCGGAAGTCAAACGAAAATTACCGCAAATTTTTCCTTTAGCCTATATATTCCACTTTCACCTGTATCAATATATGATGTAATGTAATTAACTATGAAAAGCGATGTGACACATATGATAAGGAAAAAACTCGGCATTCGATTGGCGTCGGCCACTTATAATGCTACTTATAATGACACTGCAAGTAACAGAATTTATTTTGGGAATAATTTTTTTTCTGCCAACGGTCTTGCATAATATCATTTCACAGTTACATGTTTCAACGTGTATAATGAGGGATAGATAGACGAGTTAACGAGCCCTATCGATATGTATATAATTTAATAAGGAAAATAACGAAAATACTTCGCTCATTGGTCTACTGAGATATAGTGTGTACAATGTATAAGTGTGAAAATAGTGTGTATAATTTGTAGACTTTTAAGGAAAAAATGAAGGAGAATTGAGATTTTATTTGATGTCCTGGTCAATCGCGAAACTAAAGCTTGAGTGACTAATGGAAAAATTACGATTAGAAATGTTAGTGTGGATAATCGGTTTCGTTTCGTTTTGCTCTATTATAAAAAAAAAAAGATAAGGAAAAATTTAGTGAGAAGATTTATAACGAGAAACATAAGGTCGAGCACAACTAAAAACACCGTGTGCCCATAATTAGAATATCAATTTTCTGGGCACAGTACTTGTGATTGTTATTTAATTTTTAAATAAAGTGCCATATTTGGCCATTGAGGGCCTCCAGGAAGAAATTCGGACGGTATGGCGGTTTTACACTTTTTATATATGCCTCAATCGTGAAAAAAAACTACTCATAACTACTCTCATAACTACTACTCTATAATTCCTTACTTCCATATAATTCTTTTATAACTTTATAACTCCTACTATCATTTATTAAATGAATGAATGTGCATTATTCACTCTTCAATCAATTTATTATATGTATAATTGTATGTATCACGTAGCTCCCATTAGGCTTATTAAATACAATTTTATTATGGAATATATTTGCCGAATGATGAAACAAAAATTAATATTTGATGAATTTATTTTTCGGTATATTGAAATAAATTGAAGAGTTCGAAGTAAGCCTGTGTGGTATGCCTTTGGTTTTGTTTGTTTACGTTCTACGCGCTCCTGTGAGTTCCGTGTGCTTGCTGCGTTCGAGCGTGGTGCATATAGTGGGGGAACGTTTACGGTGCCGCGCGCCCCGAGGGGAGAAGCGGGGAAGCGTGGTAATGCTAGGGCTTAGCAGCGCAGAGACGAGCAGCAGGAGTATCTTGGGATCGTTGGAATTGTTGATGTTTCAGGTACACCGCCGCTTTCTCGTTGCAGGTTGCCAGCCTATTTAGATCAATGTTAGAGCTCTGTCTTAGCATCCGTTGAGGCTGCAAATTCATCTTGTACATCAGCCACTAAAACAGTTCACGACTACTCTGCCATGTTTGCAGATATATATATGTATAAATATAGATATGTATATATGTATTCTTCTTCGATCGTCGACAGTCGTTCCATTCGATAAAAGAGAACAAATTGTCAGCTGTGCGATTGTATTTTGAGTCTATATACATTTCATCCAGGGTATTGAACGAGTGATTGCATTACAAGAGAGATGGTGTTGAGCAGTGAAGTGAAAAACAAACAAGATTTGAAATTGGGGATTACACATTAATTATTCTTTTATTCGTGAAGAATGAGAATTTTTTTTGTCTTCTCTTTATAAACGTTATCGATATCGACATCGAGATATCGTTGATTGGAGGTTGCTCAGCAGTAGTGAAGTCATTTTTTGTTTATATTCTCTTGAAATTAAGCAAAAAACTGTTCGCCCGGAATTTTAAACTAATAATAACTATAAAATTAATTTTTAGTATGAAATATGCAGAGAGAAAACACAGTGGTCTTTGGCACTTCGTTTAACTAGAGCATCTTTATATTCACGCAATGCACGTAACTGACGGTTTAAATTTAAAAAATTAAAATTGCGCCCGCTTTTCGCGATCGAGTGTAATATGTGCGCGATAGACGGCGCTCATGCGCGTCCATTCACTGCCATGCCGCCTGGGCAATATGGCCGCGGGTTCGCAAGAAGATGTTAATTTGTGACAAGTGATCGAAATCTACATGTTTTGTTCTTTTATTTTTATTTTTTAAACGTCTGTTAAGTGGTCCGTGCCGTTGGGATTGGAGGTGTTTTTGAGATTTCTAGTTGCTCCGGACCGGGGCTCAACTTGTTGGTGAGTTATAGGATTAATTAAGATGTAAAACATCGACAGTGCATTAATTTTCGTTGATGCGTGTATCTATGCAAATCACGCGACGTACTCGCATCCTTTTCTATATCATATGTTTTTTCCGTCTATTTGAATTTGTTTTTCGGACGTTATTACGATTTATTGAATTCTTAACTTTTTTTTGTTGTACAAGTACTTCATCCAAGGTTGTAATAGATAACACATTACTTAGAGATAATAGCATTTAATTAAGAGGTCTAGTTTTTTCGTGCTATTTGTAAATGTTCACGTCATTAATTCGTATCTTGTCAACTAAGACAAAATGTTTTTTTGTCCGTCATTTAACAGTTTGTTTTTAATGTGTTTATTTCGTCGTTGGTATTATTATTACTTGTGCGGTCATTTTTCATGACATTTTATCATAACCATGTCGAATGTTTACGCACTATGAAGGGTTAAGTCTCTCGCGATTTGCATAGCACGTTAACCAGTCTACACAGAAGGCTCGTGTTTTTGTACGAGCTTTGCTCTTACAACGCAAGGAGGCGCCACTAGGTTTATTTTCACACGCTCGAACTCGTTTTTTCATCACTACCTTATATTATCTTAGATTTGTGGTTGTCATATTGGCACTGAGGAACGATTGATTGACGATATATTTCCACATTCGAAATCCGTGTTTTCGCACTTTGATTATTACTTTGGTTATTACATAACACTGAGAATAAATCCTGATCCATAATGAAAACAATTTTCAAATTGTTTTCTAAACTATTATATCATTATGTCTTGTTTTATAGAATGCGAAAAAAAGAAAAACAGTGCGTTTCATTTCTTTGTCATAAGTCTGGTAAATTTTCTGCGTTTTCGGCTTTGACTGTGGACTGTCGTCTCAGAAAAGTAGCGGGACATTTTTTCAATAGAACTTTTTTTTTTTTTATTGTGTCAATACAAGTGATAGTGCGATGACGAGGATAGAGTTCACGATCTGTATATTAGTGGCTAGTTTGGGGTTAGGTCACTGACTGTGTTTTATCATTGATAAAAGATTCTTCAATTTATTTCTGCATAAATCACGTTTTGATTTTAGTTCGATTCGAAATAATATTTTGACAGAAAAAAAAAATCGAAATTATCCAGAATTGAACGAATGGGTATAAAATCGATCGGGTATTAAGCGAAAAATGAATTTTCAATAAACGAAAAAGAAAAAAAAAATTGATAGGCGAAAAATAGTCGAACCATCGTTTGCGATTATTTGGCGAGAATAAAAATACGCCATTGTTTTGTTCTTCTTCTCGGATTTTAAATCCAAGCTACATCTGGCGATGGAAATATAACTTGTCTCCATTGCTCGGCCATCGAGAAATGCCTTGCGGGCCAAGAAAATAATATTTAACGCATCTGTCATTAAATTTTATCGCTTTTAGACGGTATACAAAGCCTTGCATGTATATATAGATGTAGTCAGTCAGTCGGAGTCTTAATTCAGTGATCAATACATATACTAGGCGTGCGGTCAACAGACTCGCAGTAGTTACACCTCCGGAATTACTAATCGACAGCAAGCCAGACGTCATTGCGTTTTGCGATTAGCATCAATAGCTCGCGGAGAATGCATCGCGAAAAATATTCGAGACTCTGTTCCTACGTTCTCTCACAGGTAGCGAATTTCATCGATGAGACATGAGAAAAACAACAACGCCCTGCACGGTATGGGGAACGCGAAGTGAGTCGAGTATCGTGATCGCGATCCATGCCGTGATAAAAGCTGATCAATTAATATATCATCGTTGCTCATCTCATTTTTTCTCACAGCATTTCAATTGTCGTCGTTACACATCTATCTTCCGGCATCATTTTCATCTTTCAATTTTTACTCTTTGCGACGAATGTACAGAACAATGTGATATAGCAATTATTTATAAAACAACAGATAAAATAAATACAAGAACTAAAAGTTTAAGTGTATTCATGGGCATGCGATGGAAATTATTAAGGATTTTATACATCTTTTGCCAGTGGGAAAGGTGGACAGGGAAATTGGGTGAACAGACAGAGATACAGAGATATGAAATGGATGGAAAGAAAAAGTCATCAAAGCGTTTGAAGAATGAGAGAGGGAGAAAAGTCCTTTTTTATGTCGTCCCTACGAAAGATTCCAATGCGTGTAGTTAGTTTGACCTTCAAAACTATCTGGCTATGGACTGGGCGATGAAATAAAATTAATTTATTTTCTTCAATTTATTTTGCATACACGAGACAATATTTTATTTCGTTACTGTTGACATCGTATATAATTTTTCATTTCTATCCACGATTATTTAAATTTAATATTCTATGATTCTCATTTATATTTTTAGAGTTATGAAAAAAAAAAAAAAAAGAATTGAGATGTTTTTATTGGCACGTGATAGTTTTGTACGTTTTTTATAACAATACAAATAACATACGATATTTATATATTAATATTATGAGCAAACGAATCGTTGGTTCCATGTTTGAGGTAAAGTCCAACACTGGTCCAACAATTTTGATAAAAACTTGTACAGATGTGTTTTTACAGTCATTAGGTGTAACGTAGACTACTTATTATTACATTATACTTTGAGCGGGGGTGGCGTAACATTGAGAAAAAAAAAGCAAACTGACGTATGTTATTATTAACTTATTTTAAGCGGAACGCTAGCCTATTGAGGTCGGCAAGCTTACGAAGAGGCGCACAAAGAAGAGACTACGAGAATTGTGTATATGTATCCGGTCTAAGCTCAATGCCTTGTTATTTATAATATATCTATAGATTTTTATACATATAAAACATAGATAAACAACACACCTCGCGCTCATAACTCGGACATTTGTACGGGTTACCAAGGTGCACTTAAACTCCATTTTTTCTGTAGCTGGATAGAAAACACTTTCTGTTCGATTCATCCCTTAAACTCTTCACTGTTCTTTGTGACGAAACTGTATTTTCGATATTTTTGTTTTACCATAAAATTTCTCAAGTGATCCTTGAAAAAAAAAAAAAAAACTGCAAGATATAATTTATTTTTTCTCTTTTAAACTTGAGTTTTTCTTGGTAATAGAATTTGCTTTTATTTACTGATGCTCCTCATCAGGCTGCTAGCATGTTATAATTAATCATTAATCACAGCTCGTTTTTGGTATTTTAGTGATTACACGAGATCTGTGATCATTTTTTTTTTGTAATTTTTTTTTTTTTTCATTACTTTTTTTTTCTAGCCGTTGATTTTTTTCCTTTTCTATCTATATCTCTCGCCAGCACTGTTTTTCAATGTCAATCTTGTGTGCATAGTTCTAATTTTAGTTTTCAATGAGTCGTTTGTTGACTAAAAATCTGTCGTTTTAATATATTTAGACGGACAAATATGAACGACCTTTTTTATGTTGGCTTCTTCTCTTTCGTCAGAATTTTTCAATACGTGTGGCAATATTTGTCGGAAAAATTAAACCTACTAAATCAACATAACTTTTGATTTCTTTTTTCTGCGTTTGGTGGAACCTTTGTATGTGTTGGAAGCGATCCCATTTGGAGGCAGACAAATAACTTTTTTCTTTTTTTATCATGGCGGAAAAAGAGAAACAACAATACATCAGCATTGATTTTTTTTTTTTTTTTTTTTTAGTTTTTTTCTCTTCATAAAGTTTTTACCATTGTGAGGATTGGATAATGTTTTTGTTGAGCTTGCTAGCTCGTCAGACAACTCGTGCCCTTCGACGACAGTGAATACATTAAAACTGTTTCTGTTATGAAAAGTATTACCTATAACCGATGATTGATAAATATATAAATATTCGATATCTGTCATGAATAAATACGTAGACGTCTCAATCTTCCACAAAATGCGACGTCATAACCCCTTTCTTCCGGGGTGGACGTACAGTTGTTTAGAATCATGAAGAATACTTTGTATTCAAACAAAATAACATGACGTCGCATTGCTTGTCATCACATTTTTATAACAATGTTATCAACGAGTAGTTTCTATGTTGACACGAATTGAGATCGAATTCGTTGACACGTGCTCGAAAGCAATGTAAAAAGCAAAAAAAAGTGCAGTCTTTCGTGGTAATAACGTGATCAAAAAAATTGATATCGCGAGAGTCGTGATAGCAGCAAGTTATCTCTACAAATTGTACAATATTTTTGTAAGGTTCCGATCGAAAGAGCACAAAATATATTAAAAATTACGTTGATCTGCAACATGATTCGAAATCAAAATTAAATGATAAAAACATAGAAAATGTGAATCTAATATTCACACGATAAATTCGAGTCCATTGGTAGAAGAAACATCGTTGAAGTGAAATTAAGTGGCAAACAAACTTATCGTTCATACAAATTACTAATTTTTTTTGTGAATAATTACAAAGAAGAGAAATACGTTCTAAAAAATATTCCAATTAGTTACCTTTGAACATATTTACTTATCGAATTAAATACCGAAGTTGTATGTATCTAAAAAATACTTAGTCTTGTTCTTGTGCAACGATGAAAATTATGCTGATCTCTACTTAGCACATGTCTTTTTTATGTTTATTTATTTATGTAATCGTATAAATAGACGTTGTTAATATTACCGCGGTAAAAAAATCGTATATATTTAAGGTGCAGTGCAAATGAACGCGTTGTGTATGCACTAACTGAATTATTGGGATGATGATGCGTCCACTTGAGATTCATGAACAACGTGGTTTAAGATAATTGGGCTATTTGCTCGATAACGTCACCTCGCTTTCAGCTACAATTTAGTAACGCGTATTATTCAGGCAACTCGGTGGACTGTTCCGAGGTATCGACCTCGGGACGATGCAATCACACGAGAGTCCTGGGTGAGTCATGAAACGATTGTTGCTTGAGCTCTCGACTCTTGATTTTTCTTGTTCACGTCATATAATGACGATCATACATCGAAGAGAGGAAGAAAAGATCCTAGCGGGAATCAAGTACTGTAATAAGAAATGAACGAATGAAAGATCTATTACAGAATGATAAATTGTATAATAGGTTAATTGTACGTATTTTATACGATATTCTTTAGGACGAGAGAGAAAATCTTCGAATACACTGACCTCGATGATTATATCCATCTTTTCTCTCCTTAAACGAAAAATTGTCCTTGCTCCCATTAACATTTTATCGTTCGTTCAGTTTATAAATTCATAAATTATAAAATGAACAATAACAGCCATCGATACATAGACAATTATTTTTCATTTTTGTTTCGAAAATCGATCTTTTAGTATTGAGTGGTTTTGTCGTTTGGTTTACTTATTGCAAGTTTTTTATGTCTGAGAATAATTTAGTAACATTAAAAGTAAAACAAGGGATTAATGGCTGGAACAAATAGTCAAGTTCCTGAATTTTAACATCTTTACAAAGTTTCTAAGTGACTCTGAAGGACTCTTATACTGTGTTGGCTTTTTTGAAAGTTCATCATTTCGAATATTGAAATATAAGTCCACATTTTTGCCACATGGTCAAGATTTCGTGAAGAAAATTCCAGTGTAGTAACTATTAATTTGCTGAAACATCCCCAATGGGTTAATACTTCGTAATTGTGTTTAAAAATTTAATTATGTGAAAAATACACAAATGTAACATCCAATTGAATAGAAATGACATTCATTCATACAATACTCCAGTATTAGATGAAAATGGCAAAAAAAATGATGATGAAACACGGAAAACGTCGTAGGATTCAGATCTTTGATATATATATAAGCATCGGAAACTTAGAAACGATTTTTTTAAATAATATAAGGAAACGTTTAATCTTGTTGAGGACTGCCCTAGGGTTCATTTTACAAGGTTCATCTCTATAACAACAAACTTTTTTGGAAAAATCTTTTAGACGAATTTGCATTCCGCAATGGTGAAGTTATCAGACACTGTACCCGTGAATAATTCTGTTACGAGTTGTACCTCCTCCAATACTGCGTTAGACATTATCCCCTCCCTGCACGAACGCACGCACGCGCAGCCACGCGAGCGCACGAACGTCCGCACGCGCACGCACGCAAGCACACGGGGACACGAATTGTTAACGTAAAGGGTGACAAGGAGAAAATTATGCGGGAAAACGAGTGAAAAAATGACTCTTGGTAGGTTTGTTGTGAATGCAAGAAAGGCGCTGCTGGTGTCGTCCCCCAGCGGCGTTGTATATTTTTGGATCGTGCTCTGACTCATTCCCAGAGTAAACTCCCACGCTCGTTATAATTTTGCACGTATACACGCGCAGGGATACACCTAGCGGAAAAGCAGGCAAGCAAAATTATACCAGTACAATATACATTGATGTATATGTATATGTTACAAATGTGAACATAACCGAATTTTGCTTGGGCGCCAACTGAACCCTTTTGCAAATATTCTTACTCTATTTTGACTCAACGTCATATTATGCACATACGGGGGCGTTCCGTGTCAAAGTTATGACTAATTCATAAGTTGACAGTTGGTTTTTGTTTATCTGTAAAAACCCGCAATGGGGTAATTACTCAAGCCATGAAATATTTATTTTATCTTACATTTATGTTTATGTAATCATTATTTTCGATTTTCAGAGTTTTCGTAATCAATTATTCAACTAATGCGTCCAAATTTATTAAACATCATTTTTTTATTACCAAAAAACGATGAGAATACTTTAGATAGATAAATTATTTTCACGTGCCAAGGACATTCCATTTTACAATAAAGATTGGGGTACTTGGCTACTCCAGTCGGCGGTTCACGTTTGAAAATATACATTGCAGGGTTCTAGGGTTAATGTTAATTGACTTTTAGCTCTTACCGAAGGCAAATTATACTTGATGCTTTCTTTTTCTTGACACACCACTCATCGGATTTCCCATCTTTGAAAACTAATCGATATCTTTTGTCAAATATTTATAATTCATTTGAACAAAGAAGCTGAATGAATCGCGTATCGATCAGCTGATCAAAGTTTGTTTTTAATAAAAAGTTGCTAAAATTTTGAAATTTCATACACAATTATTCAAACTATTCCAACTAGTTTTTACAATTCGAAGCAAATGTTTTTGTTTCATAGGTGAGGATGGTTTCGATCATTCGAATAACATTTAACGTATTTTCTTATTATTTATTTAAAAAAATCATAAACTGGTCAATGAACTTTTATGTACGATTTCTGAAAGTGTTTTGACTTTTACATAATTATTTTTCGTCTGTACTCACGGCAGCTGTAGATATTAATCTCTATTCTCCCTATCAAACTGATATAAAAACAGGACGCGAGATAGTCGTTAGCTTGGTCGTCAACGCTTGTGCTTGGCTTTAATTTAGACACTTTTAGCTTGTTCCACACGATAGAGGACAGCCAACTATCGCGTTTTGGTCCGCTGCTTTTTGCTGGCTCTCTTCTCATTGTTGTCCTTCGATCTCGAGATTTTCGCGTATGTGTCGCGAAAAATCTCTCCCCTCGTCTTATTTCTGTCGAAACGAAGACACCAAGAGGATGAGACGTTATTTTTTGTTTAACTTTATTCCTAATGAATTTTTTTTCCCTCTATACTGTTTCCTTCTTTTAAGACACGTTGTGTAATACGTTTAATTGTACTTCCTCGAAAAACTTACGACTAGAATTTTGAACCAGGATGGATGGATCAACTCGATCGATCACGATCGATATTTATGATTGGTACACACGTCGGGCTTCTTCATCGTCAATTAAATTGTTTTCCGAAAGACGAAACTTTTCGCACGCATGTTGTTTTGTTCTTTCGAATTTTTATGTAATTTTATTGTGGAAAGTGTTTCACATATTTTTTTTGTAATAATTCTACACATTCTCATTGCTTCGGATTTCATCACATTTTGCGAATATTATTATCTAAAATTCCATTTGCACCGATTTTTAAAATAATTTATCAATTAATTACAATGAGTTTCTCTGCATTTGGTGAACTTTTCAAGTGGCATGTCAGTAGTTCGCTTGAAGTTTTCAAAATTACTGTAAGAACTGGGTACATACGATTGATGTCTGCATGGTATGCTCGCCCATATACCAGAACATCTTGCCGGATATTCCTTCATTAGCGAATACCTCTCTCCTCCCTCCCTGTTTTCTTGTCCCTCCCTCTCGTTTTATCCCTCTGATTTTCTTCTTTGGTCTCTTTTATTCATCCAAGTGTTTGTGTACTACATAACACGTACCTACCAGTGACGTCATAGCGCTGACACCCGTCTTGGAGTATAAACGCCCACGTTGCGATGTTTAGTAGGACGCCCACACAATACATTGTTGATACTCTCTATGTAGATTAGGGTGATTCAAAAATAACTGATATATATATATATATATATATATTTTTTTTTTTATTGACAAGCATTAATAAAAAAATCTCGGTACGTTATGAAAAGGGTAGTTTTTTTTCAAATTGGGCTACTTTATGTAAAAAATATTTTCGCAGGAGCCAAACGATCGAGCGATATTCGTTTTTTTGATACCGACCGGAAGTCGTAACATAAAAATTTCGATTTTTTTTTGTCTTGCAACAATATATGTCACATAACTTTATGAAGAAGTAATCTTCCCTTAAAACAGATGAGCCTGCAAGAAACAATTTTTTAGGGTCGTTCAGGTGACTTTTTGAGGATTTTCGTTAATTTTGTACTCGCTCGAGCATCCGGAAATAATATCGACAAGATGCTGATGCGAAATTTGAACTTCTTTGATAAGACCTAAATTTTGAGACAATTACGTTTCCATAGGAACAAATGTCAAAGACATATTTGTAAGTTAAGCCCTCTCTCAATAATTGTTATACAAAACCTCCCAAAGTTTTATGACGTACCCACATTTTCCAGCATCACTTGGGAAGAAAAAAAAAAGTTATCGATTTCTTTTAAAACACCCTGATATAGATCTTTCTCCCACTGTTATTCTTCTTCTCCGTCGTCACAGAGGGATATTCGTCATCGAACTGAAACTCGAAAAACATAGTATTTTCGATGATAATATTGTGTGACGAAATCTTAAAATATGTTGTGAGGTAATTTTATCGGAATAAAAGCGTTTTGGATTGGTTAATCCGAATGAATGGGGGAGCTTAAAAAATGTTGCTTTACATTTTACAGAGATTTAGTATAGCGTCACTAGAAACTGTCTATAGTGGCGTGAAATTTTTGTGTATATTTTTATTCTATTTGATTTCAAATTAAAGCTTCTATTTTATTATGCGTAGTGATATTTAATTATTTTTTTAAATGTCTGAGACTAAAACGAGTTTCTAAAAATATTCGTAGATCGTCTATGATCTTAAGAGGATTACATCAGGAAAATCGCAAAATCTTTGCTAACTTCATAATTTCGATCATTGATAGAAGCTCAGGGCTATGATGACGATCTCGACAATTCAATATTTACAGGCAACATCTTTGTTATGAATAAAAAGTATTAGTCTGTGGCAGTGTTCGCAAATGTTTTAAGATCTTTAACTCTTTATTTTATTCATATAAACAAGACAAATATTATATGCTTGTAGTTTTCATGAGATCTTCGGAATTTTCGTGAGATTTTCAAAATGAATGAATAGTCCGAACTTTCTTCCGAATGCTGGTGCTAGCGATCCTCGTCCCTTCCATCCCTTAATTTTTTTTTCAATATCATAAAAATGGTTCTTTCGGGTTCTTTCTTGACAACTTCTTTTTTCCCCTTCAATTGTGATCACAGATTAAAGTTGTTGAGATTGGAGGGAAGAAAAAAAAAAGTAGATTGCATGCGAGACCTGTAAGATTTAGTGTGAGCTCAGAGGAAACTGTTTTTACGTTGATCGATGCCGGCTCGTCGACGGCATGAACGCGATGGGTTGGAAATGCGCAGGCTCCGGAGATGTTGAGAGATCCTCTCTCGTTGCCGACATCGCAGCAGCTACCGTCGGTTTTCGTTCGTTCCTCGTCCGTCGATGTCGACGACGACGTTGCTCGAAAACGCGCGTTGCAGTTGGCAAGATGCCAGAGGCGTCGCGACGCTCTAGACGAGAGGGTGGAACGGACAGAGCGCGACGATCTTCATTGTACAAAAGTACAGGGTGGCCAAAGACCGCGTCCCGGCGTCGAACGGTCCGTCAGTGCGTGTGTGATATGGTTGCAAGGCGCTTCCGCGGCGAAGACGCCTCCTATCACGCGTCATATAATCGGTGGTGACCCCCGCGATACTTCCTCAGATTTTTGACAACTATTATTCTATTTATCTTTTTTCTTGCTCTTTCTCTCTCGTTCTCTTTCTCGTTTTGTTCCTCTCATTCGTTCTCGTATTCCAAAGTATACTTTTGTAAAAATTTATTGAAGGTGTCAGCTGTTGTAAAGAAGTTTCATTCGACTGATAAACGAGAAACTAGTGCCGGGTAATGGTGAAGAAATAAGTAAAGTTCGTACAACGACTGAATTTTACAGTTTTAGTCTCACGAGCTGCTCAAAGTTTGCGCAAGATTTTTATTCCGAAGTTATTTTTCTACGCGATACATCCGAACTGTTAGAAGAAATTCTCTCGAGAGATATCCCAAAACAAGATCGTTACACAAGAGTGTCGCTCGAAGGAATGTGGCAAAGTAATCACAAATAATAACAGTGTCGACAATTCAAAATCAAATAATGTTGTAACGAGATATACGAAAAAGCGATAAATGATATCGTAGAATTCGGAAAGTAAAGGTGATAAATACACTCTGAAGAAATGTGATAAGTAATAGTGACGCTGCGTGTGAATGGACCTAAGGTGAAAATGGCGACTGTGAACATGCAGCGAAACTCTCGATTATCGTACTCGCTTCTCAAGGATCTTTAGCATCTATGATAAACGACGGAGAGAATAATGAAGTTTAAAAATAAAAAATAAAACAAAAGAAAAATACAGAATGTACAAGGACTGGTATTCCTCCTTTATTTGTTTATTTAATTCACTGACGTATCATTCCCACACACAACGAGTGAAGTTGCATTCCTTGGACGATCGGGAGGCATCGATTTACGATGGAACTCAGTGAATCCTGAACCAATAAGTTCATAAACTTTGAAGAACAAAAATATAAGAAATAAATGAAGAAAATCGTTGATCGTTTACGAAAAGCTACGCATTGTCATTCGTAGAATCGTAAATACAATTGATGCAACAACAAACTATTATTGAAATCAAGTTTTATTAAGAGTTTAATGATTTAAACTCTTTGCCATGAATATCAAATGATTTTCAATAATAAACCATCCTTGTGGGCACAATAAATAAATTAAAATGTTCCTAGCATCATATTGATACCTAATACTGTTATGTTCAAATTTGAATTTGTGAAGTGAAAGTGTTGCAGTTATAATAGTAAGTGAATAAATAAAATTTGTGCTAATAACTGTGTTAGAACGAAAAAGAAAGTAAAAAAAAAAAGTCTCTATAGAAATACAAATATTAAAAGTGAACGGAAGGAGAAAGAAAAGACACTTTTACAATAAGAAAAAGGTGTTTCACTGACGATGGAATATCGGTGAGGTTACGAGGTTTCCGCAGAATGCCTGAGCCGAGGGCAAAGCGCTGTAAACACTGTGACGGTACGCCATTTTAGAGCAAGCCTGTCCTAAAAAATAGCAACAAACAACGACCATTCGATAGGAAACGTTGAATAACTATCACTGTAACAAAATACTGCGATGATGGTCGCAATGATAACAGCAACGAAATGTGACTATTTGTGTGTGTGTGTGTGTTTTTTTTTTGCATTGTGGTGTACGTGATATATTTTTCATAATCTGAGAACTTGTTCTTGAAAATGACTCGTTAAGGAGGAACAATGAAGTTGCGCTATACCGAACTGTCGTAAAATAACGAATAATACGATTTTACAACTTTGCGTTGCGTTTGTGTTTGCGTGTGTACGCGTTTTTGTGTGCATTTTCGTTGTTTACTAACTCTGTGTATTAATTGAATAATAATCGCAAATGTCAACTACGCCTAATGATTTTTTGATGGTCTCCTTGATTATTGCAATCCTAATTTTTCAGCTGCTGCGATGAGTTTTAATTCTGGTAAAAGTCGCTGAGCAATGGGTTAAAAGGCTCAAATATAATTACGACGAACAAAAAAAAAAAAATACGTTTCATTCCATCCAAACACATTTCGTACGGGTTGAACGATATTTATCACTATTATACCGACATTTTATTATTGTTGTCCCAATTTTATTGGGATGGAGATGGCGCTATTTGGAAGTTGGCCAACTTTCGTTTATGCGAAATTTGTTTTGACTCAAGTAACGGTTATTCAAATTGCTATGTTCTTCATTGAAAAATGAACAAGATTTGGTGGTAAAATGACATTGTTCGTATTCTCCGCGTGCAAAAGTTTATAAACCGATGGTTTTTTTCTTTCCCATCACAACAATGTGGGCCATAGAATGAAGAAGCTCTCGTTTCGTTGCAGACTTGATTGTTTTTGTCTCCTTATTTTTTCTCAAAGGATTATTACATGTCCGTCCCATGAAGACGCTTTGAAGGATGCAGTAAGGATGAAAAAAAAAGTTAGATAAAACCAATGAAATAGCGACACACACGAACATTAAATAGATTGGACAATACGAAAGTTGAAAGATGCGAACGAGTCAGAGAGCCCGCCAGAGAAGCATCTCGTACATTCCGATTGAGCGTGGCTTAGCAAACGGCGAGCCTTCACTTCGACCGAAGGCTTGCACCGCCGCTGTATTTTTATCTACGGGTTTATTCACCTGCCTTGTTATCTCCGAATAGAGGAGAACCTATAGCAGGGAAGAGAGGAGAGGAGAGAGAGGGTAAATCTGCGAGGAACGGAACAGTGAAAAGCGTCCAAGAGAAAGGGAAGGTTATTGGTGACGAGATCGATCACTCTCGAATCAAGTAGTATCAATGGATTAGTATAGAGCAGCTGTGTCATCGATGTGATGTATATGATTGTAAGCCTTCGGTTTTGTCGATACAAATAGAATTTTAAATGTCTACAGTGAAAATAAGAAACGCTTCAAATGTTCGTGAATCATCAAACACTTATAATCTGTCGAAATTTACGGATTTAATTAACTCGGCGGATAAACCGAATGAGAGCTGAATTCATGATATCGTTTTCCATAAGATTTATGGTTCAATCATCGAGAGTAATAAGATTTATTCAACACGTTAGCCTCTGTATGTTTTTCCAATACAAAATCATTCACTATTTATTGTCATGAAATCTTCCTCGTACGTTATCGGATATAATAGATTTCGTTCTTTACAGTAACTATTTTCAGACAACATTAGAACGTAGTGATTTGGCTGGTGAATACTTCGAAATGTTTTGAAAGCCTGTCGGAATTACCAAATATTATTGATTAAGGAATCCAATGGAATTTCTGGTGATTGAAAAAAAATTTAGATGCATCTCGACTAGTTGCGCAATCGTTCCTTTTTATATAGCTACGTATCTCTGCACGACAGCTCAAACCATTACGAATTGGTCCTCCAAGTTTGTTGCTACTTTTTTTTTTTTCTTTCAAATCGCGTATACTTCTCTCTCTGCGTATTGAGTTGACGCGATA
This sequence comes from Campoletis raptor, assembly GCA_948107755.1. Classification (NCBI taxonomy): domain Eukaryota; kingdom Metazoa; phylum Arthropoda; class Insecta; order Hymenoptera; family Ichneumonidae; genus Campoletis; species Campoletis raptor. The sequence goes on along the minus strand of OX403622.1, from coordinate 28,736,442 downwards.
CGAGCATCAAGGCCTCGGTCATCACATAAATTTGTGGAGTCGTAGGCGTGGACAATTAGCAGTGAACGGTGAGGAGGAAATCGTTTGTCGCTTGAAAACCTATAAATTTTGATGCTAAAATCGTATCGCGAGATTTTCGAAATTCTCGGCTTTTCGTTCCTTCGATACAAAACACCTTCGAATCTCTTCTTTTTATGCCTTTTTATTTATTCATTTTTATTATCATCTCCTTCTACTTTGATTTTGTTGTAGTTTCATATCAATGAATATCTATGATGGATGTCCTCGATATCGATTATTTATTGAGCTGCATCTATGCGAGCCTCATCATAAGTACCGTTTACTCTCATGCGACATTGTAGACTTTAGTCCATTTTACGAAAAAAAAACTAAGCTTTCCGTGGATAAAAACGAATCTCTGTGTTTTTTTTATCGCACATTGCAATGACACTATTTTTCTACTTAACCCTTCGAGCTACAGTGGGACTTACGTTAATCATTACGTTAATCGTTCTCATCAATTTTTTCACATTCTTTCAAAATCATTTACCAACTATTCCGACAACAAATAAAGAAATATTTGGCTGTACATGGTCGCTGGGACATTCATACATAAATGAATAATGAAAACAGTAATTACATGTCGATTATTATTACAAAAATATCACATATATGATGAATAGTCAAATTGCGTACTTTTTCATGAACAAAATTTGTTTTCTACTAAACTACTATGAACATCGAAATGTACATTTTTTTACAAACTTAATAAACTCCAAAGAATTTCACAGCACTTTTTCAATATTTTTCATACAGTAATTTTCGTTCAAAAAAATAAAGAATCTAATAAAATTGAATTACCAAATATCGACTTTAGATTCGTAATGAACGACCCCAAAAACTCGTGAATATCAAGTCTATTGCACGCAAGGAAAAATATGGTTCAAAGGATCAAAACAGCTCATTCCATTAATTAAACTGTTTGTCAAAGAATGGTGGAAAAAAATGACCCTCCGCAAATGGAAAGAAAAGAATATAAATTGTAATTAGTGAGAACGAGTACAGTAATATCCTTTGTAATTATTCCACTAAATAGTAAGTCATTCTTGCATTAGTTATTCATCGTTTCTATCCTCTGTCTTGATGATTTAACTTTCGGTCCATAAACGCACGAAGATCCCATTTAGCAGAAAGGTAATCAATCCTCAAAAAGTCGTCTGCGTTCTTGTCACATTGATATCGATCACTCAATACTTGTTTTTATTTATATCGACAGTTCGAAAGTCATTCTCGCGGTCGTTAGTTCCTGTACCACGGTGTCCCGTTTTCCAGGGTCGTTCAGTATGCTTGGCTCGCTCGTTTAAAGAGAGTTAAAAAACGGAGCAGAGAATAAAGCTCATTCGTAGGTGAGGTCTACATAGCTCGTAAACATAAAGTCTCAACAGCTGTCGATGAAAAACAAAGTCTAAATTTAGATGGAAGGCAAAGTAGAGAGAAGTCGATGGCTGGGAAAATATAGGAGCTAAAGAAAGGACGGTATGCAGTGTACAAGTTTTAACGAGAAAGATAGAGACAGAGAAAAGAGAGAGAGAGAGAGAGAGAGAAGGAGAGAGAGAGGAGGGAGGAGATTGAATTCGGTGTCAAGCTCGATGATAATACCCGAGGACTCTGGACATGTCTACGTGCATGTGCCGAAGAGTTTCGAACATACAAAAATCTGTCAGTTCTCGAACTCATTAGAAGATGACCCAAGGTTTCATTTTTTATTTTCGTAATATTTTTCACGGCAAGCCTCTCGTCTTATTTCGTTGCTTTTTCTCTCTATTTTCCGATTGTAAACCTTTCTTTATCCAATTGGTATTTTCGCTAACTTTAAAAAACATTCACTTTAATCAAAATATATTTTTCATTTACGAATGATTGTATAAAGGGGTTTCTTCTGTATTGGACTTAACGACTGCATTTAATCGTCGGCCAGGAAATTAGGAACAGTTGCCTGCCGCATCGTAGATTCGTGTAACGCGATTTGTGCCTGCCTTCCATTGAGGCTTGAACTTAACGAAAGAATTTTTTGTACAAATATTATGAGTATTACAGACGTTCGCCTATCGTCTAACTATAAACTCTTGCCGCATATAATTTTTTTTTTTCGTTTTGTTTCTCTACGATTCTCTGTTTATCACGCTTCATATTATTATTCCAAAGTTTCGACTCGTACAGATGTACGAAAACAAGGTCTTGGTGAACGTTACTGCATTTGTTAGGATTTTTACTCTACTGTCAGTAGTGTGTTGCCTTTTAAATGAAAGTTGTCTGTATCTCCAGAATTTAAAAGACCGATGGTGAATTTAGTGGTTGGACGTGAAGCTGCTAGTAATAAACACAAATAATAATCCTTGATAATTTTTTTTTTTTTTTTTCATTCAATTTTACACATTCGTTTTTTTAAATGCTATTTCTCTGTTGAGTTTGTTATGTGTCAATGTTATGTATAATCCCTGCGTATGCGTAATTTTTTCAACTTTTCGTCCGATTTCATTCCTCAGATCGTAAATTTAAATACGAAGGAAACTGCAAACATCAAAAGCGATATTTCAGATAGCGGTCCCCGCGTCCACGAGGCCCGAAAATAAATTTAAAACTTATGCTGACATAATCCCATTTTTCGTTTTTAGAAACTATGAAATTAGATTTTTTTTTCCTCCTTTCCAATTTTATTTTATTTACATTTTTTTGTTGCATGAAAATAACACACTCAACAAGAGAACCATTTTATCATTCGAACTGTATAGACTGTTTGGAGATTGTGCAGTGTGTTAATTGTCACGAGAATAAATTAAAAATAAGATATAATGAAATAATGATAAATAAAGTCCTACGAAAAGGGAACAATCGTAGAAGATAGTGACGTTTAAAATGATTTAGTAGTGTCGAATAGTGTATTGATTATATTGCTTTTTCCTTTTTCCTCCTGTTTCGATCCTCTTGGATGTCTTTGCTATTCGATTATTCATCGTAACGGTATGTGCATCGTGTGGGCGTATTGGTCTTTTTTTCTTTTCCGAACTTACATCTTTTTTGCTCCCGGCGAGGCCCGACGAAAAGAGTTTCTGGCTTAGTTCCAAGTCGTACGACACTTTACACCCACAAAATTCGACTGGGGCAACGGATGCTCATGAATTTCCGAATGGACACGTCTTTATTATGCGACTCTCACACCATTTCCTCATAACGTCTATGAAACAAATTTTCTCATTCTCTGCAATACCACCGACGTAATTTTCACGTGGTTTTTCCTCGATCATCCGGACACGAAGAGCCACGAGAAAATACTCTACACCAGACGGCCCCTTTTCAGATCGCGTCATTTCTTTAGCAACAAAATTGAGAAAGATCAGTGTGAATGAAAAAAAAAAAGTAACGTGTGTTGCGTTTACGGATCCATTGCCGATCGGTTATATCTTCGTTCGAAATCGCATAGATTTTTTTTTTGGACTTTGATTTTTTTATCTTTTTGGTCACGTGACACCGTCTTTGCCAAATTTTGAACATGAGAGCGTCCTTTTGTCTGTTCAATTACTTCTTCTGGTTGTGCATGAATTCAATTCACTGCTGAGTAGTCGGGACCTGCAGGTTTCTTTACTACTATCTAGTGCCTACTCAAAAAGTCTGGCCCATGGCTGGCACTGCGTATATTTTTGTGGAATCCAGCGTTTAGAAATGTAAACTATCCGCACGCAGGATTCAATCCGCTCGTTAGATGCTGAGAATGACGTTTATTATCATAAGTGGAATTTCAATTTACCCATTTTAATAACATTAAATATATTCGTATATATGTAAAACGATTTAAACATTTAAAAAAAGCTCTACGTTTGTATTCAATGAAGTAAGAAATTTTACAGAAACCAAAATTCGAAGCGTCTTTCTATAACTTCTTAGCTTCATTGCACATGTAATTCGAAACTTGAAGATTATCACGACGTTAGCAATTGGCCTGTGGAACAATCGGTTGAGTTACTATGATTTTTATGTCGTAAACGATCTCATAAACGATTGTAGAATTAAAAACCTATGGAAATACTTCTTCAAGAATGACTGCAAGGAGCACAGAGGATTGAAGAATCTTCTCGATTAGTTTTGAAAATATCTCGAGAATCCGAGACTTCCGTAGTTTGGAATCTCTGCATCCGTATTAATTCCTCGGCAAATGGAAAATGAAAGTGGAGAAAGATTCATCGTTACATTATATCCGAGGCTGGAAGTCTTGAGCTAGATTCTGCTTTGCGACCAAAGTCTCGTGAAGCATAGCGTTACAGATAAGCGGGCACAAGTGGTGCAAGATTCTCTATTTGCGGCCTCCCTCGATTAGCCTTATTTATGACTGGCAACCGCAGGAGAAAATAAAACCTCGAAATAGAGAGAGAGAGGGAGAGAGAAAGAGAAAGAGAAAGAGAAAGAGAGAGTGAGTGAGAAAGATTGTGAGAGAACGTTAGGATGAACAATAAAAAGTAAAAAAAAAGTAAGAACACTAAAATTTGACAGGACAGCTTTTTTCTACCAGCAAAAATTTTGTCTTCTTGTAATGGTGTAGACATCATTCTATTTCTATAGAAGTATATTGTCTTACGTTATAGAGGAAACGATTTCAATTTATTTTTTATTTCTCTTTTGACGTGAATAAGAAAATTAACGGGATAGAGCTCGCTCTGCACTCTGTGTAACGGCGCTACTTCCGTTTTACGTAATAAAAGATGACTGAAACACACGAGTACAATATTGCGCCAAAAGGCAAAATTTCTGTGTGTAAATGCTTCAACATTTTGCCGCGTGAAGCTCATACCGAGTGTGAGGGTCGTATATCACCCTGTCCGTCTCGTCTAATCGAGCGTCTCACGAACGTCGCGACGTCTCCGATGAAAAGACGGCCGTCTTTGCGACGCTGTTGTGACAGACACCTTTTGGTACTACATTGACCACGCACGAAGAATGAATAATACGCGGGAATCGAAGATAAAACGCTCCAAATTGGTTCGAAACTTAAAGGCACATAATGACCCTATTTTTTTGCGGTTGTTTTTTTCCCCCAACTGATCATCATTAGCAAAAATGCATTTATTTGAAAACCATAATTGTCCCTTGCAAGGGCTTAGGGATTCGCTGTCGACGTATAGTTTTATTTCAAGATTATTAGCTGAATTGAACCAATTAAAAAAAATAACAACATCTCGAAGACGTACATCCTTGATGACGTTTTAGACAAGAAGTATGTTTGGCCATTGGGTCATAATGAAATTTATATACGTGTGAGAAAGATTTTATCAATATATGAAAATAAAATATATCGGTGGTGAAATATGTAGAGATGTGGAATTAAAAATGTATCATTGAATTAAGAATTTGGAGTGTACAACTTTAAATATCGTATCGACATGCAAACAAGTTTTTGCTAGAGCTGCATAATAGGGTGCGAGCACGGTATACAAAGTTTACGATGTAACAGCTGTTGTGATCGCGGGCACGCACTTTGCCCGCGCAAAACGGCACTAATGGACCGTCAACCTTGGCGGTGAATAGATTGACGCAAGAATCTAGCTAGATCTTTCCTCTTGCCAGAAGCTTTTCAATGCCATAAATATAATCGTTCCTACTTTCTATTATTCTTGTTTTCACTTTTTATCTTCAATCTTAATGCATTCTGTGTCATCAGAGATTTTCCTCTCGTAGTTTCATCCCTTCGCGTAATTTGTGCCTAAAAAAGATGGATTTTGGACGAAAAGTATTTGATATATTGATGTACTTGAAAAGATAAGGTTGTATATGCACGAGGAAGGAGATCGAAGGAGATTACGTAAAATAGAGAGATAAGCTCGCATTCATTGGATCGTTTCAAAGCAAGTAATGCGACATATCATTCATTGCTAAAGAACGCTCTTCTGTGTGGATTCATTGCAAAACATATTTACGACCCAGAAGATTTTTCGAGCAAATCTCGAATAATTTGGTACTGTAATAATTCAAGGTAGCATTGCGAATAAATAGGTAGAACTGAGTTACAAGGTTTCAAAAAAATACAAATCAAAATGTATATCGGTCGTCTTTCTGCTTGAGCCTTGTGAAGTGAGCGCGTGACGCAAAAAATGGATGTGACATTCGAATCAGTCTCGTCATCTTGCCTCCATGCTTTTTCTTTCTAACGCACTGGATTGGGTATCGCTAATTGATTGACAAAATAGTGGTGTTTTGGCGAAACAAAGGAGGTGAATGAATGAAAAAGTACAAGCGGGTATATCACTCATTGTCAAACTTCCATGGTCCAATTATCTCACATATGTCAGGTTCCAATTTCATGACGATACATATCACTACATTTTACAATTATCGTGATAAAATCAACCATGGCATTCGCCTGACATCACCAGCGCCAAATAGTCCTCCATCAACGATGAACCCATGAGTACAGGAGCAAGTTGAGGGCTGTTGATGTCGTTGGTATTATTGATACTAAAACTCTGGAGCACGTTCAGTCTGGCATTGCCGTAAATATAAACAGGTCCCAGTTAGAGACCTAGTGCGAGTGAGATCTTCCTTTCGATAGCGATGAATGAAACAGCACGGGCCAAAATTCCAAAGGGTACGCATCGTAATGCCTAATATATAACTCATCTACAACCATTGACCATGAGTAATTTGCTACGTTAAAAATCAGTAAGTTTGGACTCTCGTAAGTCTCTGCTATACGAAACTGGTACCAAAAATTGTATATAGTTTTTGTTACATGACAGTTCCTAATTAGACATATTTTAGTGAGGTCATTGGGAAATAATATATATCACAAAATAAATGCCAATTGAGATTGTAGTTATAACTAGTGTGACAGTCTCTTGCAAAATAATATTGGAGGCAAGTTTTTTTCAATGCTCCACTTTAATGAATGGACATTTCTTGTTTTTTTTTTTTTCACGACAAAGTCGAAATGTTGATATAAGGATGACATGTTATATGAGTATTTCGTGGAAGTAATAGCTAGAATATGCGAATAAAATAATTAGGGTAGACAATCATTGGCTCTCTTAATCATCATATAAGTATTCGCGATTACATAACGCGATAAAGATTCAACAAAAGTAACTTTCGATAAACTGTCATTTTTTGTTTTCCAGTGTATTCAAGAAATGAGTACAATGTACGAAACTTTTTTTGAATTTTAATTCAAATGAATGTTTTAGTCTTTAAAATTCATCAATTTTTCTAGTTTTGATGAAGTTTTCAAAACTGATCTCAACTGTGTTTGCTGTGAAGGTACGTATTAGTGAACATTCCGAAGAACCAACATTTGTTCTTGCTATTATTATTATCGTACAGAATTATCTACAATTTTTTTCATTGGTTTTTTTTTTTTTTTTTTTTTTTTTTTTTAATTTGATCAAGGGGTTCGTAGCTTCTGCATAGAGAGGAGCAAGAACGCCTTCAACTGTGCCCTGGTCCTTCTATACATACACCGAAGCATACATGGCTGCGAGAAAGTTTATGACAACCAACGTAATCCTACGTTGTTCTTGAATTTCATTCTTTCTTCAAATTCCTCCGTTTTTTAATGAAATAAAAACGTCACGTTAATACACTTGCAGTCTATTCGTTTTATGTCTCACTTTTTGGATTTTTCGCTGTCGTATTTCTGGAGATATGTTCAGTCTCCAACTGCTTCTTCTGTTGCGTTATTTAAAAAGGTGCGATGTGTATCTTTCTTCGAGTATTTTTTTGCCTATTGCCTATTTATTTTTTATTTTTCTAAGTCCCATGCCAATCGGCGGAAGTATATTTTTTCGGCTGCGAGAGAAAATAGAAAAGAGTAAAAGTGACACGAATTTTTTTGGATGCCGCTCGCTTGTCGCTTTTGAAATTATTTGGCTTCTCATATAGGAAGCAGAATAGTTCCTTGCCAGTCGTTTTACGTTGCCCTTAATGAGTTGGTGGCTGAATATATGAAGAAGTCGCAGTCGCAGGCTTTAGTGCTTCTCCACTTATTCCACTCTTATACTCCTATACTTTTACTTATGTATGATTTTGAAGACTGTCGTGCTCGTGTGCATAAACACACATGCAGTCACGTGAATGTAGATACGAATATATATTCTTGTTTCATTGCTTTGACTCAACTGAGTGTCTTGGATTTGGTTGCTAACTACAAATAAGCATTGGCCACGCGTACGTAGAGCGCAAAGTTTACGAATCGCACATGAAGATGACCTGGATAGGTACCAAACTGCAATAACGCTGTCTCTGGGTCCGCCTCTGGTTCCTCATTTATTTCTCTGAAATTTGCCAACATTAAAATTGACTTTTTCAGTTTAAATCTCCAATATAAATTTTATTTGGAAAACTCAAACGTCTATCAACTTTTTTTCCGTTTATACGACGAAGGTGTCAACACAGTGCCAAAAGTTATTCGTTTCCAGACCCACATCCATTGACTTGGGTCAAAACCATTGACTGATAGTTTGGCAATCATAATATTTTTATTTTTGTTTGTCAGGATGCCAGGAATATTTATTCTTCCGTTAAATATAAGGCTTCGCTTACGAATAGAATAATTAACATGCATTTCTTTTGACGCTTTCAACTCTGCTAATTGTGGTATTTAAGCCTAGTCCATTACGATTACATTTAAACGTCAATCTGTCTCAATCAATCTAACTGAAAATTGACAGCATGAGAACGTGCTTAGGAACATGTTTTATTCGCAATTCTACTTCGACTATCAAGTATACTGAGGGTGCAAATGGTTACCGATTTGAAACTAGCCCTTGTTTTTTTTTTTTTTGCGTATACGATATAATGCCGCAAAAAAATTATTTACATTCATGTATCGTTATGAAATTACATTACGTCAATGAAAATTGGTTTGTTTCGCGTATATTTTGGAGTAAAAATGAACCATCATTCAACCAACACAATCGAAAAGTTATACGCTCTTGCACTCAAACGCACACATGATCAGATACTGAGGTAGGCATCTTATTCGCAAGGTAAACATGAAAGTTTGGTCGAATTTATGTGACTCATCACGAAAATTTAACTTCACAACATTCTCCGAGTTAAATGGGCTTCTTTGGTTAAACGTCGTTTTTTGGCAAGTTCAATGCCAACATGATCTAATTTTGGAAACATTGTAGAATCAATTATCGAATGAGTAATTGTTTCCCGGTACTCTGGGTTGGAAATTAACGCGAAAATTCTTGGAGAGGTCGTGGAAAATAGATATTTCCTGTTGAGTGACCATTTCATTCACAGATTTTTTTATCACGGAAAGAACAATACCAGTGTGACTTCGGCTAAACGATGATTTCACTAGAGATTCAAGTACATCTGTTTAGTAATATGAACTTTTTTTAAATCGTTTTCGGATGTCGTATGGTCGTTCATAATTGTAATCTGCGTAAACGTGTATGTACAAATTGGTATTTGTAAGCAAAATTCTTGATACAATACGTGTTTAATGTTATTTTAAGAAATTGCAAATGTGCCAAACGTCTATTTTTATTAACGATATTCATCGGTGCGCGCATGCTGATGTAAGATGATGAACTCGTATGTCAAATTAAGATTAGAAGAGTTATTCACCCTCGACGTCATTTGTAAGAAATAAGAGAAATTCTTTTTCTCTCGTTATTTCACTCTCTCTCTCTCTTTCTTTCCCTCTCACTCCCCCTGTTTCTAGTATCATCTCACTTTGCTTCATACTTTGCTATCTGTATGTAGAGTTGTTAACACGCTCTACATATAGACAGTTACGTCAAGGTAAATTTGTATCACGAAATCCTTTACCATGTGGTTCAGTAGAAGAATTTGAATGAGAAAGAGATTAATTTACGGTTTTAATTTCTTAAAACTTGAAGTATTTGGTATAAACGAAAGTGGGTGTAGATTAAGTTTCAAGACGATCCGCCAAAATCGTCATCCTCTTCTTGCCTACAACAGACTCTTGAAGAGCCCTATAGCAGGCCTATAAAAAGTTTTATCAGAGTTCTGCAAAACTGACTGTGTAAAAGTTATTCATCAAGTATCACATTTGCTTTAGGAACAGGTTACTCTGCTTGTAATTTTAAAGTGCTTTGGCTTTTATGTACAAATACCAACGAGACTGTATGAAGAAAAGCTGCTAAAAATGTTTATGAGTATTCATTATCATTGAAAATTATGCCTAAATACAGATAACGAAACATACTCCTTTGACCACCTTTAGATTTTTAGTTATAGCGTTAATTAACGAAACCTTAATAAACACGATTGCAGGTACGCTTGTACTTGATTTCAAAGTGAAAATCGTATACCACAATCGAGAACATATTTTTGGGTTTATTTCGACTTTACAATATGCACTCCAAGCTTTTAATTTTTATTGTATACAAATGTGCTCACATATTTGAATGAATGGGAGAACCTCGAAAAAAATCGTCGCGAGATAGTAAGTTGGTGTACATATCAATATAACGAGAAAAAGTATTATAACGGGATGAGCAAATGTAAGCAATTCTCAAAGCAATATTATGCTCAGGCCGTTTGTGGAATGAGCGTCGAGGTGGTTGATGCAAACACTCGAAAGAAAGCCTTCGAGGAGGAAGGTCGTTGCTGATAATTGCAGTCAAGCATAAGGCAGTTACTGTTTTTCTTGTGGTTTCTCTCACTTTGTCGCTTCTTCGTTTTCTGCTGATGGTTTTTTTTTTTCTTTATTTTTCAATTCTGGGAGGTGCGAACTCCACCACGCTGCATCTTTTTTCGTCTATGTACGAATGTGTGCGTGTACCGAAACCTTTCGCGCTCTCGTATTCACTCTGATTGTTGACTGCGTTCCTGGTCGATCGTCTTTCTCTTCTGCTCGGTCCCTCTCTGTCGCGGCTTTTGGTCGTTCTCGTGGATACTTAAGACGTTAAGATTCCGCCTTTCGTGGTCACTTTCAAGACTCAAGAGGCTTTCGCGAGAGACCAGCCCAAATCCCCGGAGGCCGCAATAATGCACACGGGAGTTTTGGGAGTCCTTCTCAGTATACACATCAATCTCTCGGCCTCTCTTATGTTGTGTTCTTTCTTTTGGCGTAGAAATAGACAGAAAGAGATATTTTATTTTGTGACGGTAGCAACGGAAGAATTACAGCAAAGAACTCAACTTGAGGAAGCTGAGGATAAGTGGAGGCCATTATGGGTTTATGTCACTCGATGCTCTCTTATAATTACTTCATTCTGCAACGGATCGTATCCACGTGTCGTTATAGACAGTTATATGGGGTTAAAATATCGTCAATGATAATTCATACCAACACTTGAATGTTCTTCTCATCACTGATTGATTTTGCTATCATCACACATTCTAATTAAGATCACAGTAACCATCGACTTTTCCAAAAATCCTTGATTTTCTTTTGTATTTATTAACATAAAATTGATGAATTATTTAATTGAAATTAGTCACCAACCTCCTTAGTTTTACTATAAATACATTTCTTTTTACGTACAATGTACTTGAAATTTCTTGTTCGGAGATTTTCGAGATCTCCGATTCCGAATCCGAAGTTGAAGTGTGAAAATTCAATATTAACTGCTTCTTTAATTGTTTAAACAAAAACCACGGTAGGAAAAATGTTGAAAAAATTCTGTTCAATTCTTTGAAGCATATCGAGTTAGTAAAAAAATTGCCATTTCGATGTTCACAGTAGATTAGTGGAAAATGTATTTTTTTTTTTTTTTCATGAAAAAGTACGAAATTCGATTACTTATTTGTACGTGGTATTTGTGCAGTGATCTGTTTTATTTATTTATTTATCCATTTGTGAATGTCACGGAGACCACGTAGAACCAACAAACCCGATATTTATTATTGAGATTGTATTATAGTTCAATAACAAAAAGAATGGGACAATGTAAGTCTTACTATGGCTCCAGAAGTTAAAGCGCGAAAGTGCAACAAAGCAGTTCTTTGATTAATGTTTATATACAGCCATGACTATAATATGTAGTAATGGATGTGTAGAGAAAGAAAGAGAGGGAGAGAACAGAGCAAAGTGCGGCGGGAAACGCCTGGTGAGACCGTTAGGCTAACTTGGGCGTGCTATTTGTGTCTCTGGGTGTATATACTCGTATAACTTCGTCTCCTTTCCAAAACTGCCATGTGGGATTCCTCTTTCTCTCACATCAATTTTTCTTTTTAATATTCTCTCCCTTTTACTCTGATTCGTTTCTTATTTAACACTTTTTTTGCTGCTGCGTCGCATCACGCATTACTTTGCTTTCCATATTATGGAAGCATAATATTCGCATTATCATGCCTTGTTTACTTTAATACTCAACCTTTAAATTCGTCTTCTCATCATTTCGAACAGACTCCATTCACAACCATTCAAACAGCAAGAAATACTTGTCAACTCCGTGGATGCAATGGATCACGAAATTTCGATAATCAACGCTTCATCGCATACGAGACTAATCATTTAGTTTATTGCATTAACAGTTTTTTTTGCTGCTGAACCGAATTCAATACAGACTATTCATAACAATTTAATCATTCATATTGACCCATTGAATTTTATAGCTACAATTTCATTACAAAAAATGCTCGAATGATAAGAATTGTTAGAAAACAATTCTTTTGCTCAAATTTCACTGTTTTAGAATCATCCTCAAAATGTTATTATTATATTTGGTTTTCGTAATGTGATTCTGGAATTAAGGGCCTCTTCACGTTATCTGAAGACCTCACATTCCTTCACGAAAATCACTACAATTTTTTTTCTATTCCGAATTGGAATCTCAGCCACCACTCATACTATTTGTTTCCGGATTACCTTCAAATTGGTAACTGGTATTCATTTATTTATTTGCGTTTTCTAATTAATAGTGCGCGTTTAAAGTTGTACATGAGATAAAAATGTTTTTCTTCGTTGTTGTTATTACCGTAATTTCTGGGGAATATTCATGAATATTGGTTCCGCAGTTTTCGGATGAAAAGCGGTCAAACACGTAATCGCAGTATAGATTTGCACTAGAATAGAGCAAGAAAAAAAAATGCTATCTTTAGAAAAAAAAAATACTATCGGCCCTTCCTTTATTGGAATTAATTTTCGTGTACAGCGATAATGAACTTTTTGTAATCTTGAAAAAAATTCATTACAAATCTTCTATTTTTTGTTTGTTGCAGGTAAGCGAAAAATGCCTTATTTATTAACTGAAGAGAACTTTGTGGACCTAATGGTGAGTAAACTTCGAGAAATTATTCTGTTTTCTGTTTCGTTGTTGTAATTTTGAGCAGGTCAGATAATGTGAATACTGAGGAAAATAGATGTTGTTTGAAATCATAAATCCGCGAGAGCTGGATTCGTTCCAGTTAGAACGTAACAAAATAGATGAGCCCTCGATCGAGTTATCCTTGAACGACCTAGTGGCCCCTGCGGTAGTGACAGGATGGTAGTGATTATTAGTCCACCAGTGTTATGTCGTGTACGTATCTCGTGAAAAACCACAAAACTGAACGAGAACTTCACAAGAAAACGAATTTAATGGTGATCGTATAGAGAAAATGATATACTCGTCAAGGATTTGCTCAATCATTTTGTTTGTCGTTCAGTTTCTTATTCTTGATCGCTCCTTCGGGCTCCCTCGATCTGTACTCCGTAACCCATTACTTCTCATTCCTTTTGTTCGTAATTCGAAACTTCTACTGAGAAAACGATAATGTAGTTTAAATATTAATGGATTTCCTTGGGAAACGTGCAAAACAGTTTATAAATCTTATTTTCTCGATCAGAAAACAAGCTGATCTTAAAATCGACGGGAGTCCAAATAGCAGTCATCGCTTTCAGCACCCACTTGCACTTGCTGTCATTAAAACAACAAAACAATAACGTGGAGAAGTTCGGACGAGAAAAAAAGTGCTTCTAGTCAATTTTACTACACGCTCTAATGAAACAGTCATTCGTATGGTAAGAGTGTCCTATTTAACGACGATGTACGTAAATAATCTAGTGACGAGGGTACACATGTGTCTATGTATGTACGACGAAATGCCGAGAGCACACAAGACACTACCTTCGTCGGCCTTCGCGTTCTCGCAATATCTCTCGCTCTACTATCCAACCTCGTACATGCAGCGCGAATCGAATCTTTGAATACCATCTGAAAGACTGATTTCGTGCAAGCGGATATTTTAAAAGAAAATGATCAGGACACCGTGTTAATTTCTAATCGTAGGACAGTTGTATTTTTCAACTATGAAATTTCAATCCAAATATAGATTGTAAAATGTTATTTTTAACTTTATATATCGTCTTTTTAACAAAATAAGCATAATCTTGAACGTTCGTTCTTGGCAAGTCCTCATTCATCACTTACGACAGCCTCAATCACTCGGGAAACGTTGCTTTTCAAACATTCATGCTCTCCTTTGTCACGGTCCTTCTCGTCGCACTTTTCGTAAACTAGGAGACCATCGCCTACGCAAATTTACACCACCGGGTAACGAGACGACAGGTGTAAAACAACCTCCAGGCTTTCTGGCGCTATTTCATGAAGCTCGCTTAACTCATGCGTTTGCGATACATAAATAAAAACACATTATCATGATACATCGCGTAAATTATATGTTACGAATGTCGGAACAAACAAAATAAATTACAAAAACGTTAGCATGTTTTCTCGAAAACGGTGAAAATTTATGGTTTGATAACACTCGATATTAGCCGCAATATAATTGGACGCGCTCTCTGGTATTATGAAATATGATTGAACGACGTCCATGAAAATTTGCCACATGATTGATCTTTTTGTCTAAACAATAATCGAATTATCGCTGGAAATATTTTTCTTTACGAATTTTTATAATTTGTGTTCATTATTTTATATCGAAAGTAGTTTAAAAGATTTATACCCTCACCTCAATGAACGACGTTCGTTTTAAACGAAAAAAAGGATGCTCCCGTGTGTAGAGAATGAAAATGTTGCAATTTCGAGAGATAGAATGGCATGGGAAGCTAATTTAGTTCGATGTCCAGAAGTTGTTTCGTGGTAGAAATGTATTTTATGCGAGAATTACGATTCTTCGATCGCGGAGAAGAACAATAATATCTTGGTCGACATGGCTCCTCACAAAATTGGGTGACACTATCTATTTCCGTTTCTACAGTAGTCGCTGTCGCTGTGTTGAGCAAAGAGAGAGTGAGAGCCACAAGTAGTTGTTGAAACATACCAAGAACATCAAGATTCTTTATTTATTTCTTTTTTCCCAATTTTCGTCGAGGATGGGTCAAGCTCTTACTTTTGCGTGGGTGATCTGAATTTTATAAAACAGTGATCTGTTACGTCGCGTTTTCTGTTGCATACCTTCGCGGTTGGTAAATTCAAATGGGCCCCAGAAATAGAGATACTTTGAATTGAGATTTGTTTAAAAACCACTACAATAGCTGAGTGCTTATGCTATGAAAAACGTCCTTCATTTATATATTCTGTCAATTAAATTTTCTTGGTCCAATAAATATCTTCAATTTATGGTGTTTGAAAAAATGTTTGATACAAAAGTTACTTCGCTTCGCTTATAGGAGAAGTCATTTTGCAGCCTTCATAAAGTTTTCATTCATGTAGGATTGATTATTTTTTATTTTTTTTTTTGAAATAATTCAATGAAAAAACTACTTCTTATTATTTCGTATTAATTACAAATTAATTTGTAATCTAGTGATTGTGTCACTGATTAAAAAACTTAACTTGAAATTTCGAAATTGAAAATTGATTGTTTTTTCATGTTTTAATCAAAAATTACCGGACGAACAATTCGGGTTTCGACTATTTATTTGTATATGATTAGATTCGCGGAACAACGAATGAAGATAATTTACGACAAGAAAATGGTTCGTGTATTTCTGAACTGCGAATAAAATTACAGATCAATTTCTCTCGACTGTTGAACTATTTGTAAAACAATTATGTCTTAATGAGCAGATGTCATTGAAGAATTGATGATTGGTCCAGAACGACGTATACCAATGTAGTTATTTAATATCATACTCTCTTTTAAAATTGGTGTGCTCTTGGTAATTGAACTTGCAGAGAAATCTTTGTTTGTTTGATTCCATAGAGATTTTACATTCAATATAAATCAAATGGGCGTTTTGATCGTCGCAAGCTTTTCTCCTATTGCATTTTTTTTTTTCACCGGGTCAATACTACGTCGGTACTTAATAAAAGCTCTACCAATACAATTCTATAAGAGACTTTTGGAGTATCCGCATATAGCATTGGCACAAACCTCTTACTCTCGTCTTGCATCTCTTCCTTCTATTCGCGTTGTGGCGTCACCTGTTATGCAACCAATTCCCAACTGGGGATTGCTCTACCAAACATCCGAAGCACGTTCTTACTGGGACATTCCTTACAACCCGGTAGCCATGGCGGCTCTCCGTCCGTTAAGACCCCTTTTCCTTCTGTTTCTTGTTTTTCTTCTCCTTCTATTTGGTATGAAAAGTTCAAAAGTCTCTTGACAGGATTTCTAAATTGGCTCTTTCGTCTTTTATCGTCATCTCCATTAATCAATTTTGTTTCATTGCCAATAACATTCGCTCAATATTCAACGGTATGAATACGTGCACGATGAGCATTTAATTAAACAATGTGAAAATGGTTTCGTGAAAATTCTGAATATCAGGATGTCCATAGCGATGTCGAGTGATTTTTCTTATGGTCTTCAAGTAAAAGGCTGCTTTGGATACTACAATAATTTTCAACGATCGTTATGTTTTCATAATTGTTTTTTTTTTTTTTTTTTACTTAACAAGAGATCTGGATGTTTACTCGTCAGAGAAAAAAATTTCTCGTTGGGATATTCTGGTTTTCAGCAAATACGCAATGAAAAAATGTTGATGATGATACGAATCTGTAAATTCAATAAGTTGAGGTGAGCCAAAAACTGACTATGAAGCGAAGCCACTTAGGCTTCGGTTACGGATGATTATTTTAGCAAAAGAGGAATAGTAAATTGGCGGTATATTTCAATATACAGAGTCGAGATAAAATGGAGAAAAAAAAAACTGCTGATGAGCTACGTAGCAGTACCACGGTCCATGTAACTTGTGGCAAATATATTTCTTCGCATGATCTTTTGCTCTTTCTTCCTTTTTCACCTTCCTTTACCAAGAGGTGAAGTAGCAAATTAAATGCCGGAATAAAATGTGGAAGCTACTTGAGAGCTTTATTCGTAGTTGACTTGACAAAATTCACCTTACCCGAGACTTTGATCAAACAGGTCGAAGAAACCAATGACAAGAAGACAATCAAACTCGTGGGTTATTTATGAAAAAAATTCTATTTCATTTTTTTTTTACTAACTTGACAACAATTTTATTATACTATTTACTATTTATAAACTATTTCATACGTTATTCAAAAGATTTTTACCTTAATTGTTTTATTTCCGATTGTTTATAACTTATCAATTGCATTATTGTTTGTTTCCACATTCGCTGATTTTATTTTTTATACAACTTGAATTTTAATATTTAAAGTTTACTACTGATTTTCAACTTGGAAATTTCTTCGTGTTTTATAGTTTTTTTTTGCTTTATCCAATTTCATGTGTGCATTTGATTTGTTGTCATTTATTTATTCGAATTGTCGTTTTCGTCCCCATTTTTTTTTGCCTTTCTTCTTTTGTTGAAGTCATGAGTACACACGAATTCCAAACCTCCTTTTTTGTTGGATCCTTTGTTTTGACTTTTTCTTTTTTCTCCTGGTCGAGGTATAATAACAATTCCCCCAACGAAGTCGAGCTCGGCCCAGTACTGCTTTTATCTCTCTTCAAAGATGTCGTCTGGATGCAACGTGGCCAATTGTCCAGGGTTTGTTTATTCGATCATAATCTTCAAACGTGACAATTTCGGACAATCCGTCGGAACAACGCTGCTAACTAATAGTAGCACTGCCATGAAAACGTATTTTGAGCTTAAAAAAAAAAAAAAAATATTAACAAACTCTTAGCAAAAAAACTAAAAATATATTTTTGCATGAAATTGGAAACAAATTTGAATAACGAAGTAAGCATATCATTTTTTACTTGCTTGGTGAGCAACAAAGACAATATGCTTTTCGTCAACGTCTAGACCATATTATTTAGCAAACGCCGAAGAATTTCCGGTTTGGTAAGATTTCAAGAATTTCACTTTCGTTGCCTAACGTGCTACTCTTCATTACGACGCGTCTAACAGGGCGATCTCGCCTGTCTTTTAAAGTTTAGAACGTCTCTGTGCAATAGAAAAAAAGCTCCGATGCCCTGTGGTAACTATATACAGAGTGCATGCAAAATATTTGCACATTTCAGTAGACCCGTACGAAACCTTATTGATTAGTGGTTTTCGTGAATGTAAAAAATGCTGTGAATCACAGGCAATGCGTTTTGGCAGCTTAACAAAATATTCTTAAGCCCTTCCTCAATTCTTTTTTGTACAGAATTTATCTCAGCTTGAAACGTTATTTCGATCTTTTCGGCCAATAAACGGTCAAACAAAACATTCATTCGTTTGATTTAATATATACTTTTTTCAGTCAAATGAAATTAATGATTCGAACAACTAAACGGTTTCTTGAATGAATGAAATACTACATTCGACCTATTTTAGAAAGCCTCAGGAAATTCGATTAAACTCTCTTCTCAGTGGATGGCCATGAAGGACGATAACTTGAAAAATAACTAAACTCGAAAAACTAAAGTTCCTGATAAGCGTAAATATGTCATATAAAAAAAAAATTAAGTTACCCCAGTTTAGTATTTTTAGTTGTGTAATGTTTAAAATAGATCGAAAAAAGATGTGAAAAACATTTGACTTACGTGTAACACTCAAAAAACTGGGTCATTTTTTTATATCTGTCGTAGCTTAGATCTTAGAGCGCTTATATGATGGAGCCTCAAAAGATGACAAAAGTTAGTTTATACTTTAAATTCGGTCTGACACCTAAGTTCACATTATTGACCACTCGAACACGGATGCCTCGTGTGCAATTGTGCAATTGTAAATAAATATTCGTACAGAGATAAAATTTGAACTGAAAAATTATCAGGACATCATTGAACGAGCACGCATTTTTTGTCTTTTTTATTCTGCAAAAAATCAATTTCCACGAAAAGACAATCAGAATTTGTATTAGTTCAAGAAATTTTATTTTATTTTCATAAAAATTTACATCCTGCATAAGAAAAAAATATTTAAAATTCAAGATCATACTCTGTTTCTACTCTGTAACCGTAATTTTGTCGGTTTTAATTATCTCCGTGTGAATATT
This sequence comes from Campoletis raptor, assembly GCA_948107755.1. Classification (NCBI taxonomy): domain Eukaryota; kingdom Metazoa; phylum Arthropoda; class Insecta; order Hymenoptera; family Ichneumonidae; genus Campoletis; species Campoletis raptor. Next base: position 28,717,129 of record OX403622.1, on the reverse strand, counting down.
TATTCAGCTGTTTTTAGTTATAGAATTTAGTTATAAAAAATCGATGAATTAATAGTCATGAGAAACAATCTCGTCGATGAAACGGTCGACTATGATTTATCATTACGAAAAATCAATGTCGATCGTCAATTAAATTAGTATACATACAACTTTTTTCATTAGATGCGCGTCATTTGATGCACTTTTAGGTGCGTAATTGCAGTGCAGAATGTTTACCATTGGGAAAAAGCGCGAGTGGGGGGGGCTCTGGGACGACATGAAAAAGTTTTCGATCACTTTCATGGTAACAACAGAAATACAGCTTGCGACACCTTTCAATTTAGGCCTGCTGGGCTTTTCTTGTGCGAGGTTTTTTCATTGATTAGAAACTAACGTTTAGCGACGAGATGTGAGAGCAGTATAGATATTGATTTTTTCTAAATACATTGAAATTTGTAATATTGATGTTCGCTTGTTATCGCTGTCGCGGCCAGCGACAGACTGAGCGCTCAGCTGTCGTGCTTGGCGTTGCCTACGTTACGCTTGACATAAGTAGACAAGTGGGGTTAGGTGCTCAGCAAGCTTCGAGCTTGATACATTCTCAACATATATTAAGATATAGTTCCTGGTCCGGTCGTATTTAAAAAATGTTGATGACGGTGATCTATAGATGAATCTCAAGTCCAAAACGAAATGCACAAAATGCGAATGAACGATTTTTCATTTTTCCGGAATATTAACATTTGTAAAACTAAATCGAATTTTCTTCACGGAGCAACAGTTTTCCTTTTGTTATTTCGTCATATTTCAATTTTTTTTTCCGAAATCGTGTTAATAATAATAATTCTTAGCAAATATAAAATTGCAGTTTTCATATATTTAAAAAAATGATTTTTCCTGCAATTAGAGAATTATACAATCGCTAATAGCGTTTTAATGAAAAATAATTATTTATCAAAATGTTTTTAACGAACGATAAATTTTTTTGATACAACCACGGTGTTCTTGGTACAATACAAATGTTTAACATGATCTAAAACGTTTTAATAGTTTAGTATTTTGTGATGAGTGTAATTTCTTTGGCACAGCAATTTAGTTGTTATTTTCTCAATTCATTAACTACATTCAATTAATTTCCAACATATTCGATAAGTTTATCCATTTTATCAATCAATTTCGAAGAGACTATTGGCTAGTTGGAGAAAATTAAATTTCTTAACAAACAACATTCATCTTAGACTTCTATCTCTGAGTTGTGTTCATTTATACGGTTACTGTAGGGTAGTAAAGAAAAAGGAATATAGGCTGCACCGAGAGGAGAATGCCTCTGACAATTTATTAAGACGATTCAGCGAGATAAGGGTCCCATTGAATGGACCGAGAAAGATCTCGCCAGATTCGCACTCATTCTCTTTCCGTTTATTGTTACTTTTTCAAAAGATGTTTCTTTCTCTTCTTTACCTTCTGAGTGCCATTCTATTGTGTTTATATATATATGTATATACACAGATGAATATGTATGTTGCACTCTCAAATGTATATGTGTACGCACTCGATTCCAAGGATTCGATAACGATCCTTGCGGCACGATCCTCTTCTCGTTGCGTTCTCTGTGAGCCATTTTTTTGCACCGCCACCAAAAGGACACTTACATTTCACACAACTACAAATACACACCCACTACAACTACATTAACCAATACGTCTTAAAGGAAGGATTCTACTCAAAACTATACTACATCGCTTGAGGAGGTTCCACGTTTATAATTAACTTTGAACTAATGATAAATTTCAATCATAAATGAAAACAATGATAGAATTGTAGAAAGTTTTCATTTGAAAAAAAAAAACTCTCTGAAACATTTCAACGTTGCTGGTCAAGAAACTCGGTATCTCGATGAATTTATAGCATTTTTTTCTTCAGATGATGTTTTACTTTTTTCATCGGAAACTTTGATGACAGCAACAGTCCTCAATAGATTCCCATCTCACCCATTTCTTGATGGGTGCCTCTTTGTTTATTGTTTTACACTGAAAAAATACTCCAATCGAGTCAAGTGAATGGATTTGTAAAATACGTAGAATGTGATATATAGTTGAATCAATTATTTATTTTATTGAATTAGATGTACCTTGCGTTCGTACTAAAAAAAATCTAAGACGAAAAAAAATGTTTGATTCATTCAATGCGTATGTTTTTTCAGTCGAATTAAATGTTCGAAGCTCAGTGAAGATTTAGTGAATTCCACTAAATTTTATTCTCAATGTAAGGTTGACATTTGTCAGATAAACATTTTCAAGAGCAAAAAACTGAAATAAATTTGGTTTTTTGTATAATTTTTTGAAATTCAATAACCAAATTGTAATTCAAATATGAATAATAAGCAATAGATTTAACGAATAGTTGATCATTTACAAATTTGTCTATCGTCGACTGATCGTTCAAGTCAAATTTTTAAGTGATATATATATTTTTAAATTGTTCCGGAGACAATTCCTACTTTGTCCGTATCTCACCTGTGTTTTTCCGCACATTGAACGGAACTCCAGGTTTTGTCATCGTGCTGTTTTTTTTTCCTTCAGAACTTTCGCCTTTTCGTGGTAACTTAATTCGAAATAATTGGCCTACTCACATATTCGCTCTGAACATCGTACGGTGTGTATACACAGCAACCATTTAAACTTATACATACCACGTACGAATAATAACAATTCTTTTAAAAGTTTATGCCAATATCTACCGTTTCAGAGTCTGTATTTAATAATTGCAAACTTTCTGAAATGGTTTATTTTTTTGCTCATCTACAGGCGATTTTATATTAATTTGCATCAGAGTCCTTAATGAGAAATGGGGCTGGTATTTTTTTCGTGCCTCCCAAAATTGCAGATCCGTGGTAAAGGAATCCTTTTTGGTTACAAAAAAATTTGTTCCTTATTTTATTGCGTGACTGGAGAAGCCAACCTCTTAGAGTTTACGCTGGGTATTTTAACTCTAACATACAACGCACATAATCGAATACAATCATTAATTTTTATCGTCTCATTTTATAATCTTTATTACCGAACGAAATTTTTGTAAGTGCACATTGCGGATTCATCGGCTTTCACTTGAAAGATAACAGCTTGTAGGAAGAAGGCAAAAGTGGGAGATCGCGAGGGAGAAGCAATGAAAAAAAAGAGTGTAAGAGTGAGCCGTAAAGATGGAGAAGTAGAAGATCGACTGGTAAAGGTGGCGAGGTTGGAATGCAGTATTACCATATTCAAACCTGACGTAACTTTCGTTGGGCAGTGACCTAGAGAGAATCTTTTTACAAGGAACTACTGCATCACGCTAAAACAAAAACTCTTATCGAACCAAAGAAATTTAATGGAATATCCTTCTCCGAAATAAGTTCTGATTTAAGAAGGAAACAGATAATAAGTAACATTAGTGAATATTTCTCCTAATGAACTGGTTTTTGTATAGATTTAAGGATGTTTCGAGGATATTTTGAAAAGGCTACCAAGTTAATGAAATTTTGACAGATTAGTTGTACAATTGTCCCTACGCGGGTAACAAAAAAAAAATTCAACAGGTTACACCTAAGCTTCGATACAATTTTAGTTTTCGACCAATTTAAACGGAATCAAATAAGAAACTGTTTCTGGTGCATTCAAATGGGCAAAACACATTGAAAAAATGCTACCAATCTTATGAAATTTTTCATTATCTGCAGATTAGGTATATGGGGAATCTATTCATGGTGAAATATTTGGAATCTTACTCGATTATTAACGAATCGATAAGCAAAGTTGGACGAAAGTCATGAATTGAAATTGAAAAGAGTTGGCGACTCAATTTTTTGCGAATATCAATGAAAACAAATCTCTTGTGTTTCATAACTGAACTCACGACAATCTCAACGTCAAAAGTTTGAAAGTTCCGTGTAATATAATTCAAAAATTTGCCATAAAACACTAAAGACTGAAATAAATAAATGTTTAATAACAATTGAACGGTAAAACCGGCTAAGGCAGTACATTCAATCCCTCAATATCAGTGATTCAAGAATTTTGGGCACTTTTGTCCACGATTTTGGGCAATTTTGTCAACGATTTTATATCTCTTGTATACCATCATGAATAATGTTTTACCATAGACCCCGCTATTATTCTTCTTTTCGCCTCAATCAAATCCTGAGACATCTTGATGTATCTGCCGCGGGGTGCTTTTTAAAATCAGGCAAAAAAGTAGCTAAATCATCTCGTGCGGCAGTAAAGTCGATTTAATCGCGCCTTTCGTGATTTTAAGTTTCTTCCAAGCTTATACTCTCTCACTTTCTTTATCCTTCCCTTGCCTCGTTAGTCCGTGTTATTTATCGTTTTTTTGTGTCATCTCACGCATTCTTGGTACCACTTGAAAGTATACTCGGTCTTCCTCATCAAAAGATTCACGACATTAAGTTTAATTCAGAACAAGATTCTGATTTAGGATAAATCGAAACGTTGCCGATCCATCGATCTCCAATCCGAATGAATTATTATCCGGAATTATTTAATGAACAATCGAACACAAGCTGCCGTTAGGCTACATTGGGCGAGAGAATACGCTGAAAAAAGGGTCTATATGTAATCACAATGTTCATTGTTGATAACTATTCGTTCATTACAAAAAGCTGTCTTTTGAAGCATATATAGAAATAAATATACTGGAAATAATTGACACAGATCGAGATATCTTGCTAATTGATTGTTCGTTAATGGAAAAAATCTCTTTGACATAAATGGATGCTCAATGGGGTTACCATTAATTTTTTAATTATTCTCGTACATTTAGTTTTCAAAGCAGAAAAAAGGTTATCCGATTATCGTAGATGAACGCTGCATATAAATTTTCGGCCATGCTATAAAAAAATTAACGAGTCTCCTTACTTTCTAATCATGTAGACTACAAAATATTTCCTTTACTACAATCTCGTCAGACACTTACGCATAGATGACCATGAATCAACTAAAATTTGTCGCGAACAAATCTTTTGTGTATAAACATGCATGTGTCGATATCTTACGAGTCAGATATCTTCCTGTTCGTCTCGTTCTCTTCTATTACACCCTTGTTCTGCCTTTTCTATTTCACTTCATTTGTATCGTCTTATCCTCGTTCTACTCTATTTCTCTTTCTCTTTCTCTCACTCCCTCTCACTCGATCTCCATCGGCAACCGAATTGTAGGTTGTGTGCGAGCGAAGGTGAGAGACTATCTCGCGGACTCTTTTGTGGACCAGCAAGATTATAACTGCAGAATCGCTGCTGCTGACTCCTCTTGCGACCCGGCTCGTTTATAATGCAAATCAGCCTCGTAAAATGCTAATGCCATCGTCTATTTAATAAGCAGCTACCGAGCGCCGAGAATGTGCGACGGGGTATCGTTGTATCCAGTTTTATATTCAGTCCCTAACCGTGTGTCCTATATATATAGCTTAGTTTATATCGCCCGTTACTATGTACCCCATATAGTTGACTGCGAGATCCTATCATGATTAGGCTATACATTATGAGGGAAATGCACTCTTGAGCATTTAAGACCGCACCGAAATGAAAAACGAACCTCTTTGGACAGATATATACATTATCATTTACTTTTATATATTCACTTATTCCTCCATTATACACGCTACTGAAACTGCGTGTTCTATTTTTTCATTTTGTATAGGCGTAGTAATACTCAAAAAATTAGAACCGTATTGAAATAATACATTTTTCCGCTACTGTGATTCTCCAAACACGTTTTCGGCTTCACGCTTCCAGGTCATTGCCGAATCGTTTTATCTGCACAAAAATTTATCACACGTTATTTTTAAAAAAGTCGTTTACGGAAGATTTTTTTATACTTTATATGGCTTAGCGTAGTTATTTTGTGACCGAGGATGGAGGAAATTATGAAATTTGTAGGGACGTTCGAAGCAGTGCGTGAAGTAGTTATTTCTTCTGTGCTACAGTACATTGTGTACCAAGGAGGCAAAGTGGGACTTTTCCCGCGCGCCGCGTAGTTAGTAGTCTCCGAGATGCACACCATATACTTCTTATAACAAAACCACGTTTCCAAGCTTTTTCGTAAGGATTTTTTTTTGTTTTTTCATATTAATATTTCTCGTTCATTAAACTGATTTTTGTATCATTTCGGGTTATAGTAGATCAAGAAAAATTCTTGTAGGGTTCCTCTCAGAACATCGAAGTGAAAATTTATCAAAATTTTCAATGGTTCGCCGTTCTTGAGAGAAATATTCACATCAACCAATTCAAATTAGTGTTTTAAATGCGAACGAACTCTTCTGTTCAAGGAATTTGGAAGCTTTGGAATGTCGACAATAGAACAGCAAATAATTAAATAACTCGTTCGAAAGTATTCAAGAATAAAGATTTCATACAAAGTTGCAGTTGGCAATGGTGTGCACAGAAGAAATTAATGTTTTGCAAAATACGTTAAGCTCAAAGCTAATATAAAAGCGACGAGAGAGTCGTGGATAGTAAACATTGGTACAGAGGAGCAGTTAGCGGATTTGGCTCACGAATGTATAGTTTTGGAATTAGGTTATCCAGCCGAGGATTTCTTTGCGACCAGAATAAACTTGAAGTGCTCTAGGTATAGGGATATCCCGATGCTTTCCTCGTTGATGCTTTTACTTTTCTCCAAAACTTTTTTTACTTTTAAGTTTTTACGTAAATATCTGTTCGATATATATCGTACCGGTCATTATCTTAGTACCAAATTAGCGTTCGCAGCTGCTCTTTTCATTGTTTCAATGGTCTGTCGGTAGTTTAGAAATCTTATTTCATTGAACTTTCTGATCAGTTGCTATTTTCACATTTTTTTAGTTATTCTGGCTTCTGTTGATGAAATCGTTCGAACTCATTGGTTTAGAAAAATTATTTGCGAAGCACAGTAAGAAAAAAAAATCGATTTGATCGTGTTATGAATTTACGATCAGTTTCTTTGGCAGGAAAACACGCGGTAGTCAAATTACGAAACACTTGGATTGAAACTTTAATAATTGATAACTCGTCGGGAGATTGTCGAATAGAAAAAGGCTACAGAATTTTTTTGATTCGATACTCTGTATTCCACTCAAATTTATGGTATTAATCGTTGGTTGCGGGACACGCTGTATATTTTATATAAATAGAAGTGTTTAGCGAAGTTCCAAAGCAGAAAATCACTTTCAGCCTTCGATGAACGCCTTATGCGTCGAACGTGCACGAACGTATGACGACGCATCTTGTACACCGTTTATGGTGGATAATTCACAATATTCGGATTTTGCACTGTTAACACTATAGATTTTTTTGTTGTGAAATCGGATCGCACTACGCATATTGCCGATTGAGATTGCCGACTCCGATCACGTGAAGCAAAAAACTATCGATACAAAAAATTAATGCAACCTGTTTGCGTCAATAGAAATAAATATATAAATACGCAATTAAATCCTTTCAAGGCTGTGGGCTTGTAAAACGTCTCGGGGAAATGCGAGATTCCATTTAGCCTAAATTTTATGTTAAACATATCCAGTTATCATCGAAAAAGTCATTTTTTATTTATACAAGAAAATAGTGTTTTACGATCTTTTAAATATAATATATTAAAATATATTCGCGTCGTTAGGAAATTGTCGAACAAATTCGTAAGCAACCCGACTACAATTCAACGAATTTCTTTCTCAAGTTACATCAGATTTGAAAAGGTTACGAAATTTACCAAAAACTATATTTTTTTTACTATAAACGTATTTTCTTAAAAGAATGCAATGATTTTTTGAATACGGTCATCAAAATATTATTGTCCATAAAAACATTTCTGTCATTTTAATTTTATATTTTGCTGATATTTCATTTTTTAACAGAATTTCGTGTTCGGTGAAGGTATGGTCTCTCGTATGATACAATGTACGATATAAAAAAGTAACAAATATAAAAAATGTAACATTTTAGGTCTAACTCCTACGCCCGACGGTCCATATAACTCAATAGAAAAAAAACGTGAAGAAATGAAACGATCTCATACCGTTGTTTGTTCACATTCTCTCCCAATATTTCCTGTCGCTTTCATTGCTTCGCAATTTTTCTCGATTGTTAGAAGACAGAAGAAAAAATGTATTGCATAGGATGATTTTCCTGTTTATTGGGCCGTTTGGACAAACTACACGCCCACTATTATATCGCGAGGTCAGGGGGACGGGCGATGCACGCTTGCTGCCACTGCCTACTCCATATGATATGTCTCTCGGGCGTACCCTGTAGCTATCACTGATGCATTCATATCTAAATCAAGTTCCAGCTAAACATTAAAATGGCTGACTTTTTCACTCGTGATTCTCTAACCGATCTATCACTCAAGGGATAATTTCCACAATTGCGACGCTCTAAATCGTTGCCTCCGGTTTAAAACGAATACAAGGGAGAACGTTTTTTTTTTTTTTTATATAGTCATCTCGCCAAAGCTTCATCTACAGATTTTGTTCAATTTTTAAGTACAAATTTGAGGCACGAATATGAAAGTGTACGTGCAAAATTACAAAAGAATTCACTGTCGAGATATTCGCAATGAAAGTTCGAACAGTTTCACGCGCGTTCTTATGGGAAGCAGTAGAAAAATGCACATTTCACGGAATAACTCTGAAACTTTTGTACTGATTCTTTTCTTTTTTTTTCTTTCTTAATCACAGTGGACTGTGTTTATCTAAAAAATCAATCACATAGATCGTCCAGTTTCAGAGAAAGGTTGATTTTTTCTCAAATTCAAAACTTCACACTCGACATTTTCCCTGACGTTTATAGGTTTATATGTTTTTATATTCATATGAGATATGACAAATAACATTATTAGATTATTCTGCTAGTTATGTTTAAGTTCTCAAAAATTCATGGGAGAGTTGACTTTTAAACGTGACTATAGCGATACTACTACTTTAAGATAACAAGTCATTTTTTATGGTTTAAGAACATATTTCGGTCCATTGTAAGGATGCGAAAAAAGAAATATTGACAGAAAAAATTCCGACGTAGCGTATAATCGCTTGTAAGTCATTTTGAAAAATCTTATTCTCGATTAATTGGTGTTTGTGTATTAATACGGAATTAAGGAATTTCTGATTAAATTCTCTTTTCTGCGGGTAGCGGATAATCGAAATTATTATCCAAAATATCCCAAGACGATGTTAAATACAAGAGAGATCTGCGATATGTAGTGGGTGTTAATGGTTCCAGGGATTGGTGGCGTGGGTCGATGCATTCAAAACAAACAAAAAACCTTCTTTTTGGACTATAAAAACTACGAAACGGATTTCAAGTTATATAGAAGGAAAAAATGATTTTTTTCCACAAAAGTCCGTTTATTCAAAGAACAAAAATCAATGGAATTGATTCTTTGAATGAACGAATAAAAATTGTATCAATGTTGAAGATTATTTTTTGCATTTGTGTTTGTCGATTGATATTTTTGTTTTATTTGATATATCCGATTATTTATGTAATGTTTAAAGCGCGATTATTTCTCATTTTGACTTATTTTCTCGTCTCTGTCCTAAATGGTACTTTTAAGTCTTCGGACTTCATTATTTATTGCAAACTTGAAGAGTATCGATCGTACACGTGCACGTCCCGATAAGTGATCTCTCTACAACGTGGGGCTTGTATGTAAGTTTTTCCATTCAGACAGAGAGATCGTCGTTGCAACGAGGGAAAAAAATCTTACAAGAACGGGTAAAGTTGACGCGCCAGGTGCGAAAATGCATTGCGTATAAGATTCCGAATAAGTAAGTGAGCAAACTACGAACATACTCCGGTGGAATGGAACTAAAAAATCATCCAATCCATGATACATAGAAGCAACAATGAAATATTTTTGAATTGATTTATCATTTGATGTCAAAAGATCATCATTTGGTCCACCAATCTTCAAAAAAAAAAAAAAAAAAAAACAGACATATTATTCATACTATTGTATGAAGTGAACATGTTTTTGTAGTTCGTAACATGTTTAGGCAACCCCTCTAATTATTTCGGTACAATAATACAGTTACCGTATATAATTGTGCATTACACTTCGTACAAGGCAAATGTGTGAATTACGTGAGGATAGATGTCAAATCTGTTAAGAGATTCGAATCACGTACGATCGACCTGGTAATTTCCAGTTAAATGTCTCGCAATTTACCCTGCGGCTACATTCGACAGTCTCATGGAATTAATACCTAATTACGGTAGACAAGGTCAATCATATTTTACGGATGAATCAGATGTGGGACATATAAGAGTCGCGAATTCAAGTTTTACACATATAAATAATCGTACGCACATCGATACGAAAGCCATCCTCGATTTTCGAACGATCCAACATAAGTAAAAACATTATTCTGTCGAACCCGGGAATTTTTTAACAATTATTTTATGACGTCATTTCGAGGCTCAAAATTTCACTGATATAGTGAATAATCGCGAAAATTAATTCTGCTCCACTTGATCTTCCTTTGTTCAAGAGTTCAATTTGGCCCTTCGACATTGCTTAGGAACTCTCAACGGTTATTACTTCATTGATATTTTCAGGGGACTCCACAACTCGTAAATTAGAAGTTTTATGATGAAAGGTACATCGAGCACACTCGGACGTAGACGTATATACAGGGAGCTCGCGGAAAAATCATGGGAAATGTTCTTTTTATTTTTTTTTTACGTTCATATAAAATAGGCCAGGGTTCATAACTTCGTACCTTCGTTCGTACACAGGGAGAATGAGAACTGAAAAATTATAACCAGATATTTTATGGCATTTGATTTACATTCAGTTGACTGTATTTCACAAAATGATTCAATCTTCTCCACCAAATTTCGACCTTTTCAACAAAGTCGGTTTTGTTTATTTCCGAAACGGTAATTTTTGAGTTTTCATCCTCTCTATGTCCCTTCATAATTTTGTCCTGTCCTATTTGTATCCCGTGTATTTTCTTCTGCTGTCAAAGTTTTGTTACAATAACACGAGAAACGAAAAAAAAAGTCTTTCATGCACGGTAATCAAAATCCCAGTCAGACTTTTGCTGTCATCTTTTTACTCTCACTATTTCCAAGGCGAATTTCTCGACCATCAATAAAACTGTTTGATTCATCGTTACGCTCGATTTCAACATGCGTGGTTGATCGCAAATCGTTGTGATCGTCATTGCAATTCGACGGAATTTTCAATCTCGATTCTTTTGGTTGCGCTTCCACATATGCTTGGAACGGATACATTTTCTGCATTCGTGGGTACAACCTTCTACACAGAACCATTTCCCCTACCATATGGTTTTTACAATCCATAACATTGCTCGCATCTGGGGATACTGGGACGCCCACCTGCTTCCTTCTAATTCGCGAGAAAAAAAATTATTCGTATTTTGTATAGAACCGGGTTTCGAGATCGAACTGGCGAATGAGCTAGTCGATCTGTTCTCGTCGACGACGTCATACACGCGAACGCGTCGGCGTCGCCTCTCTCTCTCTCTCTCTCTCGATCTTTCTCTTATGTTCTCCGTGCGCCGGAGATCGTGACACACGGATTTTAGCGACTGCTCGGAGGCGTGGAACAAAACGACACCAATCGCGATTGTCGATCAAAACACAGAGGTGGAGAAAAAAACAAACGACGTTTCAACTGAATGCAGCAGTCAACCAAAAAGTTAGGTTTTTTGTGATCACGTTAGAACCAGCTTTGGTACAATTAATTATTGAAGACAGAAACTTGTTGATAATCAAAAAAATGTAAATATCGATATAGTACGAATTTCATGTCGTCGGTTGAAACAATTTTTACAACATTTTAAAAGATTGCAATTATGATCTCGTACCCGACATTTTTCATAGTACAAGTGGAAGCCAACAACTATTATCAATAGACATATCATTGATTGCTACATAGGAATAAAACGTTAATACAACTTAGCTTTTCCATAATATCTTGATCACAGAAAGCCTTCCCAGACATCAAAAAGAAGAGGGAAACTTCGAAAAGAAGCCATCTTGTCATTAGAACGGAGTCTTTAGAACAGTTTTCCTCTTCTTACTGTTTGGGTTTCTTATACACACGATCAACAAAAATAATTTCAGAAAACACCGAGACTTCCGAAAATGGAAATAATTCGCTCACAATTATTTATAAACGAGTCTGTTGGTTTTTCAAATTTGGTGTCATTGTGGAGGTAGTTCTTTGAGTAGAATAGAATTTAAAGTGAACAATGTAAAGCTTTGAAACTTTCCAGTCTTTTCCAATCGAAGTAATTTTCTCTTTCGTATTGACGTTTACTGCTGAAAGAAATAATAAATAGTGTTGAACAGAATGAAAACACTCGAACTTGGCAATATGTTCCTAAAGACTAGTGAAAAAGGGCTCAGCCAACCGGAAGACAAAAGTTACGATTCTATGATCACTATGCGTTTAATCATATTTTTCGACATAGTATCGTTCGATTTAGTCTTCTTTTGAGAATTAAACACCCGATATAGATAATAGTGCGGAGGCTGCACGTGTCGCAATTCGTGATGAAGCACGAGCACAGTTGCTTCTACGAAGGTGAAGCAAAAGAGATAGGTGAAAAAAGATAGAGAAAGAGTATGCGTGGGTAGCAAAAGTTCGCCCTTCCCATAGAGCACACCAATGCGAGTGATCGCATCCACAAGCACGTGAGAACACACACATCCTTACAACAAGCACGCCAACTAGATATCAGTTGTGACTTCCACGTGCGACAACTCGGAGCGTAAACGTGTGAGTCTCGTCGCAATCATTTATCGAAAGCAGACTAGTGAGTTACCGTTTCTTTCGAAGAATCATTGAGCTTCCGCATTGCCGATATTTCGACCAATCGACGTCAGTCGTATCGACAAAATACAACAATAAAGTAACTGAAGTAGTAATATCGCGCAGTGTGACAAAAAGCTTCGAGTTTTGTGGCCTCGTTGGTGGAAAAGAGAAAAGTTCAAGGGTGTTTGTGACACTCGTGGTGACGCTCACCATTGTTGTATTTTTTTTATTTCGGCTTCCATAAAAAAGGCATGGAATGCGGGCACGAAAAAAGAGAAATAAATAAATGTTCGCGAAAGCAATATTTATTGGATGAAAGACCCAAACCCGATATCGGACAACTAACGCAATTTTTAGTGACGAAGGTACGAGCGCCTGGCAATACTTATTTCTTTCTTTCCCTATTACAGCATTCTTCATAATAGATTGCAACTTCTTCGATCGTTCATGCTGTACTAACTTAATGTTTTGGTAAGCATGTACGTTACTTTTTCAAATGTGGTTTTCATTTAGATTTCTTCGTTGTATTGCGAAGTTTTATTCAATTATTGCCATTTATTAAATTATCCATTATGATTTATTTCATATTATTAATCTCTTTTAGCTCAAGGAGAGCAGCTCGAAAAAAATCCCCTCCCAATGTCCACACCTTTTCCGATTAATTTATCATATTATTATACGATTCACATAACTGAACTCTTCTTGAAGTCGCCTACTCGCATTACACTTACGCGATTCATTTGATTTACTACGTACACACTCGTTCATATATTGAAAAAAGTGTCAGTACACATTAAATGCATTTTCGAAGACTAACATAACCGGCCTCACATGTTGAGGGGAAACGTTGTGTGATTCAAACGATTAATCAATCTTTGCAACCGATAATGCTGGTTTCAAAGCATGGAATAACAATCAGAATAACAAAAGTCTTGAAGACAATTGAGGAACTCATAGAATTCAACAAATATTCGCATTCGTGTGTTGATTTTCCATAAATATCACCCCCTGAAATCTATCGTGTTGAAGGTTTGTCTCATTGGAATGCAATGACATTTTTTTCGCATTAGGACAACCGGAAATAGAAAAAAATAGCAAAGACAATGTTTAATTCATTCGAAAGATACTATAATTGAATCCTTCATCATATCAATGAAAAATCCAAATAGCCCATTAAAAGGATGACAATTTCCGTCTTATACGGCCTATTTTGTGTTTCTACTCTTTTGGTTGCTACTGTATCGCAACTTCTTATGTTGATTATTTCTGCATGTACCGCCGTTGCAGTCTTTTGCGAACTCGGCCCTCCACTTTTGATCCCACTTCACTGTTCCTGCGAGAAACTCACTCTTTACAAATGCACAGGGATATTGCATATGAACGAGGACCAAGGGAAATTGTGGGAAACCCATGGTTGATACAAGTGGCTATATTTTCCTGATTTTCCGTTGGTTAGTGTTATCAGGAACTCAGAAATACTGCCTCCCGTTCAACGATTGATATGCAAGCCTGTGCATAGCTACGCGGTCGCCCAACTAAGTGTCAACCTCGTCCGAGGCTTCGTAACATTGGTAATTGCTGGTGCCGCCCATCGAGCGAGCGCTCATCACTATTGGTCACTGTAACGCATCCATATTAACGACATTATGATGTCTTGGTTATAATCACCATTATACATGAGAATTTTCCAGCACCAAAATTGTTTTTTTTTTTTTCCATGCTTCGTAATGTGCCCATTTCAAAAACGAGAACATGGGTGGACACAAACACATAAACCTGGAGAATGGATCTTCCTTGTTCATCGCGTGATGAAAGCTCATTAAAGATCTCTTTTAGTTGATTTCTGGAGCTACACGTTTCATGGTAGCCGCGAATACCCACTTATGTATTGATTTCTTGCAATCAGCACTGAAACTCGTTCCCTCCCCCATTGAACAAGTAATTCATCATGATTTGTTTGGGTTTGTTCGGTATAATTTTATTGTGTGTATCGAAAATACGCTCTTCGTTTATTTGGTTTCTTTTATACTTTGCAGACCGAAATAATTCGATCTCCTGCAAATAATTCAATATGAGGGGTAGAGAATTAAATTCAATTCAAAAATACTGTATGAACGTAATTCATGTCAAAGCTTGTCCTCCACGGCAAACTTCGACGCTACCACAAAAATAATCTTTCCCAATTCTCTTCATATGCAACGATTGGACATGACGTGAATGCATCATATATTTCGTAGATCGTTAATAACAATCTTGTATGAGTTGCAATTGAAATTCGTTGTCAATTAGTTTCACCATTCGTTGCGGTGCATTCGATTTTTGTTGTTTTCTTTCATCCACGGACTCCATGATGTTCGCACCCGTTTGACATATAGACGCTGACAGTAGTGGGCCAATGTACGTGCTTACAATGGATACAAATAAATAAATAAAACATGATTGCAAAATAAAACTTGGGGATATAAATTCGCACCGCGGGTGATGGAAATCTTTTTTAATCCTCTCCAAAGAGTCCATTGTGTCGTAAAGCTCTCTGATGACGCATACACTTTGAAGTTTCGAAACATCAGCAGTCACCGAGTTTTCGGGTCAGGCTCATCGAGACCCATGGCGAAAGTATAATTTTCTTCCTCTCTTTCTATATGTACTAGTAGCTCAATGGACAACGCTCCATTTCTTCATATCAAATTTATTAAGACTGGCAAGTGTTTAGAGAATTTGATACCAAAGTAAACTAGGTGGTAAGCCATAAAAAGCCATAAAAACTTGGAAGTAGTTTTCAACTGTTCGATTCATGGATGCATACGAAGCTCCATATTTTTCGTAATTCCTTGATGATAATTATTCTCATTTTGCGCCACAGATATCGGATTTTTTGTTGCTACACGATCTTTCGGACTTTTATAAAGATAAAAAAATGTTTGTGCAGTCGTTATTGGGTGATTTTTAATAATCGAATCATTGTAAAACAATGGTGGCTTACTTATCGATAGTACGAACGAATATGATTGGTCGGGGGCTAGAAAGATTGAAATTAAAAAAAAAGTTCTCGCTACGTAGGATTCATCATCGTGATGATCATAGTCCTTGAATTGAAAATCTAAATAAAGAATATTTTCGTTGCAGGATCTGATAAAAAAACTCATAATTATAGCTGAAAATTTTCGAGGTATAATTGATGCGAAAATCTAGTTTTTTATTTAATTGCACATATTGAAAAATAATTATTTCCAAGTGTACAAGTTTCAAGAACAACTATCCATAGTAAATTCGAGAACCCACAGTTTCTATATAAATATAATAAGACAATCGCGGTCATCTTATGTTAACGATAAATGCGATTGCTCCTTGCAGTCACTGCGCTAACAAAGAAAAAACAAAACAAACAAAAAAATAACTCATCAAACAAGCCCTACTGTGTAGCGTGCGATAAATGACTGCAATTGCCACTGGCCCTCGTTTTAGAGATGCTGGTAAGCCAGAAGCAAGGATTAGGAAACAAAAGTAGTTTATGACTTACCAATTAGAAACACCTGTACGTCTGACGCGTTTTTCTCTGATCTCTGTAGAATCTATCATCGTTTTCTGCTGCTATAAATGTACAAGTATTCTTCGAATACAAACATACACACATATAAATGTAAGAGCTTCGAGCGTGTGCCGTTGCAGTGTTTATGCGTGGGAACCTGGCGTTTTCATTAATTCAACTAGCTTTTTGCACCATCCCCCTGTTATTTTTACTCCGGATATCGTTATAGACGAGGAAGACGATGACGATGAAATGCCCAGACGTACTGTCGTTACGGAGATATATAGCCAGCAATACCAGCATTTTATATAGTAAACTTCTATACATGCATTTTATGTATCAATATTTTCTCATCACTTTTCTATCTGTACATACCATGTACTATATGTCTTTCGACTGTAAATCGCAATACACTATCACATATACATCAATTATATGAATAAATATATCTTTGCAAGCATTTTAATGTGAACAACAGAGTAGCACAAGTTTGCTGGTAATCCCCAGACGTTTTTTCTGTGACGTACCACGCATCACCTGCAGCACCTATACTTCTCATTTCTATGAGGTTTCCATACAAGAGAATAAGAGAATACAATGATACCCTTTCAGTATATAGTGCTCCATTTGCTCGATTCGTTCAATCTTTTACCGTTGCCCCGATGGATACATGGGTGCCGTTTGTTCGTACAAGATCTTTTTTTTGGAGACATCGTCTTTTTACAATGAGCTCTAATCATGTTAAAATCTTCGTTATTTTGTCACATCCGCTCTCTATGTTGCCTCTTTGCCACTTTGCGTATTTTTTTATTACACTAAACATGGTCCGAACGAAATTCGTTTACTTTTTTTTAAGTGCGAAAATTATACTTTGAGTGAAAAGTTTAAAAAAAAAATTGGTTTTGAGGTATTTAATAACAAAGAAAACACAAATCAGGAACATACATCCAGGAATAAAATATAATTTAAAAAAATCGGTATTTGTTGTTGAAATAATAGTTTAACAATTTCAAGAACAGGAAAAATAGTTGGGACAACGTAAGTCCCACCATGGCTCATAGGATTGAAGCTATAGTTACGTTTCTTTAATTTTTCTGGACATACGTGAAATGTGTAATGATATTGGCACCGATAAATTCTATAATTAAACACTCGTTTATTTGTGAACAACAGCAGAGAGCAAACAAATTGATACAAACTTTACATTAATTGTTCAAGTAATTTCAAAAAATCATTCTTCTTCATGAAATATGAAAGTTAAAAAATAGTGATCAGATTAACGTCGTGGTGTGATGATTCGAAATAGAATCAGTTTCCACAGACTATGGGACAAAAAGTATATTCGATGAATTCTTAAGTTATTTTCGAGATAATGAGGAGCAGTTTGATTGGTGAATCAAAAGATATAGTAAACAAGTGACATCGTTATATTGATTGAACTGTGAGCAGTGGCATCTATTGCATTTAATCCTCGATATTTTTCGTGATATCAGCAGGTCTAACATGATGGCGAGAAGAAAAAGGGAAATGGTGTATTTGCTATAGTCACTGATCAATAGCTTCTCTGTTGGTCCCTGGTTGAGAGCCCCGTCGTGTTGTGTCGATTCGCGGTGGCAATGTCGTCAATTTTTTTCCTTCTTTTTTTGTTCTTTATTCTTTAAAAAAAACTTACCAGCTATATGGCTGATTCGAGAGACACGCACGCGTAAGCACGCACGAGTGTATATAGATGCAAAAACTTGGGGGACTTTCTTCAGGTGCATCCATATGTATATATAACGCATACGAATGGATTTTTACTCGTATAAATACGTGCGAGCTTCCGACGAGACTGTGGGAGAAATCTTTCGTGCGAGTATTCGCGCACAGTAAAGATGCACCAAGGGAGGATGAGAGGAGAAAGAGCGAAAGAGCCCAAATGCTAGTGGACGAAAAACACAACCAAGATATCCTGCAGAGTCCCGCCGACATGGGTGCAAGAAACTTTCGAAACCAGAGACGCGAGTTTTATCGGCAAAGAAATGAACAGTATACATATAGGAAATCAAAGTATTGCTCTGGCGAGAAGAATAAGGGAGATTTGTGTACCCTTTGACTCGTTTATTTTGTGCGGACAGCAGGATTTCTTTTTACCATGAGGATTTTCTTTTCATTTAAATGACAATTTTTCTTAGTCAACTTTCTTTCGGAAGTTACGTTGGCTAAGAAAACATGTTTATTTTAAAATACTTGGCGGATTAATGAAAAAACTAGAATACTGTTCAATATATATCGATTCTTAGATTGATATAATGATCCTCGAATTAATACTGCCTTTAATTACAATCGAATGATAATGCAAACGATAATATAACACGTTATCACTGTAAAAATTTTCTATAAAAGTGTAAAATACTCGTAAGGACATAAGTGGTGGAATTGTATTCGGGTTTGAGCACTATTTATACTATTTGGTTCGGATAGCCTATCTTTCAGGCTTGGAGGCACAATAGAGGCGGCAACTTGTGCACCACAGAAAGCTTAATCTACATACTACCCAAGTATATTCCGACGTAGATCTCGGGCAACCCCTTCGTGTCGCTCTTTCGTTCTAAGAAAACGTATCATGAATATATATAGCTATAGATATACGTGCATATAATTCATCGCTTGGCAAAAGAGTGGGATTGGACAGTAAAAAGACTCGTCCCAACGTCGATCGTCTTCGACAATGGCTGAATTTTTTTCGTTAGCATTAACCTCGCCTGATCCTTCTTCATACAAAGTCTATCCTCCTTTACCTCTCTCGTTCCCGTTCCCCATTTTGTGGACTGCGAAGCTTAAGTGCCGCGACGATTCACCGCGTTCATGAGGGAAGGACAATAAGCTTCGCTTGATAGTCATTGTCCTAATAGTCCCCCGCCGTTATACTGTGCTTATACTTGGTGAGTTTCTTTGAGATTGTCGCCCGCACGTGCGGTCCCGCCCTGCGCTTATTTCACCGACAGCGACAGACATCGCAAAACCCTCGAGAGTTAATTCTGTCCGAGCAACCAGGTACCAAGAATAAAAAGTCGCCGAAGGGTCTTCGATTAATGGCCTTGCCTGCATAGATTGTCCGGTATGTGAAACAATTACCGATTAAAAGCCATCATTGACACTGAACAAATTTTTGTTTTATTCAACTAGAATAATTCAATTGAATATGAGAAATGCTTTTTCAAAGCTCATCATAATTTTTTTTCAGGCAAATAAATTCATCAAGTTGAAAACTATCAGGCAATTTGCAATCTAATCGAACTAAAATCATAACAATGATGAATGTGTTGATTAGTCGAATCATTGAATTATAAGCCATCGTTCTTTTATTCCTAAATCTGTTCACCTCAGCTCATTCTTTTACGTCAAAGCTTACAAAGATTTCCCACCGTTTTAAACATACTCGAGTATTTATTAAACTGTCGAGGACAGCGCTTCTGCATCTGTAAAAAAGAGGAAAAAAAAGAGGAAAACATGCAGGAGGACTTGCCTGTTCCTGCTTTTTTATCACGACTGAAGTCGCAGTTATAACGAATCGAACAACTTCACGTGCTGGTACATTTATAAATATATACTTTGTGCCATAACGTCAAGAGATCTTACTGACAGCACGACGACCTTTGAGGTCGATGCACCGGTTGCCGCAAGACCGGCGTTAAAACAGACCTACTATATATCGTCATACACTACTCTTCAAAAGTATGATTCCACCCCACATGCCGTTAACCCTCTTTCAACATTCAAGTTTTTCAGACCTTCTGTAAGGACTCTGGAGATTTTAAGTTTAGTTTAGTTTAATCATCTGTTTAGGACTTCCAAATAATTCGAAAGAAATCAAGCTTACGTTTCCATCGATCCATGAAATGGTCCAATAGATCATTTAGAAATTTTAGGAAAGAAGAACGAGATTCAATCTTATCTACTTGACTCGGTATCAGAAGTTTCCATTCCGATGATGCCTTTAAATCTCCTGTACGTTGGTGGAGGATTAATATTAACTGCGAAAGAGCTACATTCTTGACGTTAAAATCAATAACTCGGTTAATACAAAGAAGTTATGGTAAGAAGTAATATGATCGCAATATATATTTATAAAAGACTGTTCAAAGTAACCGTTTGTTAAAGAATTGTATTGTAATTGATTGGGATGGACAAGTACTTTTGAGTGATGGTATATCTAACTAGAAAACATACTCGCACGTGGAACGTTGTGTACAACCTGATTGGAGTACTCTAGAACGCCACATCGTAGCTAGATGCTCACTTATCTCTCTATACTCCATTGCCAGTATGAGTGAGTATCCGTCGTGAATTGCTAGATCGCGGACGGAAAAGTTTCCCACCGTCTAGTCTCCCGTGTAACTTACCCGTAGCTGATTTCTAGACTCTCGTATGTTTCTTTCTTGCTTCAATTCTCTTGCGGTCTGGTACTGCGCGTCTCGCTCTTTTCCCGAGGGGGAAGTTCTGAAGGAGACGCGTGGATGCGAGGGGGCTTCGGATGATTCTTGGAAGCCTGCGAAGGCGCAGCGCTGTCTGGCTGGGTCGACGGGAATCGTCTGATCGCGACAGTGCGCTATCAAGCCAGCCAGCACGGGGACGTGGATCAAGGCTGGCTAGCCACTGTATGCACTCGCAGTGTCTTAAATACGAGAGCTGCGTTACCCGGATGCCAAAGTGAAGGCGGTAGTCATGGATGGTACGTGAAGTACCGACGATGAACACGAGGATGTCGACGAGAACCTGAAAAAGAAAGAGGTAGAGAACGTGGCAAAAGCGCTTGATGATGTTCGGGTGGTGGAGAAACGAGTCAAACGAGAACGCGGTCAACCCGTGTGTCGCATGTAGAAAAGACAGGGACACATGACGCGTTACTTTACTGCTAGCCATCAGGATTCTCGTAAGGATGATCCAGTCGTAAGCACATAACATGCGACGTACAAGAAGGAGTTGATCTCATGTATATACTCTGTATACAGTATAAAAGCACGACGGGATTTCTAAGTACCTACGTGATGAGCGATAATAACGTCAGAAGCTGCACAACTCGGTACATTAATGTGTATTATACAGTATAGTATAAACAAACTTTGCTTTAATCAACAAATTCGTCGTTGGATGTGAAACATTTAAATCGAAATAAGAATTCAGAGTAATCAGTTCATTAATATTTGTTTATGAAAATACATAGTTTCATGCAGTTCATGCGACAGTTTGTTTTACGAGTGAAAATGCTGATGAGAAAATTGATGACTTTCGTTCCCTCTTTATGGAATTGGCATTATTCGCAGAACGATATAAATATTTTCTTCGTCTTCTTCCATCTTCGTTGTCTAAATGCTTCTTCATCAATATACCAACCATCATTTCCACTCAACACAACCCACGATTACTTGATGCTTGTTCGTCGAGTCATCGATATAGATTTAAGACGAACTTTTTCTCTACCTCTTGAAGACCTCCCCTTCTTTCATTCTTTCTCTCTCAGGTCAAATCGATCCGATACTCTGAACACGACGAGCTGATACTCCACCCAAGTGCTACCGTGGTAATGTTGTCATTTCTACGAATCAAGTTGTAAGATTCTCGCGTGTGCATGACTCGTGCGATCTTATGCACCTGTTCAGCTTCTTCCTTCTATTTTTCTCTTAAGTGCGAACGCTAAGTCGTAAATCATTCGTACTTCGATCGACGAAAAATCCGATGGGAAACTTTGTTTTTTGCATATAATATCCTATCCAGGCTTCTACTAAATTTTTAAACTGACAACACAATTTCGTTGAGAGTTCTCTGCCTTTCATATGTTTGTCGTTTACTCCGTGCATGATTCTATCGTCTCCAAGGAAACTCAAGTGTTTGCAGGCTGGTTTACAGTTGTGACGTAGACGAAGCTTCAAGTGATTTACACATAAGAATGCTTCACATTGTTGCTGTAGTACCAATGCTAATGATATATCGCTTAATTGGCGTCGTTCTTCATTCTCTTCCCATTGTAACGTTGGCATTTTCACGCGGGTTTAATTTAGTGATGAATTACTTTTTGTGTGCGGCTACACACTTTTTAATAGATTTTACCAAGAACACCAAGGGACGCGCTAGAACTAGTAGTTGCACTGTCTTCTGCTCTGCTATTGTATTTTTGTTGCATATGGAACATCCGAACCTTTGTACTTCATATTCTGAAACTGGACATCATTAATTTTAACGTTTTCGTTTATTAAAAAAATAAAAACGGTTTGTTTATTTCGCGCGACCAGAGAAACAATTGCATTGGTTCTTAAAAAGTAGCAAAGTCCAGAAGCACGAAATATAACTATGCTCCAAGGAATATAAGAAGAATGTCGAACTCAAGAGTTCGAGGACGTACAGTCCACGTGAAGAAAGTCACCCCAGCCCGCAGTCTCACTCGCCCGCACACGTCTGATTTAAACCGTGATTTTGCTCGTTGCACCGACGAGACGACTCCACAGGGGGAAACAAATAAAGAAGGAACTCACAGCGGAATGGGAGAGTGAGAAAGCAGAGTCCACGGATTCCAGAAGCATCCATCAGGCCTCGTCAAACCAGAGCCGACGACGACGCATCAGTGGATCGGCATGCATCGCCCGTGGACCTCGTGCACATGAGAGCGACGTGATACGAAGGGGGGACTCTTCGTTCTCTCGTACTTGTCTTCGGTTCTTTCTCCACATATACCGTCGCTTGTCGATATAAACCCAGCAAAACCTTATTTCTCCTTCTTCACCCTTCTTCATCGTTTTATTCGCCATCGAGGATGCCTCGTGAACAGAAAATGCACCGTCGGGTTATCAGGGTTCAATGAGTTCTTGTCTTCTTGTTCCTTTTTTCTTCCGATAAAAATAAAAACTCGACAAATTTGTCTGCTGGTAAAAGACCTAGAACATAAATTCACTTCTTTTCATTATAACTATATGATCGAAAATCTGTCATTGGAACCTAAATTGTTAAATCGTCTCGACGCTTCCGTGTACTTGTATTAGTTACTCGAGTGCTACATCTCTGGAAGTCTGAGTTTTGTCAAAATTAATGACATTCCATCGCAATCTCACGTTAACCTAATTGCAGCAAAACCTTCTTACTACGCAGTCTGAGCATCATATCTGAATTATTTTCTAGATTTTTAATCAACAATTTGATTATTAATAAACATAGTTTGGTCAACAAAATTACAACGATTTAGGTTGATAAGACTGAATAAACTAACATGACACACAGATCTGTGATCGAAAAGAACTTTTCAACATTTTGTAAGTGTTTCAATATTCGTTGCGTGGAAGAGAAAGTGTCTTGACTTAGCCTTTTTGGGGTTTGTGGATTTCAGCTTACGGGACTGATTGAAAAAAAAAAATCGATGTAATGGGAATGTGGTACGATGTTTAAGCGTAGCAAACATTCCGTCTGCGTTATGAGTCTTTAAAATTGAGAGTGTGGTTGTTGCTAAACAAATGAAATAAAATTAACGCGATCTGTGACATTTCAACTTTCCAAATTTCCGGTTTTTACTGAAGCGATTTTGTCGTTTCAAAACAAAAAGTCCATTTTGTCTGATAGTTTTGAAATCTCAAGATTTCGGACGGCAAAATGGATCATCATTTTTTTAGGACTATTTTCCGCAATTATTTGATGAATTTTATACGCCATTATAGATAACATAAATTTTTCACTTTCGCAGATTATCTAATAACAATAAAGTCCTTTGGTAGTTCAACGGACTTCACCTTGTATTATTCGCTCAAAGATACACACAACTTGCTTTTGTATATGACAATGATTCCTCGTAAAGTTTGGGCAGTGATACCGGTGAAACGAAGTCGTGCACTCACGAGTTTCACTTCCGCATTCGAAAGAACGGATGGCCAACATTAGTGTGAGCCCCGATGCGATGCTAATAAGACCTCTCGTAGATATTACGATCATTTTTAAACTGTGTAGGAGCGGTGAGCTGAGAATTTACGTTGACAAGAGAATTCGCTAATCGTTTGATATGCTCGACTTATTGCCTGACGTTTTCTCCTCTGTTCTATTTTTTTCCTTATGTTGCAATAAAATGGTATAACATACAGGTGGTTAATAGTGTATCATCTCATGGATTTGGGTCGTTCATCATTGTTAGATTTAAAACGAGGAAGAAGTGCTACTGGCGAAGAGGTCTGGCGAGGTCTCGACAGGTAGTATTTGTTCCGGGGTTAGAGTCAGTGACCGAGTCGAAACTGTGTCTCTCGTATCGTGACCAAACACAATAATGATTGCTGTGATTGTTCTAATTTTTTGATAGTCGGTAAACGGATAATAATTGCTTTCAACTGCATTATAATTCGTAGCAAACGATCAGGTGTTGTCCAATTCGAAGAAATACTGCGTACAGATACTCCGGTACTATATTATGAAAAGGTGCGGAAGAAATTGCCCCATTTGTTGGCTGTTGAATGGCAGCAGAAGTTGGGATGGAACAAATTATGTTAACGAGTGGAAAGGAGCAGTGGCAAAGAGCAAATCTATATCTACTCTCACTTTCGTTGGGGTTTGCGTCTAAGGTGAAATCGATCTCGAAGTGATTCCACATTTGCTTTATATCTCCGGGCTATCGTGAATCCAAACATTACTAAGTGGATGATATTACTACGGTCTGTTGGAGAGAAACTGCGGGATCCACAGACAACGCGTTGGCATTCAGAGGTGGTGTGCTTAGTTGTCTCCCGAGGCACGTCGTCACCGGGTAGTACCGGGAATCTGTTCGGACTGTCTCACTAAGGGAGACCGCGAGCGAGATGACTCGTTCCCTGATCCTCCATGTCTCTGCTTCTTTTCAGTACTTGATCCTCAAGTACACATATATATGCAGTAGATACAATTCAGTTTCTAGCTATACAGTTTACAGTCTCTTTCATCTCTTTTGCTCTCGCTAGCAATGCTGTTTTGAAGCAACGCGGCTCTCTTAAAATATGAGCAGCAACAGCAGCAGAGTGTACGGACGGTCAACTGGGAAAACTCAGTGCACTGTTTCAATGCCGTTACTTTTCACATCCGAGTCTCTCCTCTCCCACGGCGTTCTTTCGTCGTTCTGCGTTTCATACTCTTTACAGAATTCCAAATTGACTTTAACTTTTTATCTTAAATATTGCCTTGTCATACCAATGGCTTCACCACATTACCAGGAATACTAATCCATTTCTTTTTTCTTTTGTTACAGGTAAGGAAAACAATGATTCGGATACATTTCATCCAGCCAAGTTGCAGAGCTGCTGTCTGTAGGTAATATAGGAATTCTGTTTGGTAAATTTTAATATAGCTCAATAAATACAGATTGTAGACGCTTTTACGATGACTCTATTGCCTAAATTGTCAGCACAAACTTTTGCAATGTGCCATCTGCGACAAAACATGTCTGGGCCAAATATTCGCAATCAAATACTTCACAAGTTATTAAAGTCTGATTTACCAAGTCATCATGAGAGTTAAAAGAAGAAAATAAGCATGGATTCTAAAAGATCGGTTATTAGTTTGTTAGCCCCGCGGGTCATCGCAAGGCGCTTTGACCCTCCTGACCTTTGGAATACATCGGTACGCGCACATACAGAAATTTATACTCGACAACATGAATGAAAATAAAGATGTTTCGAGATGGCATATTTGATGATATTAGATTACCATCGAGAGAAACGTTTGAAAAAATTATACCACGGGGGTCCTATTCAGGATATTTCATTATGGATATATTGTTGATTTATTTCGAATGGTTCTTTCACACATTAGAAAAATTTATGGATTGTTCCCTAATAGTAATGCTCATCAGTAACGGTCGAATGCTCCCGAAAATATTTTCAAGTTCAATGACTCACGATCGGTCTGCCAATGTGCTTTCGAGAGACTCAATATATCTCGTGAATTTAACGAATTCACTTTTTTCTTCCATTCCCAAATTGCTCGCTAAATTTCTACAATGACTGCTCACGAGCAGCATATTAACCAAGCGTTCGAATGCTTTGAACACCATTTTAACGTCATCGCAAAATTTTGGTAGGGCCTAATAGAAAAGCGAATAATACAAACACTTGGAATACGACAGTAACAATGCATTATACGCCTTGATTCACAAGCAATGTGGATATCAGCCGGCGGTCGCTGTCTTCGTTGTCGTACCGTATTCCACTATCCACTATCGAGTTTCACTTGCAAATCAATTCCTAAACTCACATTGAGCCAGAGAATCGAGCTCCCTACGGAACTCTTTTATGTCGCCGTTTTCTTCGTCATTCCGTTCGTTCGTCTCTGCAGGTTTTGCGTGTACCTTACGGAACGAGAATGCGCGAAAGTCGAAGAGAAACCTCGTTCTCCTGCCAACGTATTGCGCATTTTACGAACGTTCTGAAGATTTAGGAATGTGAATAGGGGAACGAGATGTACGTGCACACAGAACAACGGACCCTCATGTTTTATCTGGGGTTCGTTATGCCATATATTCAATACGGCTATGCAACCGAACATACATAGATCGGGCGGGTCAGCATTTTATCGTCCGCCTCTGTCCTCTGATACGTTACCATACTACCTCTGCTTCATAAAGGATACAGCACTGAGAGAAGAGATGGATTGTGAGACTGTCGAATGGTAGAAAGGACCTGCAGGGCTACAATACGTTGTTCCAGTACTCTTTTTTTTTCAACCCGATCGTACAGGAGTGATTCATGTTGGCACGTAGTATCAATTTATTCCCAATCTGAAGTATATCAGATGTCTTATTATTTTTCCAGATATTAACGTATGAGAGAGACCGATGTCGTAGCAATGAAACAATCGAATGTTAAAACGTGGATATTCCTTATTACGCTCATTGCAATCTCTGGAATGATACGTCTTCGAAGATTTACGAAAACGTTCACATATTCGGCTACTAAACGCTTTTTTTCTGACAGTTTTTACTATCTCCTCTTTTCCTAGTCATTTTTATGAATGTTACTAATTGTTTTATGCATTGAATTAAATATATATTTCGAGACGTGCCAGCGTCTTTTAGTCTGGAGACTTGAATAATTATTCGTTTCCATTTATTTATATTATTTCTGTGCGAGGCGTATTTTTTCTAAAAAAATCGAACAGAGCTTGTGGGTGAACATTGATATGATGTTGATTGACTCATGTGTTAGTTGACCCTATATTTATTTTGTTCATTCTGATTTTTTTTGCACTTAACAAAATAAACTTCAGAAAATTTTGAATTAGTCTCCAACATGAATATTCATAACTCAATATGAATATTTCTTTTAATAATAAAAATATTATAACTTTTGTTTTCATAATTTAAAGAACCTCAACAATTTCATTTATATTTGAATTTTTATCAATTTTGTTACATTGTTGAATATAAAATATTGGTAACTATCTGTTTTGTTTTACTTACTTCACTTATTGTTGTTAATATTATAGAAATGCGTACTTGCTCCTTACCACTAGTCAACTCACATCATCACTGAGGTTCGTTGGCTCAAGGTCAGATTTTCACAATAAATAATTCAGTCACATACACTTAGTATTCCATAGAAAATGTCGAATAATTATTTGAGTGAAACGAACCCTAGGTAATGATTTTTCTCTTCATTTTTTTTGTTATTGGTTCTGAGTTCTTTTCATAGGCAAAAGTTTAAAAAATTGATCTACTAACTCCTGTTAGATTACATTTTCGAGTAGATTGTGTACCTAGTCGTTCTTTTTTCGATTGGTAACCGTTGCCTTCGACTAAATAATGAATCACATCACGTAAAATTTCACCTACAAGTCATTGTGGTTTAACTGAAAGGTATTTGCTCGATAGTTTTCGGGTCTTATCAGAATATTCTCATTTCGATTCTCACTTTCTCACGAAGACTTCGCTTATATGCTCGTTTCGGTACCCAGCATGGAGCCAATATCTTTCACGGCTGAAGGTTTTTTCATTGCTAAAAGTAACAGGGAAAGGGGCAAGAGGGGTTCACCGTAGTGGCAAACTCGATGGTACGGTACGCCGGGACAATTATCAATTTTTGTAATTTCGCGTGTCCGAGCTTTACGCCGTCGCATCAGCGCGTATTACACGCTAATTAAAGGGGAGAGATAAGCATCTCTCTTTATTTTGGCATGTTTTTTTTGGCTGGTTCACTTTTCTGAAAAGCCTGTGGATGATGCATACTTGTACTCAACAATATTGTGTAATTGTAGGTACTTTACTCAATAATAAGAAAAGCCTCGAAACCATCTTAATTCGTATTTCATTCCTCCGACAATTTTATTCTTAACTCTCTCCGTCGTTCAGCTACTTTGTAAACTACTAAAAACTGTGACTAAAAAGATCCGTAATATTCGGCAATGTTCATTAACTCTTCTTGAACACAGAGGGTACAAACGATTTTTTTTTAGTAAACAGTTCGTTTTTTTTTCAGATTTGCAAGTTTCTGACTATTTTCCACCATTTTATGATTATATTTTGTACACGAATACGATTCTTCTATGTTTTGCAACATCTTCCATGTTTTTTTCACCCGATTGGACTAGCAGCAGTTTCTTCATCAGTTCATATGCCGAAAGGTTGACCTGTTGTAGTCCCTAGGTCATAGGTTTAGGGATATTGTCCCCGGGATTAATTAACGAAAAATTCTTCTCGTTTCTTTGAAAATGGAGCTTTTAATCATTCATCTTATAACGTTAAAATAGTCGAACTGATAATCAATACTACCGCACCCACGCATCGATCGAACATTGTTCTTAGAATTGTATTCTCTTGTTCTGATATTCATCTCGTGTTGTAATTAGTCATTTACGACAAGTTTACTCGAAGCTCCGCGCGTATACCTCGATTCCGTTACTCGAACCCGCGGCTGATTGATGGTGATGCTATAAATGCATTTCGCACGAAAAGCCGGTCGTCAAAAGAGTATCTGCATGATCATCATTGCTAGCGTGAAATCCTACGCAAATAGCGTGATGCATTTTATTCCTTTCATTATGGCAGACTATGTGGAATAATATGCCGTAGGGCTCAATGTTTATCATTGCAATTTTCGGTTTTCAATTGGAAGAACTTTTAGCAGACCTGCAATACATATTTATAAATTACACTGAGGCGATCAGGTTAAGAATTCATTGTCCTGTAAATACAATGACGATATGCCTGACAGGACAGGTTCTGAGACCTTCATATCTGAACGTACCTTAGTCTTTAACAAATCAAAAGATACAATGATGAAGGGAATCAAACGTCGCGTTGAGATAAAAAAGAAAGTAAAATTCCACTGTGGGAACAAACGCGCTAACGAAGCATTAACGTTTAAAAGAGAAAACATGCGTAAAAGTCTTGCGTTTATTTTTTTATCGTCTGCGCAGCGAACCGGTGGCGGTGTAACCGTTTATTTCAAGGAGTATCCTATAGCACATATATGTTCGCATATTTCCTAAGTAAAATTCGGCAATAAAGTGTCGAGGGAATGATCCGTCGGGTGGCTGTCATCATCGACCATATTTTGGTCTCTCTCTCATACACACACACACACACACACGCGCGCGTTTACATAAATGCAGACACGTACAAACACTAGCGCGGACGTACTCACACTCTTTCGATCCTTCTTCCGTCATGTGGGTCACGCGTATTCCAGCAAAGAGATCCTCTCGCGATCGGTGTGGAACACACATCAAGCATAAGATCCCGTTTAGCTGTTTGTTGTCCGACGACACAGAGCGAAACGAGCAAAGCCTCCGAGGAGTTGGAATTGTGCGTCTGCGTTTTTCTCGCTTGTTACGCGGACTATACCATGCAACCTCTTTCTTATTCTATAGTGTTTCGGTCGTAACATCGCAACGAGCAAAACGACGGGTCCATTTCTTCCCTCGAACCCGTACCGGTGATGCGAGACCTTGCAGACATTTTGCGAACTTCTTCCCTCGTAACACAAGCGAAAGCAAAAGAGATAGAGTCGAAGACCGGTAGAGCAGGAGATACTTTAACACACCGCCGACGATGACCGCTGCTCAAATGTGCACATGAGCTCGTGCAGACACATTGCAATAAAAGCTCTCTTCACGCCTCTTTTTCGCTCAACAGCTTCTGTACTCGCCGACCACCAGATTTGTGCCTGACCTCTTCTTGCCATTTCTACTCACTGCCGAAAGAACACAATCAGAGAGTTGTACAGCGAAGAAATAATAACAATAATAATAATAACGATGATAATAATAGTAAGAAAAATCGTACACATCAGTTTTCGTTGAAAGCCACAAGACTTGTGTTCTTTAGGTCCTCAACAGTCGGTTTGATTCCAATTTGTTTAGGTTATATTAGTTTTTACACGTTTTTTTTCCCCAAGATTTGATCATTCTTCGTGGACTCTGCTCTCGAACAGTACAACCATTATGACCCGGCAAAATTCTGCGACCTAGTTTCACCATTAAAAAAAAAATTTCTGAATGCCTGGTACATCTTAGCACCTTTTTTCATACCTTGCTTTTCTCCATACATTTTAGCTCTTGGACTTTTCTTTAATGCCTTCCTATCATTGTTTTAATTTTGTACTTGCCTTCTTGTGGTCTTACAGTTATTTTTGAGCAGCACGAATTCGTGAATAAGGTGGAGTGAAACAAGGCCCTGTATGAATCTCTCCTGCATGTATGTACTTGCGACACTCGGATACAATATGACTGTGCATGCGGTTATTTTTTTTTTTTTTTTTTTTTTTGAGATATATGAAAGAGCAAGAGGCATTTTACCTTAAGGTAAGTTTATGTAGAGCAGCGCCTGTATGTGTTTTTTAAAAGTTATTGAGTTAAGAAAAAAGAGTATGTTTCTGCAAACTTATGACTCTTTCGTTTCATTTGCAAGCTACCTTCACGAAAATCTGATGCTATTAAAGGATGGTGTTTTCAAGGAAAAAGTTTTTTTTTTTTTTTTTTCAATCTTTCAAATGCATAAACAAACTTTATTCGTCGCGTATGGCACTCAACTTGTATAGGAACGTTGGAAACAAGCAATATTGTAAAACTTGATAACAAAATATTGCGGAAACCATTCGTCGAGTCCTCATTACTTGATTTAGGGTCAATTTGACCCAAAACGTACCTCTTCCACCTGTCATCTGCAGCCCTTCAGTCAGTTTTCATTGAATCAAATCTGAAATATACTATACCATTCGGAGAATATCAAATTTCACACTTAACTAGAAAGATTCACATCTTGTTCAATTCTTAATATG
Organism: Campoletis raptor; assembly: GCA_948107755.1. Taxonomy (NCBI): domain Eukaryota; kingdom Metazoa; phylum Arthropoda; class Insecta; order Hymenoptera; family Ichneumonidae; genus Campoletis; species Campoletis raptor. The sequence continues at coordinate 28,685,561 of OX403622.1, read as the reverse complement.
TTTGAGATTAAAAATCGGGGATGTGCTAATAAAAGATGCTGTCTTTCGAAATAACAAAACGTGATTCCCGAAAACGTATTCATACGAACAAGTAAAATCGTAACTTATTTACGACAGGAAAAAATCGTTAATTCCGATAAAAAATATCGCGGGTTTTAGGGATGATTAACACGAAAAAGTAGGTCTGGGTCGAAATGACCCAGTATTGTTTGCAAAGGGTTAATCTGGAGCAAAGGAGCAAAATAAAACATATGAATTCTTATTCAGCCCGATGAATACAAATGTCCTAGATTTGTTGCCGATCGTATGTAACTTTTTGTAGCATCTCAATTCGTAAACATTTTCTACCAGAATATCTGCTTGTACCATAATATATTTCACGCATAAAGGATCGAAAGACCTGGTACAAATATATTATACTCATACGCAATATATAGGCAATGTACACGGTCGATAATATATCGACGGGAGAGAGACTCCGTCCAGGTAACCTCGACCACCTTCGACAAGACTGGGCTAGGTGGGTCAGCTTCGGGGTCTCGCCCGGACTCTCCTCCAATTCCTTTCATCGGCTACCGAGCGTCGCCGCCTCTCCTGGTGAGTCACTCTCACCACGGTCCACGGTGTGGCCCCCAGGCGGCATTGCAACCAGGCCTGTGCTGCCTGGCGCCAGTATTGCGCAATGCCTGCCTTTTGCTAATGCATGTGTATGTATCGTAATTTACTTGACGTAAAATATATATATTTCCGTTCAAATTTCACGCGACTTCACTTGGCCCAACACCCCAAACATTTTCCATTTTGCTAGACAAACTTTAAAAACTAGTACCGAATGAGCGAATTATCCGCATTAATTATTACACGTTTTTTGATACACATTTCTTTTTTCTTCAAATCATTTCGGAATCTTCGGAAATTAACTATTACTATTCTACTATTTATCTATTAATTTTTAACTAATAAAGATATCGAAACATTTAAAAACATCGTCATTTTTTTGACTACTGTTCTTTGTTGGTTTTTCTTTTGATTGCGGTTGAAAATATCATTTTTTAAATACGAATAAAATTGTTTATTTTACTTTCCAATACTTAAAATTTTAAATCTCTTATAATTTTATAAACATTCGGAGGTGAAAGTACGGTTTTTGCTTTAATAAGTTCTAACCCGGTCGAAAAAATTGTACAATAATTGCTGAAGAAAAATTAAAGCGGTACCGCCATTATGCATAGGGCGTTCAATACATGCACGGATCTTTCGGATACATGCACCTCGATCTTTTTTACACACGGCGGATTGAAAAGGGTTGGCGAATCTACGGATTCTAGGACACTTATGAGTTTTTGTTATTGAAATTTTGTTGAATTTATCTCTTCGAAAATAATATCGAAGTCACTCTACTGGGAAAGTAACAGAGAACGAAGTTTAGCTGCGGCAAAACGTGTAGAAACTTTTGATGTCAGAGATCGGAACCTATAGGTGGCGGGAGATCCTCATAAATCTTGTCCTAACGCACGGCGGTTTATTACTCGTAATCAAGCAGCCATGAATTCTGCTGAAATCACCTACATTATAGTGAGAGAAGTGAGGCTCAGGATCCCATGCATTTTCTACCTTCTATACTTAATACAGCCGCATACTTGAACACTCTGCGGCGAATTTTGTAGCGGTATGACGCCAATGTTCAAGTACCATACTCGCGTTGAATCGGCGCTCTCCTTGGATTATTATGCAACGAAGGATACACGTCGTCCACTCCGACGACGTAGAATTTTCAAAAGGATTTCGTAGGATCAAAAAAATCGCACTCAGTCTTGGCATAATTGGGTATTTAGGCGAGTACTAGTGGTGCGAGGTTTTTACGTTGAATCTGTTCGGCTGACAGAGGAAATTCGTTGAGTCAACAAAATTAAATGTGGCGAACAAATTAGAATTTGTTAATCGAACAGTCATAATTTCAGTCGGCAAATTGAATGGTTGAAATACCAGGGTATTGCGACAAAATAACTCCAACGGACTTTCTTATCCCAATTGTTTTTCGCTTGGGCAAGCATCCAATTCTGAATGAATTATTCTTAATTTGTGATTCGTTATTTCGCCGAAAACTGATATTAGAGTGATGTTAACGTTTTGACCATATCCTTTGCTCATGGATGGCGACGTAAGTTAGAGTACGGGGAATGCCATATGTTCTTTGCAAACTATAGTTAAATGGTTTCAAGGTAAAGCACGTGGATCTATCGAGATAATCTGAACTGCGGTGGGTTAAAGCTTCCGATGGAATTGTTCTTGGTATTGATAACTCCCCTTCCATTATTGTTTCACGCGTGTAGACCAAGTGGTATGTACGATTACGAATCGAGGCCAGTCCGCAAAAATTTCTTGTGCGTGCTGTCAACGAGAAAATTTAATGTGATGCCACTGAACAATAGTGCGACTCGGTCGTTTCCCTGTTGATTTTTTCCAACTGGCACATAGTGGATTAACGCTTTTACACATTGGTGAAGGTATAGGCGAACCTTTGGAGAATTGGCGTCGCGTTTCAAAGCAATTTGGAGACATAATCATTTCCGTTGCAATGTAACACCCGACGCTGGTTGCGGGAGGGGTGGATGCGTATTTATTGCGTGTGCTTGAGGTTGCAAACGTTTCTCTTTAGGTATATTCTTCATTCATTGTTTATCACGTGAAATACGATGAAAGCTGCTAGTTAGTTTGAAATTTGTCTTCCCTGCATGAAAAATCGTCTTGACATCCAAAACTCCAAAGTACAATTAGAAGACTGGGGGTCGTACTACGGAATTCTTATAAAATGATGAGGATTAAAATTTTAGTTCGCAGATAAAGTGAGGTACGTTGTAATCTTCGACGATAAATCGTGGGTCGTTAATTTGAGCTGCTCTTCGATATATGCTGAGAAAAAGTACTTGAGAGCACTTCCGGAGTCTCTTCTATTCGTTCTTGTTTATATCTCCCTTCATAGATTCCAGGCTGATGCCTGCTACACGACACACAAACAAACGATATACAATTTTCCACTCCGTTCTCGCTTCAAATCTTTTAACATGAAATTAATTATTGAATTGACTGACAGATGTCAGAGAATCGTTTATTATTTGACACTGCTCAACAAAATACCTGGAATGAGTGTCTTTTTCTAAAATTTTAGACCAAAATGCAAGTTAATTGACACTCCCCGTTATTCATTCGTATTCCTTTCTTATCACCTTAATGTTAATCGGTGTTCATCAGGATTTTTTTTTGCTCAGCCATGGAACATTTGAGTTTGCACTCGCGGCGCCCCGGTAAACTGTATACGTTTTGAACGCGTCGGCATCGCACTGTCGATGCCGACGTTGGTCATTACTTTTACGACCTATCATACCGCTCATTATCTTTGAAATTCGCACTGCACTGACGCTGGTTACTTCTTCCAGTCGAATGACCTGAAGATATATGCATGTAGAGGGTGTTCCATTTTAATTAATGTGACGAATTATTTGAGAAAAAATGAGACCGTACAAGAATATGGTTGGTATATACAACATTTTTACAGCTTAAATATTATCGTTTTATTGTTACTCTGCCGTTTTGAGGATCTCGAAAAAAGTACCTTGCAATCGTCAGAATACGAAAATATATAGTCTTGTCCTCCTATCAGAAAAATAACTGTTTTGAAAATACAGATCCATTAGAATAATTTTTCTATTCTTAGTGCTCTTTCGTCTCCATCTAGAGAAAGCGATTCGCAATCAATTGGAGTGAATGTAATAATAACACAAAAATTTAAAATGGGCTCCTCTCATAACTTCAGTCACGTTTCGGCTATTACCGTAAATAAAAACTTACACTTTTGTTTTAGCATCTAATGTGCTAATTATTTCTTGAAATGCCACAATTTCTTACGAGTTCATATGTTGCTCTACATTGCTTTCGATTATTTTTATCGATTATAAGTATTTTGGTCATTCAATGGTTACCTGAATGAACTCTTAGAACGATTATTTGCTTGAATGGGGAAAATGGGGAATTTTTTTTTTTCCACTCCAAAGGATATTCGATGACCGTGCATGTAAAACAAAATGGCACGAACGTAATTTACGTGATACAAACTTTCTTTGAAATATTCGTCGTTGTTTTAAATTCGTAAAGAAAGTTATGAGGACAGAATAATTCTGCGAATTCCGTAATGCGATTTTCTCATAGCCATGTTATGTGCTTTATGATCTACAATGTTTGTCAATTATGTTTACGCCACAGAAAAATATATGTCCTTTTTTCCCAAGGTTTTTATTGGCGTTTGGATGTTTAGGACGATTTTTTAAAATCATTTTCACAGCAGTCTCTTCCTCTCTTTCACTCTTTTTCTCTCTGTCTTTGTCTATCTGTGTGTATGTGGTATTGCACATCAGATGGTATTAAGAGCGTGAGAGAGAGAGAAAGAGTGTGTCGTCAGTTTCAACGAGAGACGCGTGAGAAAATTGTGCGGGAAAATATGTGTCCTCCACTGGGATGGACGCTGTTTGTGCCATTCTGTACCTGCGTTAGTCCGCGTGTTTCTATATTGACTCGCTTTATATTTTTTTCGAATACCCACATCCCAGACTCCTTGTGCTATGTCGTGAGATGTCGACAATCAGGAGACGGGAAATCGCTTGAACTTTGTTTAAAACCTAATAATTATAATTATTTTCAAATATTTCCGCATTAACTTATTGAAAAGTTGAAAAGCGCTATGGATTTAAAAAATATATATATAGAAAATGTGGACGATATTGGGATTTAGTTCAATAAAAAAATTCAATGATTTTCGCGGATTCAAACACGATGGAATGACTCGAGGAACGGTATCATATTCTCTGGTATTACAACTGCGTACAGATTTGATTTTTGTTTCGCGAAACACGTTGTTCATTTCGCTTCTACGGAATCATTACACGCATAGAAGCTGACGTGTATAGAGTGACGTGAAATCGCGAAACCACACATCAGTGAGTTCTGTGGTGCGGCAGCCTCGTATCTCTCTTGTCGTTCCCCCACGCAATGTAACAGCTTTTTTTCTTATGACAAAATTTACCTTGTCGTGATGTCATTCCGCTTAAATTCGATTAATAATCTCAACAACGTGTACGTATCTGGCCCTTCACATATTAATTCATTGAGTGGAACAGAAAATTCCTTCGAGTATAGAGAAGACCGCCGTAGGCTAAAATACTTAACAAATTTGATAAAATGAGCATTTCTACCAAATTTTAAATTCAATTTCTTTATTTCATGTGTATTCACACCCTGTGTAGCTTTTTCACACTGAATCCAAAATTCACTTGTTTCTGAATTCTGTTTATTGCAGAACAGCCAGCAAGTGTCTCCACCGTTATTAATGTTAACAGAATTTACGAAAAAGTGGCCTTATCTTTTGACCTTAAATTGACCTGTTTTATTAATCATGTTTTCGCGCTTTATAAGATTATTATGATGGAATGAACTTGGAACAGTTTCCGCAATTACTGACAACGACAGAGTAAAGATAAACAAAAATTTATGTACATTGACAAATTTTCGGGCGCACAGTCCCATAATACAAATGTATTATCGTTTGTAGCTATAAAGATACATTGCAATAGAAGTAGATGTCATTAATCGACGTCATATTTATCGTTGAAAGTGTCTTGTTAACACTGACGGTAACTCGACGAGTTGAGAATTTATTTGAGTGCGTTCTCGCATCGTCGCGAACTGGTTGCAAGATAGCGCTTTACATACATTCGTATATCGATATACGTTGGTACGTGAGTCTCGTTCTGAGATGTTATATAGCATAATCTCGGCACGAATCGTCTTATCTTTGACTCGAGAACATTTTCTGTCGCTTCTGTTTGCTGCGCAGGGCATTCATCCACCTCTGTTCGTGGCTTAAGGTTCGCTTTTATAGCAACTATGGCATGGAGAAATTAATTGACGAGGATCTCACTACGCGGCGCGGGCACGCGAGAAATACCGCGCCGTCGCAGAGCTCACAGGCCCGCGCGAACTTTCTGCTCTCCGTCTCTTTCGTACACTACTTCCCCTCCCTCTATCTTTCTCGCTTTCTATCTTTGATGATTCGTTTTTTGCCCGAGAATAAGAAGGATACGAAAACGTGGATTGAAGGGGAAACGACGGACAAAATGTAGAGGCAAGCAGATCGATCAAGATCGGAGATATAAAACGCGAGTGTCCATGGGCACAGCTCACGGAGTAAGACTCTCTCAGACAGGCACATCTCGTCCTCCTTTGCGCCGATTACATCCGCGACATGACGCATTCGTGAAACTTTGGACACTTTTAGTGATGGCATAAAAACGAGAGAGAAAAACTATTGTTATTTAACCATTTCACGACTTTCTGTATGTTCATTTTCTTTACTATTTGCATCACGTCTGGACCTTTCACAAATGTTACTATTTCATTGCACGTATTATTATATTAGATGACACAATCGCTCGAATTTCTATATGCGTTGGATGACAATTCACCGATGCTGCATATATATGCACAGCATTGAAGTTTTTTTTTCGGGAGTCTGCAATAATTAAGATGCTCGGCTCATATCTGAAATACTATAAAAGAATTTTTATCGAAACTTGCGGATAGCTATCTAGCGGACCGCAAAAAACACCCCGTTTTTTGGAAGGAGCATTCATAACAAGTTTGGTTTGTGATGATTCACCCAAAAAAACAAAAACAAAAAAAAATCACCGGTAGGAAGATTATGACTCGTGATCCGAGAAATCCAAATTTTTGGAGCTCTCGGGTTTCAAATAAAGAAGCAGAATATTCTCTGTATGATGAGATTTATTCTTAATCAGTATGAAGCTGTCTTCATTAGGATAATTCGAGCAAATCATAAACCTGATATGATGATAAGCATGATAATGATAATGAAAATCAAAGCTGGGCCATCAAACCATTGATAACTACATAAAATATTTCATTTTTCGAAATAACAACATTCGCCTAAAAGTTGACATCTTATTCGACCAGTAAATCTATTGTGTTGTCCTTAAAAAAAATCGGCCGCAACACCGCTAATTTTTTCCTAAACATTTTTTAAGTAGAAAAATATTCATTCAATATTTCAACAACCGAATAATGATATACGTAGATTTTTTGTGGTGACGTAACTCAACATCTCGTTTCATTCAGTTATTCATTCACTATGACTTAGCGGACACCCTGTATGTCCATTGGGTGTTTTCATACCTATACCGATAATTTATATAGAAGCGTGTCGAAGTTTTATCACTTCGATGTAACTAAACCGTGGGCGAGTTCCAAGCGTCTTGAAATCACGATGCAAGCACACATCTCATTCCGCGGCCAGTTATATTGCGTTTCCGTTCACCACGAATATCCGCACATGTTCTCTGCACTGGCGTCCGCGTTACCGGCACGTGAGGATTTATGAGAACTCCAATCGTCGGTGGAATGTCGACGGCGCGTTCGCATAATCAACGAGGTTTCTACGAGAGAAGGAAAAAGAAAGCATCTCGGGACCCAACAAGATCAGCATCGCCAACCAGCAGCCGCAGAAAATCTTATTCGTTCGCCAGTTAGTCATTACCGCGTGATCCAGTCATGGATATAAGCTATCCGTGCACCGATGAAAAATTATGTCCGGTTTGGCTTTTGATATACTGCCTACTTAGTATTCTCCGCGGTTTGAGTATTCGTTTATTCCAGGGGCTCAGATATGATATATTTCAAATATATCAACGTTCGTATCAATTCAAGGTTCCTACCGATTCAGCTTGGACGAATTATTCGCTAGTTCTTAACATCAAAACTCAATAATTTCTCGTTGATCAACTATTAGAATATATGCAGACATTCTTATCTGATCAGTCACACATTGGTTCAAAAACGACCAATTACTAAAAATGACTTGCAATACCTCGGCAATATCTCAATCCATTGAAATGGTCAAAAGTCTCCCGTATTTCTTGGCCACAGATTTTTCCTTTATTAGCATCATGTTCGACACCTATAATTTACCAATTTGTTGATAGATTTTGCTTCTAAGAAAATAAATTCACTTATATTTCTGTCAACCGATATATAACATCACAAATATGGACATAATCATACATCACATTGCTAAATCCATTATGTTGCTAATCATAGGAGAACCGCATTATTATCGTTTGTACATTCTGCTTACTGTGTTCTCTTGTTGCTCGTGAGACGAGAAATTATGAAAAAAAATGTTGATTTGAGATGGAGGTTTAGAAGGTTCGATGATACCACCGCACCGGTGCGACTAGTCAAAGATATGTCACCGCATAATCTGATCTCGACTGATGGCAAAAATATTCTTTGCTTGCAAAACTGGAGAAGCCGAGACGACAATGGTATTAGCAAATATCTTTTCGCAGAAATAAAGTTACAATATTCTATATTTACCTTAGTGACTTACGAGGTAATAACAGAGATTGTGAAGTTTTCCGATCAACGATATAGATTAATGGGTAGCATAGGTAAGATTTTCATCATACTGCGTCCAAATTAGAACTCTCGTACGTAAAAAAACAAGCGATCTTGTTTTATATCTGAGGCGGTAACGCAACATAGAGTAAGACCGCTAAAAGTTCATATGTACGATGTATACACGTTGGAGTCTGATGGTTTACGACAAACATAATCTATACACCGTGACAGCTCAATTAGTGCGTGGTAGTTCAGAGTAGTTTTAGACTGGTCAAAGCTTCATTGTGATGCGATAGAATCGCGATGCGCATATATAGCTCCACGTGAGCCAGCGTGGCCCCTCTCGGTGCGGGGGGCAAAAATCGATTCTGGCCCAACAAATGCTGAAGCATATCTTTTCTCATCGTCGGAACCCAAAGCTTGAACTTCGATACACTACACACTTCGCTCTTTCTGTGTATGTTCACCGTCAGCCCGCCATATCTCGATCTTTTCACCGCAACTCTTTTTCACTCCCAGCATCGTACCAGGCCAGAGGGTCTATCTAAATGGTCTTGTCCCAGTAACAAAATCCTATTCAGAAGAAGACTTCATCTGTGTCGATAGACCGATATACGGGCAAGAGGGGCTGTTGATATTTCTCTTATCCACCCTCATTTACAGCTCCATATTTTTTTATCTCCAGTTGCAAAAAACGAAAGAGGTTTGATAGCCTTCTACTGTTCCGATATAGATTCTACTTTACGACAAAATCTCTCCTAAGAAAGATGCTCAGAAAATTTCTTTAACCCTAGTAATCACTATGAATGATAGGTAGTGCCAAATAGATGTATCAACTTCAGTCACAGATGTAAGGTGTAGCCCGATACTCGATTTATTTAATTTATAATCTACCGTCCTGTTCGTAACATATGCTCGCTGTCACTGCCTATCTGTTAAATTAGTAAATTAATGATCACAATTATACTGAGTAAAATTTGACTCGCTCGATTGCTGGGATAATGGGCAACCGATTATGCTCTGATAGTGTATGTTAATTACACTGAAGTGATACGGACATCTACAATCTACTTGTGATCATTGTGGATCATTTAATTCATTGCTTCAGCCCAGTTAAATCTGCAGGCGTTTCCTTACTATTTGAAAGTGATATTTTATATCCACGATGTTTTTTATACCTTTTTGTTACTGATGAATTGGAAGGCGAACGATGTCAACGTGATTCGAATGTTTAGTAAAAAGTTTATTCGATTCGACCGTAATTGTGATAAATGCAAAAAATCTAACGGATATTATAGGCCACGTTAAGATTTGATTACTTCAAATGTAATGGAAACTTCATGCAGTTTCGTTCGATTTTCCCATAAACTATGATTTTATTCTACGATATTTTGCCATAATATTAGTTATAATAATAATAGAAATAATAACCATAACAGTATTAAATTGGTCCATCATAATCATGAATATCCATGAACTTGACCTCCTACTCTTGGTACTCCTAGCCTTCTGGAACCGAACATGACTAACTGACTTTTTCTACGTTTTGATGTAGCCGACTAGAGAGGATGGAGCAAAAGAAAGAGATGGAAAGAGAGAGGGAGAACTGTAGATGATTTCGTAGGTACATCAGCCAAAGATCGTGCGCCGCACCTTAACTCTAGTTGCCTCAATCACACCACTGGCCCGTAGAATACAGATTTCATCGTCTGAATGCGAGTATACCTACAAGAACAAATTGTATGACTCATGCTGTGGTTTCAATTTGTTTTGTCTCTTTGCGTCTTCGTCTAATCCCATTTTCCATGTTACTGCAGTATTATTCTTATACACTTCAGCGAACTCTATACAGGATTTCTGACGCAAATCGGCGAATTGAAAATCTATGGTATGTCATGAATCTGTTGTCTGTGTTTTTATTGATTTTTCGAGTATCAAAAACGTAACTAGAAATACCAGTAAGTTCAAGAAATGCCATAAGACCAGTGGCAATCGCCAATCATGTGCATCAAATCATATATCGCTCTGCTTACTCTGTTCACTCGAAGCTAACCTTCCGACTACTAGTCTCGGAAGTTCCCTACTGGTATTATTTCTCGCAGATAGTCCTGTTGCAATCTCGGACCAGATGCAATCCAGAAACTGTCAATTGCTTAACGCTCTCATAGAAATTATACTGTTTCGTACAAAACCAGATTCTGGGATCATTTTGAAGGTTTCTGTCGTAATTGTTTGTTACTGGTGTGAATGACAATTGAGCTTGGTCTCTAATTGTGACAGGTTTCATTCAGGACAGAATCACTATATAATTGATCAATTTATTAATCCTAAAAGAGTTACTTTAACTGAAAAAATATACTAATAAAACTCATCGTTGTCTGTTATGACATTGTGACATTGAATATGTAGACTATGAAGGATGTGTATTTCGAAGTATGGGATGGATTCTTTATTAGCGTGCGAAATTGAGAACGTGGAGAGGGTAAAGAAATAAGAAAAATGTAATGCCTCCCGGCAAGACTTGCCACGCTCAACTGAGATAAACAGTCTCCCACGCTAGCTTCGATGCTAATGAAGAACCTCGCGGCCTGCGGCGATGTTGGCGATGCCGATCAGGATTCATGGGGAGAGGGGGCAGAAAATCTCTTATTGCGTGTGTGCATAGAACTCTCTCGCACTCACTAGCACTTCCCATTTAAGGTTTATTCCTCATGGGCGCTTCGATATACACAAGTCTTCTTCCATATAACCCCGTCTCTTTTTTTCTCGTACCCACTGTGAGAGGCTTCCGCGTGGGTGAGCTAAAGACGCGTGCCACTCGTCCAGACGCGCTTCGAAAGTTCTTTGCCGTCAACAGAATCTCCGTGAATTCGGCGCCAGCAGAGACCAAGCATTACACGACGTATATATATGTACGTTCTACTTTTTTCTTTACAAACGTTTTTCGCCTTTCAGCGAAATGGCCAGACTATACGCATACGCCTTCGCCCATAGCGTGGTGCAATCCGGGCGCTTCAATACATTATGCAATTCATTAAGAATCGTTCGTAAGCGTGCAACAGTCATATGAAAAAATAAATATATCACAGATCGCCTATTCCGTTCTTAGACTTGTCAACTTTCACTGAATGAATTTATCGGAAAAATTTGTTGCAAAATATGTTTGTAAGAATGATTCCTCACAAAAGTTTATATACCAAATTTTCGTAAGCTTAAAACTTCTATAATGATCGTAATTTTCTACTATACGATCTCATTTGCACTTTCATTCGATCGAACATAGCTTCTCGGGAGATTTTTTCCTCTTAAGTTTCATTTATCTACGAAATCGTTAACCTTGTAGTGGCAAAATATCTAGAAAAACGAAAGAATATTGGACGACTTCGCGGAAGATGTTCCAAGGATTTAAAAAATTGACGATCGTGGCACAATTTTACTGCGAAATGCTTCACATGGCGGAATCACTAATTGGTCTTTTCTTATCGCCCTCGCCTCTCCCCCTCTCCCTCTCGCTCTTTCTCTAACACTCTTCACCATAAAACATATGTTCCTTTTCTCCACTTTTACTGGAGAAAAGATACAAAACATTAGCAATTTTACTCTAACCAGTCGACTTGTTAAGACTTCCGAGAGAACGGCCGCTCTCAAATGCATCAATATCCATTATCGTTTTCTTTCCGACTCAACAGAAAAGATACTTTTTTCTCAGAGCGAATCATCCTTTCGCTCTGCGATGAAGATGGTGAAGAACGGATCGTAAAATTTTAGGGCACCGGTGAGATGCTGAAATTGCGAGAGAAGCGATGGTAAGGCATAAAAGTGAATCCAGAGTCGTTAGGAAACGATCGCATTTGTTTTTTGTTCCTATGTGACTCTTCATGCACGGCTTCCTTGGTTCAAACATCGATCGTAACTCACTAGATCGATATAATACACGAGCACAACCATTTTTCGTTGGAAGTCAAAGTTCTCATCTCTCTCTTCTCTCTCCCTCTCTATCTTCAAATATCTATATATATATATATATGTGTGTGTGTGTGTGTATTATATATTAAATGCATTTATATAGTTATACATAAACATATTATTTCAGCTGTGTAAACAAAATGCATATATGCTCTGGCTTGCTCCACCGTGACTTTCACACCTCGATTCCTGACGTCATACCTCATTACACTGTATCGATAAACATAGTGGCACAGAACGAAACGACTGAATGCGTCTGTTCTTTTTCTTGACCCTTCTTTCCAGTATTTGACACTACATAAGAGAAATTTCGAGAAAGATTTCAATTTAAGATCATCGTTGAAAATGTTGAATCATGAAAATATAGATGATTTCTTGATGGCATGAATTAATTTCAATCTTTTATGTCAGCCAAATCGTGAATAGTGCGATATTTTGCCTTTGGTACCGAAGGCTGAATAGCAACCATCGTTGAACTTCAACTACTACGATATTGATGAGACACGTAAGGTTGCGTGTGGAGGTGGCAAGGGAGAGAGAATCTATTGACTGTTTAACATGATGAAGTCGGTACTCACCAAAAACAGACCATTCGAGTCAACAGGTGTTGACTCAGGTGGTATTCGAAGGCTGAAAATAGTTCTACCATCATTATTTGCCGTGGTTCAGGCTCACATAGAGTCAGAAACCATCACAATAAGATACAAATTTCGTCTGAGAATTCAAGCAGAGCCTAATAACGAACTTCAACGCCGACTCAGTTTTCTTGAACTGAGCCCCTTTTATGAAACTGTTATTTCCATCGCGCGGAAGCTGCAGAGAATACCTCTCTCTCTCTTGTTCTCTTCATTGCCTTCTTTTCAAGTAAAGTTATGTGGTTCATCCGAATATATGGAAAAATGTCAAGATGATTTAGTGGAAGGAAGAAACGATTCAATAAGAAAAGCGTGTTCAAATCTGTCGGAGTTCACCACAGCGGACCAAACAAAAGATCATATGATACGATCAACTTATACCTGTTCACGCTGTTGTGCCGGTGGAGCTTGGCTAAGAGACACCTATATTGTGTGGAGCTGAGATCGAGTGCGCGAGCGCGACCGTTACTAAATGTGCTTGATGGATGATGTCATTCCTATAACTACAAGCTCACGCCTGATGTAGGACCTGAATAAGTAACAATCACCTGATGTGATCCTCGAGCTAGGCTTACATCGATCTCGAAAAAACGTATGCCGGAGACAAATACTGTTTTGACTTCCACTACTTTGACCTTGATGTTGACCCAATGTTTTTTTATGAGTCCGTTCATTGAAATTTGAAACAGTGGTTGCAAAAGCATTGTTAGAGTAGAGTCGACTACGAAATAGGTTGATGGTATTTTGTGATGATTCTTGTTTGAAAAAATATTCGGGTTCCTATAGTCGATGGGTAAACACAAAACGGATTTCGAATGTAGGTGTATGCTGGACTGCTCGACTGGCCAAGCAGGTTTTCGCCTGTAACATATAATCTTTCTCGTACGCATACTTTCACCGCGTTACGTGCGCTCATGACCTGATGTATGAACGTGAAAAAATGAGTTACGTTAAAGTATTCTCCGTTTTATAAAAACGTAGAAAAATTACTGAGGCTATATAGGAATAGACTTGGAATACATCGTCATGGGCGCTTGTAGAACCACCCTCTAGCACCTTTGACCCATTCTGTTCTGCTGGAGACACTTACGAGAGAATGACGAAGCGAGACCAGGCGACCCCTGATACCGCGTTGCGGCGGTCTTCGAAGTTTCAGGTCCGCCCACCGACTTGAAGAGGACTTGAACTCCGAGAGTCAGCATAACGGCCAGTCCTCTTTCACATAACTCACAGCCAAATTTATTGAGGAAGTCGTTTGACAAGCAGACGAATAGATGCGCCAAAAATTGAAAAAAGTTTGGTGAAAAATGGCAGCACAAAACAAGAATATGTATTTGTCTTTTGGATGTGATCTTCTGTGGAAGAAAATACGTTAATAAAATTCATCGGAAGACGCACTAACTCTGCAAGAGATATACGGAGCTTGAGGTCGGAGATTAAGTAGCCCGAAGATTTCCAAGCCTTGAGCTTCTTCTCTAGCGCCTATATAAACGAGCCGCTTACATCGCGGTAAATCCAGCTTGCCGACCATTCTTTATCTTCTTTCAATGCTAACCCTCTGTTACGTTTTCCAGGCGGATACACTGTCGATGTGTACCTGTAAAACTTTTGAAAACGTTTCAGCTATATTACCTCTTGCGATATACACCATGATACATTTGCGAACATGGTTCTACGCATGAGTTCACATTATAGCGCGCGTCACGTGTGGGTGTCGTTGCATCCAAGATCCTTCTCAGCAATTGGTCTCACGTAGTGATGCTGACACGTATTTACTCGGATACGGTCTGCCTTTCCATCTCCACTATCTCCGTCTCTTTGTTTTTTCCGCCCTGAAATCTGCGACAGTGTTCTTTGACTTTTTTTAACTTTTACAGAATGGTGGAAATGGGACAAATATTCTAGTAGCTGCCACCTAATTCTGGACCTGTGGTTCAAAATCACCGACACGATAAATAAGGACACGAAAATGAATCGTGAATTTTTGATAAGTTTCACTGTTAATATGACAGTTGAGCTTTTAAGCAGATTCAGCTTCGTTCTTTAGTATCTGCAAATTAGACACTGAATTGGAGTGCGAATAGTCCTCATTAGTAGTTGAATTCCAGGTTTTGATGATTCATGTTTTTATGAGTTCTATAGATTGAAGTAATACTTTTTTTTTCTCTGATGATGATTTTGACTCTTTGATTACGGCTTAATTTCGACGAACTCTTTGGATGGCATTACGTGATTTAGTGCAAATCTTCCACTTCCATACCTATGAGAATGACGATCGCCGGTGGGATTTCTAAAAAGAGCCGAAATTGTCGGTATTCACTAGTCGATAATGCACTGTTCGTTTAACTTCTCTGTAATTCAAAATTGGTTGAGCGCAAAGATGCGAAAGACTTGAGGTAGAGGGACCGAGAAACGATTCTCTGGGGACAACAAGGAAGAGTCCCGGAACGGTTGTTCATTCGGCGATTCCTCGAAGACGAAGGATCGGAAAAAAAATAAGAGAGAATTGCGAAGAAGGACGAAGCCCGATAAAAGAGAGTAAGCAGGGATAGTGGAGAGAGGAGAAGGGGTTTACCGCGCGAGCACTGGTACAACTACTTCGTATGCTCAAAGTCATCGATTACTTGGAGGGCCAGGAGACACAGGGGACAAAAGCACCCTGGACATGCCAACGACATTCCCCAAGTGCAGCGCAGTTTTTCACGCCAGCTCTCACTCTCTCTCTCCCCTCTCTTGCTTTCTCTTTCCTCTCTCCTTCTCGCGCAGTTTCTTTTCGTTTTGTACGACTATATGCAAATATCGCGTTGAAGGTCCGTTGAAGGCTTTAAGGAGGGCCATTGAAATTTTTTCCGAAACACTGTTGTTGGAAATAATGTAGACAAGAAATAGGAGTACATTTCCACTGTCATGGCAGGTCCATAGGGCCCTTATTTTCTTCCACCCAGTCGGTTCGGTTCGTCGTCATTTTCTTTTTCTTATAAAAACAGATGCTTCTTTCATATGGTCGAAATTCCTTTTCGAAACTGTTCCTTTAACCGTCCTTAATAACTGAATATAGAGAAAACTAACGGATTGATGATTATATTTCTTGATCCGGGAGTAGCTAATAATCCCTGCTATCGATAATCGATCGTGTACGTTTCTCGCAATCAATTGTCACTCTCTGGTTCTCTATCAAAAGAGGTGATATGTTTGTCATGTTAAAAGAATGCTAAAGCGTTGACACTGACAGGCTCACGCGCTTGCTCGATGGTCGGTCGCGTGCATCTTCGAATCAGGAATTTATCGATCTCGTGAGATCTTGTTCTTCGCTGAAAGATATACAACTTTAAATAGACATTTTTTCTTACACTCTCGTGGACATCCGCCCTGATCCATACGAGACACGAGCCCTTCATCAAATGGTGATTTATACCAATCTGTAAAGACAATCCTTGCGGAATGGGCTAATGGAATAATTTCCTTGTAATACTTCTGCATATCTAAATGATCGCGAATGTTATTTGTGTATTTATTCTAAATTACATTTTCAACCTTTAGTCTCGTTATATCACATGAATGATTTGGTCGTCAAATTTATTTGCTACTTGGAAAACGCATTGCCAGTCCACTATGTACATCAAAAAGCAACGTTAAAATGTTGCGGCAGCGGATGAGCAAGGGAGGTCGATAGACACGAATATTCGCATTAAAAGCATACACGACCTTTCACACTTGTCGCCTGAGTACTCAGACCCGTGTGTTCTGACAGAATAAAACAGGCTGACTTCACAGTGAAGTTATTCGCTCACCGATATGTGTGGGGTGGTTATGCGAAACGTTCTCCTTTTGTCGACCTCTCGCGTCGTCCGAACATCCCTCTTCCCCTTTTACTGTTACCTTTTTCATTCGCCCTTCCAGACTCTTCGTCTTTGTCTCCTTTCAATATTCTCTTACCTCGTTCTTCACGTAGCTGACGATCGTCTATCTCGAATCGATTTCTCGATCACGAAGGCAAGGCACGCGTCTCACCTGCTCGTAGAATGTCGTCGTAACGAGGTCTCCTCCCTTCAAGTTCTCTCACTCTCCTTCTTTCTCCTTCTTCATCATCGTCATCGCCATTATCTTCTGCCTTCTTCTCTACTCTATCCTTATTCCTCGTATGTTCACGTTCTGCCTTGGAATCCAATGCATCCTCCTATCTTTTGCCGTGGTTCCTTTTTCTTGATTCTTCCTTCCTTCTTTATTTTTCTGCGACGAAAGAGAAACAAAAGATAAAGATGGCGATACTATTCGTGCCTCGACGTCTCGAGTGCGTGCCACCAAGTAACCAAGGGGAAAAAAGAGCCAGAGAAAACCCAATGTGTTCGCTCGATAACTCGGTACCACCTTTCGTGGGTGCTCATCAAAAACCATGCATACAACACTGTGTCTTTCTCACTTGCTCTCGGTTTGTCTAAGTATGGATCCATCTATCTCTTTCGTTTCATTCGTCCGATCAAGCAAAAAGTAACGAACAAAGCAGTGTATTCAACGTTTAAATTAGGCCGGGAATTCCTTGGAATGCTCCTAAGAAATTCGGCATCTTGCATTCCTCGAAGTTTTGATACGCATCCCTTGGAAGCTATCGGTTGCCCACTTTTGTTAGTCTTCACGAAACTCATAGTCGCACGATTCTCGTGTAATTAAAACTCATACGATTGCGAATTACGTGATCATCAAATGCCTATCCAATGGCACGAATGAAACTCTTAAGCTCATATCCTAAATTCGTTTATTCGATAGAAAAAAATTTTACATTTAAGTACAAACGGGACGAACGGAAGAGAACCGATGGAAGTAGCCGAGAGAGAATAAGCAACTAGAACTCTTTTCCAGCTATCAATTAATCGATTAAACATTTTATAATCCATCAAATGACTTTGGAAACGAAGGGTTCTTTTTCTGCCTTATCAAAATAGTAGTCTCGCCACGTTCGCGTTCGAAAATTAATTCTTTCGTTATTTTTCGAAAACTTGGATCAAACTTGCGGACTAATTGAATAATGTTAATTGTTATATTTTATAGGAACTTGAAAGTTCAAAAAATGAACACCCTTTTCATAAATACACAGAGCATACACTTTATATCGTTGTAGCCCCGAAACTAATTGTTCAATATTCGGGATTGTTTCAGTCAAACTTCGTCATATGTTCCTCCGTAATTAATAAACAAAAAAGGAAAGATTCTGTATGTAGACGAGTTTCGGAGTTATTCCGTATAATGTGATTTTTTCTACTACTCCGCATTATAACGCGTTCAAAACTGTAGAATCTTTGATTGCCAATATCTCGAATACGAGATGATGAATCCTTTTGAAGTTTTGCACGTAGTTATACAATAAGACCCTAAATTTGTCTTCGGAATGAAAAAAAAATGAAAATTGTAGAAAAATTATTTGGCGAGACTACTACCTTAATAAATTGTGGATATTTCCTTTTTTTTGCATGTTTGCAGAGTCTGGCCACAGGTTGGACAGCGGTTCCCCGTTCTGGAGGATTCAACTTGACCAAGACCTCCTGGATACAATAAGCGCTATTTATCCCGAGTGGTTCAAAGTGAGTTAACTCCAATCTGGACTTGTTATTTTTGTATAAATGATCATTTATCAAAATTTCATTACCTCCTTTTTTAAGAGGTTATAAGCAGTTGTCACGAGTGAAATACCAGAATTTTTCTTCGTAACTAAAATTCATTTTTTACTCGTCAACAAAGCGTGATATCATGGGACAATTATTGAACCTTTCATACATCATTTTTGTATAAAAGATATATTTGGAATTTTTTAATTTTTTTGTGACGGTAATATCTCGAAAACCATTTCACCGATTAGCTTGAAATTTTTAAGGCTTATTTTACAGGTGGAGGACTACTGAAGAAAAACCAAGAATATTCGTAAATGAATCTCGACAAAACGAAATTCTATGTAAAGTTTAATAATAGTATAGTATGGAATGGCGTTAATAATTGGAGTCACAAAATAAAAATTATTTGCATTTGTTCATGACAACTGGATATAATCCCTTAAAACAGTTACTTAAGAAGGTAGCGAAAAAAAAAATACATTTTCCTAGGACTGTTCTGAAAAAAATGTATTTTTTCATTGATATACTGTAAGAAATGCTGAATGCTGAGCCAATGAAAAAAATCATATGGACATATATCAACACTTGATGAAACGATTTTGCTTGTTCTTTATCGAGCAGGACTACACAAATAACAGAACCTCAACATCGTCATCAAGTTCCTCGGCATCAAGATCTACACATTTATCCAAAAGCGACGACGATTTGATAGCAACGCCACCCGATTCCAGCGTAGTTCTCGAACATCAATCTCATCCTAGAGGCTTTAGCATCAAATCTGAGACAAAATCTCAATTAAACACAAAGAGATTGTTCCACTCATCCAGAGAAAAAAGAGAGAAAAGAGAACCGAAGGAAAACAGGTAAAAGCAATAATAGTTTAGAGGAAGAAATATTTAAGCAACATTTTAAATAACAGATGAATCATACGCTTTTATTTTGCACGGGTGGGCAATCGGGCTCCATGATAATAAAAATTATTCATAATATTCCATTGGCTCGTGAACAATCGTAAAAAATAATTGGAAAAACATGGAGTCAAGATTGTTGGCCTTGGTGGGGCAACTATTGAGAGCAATTGAAATAGTCAGTTACAATCTGGAGTGTAAAAGAAAGCGAATATCAGTATTATATCGAGAGTCAGTAGAGGTGCAATATATTCGGAAATTAAAATAAAAAATACAATTACACTAAAGCATCGACTGAATACAGACCGTTGAAGTATTTTCGATATTTCCGTTGGAATTTAGTATTATTCCTATATATTATACCCAATAATTTTCCCGACGAGAAGTAATGTGTAGCGAGTCGTACGCCAGTACAAGCTGGAACATTAGTCGGCAAGCTCTTGCTACTTTAATGAATTTCACATTGTTATGCCGACTAAATTGCGCTTACGTGCGTCTGCTCGCTTCATAATAATAATCTCTATGTAACTCAACAACCTTCGTTATAATCTCGTCTTCGATATTATCAGTTTAATCGTCAATTATAATTAATAAGCAACATATTATCTCGCATTTTTTTAAATGAAAATTATTACACTCATAACTCTAATGGAGCTAGTGCTTTTCTTCCCCGGATAAACACGTGGAAGTCATGGTTAGAAAATAACTGGAACTGGCTATTCAAAGTTTTGTCATAACTCAATAATTCATTTGAATATTAAGAAGCCAAAGTTTATTCGCTATAATCAATGATCCTAAAATAGTAACGCTTTTTAATAGTAATAATAATAATAACAATTTCTTCCTGATTCAGTGACCTGTCAGCTTCGGATAACGAAATAGTGGAAAAAGTCACAACGACAAAACGCCATCAGCGTTGTGATCAAGATTCCGAAGACGAAAATTCTATACTCAGAAGTAAATCGCCGAATGGTGTAGTTGCTACTACTTTTGCAACGGACACCAAAGCGAATCACGAATCTTCTGTTTCGACAGAAATGTCTGAGGGCAATCGTTCACCGCCGAAAGCGGAAGTCGACGATTCTCCGTTACAGCACGCCATGGATCGGAATAAAGAATGTGAGTACACTGTCTACATGATTATCCATTGTATTTTTTCAATTTACTTCTTGACAGGTTCTTCATTATATGTTTATCAATCCTGAAATGAAAATTATTGGCGTTTAGCAAAAAACCTCGCGATCCACGATACTTATTCTTATAACTCCAACCTTTTGAACTGATTCACTGATTGCGAATTGAATCAATAATTCGTAAATGAGCGAAAGTTTTCAAGCACTATTCCTCATTTCTATCTAGTACAAAAGCGATTGTATTCTTTTTAATATTACTATTTTTTTTTTTTTTTTTAATCACCGTACGAAATTTTTAAAAAGTATTTTGTACAATTTTTCAACATGTATCGAGTTTGTGAAAAAAATGCTATTCCGCTGATCACAGTTTTGTTGACAATCAATTTTTTCATGAGTAAGTACGAAATTTGACTGTTTATTCATATGTGGCTTTTGAGCAAAGAACAAATAACGAATGTACATGTTATTTGTTACGTTCATAAATGTCACACGGGGAACATACGAATGAAAAATCCGATATTTATTGCATTAAAAGTCGTTAAATAATTAAAAACTTGAAAAAAAGGTGGGACAACATTTGTCTCATTATGGTTTTAAGGGTTAACACGTTTTCCAGTTTTCATTTTAGGAATAATTTTACTTAAAAGTTAGGAATAATTTCACTTAAAAGTAAAAGTTTCACATAATGTGACTTTTCTCGTCTTATCTCGAGTTAAAATCGTAACATTAAGGAAACACATTAATGATGAAAACAATAACCATAACAACAACAGCGAAAAGAAAAATAATGATTAAAAACATTGATCAACTCCCAGTCTAGTATTTGAAATATATGCCGGGGGTTGAGTTTTACATTTGTATTGGCACGTGTGAACGGTCAACGACGATCGCACGTGCGCGTACATTGCGCTTCCGATTTGCTGCGACGAAAAAAAAAACTTATGTAAAATGAGAGTGAGAAAGACATAAGCACTTTGCCGGCCCTCATTATTATGGGGAAGATGTATCCTCTTGGCGATCGATGCGACAATCGGAACGAGAGGCAAAGAGAAAAGGAAGAAAACGTTCACGATTACACGGATACCCTCTATTAAAAATGCGGTCTGCCAAGTATCTTTTTTGCTCGACTTGATCATTTTCGTAGCATAAATTCTCTCGAATTTTTGCACATTATAAATCGACGTTGAAATTTGATCATTTCAGCAGAAAAAAAAACTTTATTCATTATATCGATAATGAGCGATACGACGATTTTTTTTTGTAATTTTCAATAAGAATTCAAAAAATTGGTGACAAGTTGTCCAGCTTGTTCGAATCAATTTTTTTTCAACCGAACACCGTTCAGCTTCGAGCATATCTTGATATCATTGAACGATTCTTATCCTAGGACTCATAAAATAATTCCGTGTCACGCGTTATCATTAAACAGACAAATAGATTTTTACTTTTCATATTTTCTCTCCTGCAGATTTTCATTGTTATGCTTTCGTTTTTTTTTTTTCTTATTTTTCTCCCTCATTCGTTTCTCGCCCTGGGTCTTTTGCACTTTCATGTCGCGGCTGCTTCTTTTAAGATTTGCAACGTGCTATTATACGCGCCTCCCGTAATCATACGCTCGTTTCAAACAGCAATCGTGAACTGACCGACTCCGGTATTCGTAGTGTTGTATATATAGTAATATCGTGTCCTGCATATGAGGCATTTCACGCTAACTTAACATTTTTTTACCCTGACCTCTTTTGATTCGTGCACATTTTTTTTTTTTTTTCGTATAAAATAAATACTCGAAACGGATGTTCTGTTTGGAGATTTTTCAATTCAGCCATTTTTCGATTGTTATGGCGAGCAGTTAGACTTAGAAATGTTCGCTTTTAAACTCCTTGGATTCAGACAACAAAAAGGAGTTGTAAAGACTTCGACAAGCTTTTCGAATACTTTTCGAAAAATTACTGAAATAATACCTTTTAAACCAGAAAGTCAGCACACTGGAGATTTTAGGTTTGGTCTAATTTTATCACGTATTTTTACCTCTCAAAGAATTGAATAACCAAGCTTCTTTTTTCGATGTATCCCCCAAATTTTTTATTACGAATTTTGAACAGAGAAGAACGAGCTCAAATTTTCTCTATTTGACTCACCATCGCAGGTTGAAATTTCTACTGTGCCATTAAATTCTCCGTATATTGGCGAAGAGTCAAAAACCTCTAATGTGGAAGTAAATGTCAAAGTACCTTTTTGAATGTAACTTGAAGAATTTATGTCCCGTTTCATCATATAAAACTTGGAAATGAAATAATACTCGCAAGATAATCTCGGTCCTTCGAAGCAAATAATGATAAAAGCTTGGTTCGCTTTTTGAAAAATCATAGTGTCCTCTTTTATCGAAAAATATGTTTTGTAGGAAAATACTGGAAATCATTGAAGACATAGGACTAAAAAAAATCACGAAATAATTGAGCAAAGATTTTTTGATATCAATTTATGAAGTATTTTTTGTTTCATTTCATGAAACGAGATGAACTTTTATTTAAACAGATTTCATAATCCTTGAGCAAGAAAAACAAATCGCGTTCATTCGCTACTGTTTTGTTTTTATTTTTTTGATGTGGAAAATGGTGGCACTGTCGGCAATTAATTGTAGACAAATGCAGGGTATTAAATGCAATATTATTGTCGCATTCACATATTGCGATAATATACAGGTTGAAATATATATACAACGTGTGTTGCTTGTGTCGGCGTATGTTAACGAGTCTTGGAAGCTGGCGAGAATCGTGGAGCACGGGAGACAGGAAAGGCGTGTATGCCTATTTATAAAAGTGATATCATCGACGATTACCTACGTTTTCGCGTGGACAATCATAAATTCCCAGAGGCTGATACAGCTTTGCAGTCGAAGTGTATGGATCGAAAGAAGGATAAAGGAAGGATCAGTGATACGAATGAAGTGCAAATTGCAGGACGAGAGAAACAAAAATGAATCAGAGTTTTTTTGAATTGATCGCCATTCTAATTTTCATGTTGTAATACTTCGTGTTCCAGAAAAAAAAAACAGTATCTACTACTTTATATATTTAGTTATCTTCTCGTGTTATTTATGTACCGATATGAACCATTAAGTGGCTTTTTGTGTCATTGGTAAAAATGTGCCGAATCGATTTATAACGACCCGGGAAATTAAATCTCTTGGTAAAAAGCTTGAATGAGAACTTTATTTTTCTTTAGTTATCATGTTTCAAATGATAAAGGAATGGCGGATAAACAACGATAACCTTCGTTGCCATTTAAGAATTTAGATTGAATGTCACACGGCGTGGATAGTGTCAACTCCGTAAAAATGGCTGAAATAACAAATTTCAAATATTCGCTTCACGGACTTCCAGTTCAAAGGAAGTAGAGCACAGTTATATTTCCGCGTCCCCTCGACATTGCATTTATTAAGGGCTTACAAAGGTTAGGAAATAAAATAATATCTGATTCATAGAAACGCAGTTGTCAAGCAGTGAAAATCTCGACGTTCGTAAAATTATAAAAAATAATACACGTTAGCTGTATTTAGCGATAATCCGATACTTTGTTTAGGAACAGTGCCACAGTAGAACGTGCCATTGAACATCCAAAGCCCCACGAATTGTCTTTAAAGCAACAAAATTTCATTTCATTCAAAGTATTTATTTGTATTCTGTGTTAATGCGTTACACGAGCAGTGACCAATTTCGTAACGATTCGTTCATTAGTTCCAGAGTCATTTGCTATTGAACTATTGAACTAACAAACTTTTGAATTTTTATTACACGGAGAGCATGTCAACTTGGAGTTCAGTAATAAGAAAATGAGACAAACTTGAATTTTGAGTGATTTTTACTGAGCAAAATATAAATATCCGTGAAAATAAACGAAATATCTGGTATAATCGATGAATTGTTGTCATCCATTTATAAAAATGTTTGTAGTTGCTCAGTAGGTGTTCTCCAAAATTCAAGATTGTCTTCCGTTACCGACGCCGCAACGGTATAATGTCAAAATTTGAATTCTCTTCGTGAATTTAAAATTGAAATTGGAATAGAAGAAAATCCACTAGAAATATGGGTTCGGATAAGATGAAATATTGGAAGTATTTAGGGGGTTGGTTGATTCGTGTCGTGGGAAGTAATATTTCTTGAGGTTACATGAACTGTGAAGCGAGAAAACGAGGCGGAATCCGAAGTGGAAGGTGAATATCAAAACATCCTGCTGGAAGTTCCAAGTTCCAAGTTCTGCTGGAAGGGACAGAGAGAGAGAGAGAGAGAGAGAGGAACGAAATGAGTGTGCGGGGAGAGGGAGGGTGAGGGTAAAGATAGTCCCAAAATGAAAGTGACCAAAGGTTCGGGACGGTCTCACGGCGCGTTAACAAGGCGTGACCGCGAGCGCGCCCGCGCCTCATTTGCTGCACGGGAAGAACGGAGCGCGCCAATTTAAATTCATTCTCCACGAAAAGAATTAGCATCTCTTCTCTTCCCCCCCCCCTCTCTCTCTCTCTCTTTCTTTCTTTCTCTCTCTCGCTTTTCATTGCAATTCATTTGTGATTGAGTTTGCCTACACGCGAATGAATGTTGTTGATGAAAAAAAAAAAAAATACACACACACATCCGTATAATAACGTGGACGCAGCGCACTCATATTTGTAAACGTGCAAACAAATTTTCTTCCAGAATAAAAAGTTTTATGCTGACGACGATAAAACTCGGGAAATTTTTTCCAAGGTCCCTCTTATAGACTCATTTATCAAATTTTTCATTCAGGTTGTTCGTTCATTCATTAAAACCGCGTTGCACAACATCGCGTTTTACTTATCGACATAATTTATGTCTTCGATTTAAATCTAACCATAGGAGAAAAGTAGTGAATGGAATATTTACGTTCGATCAAATCGGATCATGATCTAAACAGATGTGAGCGAACGTTAACGAGGCGTGACCATGAGCGTGCCGCGTATACCTGTGTTTTTGTCGAACTTTATGCATTTGGTCCAAATAGAAAAAGTTCCTACACGGAGAATATTAAAACTTTAATATGACCGTTACAGAATAAAAATAGACGACTTTGAATTTTAGCTAATTTTTATCATTTATAGTTTCGGACATACGGGTGTATAAAGTATAAGCTCTGTGCCTTATTTATGGAAAAGTGGTTATTTCGCGAAATCGAATCTAATTATTCCCCAAATTATATTCAAGTTTTCAGAATCCAACTGGAGTTAACTCTGAACGTGACAGTTGCGTGACTATTACTCAAAACAGTGCTTTTTTTTGGGTGGATACAAATGTTTATTTCCTTCCCATCAAAATTGATATTTTGCATAGTAAAAACTACTGAAAATCCAAGATGGTCATCCGTTTTGACTTTGTACCGGTAACTTTTCAGTTTTAACTTTCTTCTCTCACGTACTGAGCAAGCATTTTCAAATAAGAGTTTCCTTCTTTAAGGGAAATTGAAACTGGAGTTTGGTAGAATCGTAAAAAACATCGACATCGTATTTGTGCATACGAAATATGCACTGAATAAAGTGCAAAAAATTTGCTCGTGAAATATCCAACGTAATATCATGATGAATTTTCCAAATTTCGTAATACACGTGAATATGTTAATTTCGTAATATATGTAGCGTCGTCGGAAGAGTATGGCGTCAATTGATTACGAGATTATCCGTTGGTGGTTTACGATTTTCTCGTTCAAACTTTTTGCTTTTCAACTCGGTTTGAATAATAAAAAATGATAAGGAATCGAGGGGGAAAGTAGTGGAATGAGAACGACGTATGCGAAAAGTCGACCTTGCAAAAAATTGTAACGACAGTACAGTATATATCCTCGAAACGAAAAGTGACCGCAAACTTTCTGCGGTTTCAAGTTAACGAGCTGAGAAGGCGTGGCCGCGCGTGTGAATCATCAATTAAGATATTATACTGAAAAACATACAGACTGAGTGTTTGTATGTGTAAGAGCGTGATTTCGCCCGTGTGTACTCGCGTGTTTGTGTTTATTCGTTGTAGTATCCTCACAGATGATTTCACCGAGAATGGACACTCTCGTTTCTCTCATTCTTTATTTCTTCATTTCTCTCATTTTTAATATTAACCTTTTTATTCTCTGTTTCTTCGTAATTACTGCGTGCCTCCTCTGTGTTAGTTGTCACTGCATGATTTTACCATTAATTATAAAATATCAGTGAGGGGAATCTTTTTGTTTGCTTTTAACTAATTACTAAATCAAGTTTTCAACCATTCTTACGCTCAGCTCGGAGTCTCAAATTCACGGATATTCAAACAATATTATAGAGACTCGGAGACAGAGTTGAATGGTGTTTCGCAGGAAGGGTCACGAGCTGGACCTACTATTCCAAGTTAATACTAGACCCCTACAATTTGTCTTTCCGAACGTAAACCTTCCAATGAGGTCGAAAACGACCTCAATGTTCTCTTTAGTATTGAGTGGTCTTTGTATCCGATAATGAGGTTTTATAGTATACCATTCTTTTAGTTTTTTGATAACGAAGCCATCGGTGTACGATAAAATCGTATTGGGTGAA
This sequence comes from Campoletis raptor, assembly GCA_948107755.1. Taxonomy (NCBI): domain Eukaryota; kingdom Metazoa; phylum Arthropoda; class Insecta; order Hymenoptera; family Ichneumonidae; genus Campoletis; species Campoletis raptor. The sequence goes on along the minus strand of OX403622.1, from coordinate 28,658,285 downwards.
TATTCAAAATGAAAAATTCCTCAAAACATTAAAAAGTTGAAAAAAAAATGTGGAAAATAAGGTTTTACGATAAAAATGGGGGTTAAGATCGTTGTGACGTTTAAGGTTTAATAAGAATCGATCATTTGCATGGGTTAATTTTTCTGAAAAATATAATGTTTGAAAAAACAGTCGTCACAACGTAACTTTGCAATAAAACCCCGAATAAAAACTTAGTTCGTTTGCATTTTTTGTTAAATGTAAAATATACAGCTGTATTAACTCATAGGACTTGCCCCGCCTCGTCGTACTGGCTCTCAAATTAATTTAACGAAAAATACAGGATCGTAACTTTCGACTTTTGGCTGTAAAACCCACGGATTTTACGGTCCCAATCTCTCGCTTTCTCTCTGTCTCCTGGCGTTGCATCGGATTGTATAGAATGGAAAATAATAAGAAAGAGCAAGAGTGTAAGAGAAAGACCCCCACCGAGGGCTTGCCAGACTCCTGGACAGCGAGTTTATACATTTCTTCTTCTTCCCCCCCCCCCCCCCCCCACTTCCCTCCCCCTCACAGAAGATGTACGAGCATCCACCTTATTATATCATCGCTTTGTGTTCACATATACCAAGAAGAGCAATAATAAATGGTTGAATTGAAAGTATAAAAAACGTAACTCTATTCGTTCATTCTCGAATTTAATCCCCAAATGTACAAGTTTTTAATTTACCAAATTTATGGAATCAAATCTCGTAACAACTTTATTACCTAAACTATATTTTAAATGAAAATGAAAGTCTGTTCATTGTTTCAATTAACTGATACGCAAAATGTAATTTACATTGATGATCACTCTTCGAAAATGTGCTGTACCTCAGAATTCCAATTTTTCAGTGAAACTATAAATTTTTTTCAATGTAAACTAGACTGCATGAAACAATATGAAGATTTTAATAACCGTGATTCAACTAATTCATGCTCCAAACTTCCTGTTTCATGTACCGACGATTTAAAAAAATTCCAAACACGAAGTTTACTACTCAATAAAATTGGCGCATAGATAGTGAAGTACGTGCCGACAATCGATGGTATAATCGTGAACGCTCAGGGAACACGTCGAAAAATAATTTTCACAATAATTTGCTTACTGCACAAAACTTTATTGAAATCGAATGTGTATCGATAATAAATGGTGCCACACTCATCAAAAACTGCTTAGGTCTTAATTTTGTTTCGATTTGAACGTATAAAATGGGTTATAGTTACCGAATGAAAGTAACAAGTTTACGTACATGTGCATGTGTACTTCTATCAAATAAATATATATGAAAGGCGAGAAAAACCAAGCGTCACCTTACCGTCAATTCGACATATCTCGATCCGGTTCGCCCACCGTAATCCCCCCCGCAATAACCCCTCACGTATCTCTCTCATATATGAAAAGGCTCTCGACGATATGAATATGCAATGATAATATCCGTTAACGATTTATTTATACCTGTGACATGGTGGACAGCGCGCAGCATTAAACGCGCAGGCACATGCACCAATACAAATACATATACTCACAATCGAGAGAAACACATAGTGAAAAACTTAAAGAAAATGTATATATATATGTATGTATACCAGTAATTTTGTACGAAAGTGTCTGAAAAAGATAAAAAAAAGAAAGGTTCGTCGATACGGTTATACACGTTTAAGAATTTTCGTACTTATTCGTATACCGAATGCAAACCAAAAATATTCTTGGGTTGGTTTGAAAACGCGAGAGTTACGAGGTTTAATAACTACTGCTGTACGCCTATCGTCGACGAGGAGACGATAAAATCGACTGAACGAATATAAAGTGCGGAGAAAAAAAAATTACATATATACATATATTTATATATCGGTATGTATGTTCGTGGGTTAATGTAAATAACGAATGAGCCATACCGGTCTCACGTCCTCGAGCATCAGGACGCTCGTACGAGTCTTGAATATCGATAAAAATGTGTGTTCGATCGAATGGCGCACGGAAGTGCTTCCTCACTGCATCGACGGGCTAACGGCATCCGTACTGTTTCCGGTCTCGATAATAATCTTTTTTTTTTCTTTCTTATCATCATAAATAATTGCATCAATAAAATGTATTGACGATGGTTCTACACAAATCATGCCTAGAGCTTTTTGTTGACATACTTTTTGGACTAAAAAACTATTCATTTTACCAACAGTGTTAAAATTCCATGACGATTAGTTCTTAACCGAACAATTTTGATGTTACGAAATTCGTACCCAATAAATCGACAAGAAGATCGTGTTCGATAAATCATCGAAAACAGCTATATTCGCTTGAAACTTTCCGAGGTTTTGTCCAAATTTCTTCAACCCTCTTATTGTTTTTTTCAAAACACACAATAATTTTTTATAACGATCTTATAGTTTTGTATGATTTAGTAAAACTGTACGCGGGGAAACTGTGCGTGCAAACAATTATTCTGTTAGAACTTTCAATCGACAGCAACAATATTTAAATAAAATCATAGATCAATTCAAAAAGTCGTTCCACAACTTTGAGAAATACCGTAAAAATATTATCAGAGTTACAATTTTACAAAACCTATTCGTTATGTCATTTTCACCACAAAGTTTATGATCCTTTTGCTTGTTTTTGATTTTTGATTGAAATTCAGAGTGAGAGTTAGGGAGATGGACAGTTTCATCCGTAGTGATATATGAATGGGATGGTCAAAAAGACGAGAGGTGAAGCGGGCTCAAAGATCGGTAGGAAGGAAGTCGGCCTAGTTAGCATTCCAGACGATTTGCAATGTCGTGTCAGTCGAAGTTGTATAGAATTAACTAAGCTTTACTTCTCTCAGTCTCTCCGCTTCTTTCCGTTCCTCGTACGTCTGAAAATGAAAAAAAATAGGAATACGATAAGGCAACCGGAGAAAGACAAATTGGAAAAGTAGTAGAAAAAAAGCAAAGAAACGGGGAGCAACAAATGCCTAAAGCCGAAGAAATATCGTGACCGAGAGACCGAGTGCTGAACAAAAATCGTCTCGGCCTCTCTCTTTCTCTGTCTCCGTTCTTCTAGCTTCCCGGAGGCATTGCGTTCAACACCACCCACGCTAATTACATTATATAGAGAAATATATATGTATATGTAAATGCGTTTTGAAGGACTATTTATAATTATATTAAGAAACTAGAAAAGTCTTTTAACGCTGACATTCCCCTTTACGTGAAATATTACAGTAAACAACGTTTAATACGATGTAAGCGACTTCGTGAAGGTGAAATTTCCGATTCACCATTTAATAAAAAAAGTATATAATTTTTTATTATTTAGTCAGAATGAAATGAATTATTAAATCTCGCCGTAAACATATCGAACATAAAAAAAGAGAATGCATCTCTGCAACTACAAAAATAGTCAAGGTTTTTGTTAATGCTCATCGTAGTATTCTGACGTTTACACTTCCTCGGTTCTGCAGAGTCGGAAGAAAGAATAGAAAGGCAAAGCAGAGGGTTTAGAGGAAACACCCACTCACGAAGCATAGAAACATTTTATCTTGCCCAAGAAGTGAAAAAAAAAAAAAAAAAACAAAACAAAACAAAACATTGAGTAATTTTATCTATATATATATTTTTTTTCACAAATACTAAAATCATGTTTTCGCTGTTATTCGATGCATGATAAAAAATATATAAATTCGTAAGGAAACGAACCGATTACAGAAAATCTCAAAATATGAATAACTTTATTTCACGTTGCTGATAAATTATGTCCATTTCATTCACGTTTTATATGTAGGTCTTTAAATAATAATAGTTGTGGAGGTTGAAATCGTGCCGTAAAAGTTTAACGTCGATAGGTATATAGATATAAGAAGTTTACTTGCCGCGAGTAACTACCGTGACTTAATCGTGCTGACTTCTCAATCACTCGAACGATTACAAATGATTAAGCCTCCAAATGTTCGGACGTAAAAAAGAGAGAAGCTTTAACGACTGGAAAAAATGAATAACCTCATTAATGCAAAGCTGCGATTAATAAAATCCCTTTGGTTCCACTTTATTGATTTGTTGCTTATTATTTTTTGAATGAAACATTGCATGACATTAATATCGTTTCGAAATCAGTAGTCATTCAATCATTGAACTGATTATTATGAAGTCGTCGTATAAGCGTAGGAGATCGAAGCACCAGAAACTTTTCGCTTAATCTTTTGACATATTCCCGAACTCGATCGGGAGCTTCTTACGATTTTCAATTGTTCCTTCTTCACCAAGGAATTAATAAAGTAGTCATTTTTGTAGCTATCTTATTATTGATTTCGTCAGTAGTTTCGTTACACTCTTGGTGCTGCTGAACTTATCACATTATAAAATGACGAATAAACATATGCAGACAAAAACTTATCACATTATGAATAAATCAGATAAGTAGAATAAGTAAAAAAAAAACAGGCGAGTAAACCACTAAAAATCAATTTAAAAAAAAATAAAAAACACATATCAGTAGTATTGGTCAGAAGCCATTACTATTTATTACTGATCAAAACATTTGTGATGGGACTCGTGAATATCTGACTATAGCCCCAGTCAATGGCTAATAAAGTCTACTCTAGTGTTCTTTAGCTTTTTTTCCATAAGGGGACAATCATTGCTGAAAGTAAATATCGTATTTTTTGTACGGCCTACACTCACCATTGTCGTTGGCAATATTATGATCATGATAAATCGGTTCAGCCGCCTGGTAGACTCTGCAATTCTACATCAACGATAATCGCGTATTTTCTGCTTTGTTTTTCGGCCTTCTTTTTCCTTCCTTTAGCGTTTTCTCATTTATTTTCCAACTACATGGGTTTAAGCAAAGAACAAAAAACTTCATCAATAATTCATCCCATCTTGATGAGAGTGCACCATCCAATAAAGGGCAACATTCTCCAATGTCACTAGAAACACTTTGTCCTCGTACAACGGGACACCTGGAGATTGAAGGAAACGTGCTTGCTTTTCCAAATCATTGTTTTTTTTTTTTTTTTTCAATCTGTATCCAGTGCTTAAGTTTCAAGATTTCTGATCCTCACTAGTATACGTTTACATGTATATTCTATGCGCCTAGGACACGTCATCAACATTCCTATTACCGTGACACTTCAACCGCTAACTGTTTTCCCATGTAGGTCTAAAAAAACACTTGTTCGAAATCAATTTTTCCATTAAATTGTACCGTACTCTAAGAAAGGTACATCCGTGTATATATAAACCGGAAACCTCCTTATATCTCTATACGAAACCCTTAAAAACAGGCTGACTTCGTTCTAATTGTCACCCAGTATATTCATGAAGGTCGATGGATAACACGTATGTGTATAGGCCGGTGATTTCAATATTTTTCACTCATGAAGGTTTAGAGAAAATGATTTAGCCGGAAATTGAGGGCATACAAGCACCTGGAGAAGTCTGTTATCTTGTGCCCGAGATTCAGACGTTTCACGATGTAAACCGAAACGATTATAAGATATTTAGATACTTTTAGGAAAAATCAGAAAGGCTTACAAGAGGTACTTTGCAGATCATTATTTACGTCCTTCTCGTTCGACAGCAATCTGGAAATATTTTTAAATGACTTGAGTAAATATTTACTAACTGAAATTTCGTCTGGTTCAGAAATTTGGGAGTCAGGCAAAGAAAAAAAACATATATGAGCGAACTCCTCAAATGTCGGATAATAGAAGCATCGATGATGCTCCAGTGACCAGCAAACAGCGAAATATATGACAAACTTTGCTGCTGGAGCGTTTTCTTGGAAAAATAAATAAAAATAAAAAATACGGTTGTCGGGTCGACAATAATTAACAATTAACCGAAGCACTTTCACGCCGTTCACCTGTTCCCACTGCCGCTTCACAAAAAAAAACGTTCATTAATGCATCACGTGTTATTGCACAATGAATTCTCTCTTCGTTGGTTTTTTTTTCATTATCTCTATCACTCTTTCTCTCCCTGTGTGTGTGTCTCTCTCTCTCTCTCTTTCTGTGCTCTTTCACATGTTTTCTACCTTTTTAAAAAACTACAAATTTGATCTTATTCCAGGAGTATAGCAATAATCTTCGCCGATAGAAACAAGTAAAATCTTCTGAATGATCCCAAGGTCGACCTAGTCTCTTAGAGTGTTCGCAAACACGACATTATTGCTCACATGTATTCACTTTTCTTTTGAATAATATTGTCTCATAATTAAAAAATGAATGACGTTTATTAGAACAAAGATAATATCAATTCTACTCGTTTCATTTCGATATCCTACAATTTATCTCATATTTCCTGAATAATTCAAATGTTTTAGCATTGAATTTTTTCCGGAAGATTTCAGCGCTCCAATCTTTTATGATATGACAAGCGAGCAAAAGTTAAAGCTCTGTTAGCCCGAGAAACGAATAGTAATGTTTTTGTTTACGATGTTAAGAATATTCATTGAATCAAACAGAGAAAAAAAAATGCAGGTACTCACAGTCGTGATTCAGGGCGAAATTGTGTTCAAGGTAAGAGTAAGGTCCCCACATAGCTGTTTCTAAAGAGTCTCTGTGGTCATTGCTTAACTTCTTGTTCCTTACGATCAGAGTGCGATAAATCGTTGATTGCTAATTAGACCCAGTGACCCACGATGCTCACCACCCCAGCATACACGTATAAATATACAAGGCCTTTCTCTCTTTCTCTTTCTCTCTCTCTCTTCACGTTCGCTCGACCAAGCTCTCTCAGGCTCGGTTCTTTTCGTGATGCTGTTACTCGGCACCTCGCGCGAATTCAGTTATGGCTCTCTATATACCAAAGTGTATATAGTAATATAAATATGCCGTTACCGAAGCGCCTGCGTGTTGGGCGTTGCCGAGTCTCTCTATCAACTCGTAATTTTGCTCGCTAATAGCCCACTGCTCTCTTATAAATACATTTACACATGTATGAGCTATCCCACCTTAAGTATTACCACTTTTTTTATAAGTGCTGTTTTTAAATTATTACGTAGTAAGGAATAACAAAAAATTAGGGCCCAAAAAACAACTTTGGGGAGAAGGAGGAACATTCCACAAATTAAAAGCGTAGCAAAAATACCGAATGTTATATTTACCTTGGAGAAAAAAACAAATTCATGGATAAAGTACATAGCGCTTTTGCTCGTAATAAAGATCACAGAGTTGTGAAAACTTGAATATAGTAATTAGCGTCGAATGCATAGCAGAGAATAACAATAACAATAAAAATAATCAATCCTACCATGGAATCACAATTTTCTGTAATAATCTCGAGCGAGTGAAATATCCGACGGAATTATAAAAATGAAATATATGAAAATATAATAAAAGCCGTTCAATGTAGGCGTTTCGAGGTGATTTAAAGTAAAAGATCGATTTATCAACGTAAATTCTGTTTCCAACATAATACTGCAGTTTCTACCATTTTCCACGATTTTTTTTTAACGAACCCGTATATGTAATGCACCCTGGAGAAGCTGACGTCATGTTTATTGTGCATGCAAATATATATGTATGCACGATGCGGTTGTACGTATATTTGTAGCCGGAAGGGATAACGAGAGCACATGTATTTTGTGTGCATGCAAAAAAGCCTCTTGGCAAAGACTTGTGCGCACTCGTTGTCGTCCGCAGTTGGGCTTATCTCGTGGGTCCCGTCTTCCCTCTCTCTTTCTCTCTTTCTCTCTGATCCTATGGTTTGTATAATCGAGACAAGAACACGAGAAAAAAAAAGGAAGGGAACCGATGGAAAGTAAAGGTCCAGGAGGCACATGCAGACCACAGGGGATACCGATCCGAGAGATTTGCTCGATGCAAATCGCTCTCGTGTGTGCTCCGACGGAGAGAGATCTTCCGACGTACAATATAATGGCCATTCATACCTATATTGTCTTCAGATATAAATATCTACACGACGGCAAAGATATCTAGTTTTAACTGATCTCCTTCGAATTAACAAGATCATAGCATTGTTCGATTTTTAAAAGGCTTGAACGATTCGCCTAGCAAAAAAAAAAAATAAGTACAAACATTGTTCGATATCCAAAGAACTAAGTAACGAGGTGAGAAATTGTTTAACAAAAATAATAAATTTCATTTCACGGTTATCGCAACCTTCAACTCCTTCAGGCTCTCTAGAATATTTTTTTACAGCTTAAAGGAAAAAAAAGAAGAACAAATTCATAGGGCGTTATAGTGAACCTTATACGTATAAAATTTTGAAAGAATTAATTGTTCTGTATTCGAGATATTGGCAGTCAAAGGTTGCACAGTTTTACACGGGTTTTTATGGGGAGTAATGAAAATAAAAAATCCCATTTTACAAAAAAGTCTTTTACAGATGGAGAAAAATATGCCTGTTTAGTTTCAGAAACACAGCGATATACGGTATAAGCATTGTGTATATATTTTGATATTCCTTTAAGATATAACGACTAACATTATTAGATTATGCCGCAAGTTAAATCAAAGTTTTGGAAAATTAACTGGTGATTTAACTTTTGAACGTGACTATGCTGAGACTACTATCTTGACAACGTATGTTGGCTGATAACCCCAGTCGCTTGAACCAACTCTTGTGTTATCTTTTTTTTTAAATGATCGTTCTAACGTTACATTATATTCCATTGTTTGCCTATTTTTCGTTAATTACCGTTAATACAGCTGAAAAAACTGCGTATAATCTTTCACTAAAGAATGTGAGACAACGAACTACTGCCAACAATCTATCTATTATCTTAATTATCGAAGGATTGTTGTTGCCCACGCATCGCGTGCCCGATCGTCCGGTGGACGTTTTCCTCCGATCTCTACCCACGCTCGTCGCTATCGTCATTGCGATCTAAAATTTGAAACCGTTTTTTTTTTTATCTCCGAAATTTTCTTACCTCTTGTTGTAATGTCGACCTGTAACGTCCAAATTTACACGCGATCCAGATCAGAAGGTGTATGAAATGTTATCAGTAAAACGAAAAGTACACCATGTTTGAATTCAATAAGCTATCCACTTGATATTTGCCTCAGAAAAATTATTATCCACATTTTTTTTACATTATATACGGTTTTTATTCACCTGACCAAAGGAGAAATACGCGGAGGCTGTTGTTTACGTGCTGTGAAAAAAGACCACGCAGCAGATCTGTAACATTTGAATATAAATATATACACACATACGAATGTATAATCACATGGAATTGAATGTTATTGAATAGAAGTGTTGCATTGATATATACGTAGGTGTCGCCGCGATTTCTCACGTGTATAATGACCTATCGACGTGTTACGTAAATGCAAACATTGTAATATTGATAACGTCATACCAAATCTCTTTTCACATTTTTAAATGTGAATTGACAACAATTCTATTCGTTTTGCAACGGTCCATTCGAGAGCCCATGTCAAAGCTTCCCGCTCGCACTACTGCGTGGCGTATGGCGTCGAGGCGATAATTATTTGATTCAATTAGATCCTAGTTGAATCAAATAAATATATTAATTTTTTCTCGGTGTCAAATCATTAATGTTGTTGTTGTTTTGTTGTTTCATGAGCTTGCTTTCGTTGCTGTTTATCTCGCCATTGATATTATCATTTTGTACCTACACTATAACTTTTGCGGACCGTGTCCTTGTCGTGTTAGAAAAATCTACCATCACCTGAACGTAGGTGTGGGCTATACGGAAGATCGAGAAGCCTGTTCTACGCGCTTAAACATACTTATGGACGCCTGTGTGTAGGCGAACTATATCAAGGCTGCGGTTTGTGCGGAATTACGCTCTTTAGATATATCTATATGTATATCAGGTCACAGAGATCGTGCAGGTTGCATAGAACACCTGCAATAGGCGAGATTTTGCTAATCAATATTTAATGGGCACATGATTAATAAAAATATGAAAAATCTTAATATTTCAGCACGCGAAAGACAGCTTAGTAAAATTGCTGACAGCAAAATTGATTACACAAAAACGCTGACAAATGTAATTAGCCAACAGTCATCCTCACTGCTTACAATTTTTCAGATAAAACAATTTTTATATTATTTTGTTAACTAATTGTTTTTTATTTCTCGCTTGCTTCACAAAAATCTCAACTGTTGAAAGAATAGCGAATGACGTAGGTTAAAGGGAATCATCAATCATTAACGCTATTCGTCTCCGTTCTCTCTAGCCTGCAAAATGCCTGCTGTTTTTATTTTTATTACCATTTGAAGGTTCAATAAATTGAAAGAAAAATTCAATTTTGTTCTCAATATCGATTCATTGATATTTTAGTAATTGCCTTAATGCAGTCGGTCACTCGAACGACATAAAAACGACTTCCGGTATAAAAAAATTAAATAAATATCTATCATTCAGCGTAGACACGCGTTTCGTTCTATCACATATATACAAATCACCCAGATGAATAATATGCTTTTGGTCCTACGTGGAGAGAACTCTTAGCATGTAAATTCATTATGCCCACGATGAACCATTGCCCGAAGTATTCCGGCACGCGCGCGTTCCACTCAAATCCCCACTCACTGCTGTACCGAAACGAGGCGTGGGTGCAAGACTTTTAATACATTTTTTTTACTTTTATTTATATATACACGCGCGAAAGTGCGTAGGACTGTTTTGGGGAAGGACAGGCTTGAAGAAATACACGTTCGTCAGTATAAAAAAAAAAGAATCGGAATAATAATGATTTCCTCCTCTTTTCACTCTGCATTATGTTGACATCATATATACACAGGGTGTCCCACTATATTCTTGCCACACGCATATTTTTTTCAAATAGGCTCTATTCGAAAAAAAATTCTAACAAAAAATACATCGCACCCGCATTTCTTTCGCCACAGGGGTTTCGAGAATAAACTACGTACCTCGTTACTTAATTTTTTCTGCACTATTCCTTAGTGACTTAATTTATATATAGTATTATTCATATATTAACTCATTCGTATTCTTCAATTTGTAATATAGAAATAATTATCTTTGAAAAATAGGTCACAGATGAGTCGTAACGAAAGCTGTCAATCTATTCTTTTTTTATATTTCCATTCAAAGAAGAGCTTTCTCTTTAGTCAGCAGCTTTAGTCGTGCAGCGTATTTCGCATTGAATCGAAATCTAGGATGTGTTCACTCTGCGGAAAAGTAATTTACGTAAAGATTAAAAAATATTAGAATTTCCTTACACTGTTAATAATGATGAGCGTTTCGTTGATATATCATCGCAGATAGAGTTCCAAAGCGATCGAATGTTCTCAACTAAAAGTAATGATCCTCGAATCACTATATTTAACTATCAACTTAATAAATGATCATTAAATACAGTAATACGATACTTTGTAAATGCTAGTGATTTCAAAAGCGATAATTTCAAGCTTGTCCAGCCTCCCAGCACGGTGGGCGCGAGTGCAAACGCCCGAGGATGCACGTGCCTGCAAACCCGAATATTACAACGAAAACCTCACAGAAAAAGGATATATATAGTTGTATCAATATTCTGACTACGATAGATCAAAAGACCAGGCTGCGTTTTCAATTTGTTTTTGTTGTCGGCTTGATTGTTGATAAAGTCTATAATATTCTTTTATTCCGTCTTCACATTAAGAGAAGTGATAGAGTCTCGACGCCGAGAGTGTCAAAAAGAAAGTTAAAAGTTGACTCTTAACGTGTATATACAAACGGATGAGCTCCTTTTGGTTACTTAGGAACTTCAACTTATAGGACGCAAACATTTTTTAAATTGAAGTGCAGATGCCAACACGTCTAATCCAGAGAGAAACAAATCATTTCATACAATTAGAAGTTTATCTTAATATGATGATTGCTCGTCAGGCTATACATGTGTATTAACACCTGTTTTGCGAACTAGTTACAAAAGATTCTTAAAATGAGTATAATTATTATCTACCTACTTACGATGTTGCCCGGAGCTAACTCGTGTCGATAAATAACGTAAAAATAATAATTACAAGATGTAAAAGTAAACGTTCAACGTATTATATTTTATGTGGGAAGTCTCTGAAAAAGAATTTCAATTATAACGTGTGTATATATGTATATATCCACTCCCATTGAGGTAAAATTATTGAAGGCCGAAAATACGTGAATTATTGGATTATTTTGAGACGTTCTTCAACGGATGCAAGTCCTTCCATCAAGTACCGTATATCGCGATGAAAAATAAACGTATAATAAAAATGACAAAGAACAAAAAAAACGACAGAAATTAAGGCAGAAAGAACATTGCAATTAACCGGGCTGCGAGGGAACGTGATCGCCTGAGGACCACTGGAGAGTATTACGCGCCGATGTCTGTCGCGTCGGCGGTAATTGCTTTTTCCAGAAGACTTTTGCGTGTATTTTGCCGCGAATGAAATTTGCATAATGTGCGAGGTTGAACACGAACCGATCGATCGGTTAATTTAAATACTGAATATAGGGGGGTATATCCACTACTTCCACTTCCACTTCTTTCAAATTTATATACAGACAATTGTATATATGTGTACTTTTACAATGGCGACGCAAGCTTTATCGAATACTTTGGCTGATGCTGGAACTCGATCACCCATGAATTCGTAATTATCAATACTTATTGCTGGTCTCGAGATTTCGATGAATTTGCTCTCGCGCGCTTTTTTACGTTCCGTCACCGCGTTAATTCTTCTAATCGACAAAAAAAAAACGAAATCAATTTATGGAAAGAGGAATAACAATAATAGTGAGCAAACGAGAAAAGAAAATAATTACTGAAGCTAACTATTGATATTGATCTAAAATTATTTTCAGACCAAATTTCTCTATCTATCTGTCTAGACCAAATTTTCTGATACATCTGGTGTTAAATTTGGAACTATTCCTAAGGTGCACACGGCAATACAACACAAGCACATGTCACGCTCCCAAGTGACACATACATGTTTAAATGCACCCTCGTCGGCGCCATATTTTCTTAGCCACGCCTTCGTGACAGATCCCAATAAGCTCTGTGTGTATTACATTTGAGAAAAGTGGTTATTTCTCAAACTCTAAACTTCATATCGGACATTTTTTTCCGAAAGTTTAGATGTTTTTTTATATTTCCATAAGACATAACAATAACTAACATTATTAGATTATTCTACAGGTTATATATCCAAGTATTCGAAAATAAACCGAAGCGTTAAGGTTTAAATGTGACTGGTGGTGAGACTACTATTCCAAATGATACTTTTTCATGGTAAGATTCCTTCATAGGTCAAATAACTTCAAGTCTATCCTACGCTTGAAGAGGATACAGGAAATGAATCCAGAGTATAGTTAACTCTCGTGTCCAGCATTTCCCAGCAACCCAGTGTTACAAACTTCACGTATAGCGCACAATGAATTCTGCTTATCCATGTACGTGTTGATTTGTATGAATATATATACACATATCATGTAAAACTGGAATTGTGATGACAGAAGGAGAAATCACGTTTGCCTCACGTGTATGGTGAGTCGGCACGTCTTCTCCGAGACACAAAGGTCCCCGGATAGCTCTACTCCCTTCTGTACACTCTGTAAGATACAAAAAAGGTTGCGAAAGGTCCCGGTAGGTCAGTTGCGATAATACATGTCTTCATCTTAGTTATCTTGCCCAGTGAATATAATATCCCTGTATATGCCATGTCATGCGATATTCCGTGACTACCGCTCACCATATCTTTCTCCACACATTCCAATATCATACAACGGTGTTAGGATCTTTGACATCTCTCATAATCTCCGGAAAGCTGGTGTTCATATCCTGTAGTGGTTGACGAACGTGTCAGGGCGGTACAACTTTGTCATTTCCTACATTGAAATGTTGCATCAATGTATCATAAACCATTTCGATTGTATATTCCAACAGGTGTTATAAATTAAATTCTTATCTACTGTTCTCGATTATTTTGTAAAGTTATTCACACTGCTTTCTCGTTCCTTCAATTGTTTTCGTTGATCCTGCGGAGATTTGACTGAAAATTTCGATATTTTTTATTGTTCCTTCTATATTGACACCAGGAAGAAATTTGAATCGCATTCAAACAACAATAGTCCCTATTTCACCTCAAGATCATTGCTCGTACCCATTGGTTTTCGATTTCTGCCACTTTATTTAACAGTTTCCTTTCCGCAGCTGACTGAATAGCCTACACATCGTTTTATTTTTCTCGTCTCGAAGGAAATTTTCACCCTTAGCTCAAGAGCTCCACGAGATCTTCCGATTCCTGATACAGGTTGTACGTGTAAATGGAATTTAATCGCCAATTTGTCGGGCTTTATTATCGCGGTTACAGAGTACGATCGACGAGATAACCCAGTTTGGCAAAGTCCTTCTTGGTAATAAGAGAGAGAGAGAGAGAGAGAAAGATGGTAGGATCGAGAGACGGAGGCGATCTGCGTTGCGGGGTGGACACGGGACACCGGCACACGAAGCAATTCCCGCAAGTCTCTGGCTCGAAAAATCGAGTGGACAAAAGCCGAGGGTTGCAGAGGCCCACCTATAATGGCTTCAAACGCACAAGATCTATATATCCATATCTTATTATACACGTTACGTATACGTATGAAATTTTTTTGTTAAAATAAACGACGCTCTCCGAGAGAGTCCATTGTCGATCCTACGCTTCTGTCAGGCCTGCATTACTCATCCGGTACATAGAATTTGCAGCTCAAGTTGGACGCTATAAGATGGAGGATTCCTTTATAATGATGCGAGAACAGCCACAAAACGAAATTATTAAAAATTTGAAAAAAAAAAGAAGTAAATGCTGATCACATTCAACCCTCCACTATCAATCATGTTTTTCACGATTAACCGTTCATCAGGACACTGAAAATTTTAGGTTTCGCTATAGTTGTATCATGTGTTTCGGGCTTTTAAAAAATTCGAAAAAAATCAGGCTTACTCTTCGATGTATTCACGTAAATATCTAATAATTGTTAGAATATAGAAAAGAACAGGCTCCAATTTCCTCCAGTTGACTCGGTATGAGTTTGAGGAATTCGTGAAAAAATTCAAATTTCAATTAGTCGACGTTACTTTCACCCTGATATTACAGAAGACATAAAACTGCTAGAGTGAATAAAAATAGTAAAATAACTGTAATAGTTTCTGAATTACAAAAAAACACATTCAATGTTAACTTGGTTTCTCTTGTTTGAGATGACCTCGGTCAATTTTTTTTTGCTCTTAAGAAAATGTAAGCAATGTTCAGCGTTTTCATATAGACGAGAAGAGGGCATCTTTCGAGTGTGATGGCAAAGTCGGCACGGTAGTATAACGCAATGGAAAGGAGCCGCCGGCGTTGAGTATATAGCTACCGTGGAGCGCAATTGCCGGCAGGATAACATGCGAGAAAAGCAAGCGCATGCACACATATACACGTGAACAAGAGAAGGATAATAATAAAACAAGATATCTCGTACGTGGGCGGTCGGTATTGTTAGGGCAACGAGATTTCGCGCGGAGCGGTTCTATTCAGCTTCCTTGCATGTGCCGTTGGATCCTGTAGAGAGCCGCGGCACTTCTGTCGACTCGACGAGTTCTCTTTTACCCTCGAAAACCGCGGCCTTCTTCTTAACAAAAAAAAAAAAAGGAAAAATTGAGGCAATGATGTGTTGGGAGAAAAATGGTCATGACTCTAATCAGCAATTTTCTTATCCTATCGATACGTCAAAGTACATCAAATTGCGTGAAACAATCAAATGCCGTTTTAACTTTACGTTTGTTCTGCAAAACCGAGAATTTTAGACATTTTTCCAAATTCGTATGAACTTTTTAAAATCCTCTTTTACATCATTTTTTTATTATTACGAGAACAGCTTTTAAATTGCTGAGAAATATTTTGGCTTATAAATTTGAAAAAGCCCTCATTCTTTCAATTCGAAGATATTATTGCCCAAATTGAGGCAAAAAATAATTAAAGATTTTTTCGCCTAATTACAAATCTGCAATTGCTTCTTCGATTTGTCCAATAAAATCATGAGTTAAGGGAGTGACAGAAGGCGAAAGAGGCTTATTACTTAAATTTTATAATTCTATCCAAGGGATTAACATGACGGCTATAAGTAAGCTTCGTTCTCTTCTCCTTTGTGCAAAGACTCAAGTTTGCTTGTACCTCAAATGTGTGTGTGTGTGTGTGTGTGTTTGTGTACAATGAGTACGAAGAGTATACGTAATATGTAAATCGGTGGCAAAGATCTGCGGGGGCTGGGAGCAACGAGATATAATAAGAAGAGAAGAGAACATGAAAGAGATAGAGAGAGAGTGGATTGTGCTCACGCTTCTACGTCGCTTCAAAAGGAACGCCGCCGCGATAAATACGCATTATTCGCTGGTATGGATAGCGCCGTGCTCTTCGCGAGTCCATTGCAATGCAACAGTTCTAAAAAAAAATCTGGCTCATTGGATTGTGCACCAGCGATATCAGCCCTTTCGCGAATCGGACTAACTGGATTAAAACGTATTTTTAAATTATGTCCATTTGTTTCATCTAACAAAAAAAACTAAAATATGAATCTTTCTTGGTTTTTAAGTTTTACTCAACTTCATATTTTTCATTATTGACTAATCTTAGTTTGAGGAAATTCAAATATAATGTGGAGACATAAAAGAATTGTCCATACGATTACGTTTCTCGACAATTGAGTCAATTATTAGCTGAGGATTATCGGGAGAAAATACTATTCTTAAAGTTCATCAAATTTGTTTTTTATATTAATCAATGGAAACAAAGCTCCGATCGGTTACTTGCATTCTTAACAAAAATGAATATTATCACATTGGAAACCTGGCAGACATTGCGGATTGAAATATTGAGAATAAAATATATAGCTTGGGTACAGAGGTACGTGGGTGCCAGCGCTATACAAACTCAAGATAAAAGTCACAACTGGAAGTCCTTGAAAACACTGAAAATTTTCTATGTGATCTCCAGGACAACGAGATGACGACGATGGTCATGGTCAGCCTCGGCCATCGGTTTCGTGTTGAACGAGTCCACCCACGTTAATTTCTTCATATCCAATGAATTCACGTCGTCTGTTCTTTCTCTTTCACGATCTTTTTTTTTTTATCCACTATAGAGATACGGGTCGTTTTTTTTCGTTTTATTTAAAAAAAAAAATCTAATTCCCGAGAAAAAAAAGCGAAGCTGTACAAGCAGCTTTGTTATTTCCTTATTTTGAGACTTTATTTCATTTTTTTTTTTTTTTTTTTTTGATTATTTTGAAGCGATAAATCATCGATCGAAGTTAATTGGCACTCAATAAAATGTTTTGCATCGAAAGCGGTTGAATAATGTTAAGCCGGTATATCGTAATAGATCCGCGTGGCAAAGCGTCCGAGCGAAAGTGGGAGAAGGCTACTTCTCCGTAGGTTGAAGATTTATCAGTGGGCAGAGTTGAGGAACGCGCGTAGGCAAAAGGAGGTCTTGGTCGTGTCGGTAGAGTCTGAAAATCCGTTGATTTCTCCTTGTCACACGTATATTATGCCTGCTCTCACGGAACAGCTGACGACAGAAGACAAAGAGTTAACGTCAAATTCGCGCCTTACTTCCGGTGGAATTATCAATGAGAAATTATTATGTATAGGAGCGACTATTATGCTGGTATTCGTGACTTTTTGTACGCATGACTTTCTTCCGCAACATTTCCGTTTCCGTACGTAGAACTATGTGAACGATAAAGATACACACAAGAATCATTTGTATCAAAGCTTAAGAACAAAAATGCTTCTAGTTTTTCTGTTGATAACTTCATTTTTTTACCTGAAACGAATCACATAGATTTCATTTTTTATTCTTCAAGATTACGTTCTGTATAATGAGCTTAAAGCTTTGAACAAACCGATAGGATTAGTTTCTATGAAAAGCAATTAATTTAAAGTAAAGCGGTACATTGTTTGCAATAAAAGAATCGATGGAGTATTTATGAGTTGGTTGAAAGTGCAACAAGAGCTGTAATATCGCACCTGCGTTCCCTGTGGATCACTCTTACCGCGGTCTTCATCACGTGCTCTAATCTAAGAATAGACGTTTCATTGATCCTACAACATCGTCGTAGTTGTTCTTTCAATGACATCACATCTACGGAGTTTACCTCCGTAGAAGAGATAGATCGAACTGCGCTGAGATGTATGGAGAGGTACTGAACAAAGCTTTCGTAATTGTCGGCTTGTCAAACTGTCTGACAAAGAGAGCGACAAGAACGAGTGTTACTGCTTCGCGTATAGAAACACACCGCAAGGAACTATCATGGAAGCGTGAGATTCTTGCTCAGCTGCGCTCTAGCCAGACATCTAACGCGGATATAAATACACCCCTATCCAAATCAAACGTTACTATTTGCGAGAACTTCTTAATAAAATTAAGTTTAACCTTAAATGAAATTTATTATTTTTATCGGAATGCAAATTCGAGTAAAGCTTTTGTGAGTGTCGGATTCATAAAAACTTTCTTCCATTGCAATTATCTTGGGAATTTCGCTACCAATTTTTATCATAACCTTACGATCTTTATGGGACGTATGAGAAGATTTAATGTTTGCCAATTCCGAAGATAGATTTATCAACGTTAAAAGAACGATGACGACGAACCGTTATCAAAGTCTGGATCATTCAAGATGAGCAGCGAAATTAGTTCGTTATTTGATGTGTTTTCATAACCAGCTGTTAACTGTTTTCATGATGACCAAAAGCTTTTGAGCTTCGATTCTTCTCTCAGACAATAAAAATCCTTTTGCTGAATTATGAAACGATCTGTATACGGAGTCTGTAGTACCTGCAATACTGTGAGGCGAGCAGCAAAAGGTCAAGTGACAATTGGTTTCCAACCAGGTGCTCTTGCATCTAACTCGCTACTGTGGACTTTTTATTTTTATCCTTCCCCTTCTCGACCTTGTCTTTATCCCGCTCTCGATCAATCTTATGGACATTTAGCTACTATCACTGCATGTCGATGGATACAACTGTTGAGATTCAATTCATTCGCTGTACTGTTCCCATCATTAACTTTATCTAGGAATTCATGAAATGTTCTCGTGTGGTATTGAACTATGACAACCGTTACTCAATATAAATCATTTTGTCCACATAGTTTTATCCCCGTCATGGCGATGCTATCTGTGATAAAAAAACTACAATTTCTTCCCAGGTTATGTTTGATTATTCCCTAGGACGTGTGGGGCGAGTACTACATTTTAAAATTTCCAAAATTGTTTTGGAAGTTCTCGATTCAATTATTATTATGCGTTAAACCCTGGCACGAATGAATTAGTTTTTCCTTCGTGGAAAATCACTTCTGATAACGGTTTTCAGACAACAACACATCATTAAGAAATCACTGAAAAATTCGGAGTCAAATCTGTAAATTTTTGTCTCACGCATTTCTACGATAGAATCATTGCGGGGACAACCATTTGTTGAATGAATTTTTATCAAAATAAATTCACTGCTATAATGGAATTCCGATCGGGAAATTCATCCAAATATTTTTATGAGAGTTTCTCACGTTAATAATAACCGAATGATTATTTCCGATTTGATGAATTTTGGCATTATTATTGTTAATGTAACTTTATTGATTGATATCAATTTTTTCTTTTTTCTGATGTACCGTATGGCTCAACTCGCAAACCCCAATGTGTTGAGAATTCACACGGTATATTGTTAAAACGGCATACTCGTTAGTATATCGGTAGCTCAAATGCAAGGCGTCTGTACGATAGTTGGCGAATGGCCAATAGCTTCAATGTCTAGGGCACGCACACGCATGAAGCTATCTGTACGCGGCGCGAATGATCCTGAAAGCGTGTGCTATACGCTGTTTGCACGGCTTTCACGTGTCTTATCGTGATAACTACGGGCGAGAAACCCTCCCGCGAGATACGTCAGAAATAAATTAGTTACCGAGAGACTCGGCATGTTTGTAACGAGCGAGGGTTGATAAGGATAACTCGTGTTATTTACCGCGTAACTTGAATCGATTTCAGTTTTACAATCGAGGGATAGAAGTACAATCAATCTTTTATGCTCTACGCTCGGAAAAATAAACTGAAAAAATCCTTTTCTCTGAATGCGTTTGATTAGAAGAAAACTTACACTTGTCTTTATATTTGTTGCGTTTAAACAAATATATGGTTATTTTTATGTCATTTTTTCACGAATTTGAAAAGAAAAACTCGCATTTGTCATGACAAATATAAATATTTTTTAATACATTTTTTGTTTAATGCCGGATTCTTGAATCGAAAATTTATAATTTTGCTACTGTTCCCGAAAAAAACCATTATTTCAAGGAGGTACAAATTCTATGCAATAAATAACCCACTGGTACCATAAAATGATTGTTATTTCGAATCCTAAACAGATCAAAAATTCATAATTTCGCATTTCGAACTTCCTAATTGGATTTTTGCTCACGTGCTTATTAAAACATTAGTAATCGAATTCTTCATTCAAGCCATTTTATATTTATTGACTTTACGGCAAAAAAATTAAATAAAAGTCAAGTTTGAAGAACGATCACAATAATTTAGATTTGCCTTGAAAAGCTAGGTCGAAAGTTATACGAAAGTTATTCCGACGACAGAGAATTTTCAGGAAACAGCAAAGTCTTCCAAAATAGAAATCACAGAAACTATTCTCCGAAGTGTAAAAGAATAAGTAGATTTCGCTCTAGTTGAATAACAGAATTTGGCTTGCATAACTGCAGAAGCCTATAAAGATTCAAATTTTTTAAACTTGTGTACGTAGTCACCGTACAAACGCACACGCATTCATTTGCAAACGTTTGTAAATGCTATTTTCGGGCTAATCGGCAGTTTTGGAGTCAAGCACAAACATCGCAATTTATTTGACCATTTTTCTTGAAAGAATCAAACTTTTTTTGAGGAACGAGAAAAAAAGACCAGGTCATATATTTTTTTTCGTACTCTTTTTCTCTTGACAAGTTTTCGGTCAGCACCGACGATATATATGGACGAAATCCTTTTATTCCGCAAAAAAAAAGAATGGGACAACCTAAGTAGTCCATAATGTGGCGAACTTATTTTACGTCTCTTTGCCTGATTAGCGATAAAATTATAAACCCATCCGGCAAAATCATCGGGACGATAAATGGAACGAGGTTTCGATGCTTGTATTAAGAACTCAAAGTGCATTAATAAGCCGGCATAACTTTTGGTGAAGATAGGACGTGAGGCATCATGACCAATGCACGCGTACGAAAATGCGAGCGAAATAGCTCTCGGAATAGATCTTAACAGTAGTAGGCCGTCGTGAGCAATTGCCGAGAGAGCTCGTACTCGTGGAAACTCACACGGAAAATCATCGTATAATAAATGCATGCGCGATACGAAAGACTGACAAATATATATGTATACATACCTACAAAGGTACATATAACGTGGTAACTGTGCTCTACAGCTTGCAAGCGCGACTTTTGAAACATAATGAACACGTATGCATTAGAGATGACATCAAAACGTTCTCGCAATTTCTTCATTTCTCTTTCCTTTGCTGCATTCATCCAAATAGATAAATTTTATTGTAACATGTACGTTCGGTTGTGCAAATGAAAATCTGTACCCACATTTTCTTTTTCGCAAATGAATAAGTTCAGTCCGAGGACAAAAAATGTTGAATCAATCAAATATTTTATTCCGGGGTACAAAAAAAATCATACAATTCATTAGATTATCATGATGCATCAAAGTGACAGTCTCGCCAAACAGTTTTCCTACAAAATTTAGTTATTTGGAAAGAATTAACTTTTCAACGTAACTTCGGTGAGAGTACTGCAGTGAAAAAATACGGTTGTTTTAAACAATTCGTACATTTAGTATTTCGACCGAAAACCCTGCGATTGAACGAACGAATACTCTGATAACATCGATTGTTATTGAATAGACCACAATTTTTTGTCAATGTACAATATGTTCAAAGTCCGAATCGTTTGATTTTTTTAGTATTAACTAGAAATCTAATTTCGATCACGTGGGACAATCTAGAAGAAAAATTGACAGATTAATAAAAAAGCAACTTAGAGAATTGCTTCACAGCTTAAGCTATATGTTCTCAAGCTATCTTTCGGCACTTCTGCTCGTGTGTTCGGATCACTTCACACATGAATAGTGTAAATATTCCGGATAATCTTCCATATCGAACTTATATTACGTAATAAAATGTTTTTCTTTTCCCACATGAACAAATCGTTTTTCTTTTGACGTTTCGAAAAATGAAATACTAGTATAAAGCTTGAGTACACAATGAATATATGGAGACGGATAAGAGTAAATAGCCGGGAGAGCTTGTCCGTTAGAGATCGAAGTAAGTAAAGGTGTGGAAGATATCTCGACTTGCGGCTCAGTTCGATCGTTGAGTGATCAGCGTACAATGGGTCGCCTGACACCGACTAATGACCACCACTCATGGATCAAGCACTGTTTTCATGTAATGTGTATTATATAAAAAAGAAGAAGAGAGAGCGTGACCGAAAGGAATAACAAGAAGAAAAAGCAGAAGAGAGATAGAATACGATTAAAAAACAACCGATCTGTGCGATTTTTCTTTGGATATCCCCGGGCTGCTAGCAATAAAAGGGGCGTATGTCGCATAATTGAACGGGCAAACTCCTTTGATTCATGCTTTTTTGATTTATAAGTGGTGCACATGCTGAAAACCCAGACATTCAGACACGTATGCTCATGTATTTTTAACGAAAAGAGCAAGGCTTGTTCATTTTTCGATCGTGTTGTTTAATTTCGAAGTAACGGAGCGTCTCGATGCATATAGGCGTCCACATATACATCAATAGCGTACGTAGCTCGAAATATTCTCTGTAAGGCAACGCTACACAACACGTCATTAGTTCGTCGAGTGATCTTTAATGAGATTATATTGACGCGGTCGATTGGCAGCAGCGGCCGTGGCGTTGGCGATGTGCAAAGTCTTCATCGAGTCTCTGTCACTTCCCCGCCCGCATTCAGTCTCTTATTTTCATGGTTATACATATATATTTTTTTCAACTCTTCACGGTGAATTATGCAGGGTTGCACAATCGCAAGAGCTGCATGTATACGACACAACCCGTGTTTCGGTAGATTTGTAGTATCAGTACTTAACACCACATGCATTAGCATTTTCATACATAGAGACCGCGGCGCGTTCTCGATCTCTTTCGATCGGACCGAAAAAAAAAAAAAAAAAAAAAAAATCACATGAAACAAAAAGAGAAGAAATAGTCTGATATCTCGAGAGTGCGAGAGTACGACACTTGGCGAGACCGTCCCGATAAATTGCTCTCGCGCTCGTATATACCAACTTCTCTCTTCTCCGCGTTGTGCAAAAGAAGAAGAATAATCGCGTACACGCCGCAATGGAGAGAAAAGAGAAAAGAAGAACTAGTTTTTGCTCTCGCAAACGCGGTTTGCACACAATTTCCATGCGGGAACGTTGCCGGTACTCGCCGGGGGACTCGCGCGAAAATAAAATATTGGCGCATATCCGCTGAGGAGCGCGAGAAAACGTCCTCTCTCCTTCTCTCTCTCTCTCTCTCTCTCTTTTTCTCTCTGCAAAAGTATAGTGAACAAGACAGAGCAAGAAGAGAGAGAAGTCCCGGAGGAGGAAACGAATAGAGTGGGCCCTTATTAACATTTCGCTGGAGGATTCGTGGCGAGATTAAATTGACAGGGAGGATTTGCGAGGCGTTTGTTACACGTGCGCTCCGTTCCGTGCGCGCTTCTGTTGGCTCTGCTTTTCCTCCTGGAATACACGAGCTCTCTTTTGCACAAACTTACACTCTTCTGCCCCTTCGCTATCTACAATGCATGTTTATATGTGTACATATATAGCATATTGTAGATTCCATACAGAGTCGACGGGCTTTTTTCCCAACCCCTTTTCGTTTGGCGGGGGTTACACTATCTTTTATTCTACTTTGTGTAAATATATTTCACGATTTTTTTGGAAATTCCATTTCATTTGTCACTTGACGTATAACTTTTAGCAATAAATACTCCATTAGAAATTCAAACATTTATAACTGCAATAATTAACAATATATTTTGCGAATATCAATCCTTCATGCATTCAAATATCATCATTTTCAACTATAAAGTATGCAAAAACTGATTATTCTTACTTTTCAAATATTCGTCCAGTGCGTCAAGAAGATTTTCAATTATTAAACCGAATCAAAACCGAAATTTTATCGCATATTTGGTGCATACACACCTGTTTCAATGTCTCGGTTTAAATATTAAAATCTGGGTATTTCTCATGGATCATATTTTCACAGAACAAAATATAAAATGCAATGAAAAATTGATACATTCGATTTTCGAAAAAGTTGAAACCAGTCTTTTATATTTCGATATGAATTTCATCATTGATTTCAATAAAATATCCGGAGTCTTCCTCAGACAGTTGCCTTATACGTTATGTGTGCCATCCTGGCAACATTGCCGCCATCAGAGTGTTGTCGCATGTTCCAATGGATAGTTTATGGTTATCTTGAACAAAGCTCCCATCGACATCGTCTTAAGCAAGTTCACATCTGTTCACGCAGTTTTCTATATTTTTACACCTCATCGTTTCACTGTACTTGGGACGATATAACGGCGGTGTTCAAACAAACAGAGAGCTGTGAACGTTCCATCGATCGATATGTATTTCTAGAATTAAAAAAGAACGCCTGATTTATTCGTGACATATTGTTTTATCTAAATCATTTACATCTTCGCGAAGAGGGTAAACTGAAGTCTTGACGAAATCTGACCATGAAAACCCTTGATAACGCCCTTCTCGTATATCTAATGAGATGACAGATTAAAATGTGATAAAATGATAAAGGAGTTACTATTTTCCCGTAAATTTCTACAAATTGTGCTGAATTCACGTTTCAGAATCACTATGACGTTCTTACATCGATCTGTTCCACAGATAACCGGCCCTTCCACATTAGATCCTCTTTTTTGTCCTGTCACAACTTTTTTACGAGATTCCTTTACACTTGGACAAGGGATTTTCGTCGTAATGCTGAGCTGTTTATTCATCGATCGATTTAAACAAACTCTTGTGTGAGAATCGCATTACCACTAGTACGCTCCTGGGAAAGGTCGTGGCACTCGCATATTTCATTCCTGTCAGAGCTATCGACATATGAAAGCGCGAGTGGTAATCGTACATCTTTTGAATTAAACTCCACGGCAATCGTTTTATTGCTTTTAGAAAAATTGCTAAATAATTTGCCCAATGATTTTGATGGAGGATCTTGTCGACTTTGCTTACAATTAAATACAAATTTGTCGATGGTATATCCAGGACCATGATTAATTATTTATAATGGATATTTTGTATGAAACATTTAAGAACTTATCAATCTTGTTGTTTATAATTATTCATCACTAGTTCAACGTTATGCACATTCAGGGTCTCTCTAAAAAAACAAAAACAATATCGTTTTCAATCCAAATGGAAAAATCTCGTGATTATTTGCACAAGTACAGAATAAAAAGATGAAGGGAAAAGAAATCTCCAGAAAAGGCTTCACATGTATGTGATAAACCGCATGACGAAGAGTTCATCGAGAAGTCAATCGTGTGTATAACTGTGTTACCCAACTGCTGTGTGACTTTGCAAAAGCCCGTGGTGCGAAACATTCGTTAACATTCCCTGAGAGTGTAGTAATGATGTCGCGTACGTTATTACGTTTGCGTGTGTCGCGAGCAAGAAAAACGTTTCGCTGACGCAGTCTGATTGTCTAGCACGCAAGCGAATTGTACCTTTTCTTGCACTATATCCCGCAGATCATCAAATACACCAGGACACACCAAATTACCTGACACTCATAAAGTTTTTATCGGTATCTTCATCCTCCGTTAAAAAATCTAAATGAGCACCTTAACAACTCGCTTATTTCTGACTATTAAATGGACGACGGTGACGGTTTTTTAATCAATAAAATAACATTCACGCGAGCACTTGAACGAACAATTGTACCAGGAATCATGATGTTTGATTGCAGTGTCCATGTGATCAGTTACAGGTTCAATTGTCAATATTGTACGTTCAAGTTCTCAACCAAATTACGTGTCGAATAGTCTGGTACCAAATTTTGTCGAACTCTCTCTCTCTCTCTCTCTCTCTCTCTCTCTCTCTCTCTCTCTCTCTCTCTCTCTCTCTCTCTCTCTCTCTCTCTCTCTCTCTCTCTCTCTCTCTATTGATGAGTAAATAACTATAAAAATTGCCGAGTATACGTTCTCTTACCTCGTTCTGAACCGTAAAAATTATAACGGAAATGCATAGGAACAATCCTGTAAAGGACAAAATTTTCTACAAAATCCATGTGTTCATGTGTGGGAAATCCATCTGTCTCTAGACGTTTCTCACTTCTTCAATGTGTATTAAGCAGTTTTTCCTTAGAATTTGATCTGCACTCGGTAGGTTATGGTGCCCAATTTATAAATTAAATATTCCCAAACTACTACTGACGCATATTTTTATGTTTAAACCTCAAAAGTAAATAAAAAAGAAGCTCAACGAAAATAACTTGTGACTAAAAATCAACAAGTTAATCTTTAGCCTCGTTGGAACTAACGTCGTAGAAATTCTACGATTAATAAATAAATATTTAAAAAACAGAATACCCATCGCACATTATATGGAAAGAGACACGCAGTAGCAGATTCGCATAATTGCTACTGTATATTTCACATGTAGATACTCGGAAATAGACGCGTACAAAAACACACAGGATTCTCGAGCAAATGACGTATGTAAAACTGATCATCAGCAGCTACATCACACAAACGGTCGTGCATACATCAGACCTCGGCTTTTCTTCAACATATCGTACAGTAACGCTAGTTGAACGCGCATAGTTATCTCCGCGAGGCGATCCGTCAAGGCAATTGATGCTCCATGAGGAGGACCGAAGTTTATCTCTTTCTTCCTTCGTCTCTCTTCCATTATTTGCGAATCAGACGGAAAAAGGTAGAGAGGGAAGAGAGAGTTAAACGCGCGAAAGAACGGTCCTTGAGCGGCTCACGGTACACGGTACAATGTATCCGTTGGGCAGACAAACTTGAACAGATAGACAGCATCGATGGACACACAAGCTTGAAAATGAGTCTGCGTATTCTGCACTTTCTGCTCAATGGAACCGCGCGAGCCCCGCGAGAATTGTGCTTTTTATTCTTATCTGAATTCTACATCTCGTGCAACTATAAAATGCCGAGATCCTCCTTTACCACCATTCATTGAATTTAAAGCTACACGTGAATGAGAATGAATGGGACAAGAATTTTTCTATCAAGATTTTTGTATGACACTGTAGTATTCATTTTTTTGTATTTTTTTTTTTTTTTTGTATATTCTTCTGGGAATCGATTTCAAGAGCTTGCTAATCCGACACGCTTGCACGAAATAATACTATGACGTTATTGTATGAAATCTTATTTTGCCTCGGAATTTCAAGTAATCACACAACTAGTTTTTCCAATAATTTGTTCTTTAAGGATGAACAACGTTAATCATTCACTTGCAATTATAAAATGGTCCTAATATTGACAACTGAAAATAAAATGGTCAAGGAAAGGCAACTAATTTGGGTGACAATTCGTGAATTATTCACTGTCCTAAAAATTAGTTGCCTTTCATCTACTGAATGAGTTCGCTCTTCGCTTCTTGAATGAGTCATCGATCCTTGCGATCCACGCAACTATTAGGTATCTATCATTATTAATATTTCTCTCAGTTAATATAACATAAATTCATATATATTCACGTCACCTGAAACATGAAAAAAAATTGAGTTCGAAATATTTAGTTTATTCCGCCATAATTCTTTTCAATGGATGTCATCACTACTGGGAAGATGATACGATACATTGACGACATTCTAGTTTCAAGTTCTCGTTAATATTCGCCTGCCAACATGTCTGAGGTGTCATTTAATTTAAAAAAGAATTTTGTCGAGCTTTTGGGGTTAATATTTCGATGCAAGGGGATTCTAAAAGCTTCAAATTCCTCATTTTTGTCAACGATACTTTTGAGATGGGCGTCATATAATTTTGATGAAGCGCCACTGTTACACACAGGCCAATATGATGGTGCAATTATATTTCTGTTGCTTTGTTTTGTATTTGCATTTATAATTTTTATAGAGAATAATGTAAAGCTACCTAAAGATACTGAAATCTCCATCGAGTCTTCTCCGATTGTAAATGTGGGCGTAGTGGACGTTTCGGCAACTCGAAAACGCGCACAAACTTCCTATATGCATATATTATGTGTGTATATTATTGCCGTAGTCGAAAAATTATCGTGGGCGCTACTCACTTGTCTTGGCTCTCCCTCTCTCTTTCTCTCTCTCTTTTTCGTTCGCTGCCCTCACTACGTTTCTGTCTCTTTTTGTCTCGCAGTGGTTCCAAGGTCTGGAACTTAAGAGTTTCATTAATACAACGATGTCCGTTTGGGTAAGGGCGATCGAACGTATTTCGGGTGCTGCTGATGCTGATTTCGAAATCAATTCGCCGCTGCTTCTCTCGACGCAGTTTGACAAAACGTTCGAGGATCGCGTGGGCATATCAGATGTAAAAGACCGAGAGGGAGAAAGAGAGATAAAGAGTTAAACACGGCGTAAATGAGAGCCTCGAACGAATGCATGTGTGTGTCCATATACATACACTTCCCAAGTTCTTGAAGAATTTTGACGAGGCCCAGAGTCATACTCGTTGTATGGGGCGTTTTAGGCCGACATGTTTCGAATCGTTTCAGTTCCAAATTCGTGGTACGACATTGAAAAATATGTTCAAGGATTTTAGTCGAAAAATTGACGATGCTCTTGGTAATTTTGCAGTTAACAACCTATACTGTAAATTATTTTTTGTTTTTTACATAAACTTTTAGAATTTCTTTATAACAAATTTATTTGGTAGTAAAAATTCAACAAATTATGTATAATCAATGAGAATTCGTTACTCACGAATATCGTAATTTAAGCCTGTCAAATTCGTTTTTAATCTTTTTAATATTGCACACCACATAATAATAATAGTTTTCATTTTTCTCGATGTCATTAGGAATAGAATTATCGTCTATCGACAACGTTTATTTTACTCGAAAGTCTCTTTACACGCGTACGTATTTACGGCACCTATAGTTACCGTCGTGATTACCGACTACTATCACGGTCGTTCGGGCTCTAGCAAACTTTAAAAAACCGTGGGCGCGAGTGTTTCCTGTTTCGGTTGATCCGTCATCAAATTTTATTGGCCGTCATCAACTCAAAGAAAAGAGAAAGAAAAACGAAGTTTATAATTCGACCTACAAATGAAAGTAATAAGTGCATAGTCTATTTCTTTTTTCTCCGCTTCAAACTTGTCATAGAAATGATACAACAGTTTGAAAGGAATCAAGAAATATCGTGAAGTCATTGACATTACACACCTCAATTCAAATTAAATACAGAATGACAACGAAAATAAATGAAAATGCCCCCCACACTGGTCGGACTTTATCTTTGCAATGGTGTGTCGACAGTTTCATTAAAAATATCACTCACTTTACATGAAGTAATTTAATATTATACATTCGAAAACTGTAATGAAAAATAACAAAAATTACATTTACTCAAATCAATTGCATTGGGAAAAAAATAATATTCATCGAACTGAATCCATTTCATTCGAAGAAAAATGTGGTGGATTCAACTATTTTTTTTTTTTCTTGACTAAACAAATAATGTAGCTTTTCTAACTAAATCATGAAATTTTTTGAAGGCGAAGTTACTGAATGACGATAGGAAAATGATTTTTTTTCGAACTGGTGCCATTCACTTAGTCACGCATTCTTTCCGGTTGTTTTAATAAAATATTCGTTTAAATCTAAATTATCAAGTCGACGAGATCGTATCGTTAGGATAAATAAATGAATAAGTTTATTTCAACGACATTTACTTGCATCAAATGACTTCGTTTTGCTGCGTCGCAGTTTCGTTCGTTCGTCCAGTAACATGTGAAGGCATTCACAAATCATTCTGTCTCATCTCAAAGATAATTAATTGCACGTATCGTAATATTTGGTTCGATAGAAACGAAATTTATATCGATCAACAATAATTTCGATATTTTCATAATATACGGGGGAAATAAATTGACATGACTTGATAATTGATGTTAGTTGTTAAACAATAGTCGAAGTCAGTTTCAAATGATCATGCAGAATCGTGTTTAAAAACAACATGGAGTAGAATCAGCTGAGTTGACCCCTTGGAGGAACGACTATCAGCTGTGTTTCTTTAAAATTCATCCGAGTCCTCGCGGAAATCCGGGTTGATAACTTCTTCGCCCTTCTCACATGTTTGAGTCCAATTGCAATTCCATTCACGAAACTTGGTTTCTCATGCACTATCTTATTTATATTCAGCTCCGAAATGCTTGTACAGGATTCTACATGAGCTTAAATAATGAAGGTAAAAAACAAAAGTTTCAGTACGAGCGTAACTATATGTTCGAATGGCAAAGAAAAAACGTGTGTTTTCGTAATAATTCATATTTTTTAATCGCTCAGCTGTTTGAGAATGATATTCTTGATGCCAAGTGTTATCGGTATTCCATTTCTCGGTATGTAATCACGAGAGCAGAGATTGTGTAGCCGAGAAAGACACGGGCACTATATATACATACTGCAAATCGGCAAAGACGAGAATTGCCTCGCGACTCTCTCTCGTTTGACTTGGGGCACGCGCCTTCGGAGCCTCCTTCGCTCCTTGGTAAGCGGCAAGTTCCTCCACTCTTTGTACATAAGGCCCACTCTAACAAAGGAGCACACAGACAACGATCGTGTGAATATACATACGGATTTTATGTCCCCACTCTTTGCTTGACTGGAAGAAATCGCATGAAGGGCAAACGCGTGTGCTGTGTGTCCCAGCAAATGCATCTCACCGATGGGGGCGCGCGAGGATCAAGACCCCTTACCCCTCCTTCGACCTCCCACTTTTCACAGTCGTCCTCACACCCACACGTACTTCCAACCTCTCCACCACGACTCCTCCTTTCAATTGTGGGCCCTGTGACTCTCTTTCTCTCCCTCTTTTTACTTCTTCTCTCCCCTCTTGTCTATTGCTACATCGCTCTTACTCTCCGTTCGAGAGTACCGCTTCGAATCGACGCGGGAGACTCGTCCCTCGCACATTGTATAACGAAATCTTCGAAAAAGAATTGACTCAAATATTGATGTGACTATTATTTTATACATTATTCATGAATTCATATTATTTCTTATTGTTTTCGTTATTATTTCCCTGGAATGAAAAATCGTTCAACGAACAACATTTCTTTTAATTGAACAAAAGATAATAAATCAAAATTATTTTTGTTTTTGTTAAGTTTCCTCGGTTTTGTTGAACTTAAGCACAGTAATAGTTGGATCCATCATTTTTCGTCAGACGAAACAGAATTTTGTTTAATAAACTTTTTTTTTCTGGTGGCACTCACCGAAATAATTTATAATACGTCCTTACAAATTTTTTTCAAATTTATCCTAATAATGTGTGGGTTTAAACGCTTTAACTGAAAGATTATTTTACTCGATGACATAATCATACTGTATTTGCTGATGGCTTGCACCCCTAGGTCGATTGAAGTGCCACCACAGTAGCATTGGTTCTTGATTATGATTCCTAAAAAAAAAAACCGTAGCCCAAGAACACTGTTGAAAAACAGATCTAGAATTACCTCTAAAAACCAGATTATAATTTCGGATCAATCAACAAGCGTATACGAAAAGATTATATTGCAGGAATATTGCTTCGGTTCCGTATATATACTCTGAAAATTTACCACCGAGATGCAACGAAAATGTCGATAAACACGAAACCACACGCGGCCCTACAAGAATCCGTTCTGCAGCCTCCCGCAAGGATCGTCATCGTGGCCCCACTCCTCCAAGGTTCCTTTTCTCTCTTTCTCTCTCTCTCTCTTTCTCTCTTCTGCTACATCTTTCCTTGGCGTTCTCTTCTCCTCTCTCTCTTTCTCTCTCGTGGTTCTTCAGCCCCCTCAATCAGGGGGCCTCTCGCGCACGACTCGGGCCCGCTTTGCACGTACACATTCAGAGGCGAACGGGCTTGAAACGAATCGAAGACTTCTCCAGCATCGACTACAATATATATAACTCGGTATATACGCAACCGATTTCCCACCCGCCTCCTCCGTCTGTATATCTGTTTCTCTCTCTTTCTCTCTCCTCTCTCTTTTTACACCGGACGAGAGCGTGAGCAGCACACACGCGGTCTGATGTCTACTCTCTCGCCGCACTCCCGAGA
This sequence comes from Campoletis raptor, assembly GCA_948107755.1. Taxonomy (NCBI): domain Eukaryota; kingdom Metazoa; phylum Arthropoda; class Insecta; order Hymenoptera; family Ichneumonidae; genus Campoletis; species Campoletis raptor. The sequence goes on along the minus strand of OX403622.1, from coordinate 28,625,954 downwards.
GTGTCATGCCTGACGTCCTCGCGTGGAGAGCCTCCCGCGAGCCACCGCACGAGAGTCTCGCGCGCGCGCTCGCTCGCGAGCTCACACAACACGATCTCACGCGTCCACTCACCGCACTCGCGCGTTTCTCTATCCGTACATATATACATATACATGTATACACATATATACATATCGGTACTATACTTACCTACACATAAATACACATATACATACATGTACCCCCCAGTTGGCCGATCTTTTCCTCTTATGGGATAATAACCGATCCTAAATATACACAACTTACCAGTCGTTGAGGGACCCCCGCGATCACGCATGCACCGTTGCGCGTTCTATATCGCTCGCGTGATTCGTGTTTTGTCAACACTACTTGTCATCATCGCGTGTGATGTGTTTAACTAGACACGTGTTTTATCGATTCATAAATACGAGAGTGCTGTATCAATATTTTTATCATTTATTGCCCTTATCGACGGGAACTTGAAGAATAAGCGATTACAATGGCAATTTTTTACGAAGTTTTTATCTTTTCGTTTATAAATCAATTTTAGTGGATGTGAATTTTGTCGTTGCGATTCTTTTCATGAATTCATTTGCCATTGCTTCGCCCAATTCCAACCTCAAGTGGTTGCTGGATAACTGGTCACCCGGATAGTGAAACTATTTGAACGTTTTTTAAAGTCGCGTCAAACCGATTTTTGTGCTACCGTCGTCATAACTTACCCCTTGTGCAAGAAAAGGGCGGAATCGCGTGTGCTACACGAAAACCTGGTGCTACATCAACCTGCTACGTCTGATGATCAAATCTGTGTGCAATCGTTTTTAGTGATTTTTACTTCGTTAGTGTCTCCTGCGTCAATAGTGCCACGCTACTTTTTTTTATTTCTACGGCAAAGAAATATATACCCCTCCGTTAAAGAGCTATTTGAATGTGACTACACTCATCGAATTCACGGATCAAAATAAAAGGTGCTGACTGATTTTCGCGATTTTTTGTTTTCTTATCTTCGATTCTCATTCGAACGTATACTTCAGAACTAGAGTCGAGTTTTCTTCGAGCTATCTTCGATCTTACCTTTTCATAAGGGAATCAAAATATTGATCTGAAAAATCGTCATTCGAACGTTTCTTGAGTTTATTCGTGGCAAAGTTTATTAATCCGAATAAAGTGGCAGATATCGAGCTGTCAATAGCAACTCCAGCCCCCTATCAACTTTAGTTCATTGTTAATGGAAAATACCAGCGAGACTAACACTGAAAAATTTACTAATTTGAGACGTGAGAATAAGGGATGATTAAAAATAATTTGATAAGTGGAATCGCTAACATGTGTGTTCGTGTACATCATTGCGGCCTATATGTAATCTGGATATCCACAATGTGAGGTGTTAGATGAGGTTATTTACGAGTAAAAAAAAAATCGTATGTGTGTCGCAAAGCGATTATCAAGGGTTTAGAATTTTTATCGAGTTTTTTACTTTTACCACAAAATCGTTGAGCGTGTCGATTAAAAAATATATTGACAAAAGTAAAAGTGTCCTCCTGAATAATGTTCTCATCTTTTCGAAACTTTTCACAAACTCTGTGACCGTGTTCGAAAAGAAACGTATCGGTTTGCAAAGAGTTTTCATACGAATACTGTGTTGAACCTAAAGTTGACCAGTTGTCAGACAAACTTGTCCGACTGCGTAAATTCTCACACGGTAGTACACATTACATCGAGCGTAATAGTTGTTTGAAGATTTAAAAAACGTTAATTCTGTTTACAATCGTGCAGCATTAGACTATTCTTTCTACAGTCAGTGATATCTCTTGTTAAAATCTACACAGAGTTGAGAGTGGATTCCGATTGATGGTCAACTTTCCATAGAACATATTTCTGTCATCCTGAACAGCTGCTTACAACTACGATTCATTTTTAGAATTATCAACATTTGTAAATTTCTTGTATACGGTGTTTTTTTTTTCTTTGTTTAAATGATTTGGTTCATCACATCATTCCATTTGATCCATTACTTCGTCGACACGTGTACGCCGATCCTTTGACTTATCTGTGTGGAAGATGTGTGGCGGACGGTCCGCATGTTCCAATTCTTTTGGTAGCCCGCAAACATTATAGCGGTTCACCACCCGTTGTTTAATGAAGCGATTCCTATCGCACGCCTGAATCTGATAATTAAATTGAGTATCCAAACTGACCACCGCTCCAGAAGTACGATATGCGGTCATCGCGCGGTATCAACATTTCCACTGATTATCTCGCGATACGTACAATTTTCATGCATATGATCATATGTACAGGGTGTCCCTTGATAAATGTTCATAAATGTAGAATCGAGACCGAATCAAGAGTTGAAAAGTCTTTGAAATGTGTTTTCATCAATTTCCTTTCTGATGAGTTATGATTCATTGCAGCAGTTGATGGATTCATTATTTCAAATAATGAAAATATGAGTGTAAGCCCCAGTTGGTGGGTGAGCATGTAGGCCCAAAAAAATACCAACGTGATCTTTTTTAAAAATCTCCCCTAGGAACGAACTCTCCATAATGTAGTCCATATACTCTTGGGTGATAGTTCCATTATTTTAATAAAGGTTTACTACGTAAAAACTCTATAAGTAAATGCATCAAAAACCATGAAAAACAAAAAAAACATTGAGCTGCACTGTTATAATAAACACAAAACTATTGTCTGGATTTAACAATTAATGGAAAAGGAATGATTGAAAGTTGAAAATGGTGATTAATTGCCATGAAACATATAGTTTTTCGAAAAAGCTCATTTTGACGTCATTCGGCTTCAAATTTTTATGCCAACGCTTTTTTCTATGAACCTTACGCTCGGTAAATGGAAAATATTTGCGAATACGCGTTCATGAGTTTAGCCCAATCTATCAACGGATGTAAGTTTATTCGGGAGCGTTTTCTTGAACTCTCGTCATTGAACTCGTGGGAGGGGCTCATGTACCCGTAGCTGCAAAACTGCACAATCTGGTTCACGATCTTTCTGGAGGGAAATCTCCCGTTAACCTTACACAGGTATCTTAATTCTTTGAAAGAATACATTTTTGATAAGAACGAAAATACAAGAATTCGTAGCAAACGATTTCTCCATAATTAGTGAGCTATGTGAAAGCGTACAAGTAAGAAATTGCACAACTTCATCAAACCCGGACTGTTTCAGTGATTTTCGCGTAACTTACACCTGTGTATCCTTGGACTAGTATTCGTAGAATAAAGTTTGATATCGCATACGTACTTGGACGAAAAAAAAATCTAAACACGATGAATTGTGGCTGGCGAGTGCGCAAATCGTAAAATTTTAATATTTTTTCTTCGCATTACAAATAAAACGGTTGCTCCGTATTGTTTTTGAAAAATTCTCGTTCCTTTCGAACGAAAATCTTCCAAACAGTCGTCACAATTAAGACAAGGCTGCCTAAATTTTATGGAAATTAGAATAGCGCACACATAAAAAATCTCGATACACACGTACACATTTTCTTTTTTGTGGAAAAAATAATTTAGAAGTCGATCATGGCGGTGGATATGTCTACGAGTTACAAAATAATCATTAATCGATATCTATTAAATTAAATATATTTGGATTGAGTATTACGAATTAATAATCGAGGGATGAGTAAAAAAATCAAATAAACCGATGAGAAAAATGATAATTGAATCGTATCAGTTTACTTGAATACCTGCACGATAAATATTCCTTAAAGCTGCTTAATACTTGTCCGAGGGAATGAACGTAAGCTCCTTGAAGAATAAATAAAGTATAAATGAAGAAAAAAAAAGAAGAGAAATTTCGTAACGCGTAAACGATGAAATCCGGTAGTTGGGGGTGCGAGAGAGAGATAAAAGCATTATACATATACAGCTTTACACGAAAGCCAATCGAAAACGGTAAAAGGCAAACGAAAATAACCGGAACGTAAATATTCTCCCGTCTCGGTCCTCCGAACTCCAAACCAACGATCCTCTTCTTCTGTCACGTGTAAGAAAAAAGCTATATGCGTCTTTTTTCACGTTTCAGCCCTGAGAATATTACAAACCGACGCAGAATATAAGCAAGTGTACGCGCAACGTTAATTTTGTGACTCGATATACGTCATTAAATATAAGAAATAGCGCGATTAAACGCTTTTCCCTCTCCCGAATCTGTTGATGCCCCATTCGTTGTACCCCGACGGTTAATGAGGCGGCCGGGTTAAACGAATGGTCCTGAAAGACACGCGAATAAATCAGTATGGTACGCGTCCGTTTTCGTTTATTCCGAAATATGCTCACGATTCTTACAGCCCCGTTTTTTGTGAAAATATCTAAAGGAATAAAAAGTTTCTGAGAAATTTTACATTTGGCCGATCACGATAAGGATAATATGTTTAATTGGATATTTGTTGTCCTTAGCAACTGAAACGAGTTGTAGCAGTTGATGTAAATAGATTAAAATTTATTTCAGAGTCATGAAAAGTTTAGAAAAGTTAGAAATTCCCCGTGAAAAAATTGGTAGGATACTAATGAGTATATTTCGTCTAAAAAAATAACAAGAATGAATCAGTATCGATCAGTGAAAATTTGGACCACGAGAAATCCCTGAAGATTTCTAGTCAGAATATACATCGCGCTTGAAGGTTTGAATTTTAAGTGGTCCTAATTTTGAAATAATTCAAGTTTATAAAATCAACTGATTTTATTTATCCTCTGAGTGAATTCATTGATCTCATATCGCACGAAACACCTCTCACGGACTCGTGCTAATTGCTGATCGAATATAGTCGATCTGCCGTCCACGAACCGTTGCAGAAGATGCGCGATTAATTAAAAGGAATTAGGCTTAATTAGCGATCGCCGAGGGGGTCGAGATACTTTTCCCGGCGGGTGGACGCTAAAGTCTTGTACGCTGTGGTTGCTGCTATCATGCTCTCTCGGTGTTGACACTGAAATCTCTACAATCCCATTGCGAATCGTCTTGTGAATCTCTATAATTTCTACCTGCTGTTGCTCTACATTAATAACCATACCCACTAACTTTTCAACTTTTTTCGAACGAAACAAGGAAAGACTTTCGAGAAACGATGAATTTTCATTGAATTATTGAGGGGTCGATAAGTATTATAAAATAATTTGATTCTCATTTCTCCAGATGATCACGTAATACTTTCATGTGAAATCTTGATTTATTGAGCCGTTGCAACATTTGATTAAATTGGCTAATGTGCTACAAAAAAAGAGGCTCCGTTAAGAGGGTTTGACTCGTTTAACTTTCGTAAAAAGAAGAAAAAAGAAAATGACCCAAAGAAAAAAAAGCAGCAAATTAGTCGCTCGAAGGAAACTCGGTCTTGGTGTCCGTTCGCGATCAAAAGCGTAGCTCGCGATGAATGACCGTCCGCCTGTTCGCGAACTCGACTTAATTGCAGGATCGGCTTTAATTAAGCAGAGCGTGAGGGCTCGTGAGGATGAGAATTGTAGATATGAAAACAAAAAACAACAACGTTATATATTTTTCAGGAACCGAGAAGTACCTGGGAGTGTTTTGTTTACGGAGTCAAAAAATTACGAAGACTAAATTCGAATATTTAAGTAAATAAAGAATACACATTCGAAATAAAAACAATTACGTATACATACATCTAGTCAGAGATCAATCACGAAAATTTCACGTGCAATTGGCTGTGAACCACCGTGAGGAGCAAAGAAAAATTCATCCCGCGCCTTACTGGATCACCCATGGAAAATTATCTAAAAAAAGATAATCTTGCTAAAAAGGAAACGAAATAGTTAAACAGCAAAGATTCTAATATCGTCCACTGACACTGTGCAATTTGTTATTGAAAACATACAAATATTTAATAGACATTAAGACAGAAAAACAGTGTTAATAACAATTTTAAAACATCACGGATAATATATAAAGTCCGAAGTGTGTGTGTGTTCAACGTATAATTTGATAAAATAAAAAGTCACACAAATTTTATCAACATGGTTATCTTGGATCCGGATCAGAAGCCGGAGAGACAACATTGCGGTCGCCGAATGTGCGCTATTTGCAGACGAATCAAACGTGACAAAGGTAAAAAAAAATGTTCAAATGGAGGAAAGCATGGAAATTTGTTTCCTATGATTTTTACTATTCCGAACATGTGAAACAATACACATTATGTGATCCAAATATCCAAGTATAGAAATCCAAAGTATATGCACATTTTTTAATCAGTTGATTAGTTTTCTACTTATCGTAGTAATAGTTAATCAATTACTTCACCAGGGCCACTTACACCGCCCTCAAATTTTTTCCATATGATTTTCAAAACAAATCAGAGTTTTGGTGTTTCCTTTACCCAGTTTCATTTCTTTCAGAGCCATAATCGTTGTGCCAAGTTCTTTGTTCTGAGACTTTCATTTAGTTCTTATCATTTCATGCCATTAATTCAACGATTATTTTGTATCTTTTCAACAAACTAAGTTTTAATCGTGTAAATCCATTGTATTAGAATTTTTGAATATTTGAAAAAACATATTTTTCATCACTTGAATTATTACTATTGTTTTTTAATACTATTGATAGTAAATACTGTTTGATAATAGAAACAGAGAAGAACCTTGAATTTCCGGTAATTTATGCTATGCAAAAGGTAAATGTTCATGAAAATAATATAAATTTTCTTTTATATCTGCGAAGTCTTATTGTTATTTCTATATAAATATCTTGTCACATGTAACTCGTTGCCTTATATTGCGTACAAAAAGCAAGTGGTCAAACTCTTAGGAATATTTTGCTTCTAGTAATAGAACTGAAATCCTACAATCGATATAAATTGGAGAAATTTCAAGAATTATTATAGAAATTGCGTTGGAGAAGAATGGCTTTATTTAACAATGAAATAAAATATATTGATTGTTTTTGTCTCATACTAACACTTAGTAGCTCGTTGATAACGCCCCGAATGCTTGCGTGGGTTATAGTAAAATACTTCGTATTGTTTTCCACTTCATTGGGGGAGTTATGATTAGATGCACACGTGACTTCGAGAATTCAAACGCGGTGGGCATGGATTATGCATTCAGTGAACTAAGAATGGTTTATACGCGTCGTCATCGTCGTTCTGGAAGCGACGAATTGACGTGCGTCAAACGGAACAAGTGCACCTCCGGCCAGTGTTTACATATTCACATATTTATAATAAATAACCCATGTGCATATACAAATATATGAACGTGACGACAAATAAAAGAGCATAACTATAACATCACAAAAGGCGTTAAATAATAATACGCCATTATGCATGATTTAATTTTGATTTAAACCCAGTTTTAGCATCTGGTATCACCACAGTCACATTTAAAGTTCTGAATATGCGTGAAACTTACAACGGACTCGACAAGGACACCAATTTTCTATTTAGCGTAAAATTACACACCACCCTCTCCGTTTTCTCATAATAAAGAGAACGGTGATAAATAAATTCACATTCAGTGAGCGTTTAATAGTGAAACCTTCATAGAACGAGAAAAATGTTTCGGAAAAATGCAAAATTTAATTTTTTTTGTTAAAAAATTGAGATCGGTTGCGACTCCGTTTAAGGCGTCTGAGGTTAATTAAGTTCTTTTACATTTTCGACTTTGAGAGTTTTCTCTATGTTGACATGAAATTTGACATGAAAACATGCTGATGAACTCAGCAAAACACGTCCTACCGAAATCATTAAATGGTTTGCGTTGTGTATTTATCCCTGTCGTTAAATTAGAGCCAGTACGTCACCCACGCAGTTTCGTTGAAAAAGGCATAGCGCGTTCGCATATACTCAACATCATTAGTCATGGCACGTTATTTGTCAATTAACATGAACCGTTTTTTAAAATCTATTTCCTTGATTGAAAAACTCTTAGACTGCACGGCGTACAATTGATATTATTACGCGATAACAGTTACTGTTAATTTTATTTTTAAACAGTTTCTAAATGACAAAAAGGTTTTCATTTTTTGCGTTGCTGCCCACTATGCCTGCATGTTGCTTATACATAAGACAAATATTATAACGAATGGCAAATAAATATTATTTAAAGACTCAAATGAAATGATTTTTTGTCCAAGTTCAATACGCAACAGATTTTTGTAGTTAGTAGCAACTACAATTGTAATTCTCTTGCACGAAACTTCTCGTGAATATTCTCAATGACGGCGAAATCACGCACGTGAGTTTCTCCTTTCAACTTTGACGTCTCTCTTGTACGATGACTCGTTTCTTGAAGCCTTTTTTTTTACATTCTCGTCTCTTTGGAGCTCGACTCGTCTGCCCAATCGTACCGGAACAATCGATTCGTTCGGGCAATCCGTTACTCCACCAGAGTTATAATAGACTCGCTCATTCTTATGAGTACACTTCTCTATCACTTTGTTGAAGTATATGTTACATGTATACCTCGCACTTCACGTAGTGCAGTTCATTTTATTCTGTTATTAAACAGCATATAGATATTCGAGGTGCCTACTCAAGAATTTCGTTCAAAGAATCCTGGTTGTAAATAGCGTGAAGAAGTCGCGTGCGCATGCTTTACTTCTTGACTCTCCTTTTCCTTAGGTTCATACAGCGATTATCTACTGTGTAGCACATTTTCTGTACAACAAGCTGCGATGGTATTCATAGGATATGTCCATTTAGACCAGGCGCAATATAAGAATCAAAGTTTTCGCCCGGCATATTTATCTTCCGAGACTGCTTGCGGTCTCTTTTTAAAACGCATGAAACATTTTTCAACGTTACAAATATATTAAACAAGGTGATTTAGTATTCTGAAGAATTTCGAATGGCAGGGAAAGCAAGTCCTAAATACACTAAACAAAACTTAGCACATCAATAATCTCATGATTTAAATTCATTCCGTCAAATATCTTGCAATCCATTCAGCTAAATTTCTACTTGATCTCATGTCAGCATAGTCAAATAGTCCATATCATTAACGACAATTGGGACACAGAGGACGCATAAAAAATAAAACTACCCAAATTCGAAACGCACACGTTTGTACTATACGCCAATTGGAAATCAATTTCACGAACAAATTGATTCCCATGAATAATTACAATTAATTCAAACCTTTATGGTAAACAAATTTCAAAAATGCATTTCTAATTTGTACAACGTTCTCATAACTAACGACAATAAATTTTCGCTTTCGTGTTTGTGAAAGGACGAACCCGAAGGACTAAGATCGAGAGATCGAGATGCCCACGTGTCATTGACAGAGAGAAAAGAGACTCTTGCTGCTATTGCCTACGTAAAATATTGAGTAGGCTTGTACAGGATATAATTTAGACTCGATAGTAACTAATACATTCGAGTACAACTATATATATGCTATGTGGTACGTTATGCTGATAAATACGTATCTGCCTACACTCATAGGTATATTATATGCATAGAGAGGCCATGAGAGTGAAAGAGATATGGTCGTTCATGGTATAAGAGTTCGAATTTATGAATGAACGGCTATACGGAGATGACGAGATCGGTAGATGCGGAGCGGTGCGAAGGGCGCGCGTAGGTGACGTATATGTACAGATAATCTATACATATATATACATGCATATTGATGCTCTTTCGAAGCCATACGGTGCTTGAACAACCCACGCTCTATCATAATCCAGACCTCCGCGGCCTAGTAAACGCTTGCAATATAACCACTCGAGCATGGCGCAAGGTTGTCCAGCAAGCACGTATTTTGTCCCGCGGCATCTGCCGAGATCTTTGATACCCCAGCAGTTCAGAAAGATCGAGAGAGACAGAGGCAGAGAGAATCATATAGAGAGACTTTCTGTATTCCTCGCAGGCGGTCTTATCGATTGTAACGCTTAATCTTGGCTCGCGAGAAAGCCACGCGCCAACATCGCTACTGTTTTACCCGAGACATACTTCTCGGTATACGTGTACGTGTGCCTTTTCGTTGTGTAAGTTTATGTGGCAAATATGCTGCTACCAGAACAGATAAATGACTCGATAGTAGGAGCTCGTTCGACAGTTAACATTACTCGCTACAGGGGATTGCCAGTTCGACGAAATATTAATTAATCTTCAATCATCCATTCGCTTGTAACGTTTTAGCCTCATTCGCATCTAAATGAGTTGATCAATATGCCATGGCGAGTGGTGATAACAGATATCGGGATTCTTTTTCTATTGAAATTTTCTTCGATCGTTTTTTTTTCTTTTGTTGTATTTTTATTACTAGCGTAATACGACTTTTGCTTGTTATGCTCCTCGTTAGCATATTCTGGAAAATATTATGCGTTATTAAATGTTCACCACCGTTATCATTTATAATCAGGCCATTTGAAACAAAACTTTTTTTTTCATCGCCTCATTATGAAACAAATTAGGTAGCAATCTCATCACAACTTTCAATGCAAACGTTTTAACGTTGACAGTTGATTGATTCCAGCAGCGCAATTAGATTTCAGAGAAAAGGACGTTCCTCCTTTTTCCCTTTCACTCTTATTAGTCTTGCCACATTTTGACTTTTTTTCGTAAAACTTCAGACGAACATGCTCCCGTGAATTGGAGTAATCAATAAATCTGTTTGCACGGACGATGTAATAGTTACGTCTGTTGACGTGAACCCTTGGTATTAAAACTGAGATTGTATTGTATATACGTGCATAGATGCATAGACGAGGGGCAGGTTTCCAAAACCGTCTTGCGAATCCACGAGCATGCGCATGCCACAAGAGTTGTGGATTATGCGAGACCGGTCTATTTCTGGAATCGCGGTCTCACACAACAAACAAGCCACGGGACGAACATACTAATTATTTTTTGGTCTCACTCTCGCACGAATGTACAAACGTATATTTTTGTATACGAACATTCGAGTATTATACTCTTTCTTTATCTCGTTTTGTGAGGAACGCTGTCGTCACAGCCACCCTGGTGAGAGATTAATGAATAAAGAATGAGACATAAAAAAACGAATTAACGACACCAATTTTATAGCTGCAACGAGAAAGTATAGAGTCAAAATACATTTAAACATTGACATACATAAGAAAATAGCCGAAAATGCAAAGTACAGGGAAAATACTCGTAGCTCGAAGCTTTACAAATGCAGTGCATGTATATGAGACAGAAGGTGAAAATAAACTATTGACAAAAACTTGATAGACTTTAATGCGAGAACTGATGAATTCTCATGCCCGTAGCATCTAAGCTGCGAGAAGCTCGCTGCTAAAAAGTGTTACAGTACGGAACAAGCATGTGACAAAGAAAAAAGAAATGAGATGAGAAAGAGAGTCGCATCAAATGCACCAATATTCAGTACATCGCGTGATGGATTCGTGAGATAAAGTGAGAGAATGTCATCTACAAATAAAGTGCGAGAAAAAGTTGTGACGAGGGAGTACGCACACGCCAACACTCTCAAGGAATACTATATTTTTATGTACACACACACGAAGAAACATAAGCAGAAGAGAAAATGAGCAGACAACTCGAAACAATTGAGATTCCGCGTGCACGACCGATCGAGAGAAGCTAAAGGGGGAATTCCCCCCTCTGCTTTGGCAGAACCCCGATGGAAAAGCACGCTTATAAATGCCGAGGGGCAAAAGTATCGTTATAGGGGGGAGGATCATGCCTGAAGGCCCACACATACGCAACGTATATGCCTCTGTATGTGTGTGTATGCGGCAATGCACCTGTGCATTGCCGCCATATACGATACAGAGTTATGGAGTTTTTCCTCGCTACTCAGCTACGGAACGATCGTATCTTAACGGCGAAACCCAACTCCATTTGTGGAAAGTCACCGCAAAACGATCCCTGCTCTCGTGTGTGGCTGCTGAGACGAGTTTAAGACGAGACACGGTATACGACCGATTTCAAATTGCGCGCGTGGTACATAAACGAGAGATGACGAAGGAATACGAAATAAGATAAATAAAGAGACGTATGAATAAAAAAATTTGAAAAAAGCTACTTGAGGAAGGAAAGCTGATGTTGCCAGAGCGGAGGGCAGCCAGGCAGACAGACAGGCAGGTCCGATTAAAAAAGGTTGCATATCGATGTAGGTGCTTGTGTACGTATAGGAAATGATCGCTTCGATCATCGAAACGAGGAGACAATCCTTTCGTTAATTAATACTCTTTTCGTACGTCGATAATGAACGAAGACATGAGCATTCTTCAATCGACTGCGACTCATTTTACCAATAAACCTTTATTATGCTATTATTAAAAGCAATCACATTCAGTAGTTGCAAAGAGATTGTGATTTTTCCATTCTTTTATACGCATCGTTTCACATTTATTTATTTTTGTACGATTTTTTGTAAATTACTATTCGGATTTATTAATAAGGATTCTTACATCATTCTGAGCGAAGTTTTTTGCTTTTTTTGTTTTTACGGAGTGAGATTTAGATATTTAGAGATTGAACGCATGACTTATTTACTCTTGGATGTCATGAGATACTTTCAATCACCAAATTGGTGATTTCTCATAGTTCCTTTTTTATCTATACAATTTTATCTCCAAAGTTATTCTTCGACAGGAAATTACATGATTACTATAATTATTGGATTAAAATTCTCCATATAGCAGCAACGTAATTAAACGTTCTGTCTGTTTCTTAAAGTTTTGGGAACGGGTCTCAATTACGATTATAATTCGAGAGGGACGCACCTTAGAACTAGAGTGCATTATATACCTACGCGCCATTTTATTTTCCGTTCTATATCGTACACTTGGATAATTTCAACAGTACAATAGATACCTTAACTATACCTATAAGACGAGAGGAAGCCCTAGTTTGTAAGCGCGCCGCGCAGTCTGCAAACTTTCCTTGCCCCACCAACGATACGATGTGAATTTTTCACCATTGTTTTTCGTGCTTTTTTGTGCTCTTGATTCTCTATATCCCCGACTGCCCTCCTGTACTAATGCACTTTTCTTGGAAAGTATACATAACGACGATACATTTTTTGTGCGTTCCAAGGTAATAAAATACGTTGAACATACATTAAATTACCATTTAATGTGTATACAATGTGAACGCCAAGGAGCATGAAGTGGTACATGAGCACGCACGCAACGCACAAGTATACATGTGAATTCAATTTTTTTCCCTCTCTCTCTCTCTCTCTTTTTCTTTCTATTCGCGTTGAAAGGTGTCTCGATAAATCCTCCGGTAATTCGGTACTGATGAGAAATAGCTTGATAAATTATGCAACAGAAAAACCAACACATAATATATAAAACAAAAACAACAAAAAACTTTCATGAAAAACGTGACTTTCAGAGCGCATCGTGTACCGTTACAAAAGATCTGTTCTCGGAGTCGCTCGCCAGCAAACACCCACGCACTTTTTATGAGAGCTCCCTCCATAGTGCCTAAAGAACTTGAAAGATATACTGTCGTGACGATTCCCGTAAAAACTGAAAAATTACGGTTTATACAAATAAAAATTAAGATGATTCGAATTAATTCATATGACTCACGATCGGTTCATCATAAAAATCAAGGTGCCATGAAAGATGAATAACAAATTAATTGAATATTTACCAAAAACCATACTTCCGTCTTTTTCCCGCACATTATTTCATGCAACACCTTGAAATTGAAAAATTGACATTCATGTTGGGAAATAGTTAAATGACTTATCCTGGGACAGGATAATTCAATCGAAAAAATGAAATAGAAAAAGTTCTCGATATACTGAGGCTCTTTTATAGTTACTCACACACAAGCTTTTTCAAATTTATACTAAGTGTATTATTTGATTGTAAAAAAAAATATTTATGTATCGACCATTCGATGACTATTTTGCAATGAAATCTGCCTCAGAAGATAAACCATCTCTAAAGCATTTTCACTTATTTAACGCACTGAACACTTGAAGCTTTCTAAAGTGCTGCTATAGAGGGTGCTTAATGCGAGTAAGTGCACTCATATAATATTTACCAGATGTAACTATCAAAAACTCTTAAGAGCCGCTTTGTGAGCGGCTTACCTGCAGGTTTGTACCAGAAAACTCCGTGCAACGGAAATGCTCAAAAACATGCTTCACATTTCTCTCTCTCTCTCTCTCTCCCCCTCTTTCTCTGTCTCTCCTTCTCTCGCACTTTCTCGCTCGTCGTTTCACTGTGGCTTACAGATCTTTCTTATTCTATCATGTACAGTATTATCCTTACATATGTTTGTCCTTGTCACAAACTCGCGAGTGACAACCACGGAGAGCAAGAGACACTACGCGTTTTCCACACGTGGGTGTATTAACCAGTTCCCGTGGGCTCGGCTGTCGGGCCCACGTGGGCCGCCCACACAAGCCCGTATTTACTCTCCGCGAACAGGTACAGAGTGATTCAGAACATCTGAGCTCTGCACGTTTTCTGGCTCTGATATCCTTGACGAAATTCAATGATTTTTCAAGTTTTGAATATATTTCTACTAAGATTCAGCCTGATGCTTTTTCAACTGTAATGCGGGGAAAAAATAACAAGTACTTTTAGTACTTCTCGAATTAAGTAGTTAGAGGTGCCACCGCTTTTTTCTTATTTTTATTAGCAGTTTGAAAATATTTTGAAAATAGAAAAAATCACTCAGATTCGGTCACATATTCAGATGATGCTCGAATCGTCGGATCGAGCGATTTTTATAATCTGCTCAACGAGAATAATTACATGACCTATAACTCTTCTTACGATATTTTATGCAAAAAAAAACATTGAATTATTACTATCAACAAATTCAAAAATAATATCGATCGACATCAATTATCAATAATTACAACATTGGATTGATTAATGATTGAAATACGTTCATAGTTGAAAATCATCAAAATTCATTGACAATTCGACTTTATACATATGTTTGTTACACTGTGCATCCTATAACAATCCTGATTCCGTTTTGAATAGTAACATTCGTCTGAGAGCAAAAAAAAAGTTTCCGGTAAAGTCACTCGGACAACGAGAAAAACTGAAGGAAAATGAATACCAACAAGTGCAGTTGCTGTGAATGCTGGCAAAGACGAGAAAATTGCTGTAAAGAAAATTGAACAATAAATAGAAACGAAATGAACTGACATAACGGCTGTTGAAAAATAGTTATATTAGTAGCGCAAAAAGCAAAGTGACTCAGGATTTTATACTGAGACTTTACTTCAGGTATAACACTCATTTTTATTTCCGTTGCTATAAACATAATAGATGAAACACGAAAGATGAAACTTGCAACTCAGTAAATGGTTCCATCTGAAAAAAAGAGACGATGGAAGAATAAGAAACGGGAGAGTCCCATAACCGGGCTCGTGCCAGCACTCGAGTGAATGAGATGAATAGTGTGTGGAATGAAAGAAAGAGAGGAACGGAGAAAGCATAAAGATAAAAACAGAAAAGTCTTGAAGACGGCTTGCGCGAGATGAAGAGACCATGAAAAGAATCCTTTAAATATGCATATCCATAGATATAGAAAGTATGGTTACCATTGTGACGTGAATGAAAGATTAAGTTATAGGCAAAACGAGAATATTACATATTCTACTTCTCTGTATATATAAAATTATCTATTATTGACTGATGTTAGCGAAGAGTAGGACGTGAGCCTTTCTCTTTATCATGCACATTCTTTGGACTAGGACTTTTTTGATAGCTGACCAGCTGAATAACTGGATAAAGCCTTGGTGCGTATAGCTATATGTTTACATGCACGAATGTTAAACACAAGCACTGAGAAGACACGTGGGCGCGCGTACGATGCATGGCAAGGTGCTTTCATGAATCGTACTGTAAGTTTTATTTCTTACTTTTTTTTCGCACGTTCGATGCGTGAGTTCAACTTGTTGCACTCCTTTGCGAAACAAATCTAAGACAGGCGAGAGAAATCTGCAAACCAGACGCAATCGAGAACCCTTTTTTTCTTTCCACATGCGCATCCAATCACGGACACAAGCTTTCGATATTTATCACTTCTTACTTTCGCGTTCCCTTGTTTGCCACAATGTTATGTGAAAGTCTTTTCTTTTCTGCGGATTAACGCTGGTATGTGCCCTCGCAAGACATTTTAGTAGTAACCATTCGAGCAATGGTTAGTTTGACAAAATAAATTTATTGTATTATTGCTAAAAATTCAAATGAATATCAACAGTTGCAAGTAAATATTTGAAAAGACCATTTATTAGGTATTTATTATTTTATGTGACGTACGATAAAGTGTTATTTTTATAAAAATATGAGTCAGTGGATTCTATTTTATGGGAAGAACTATGATCTAGCTTGAAAAAAACATTAATTCCGAAATAACTTTCATGTTGTTTATTCAAAATCTCATCTTTACGTTCGATACATTTTTCATGTTTGTGACTCCAAGCAAGATAAATTTGACATGTGACTTTAAATGTATTTGTACTCCTGTGTGTTGATCGAATCAGTGCGAAAAATCCGCTATATCTACCCTGATATAATTCCCGATTCGTGATTATCGTTTGGTAAATTGATTGGTCAATTAAATTGATAGCGATGAATCTTTATAACACAAAACAGAACGAATTAAAGTCATGGTTCGAATGGAGAGGCTCTGGTTAAGACGCTTTGAAACAATGCCAATATGTCGTTAGTGTCAGTCGGTAGAGACACGTGTAGCAATTACCATAACACAGGAAGCCTTAAGTGTAGTACACTCACTTCTGTCCCTCTCCCTGCTCTCTCTTTTTGTATATAGAACTTTTGAAGCTTTTGTTTTTTTTTTTTCTAAATTCACGACCGCGTGAGATTTCGTAAATGTGGGAAGAAGAGATTTATACTATGTTGTTAAAGGGTACACGGGAGAGACAGCGAGGGGAAAAGATAATTCTCAACGTCTAACGGAAATCGATTGTTGGCAGAGGTCCATCGTCCAAAGGAGAGCGCCACACTTACATTCTATCTCTATCACTCACATGGCTCTCCTCGGTCCAAGGATTCGTTCACGATCGTTTTGATCGTGAACATCTGTTCTAGCAAATTTCAAGCTGCGAAATCTCGACCTATGACTATGCAAGTCCCACGAATAATGTTGAGGGAATCCCATAGTCCAAATCGCGAATGTCTACGGCTCGCATAACTTTCTTTTTTTCGTGACAAATCCTTCTAGTATTTGAAATTGCGTAGATTTACTTTTTTCGAAAATAACGATTGTGATTACTTCGTCTAGTCTATAAATATGTATATTGTTTACTTATCGAGTGGGGACGACGTTTTATTGTGGACGCGCATATAAAAGTAATATCTCATTTTCACGAGCGTTAAAAGTTTACCACCGAAATGCAATAAATACGACTAGTGCACTTTTTCTTCTTTAATTTATTCCACATTCTGGTGCAACGCTTGAAAACGTCGTTTCGTTATAACTCTGTCGGCATATTTCGCGAAACCACTCGTCACACAACGAGATATAAACGTATATACGTTTATATCGTTGAACCCGCGGTAAAAAGAAAGATTTTTCGCGAGATGAGAAGCAAGTGTGCATGTGACCATGTCGAGAAAAAAATATAAAGTATTTTGGTCGCGTTGAACGAAATTGGATTCTGTGAAGGAAAAAAGGGGCCAAAAAGTACAACTCAAACGAGAAATGAAGAGAAATTTCGAGCGAGATACATGAGAAGGAAATATATATCAAACACTTTTCGTATCGAAGAAAAATTCATGACTTTCATTAAGATTCTTTTTTTCCTCGAATTATCGCTGAGAAACAAAATATTTCGTCATACATTAGAGCTTGTCTATTGAAATTTATGGATTGAGAACTTTTCCATCCTAGTCGTCGATATAATTACAAGAAGAGGACGAAAATAGTTGGAAAACAGAAAAATACACAGTGACTTAAGAAATTGCGGAGTGAAGAATCACCGGATGGGCAGCTTCTGAGTACGATTGATATATAACATTTTGCTTTACATAACTCTCATATATACTGTCACGTGCTTGCAGAATTTGTTGGATAAAAAAAATGTCGTAAAAATGAACTCAATGATTTATCGCAATGAATATATATACAGATTGTGGTGTTATTGGCCGCATTCATTCTGCATCAATTTTTTTTTGTTCTACTCTTGTTCGTTTCTTTCTACCTCATCTCTCATCTCTCACGCTCTCGTTACTATGTCACACTCGAATCTCGCGCATTCACGGTACATGCACAGGTTTTAAGGGGTTACAAAATTTAGTGCGAATGCATGCTCTGCCCCTCGAAGAGCTTTTACATCTTTATGTATAGATATTTATATATATATAGAGGTATATAGCAACAGCCCAATTTTTTTTTAACGATATTCGCTCGGTGCAGAGCGAATGTGTCCAGAATTAAAAATACTATCATGACGGTGTACGAGGCAGAGGGCGATGAGAAGTCTGCGCAACGGCATTACACCATAAATAAGAACATTCGAGAATCGAGGAAGTAAATAAAATGCCTAAGATTCAATGACATATGTGCATAGTGTATAGGATTTTATGGCAGTGAGAATTTCTGAGGCAAGTAAATTTTTGAGCATATTACGAGGTCCGAATTTGTATGAATCATTCGCATAAGAATACGAATATTATAGATTTCACAAAAACGTATCCTAATCAATCATTTGCGTTGTTAAATTTGTAATTAAAAGACTCAAAATCCAAAGTTGAAAACTTGGAAGTTTTAAATTTTAAACGATTAAACGTCAAGATTAAAAGTTTTGCGTGAATTCGTCTGGCCTTTTCGCAGGTGTATTCATTGCTGGATAATTAAACATTAAGGACAATCATTTTTCCATGCACTTAGAAAAATCATCTAATTACAATCATACCACGTTCTCTCTTAGAAAATGAGTACTTGTGATCGCGCCCTCGCGAAGTCAGCAACGTATTTTTATGTAATTTGCGTGATTCTTTTTTCTCCTCGTATCGTTATGGAGAAAAAATACATGAATACTGCATTTTTTATTAGGAGGCGTGACCGCTGTTTGTGTAGTAGGCGGAGCATCCTAATGGGCTCCATCAGACACTTCTAGATTCTTGTTTTCTATCTTAATCAGTACATTAACAAGGGAATTAGTGATTATTGTTATCATTTTTTTCAGGGAATAGTTTTCATACGCAGAGAAATATGTCATTAATTTATAACTCAGGCCTCGATCGATGATTTTAGTAAATCTTCACAATTTAGATATTCGATGTTTTTTGCGGAATTTGAATTGAAGTTTTATTTTCCTCAAACGACTCTTATTACCCAATTTTATTTCCGTGTAAGAATAATAAAACGAAATACAAACATGCGATTCATCATAAAATGTCGCAAGCGAGTTATTCAATACAACGAATGGATACATTTTCGCAAACACAAGGAGAATGCAGAGGTTTTCGATCACACAAGTAAACCTAAACTGATTTTGAAAAAACTTCTCTTCTGTAACCTTTAAGAATTTCAATTCAATAATGAAAATGACATGAAATTTCTGAAATGAGCCGCAGTCATTTCTCTTTTTTAATTTACCTCCGACTGTCTCTGTTTCAGTGAAACACATACATTTTGCATTTACACGGCTGTTCAATTTCAATTCAACGATACCGAAATTAAAAAGATGTGCCAATCACTGCTGCACGATTTTTGTACCTATGACACCTCGTCTCGGGATGCCTTCGGGCATAGCGGGCGGCCGATACAATTTTTGTGAGACTTTGCTCACCAAACTCTCCGACTCGCAGTAAAATGCTTGTGGAGTAATAAAAGATACGGCGAAAGAAAACAAAAAAGTTGAACCGCTCAGCTATGCACTCGAAATTATTATTTGTCTTTTAAACTTTAAAACTGGATGAGGAACCGCTCTGCATGCTTTCCATGGAATAGACCAAAGGTGGGTCCACTGTCGATCGCATTAACCGTATTATGCTTGTGTGTGTGTGGGTGTGTGTGAGTTCGTTACTGATGTGAGCGTCGTGCGTGTGTGTATTTGTATCTGGGTCGATGTTCACGTCACGGAGGTCCCCTCGGAATCCTCCACGGTGTTTCCTTTCAACGATACGATAAATCACAATCTAGCGGGATATTCGGTCGTGTTGTTCTCTCTTCAATGACTAGCGCTGAGAGAAAGAAGAATAAGAAGAAGAATAAAAAGAAAAAGAAGAAGCGCGGGTGTTGTGGCGGATTTGTGGGTCAGCAGGCGCGGGTGTCGCAGACGAGAAATCGCGCAACAGTTCTTCGTCCCTCCTCCTCCTCTTTGTACCTCCGTCGTACATCGCAGTCGCTCTTACTAGTGGGAAACACGTACGAATGTACGTAAAAAGTTGAAAAAACAAAGACAACGATTTCTACCTTAAAAAAATAAAAAAAATAAAAACAAATTATCCGCCGCGGAAAATGGAGAAAACGAAAAAGGAGAGTCGAGCTGATATTTATCCTTATAAATGTATAGAGCTATAGTATAGTTTGTGTATGTCCAGGTAAAAAAAAAAAAAGAAAAAGGACTTAAAGACCACTCTTAAAAGCGAGATTTCGCAAGTCTGCTCAACGCTGATGTCGCTGAAACGAGATTCGTAAGACTATAGTCTCGATCCTGTTTCTTTCGATGGATCTTGTAATCGGTATCTCTTTTTTTCTTTTTTCCCTCTGTATATCTGTCTCTTTCTCTCAACTCCTCCATTCGAGATATGAGAAATTGTTCTCTCATCATCGCAGCACAACATTCGAGTCACGCTTTCGTCTCGTTACAAGAAGAAGCCAGCGCAATCATAATAAAAGTAGAAGTAACCTCTAGAATTATTTATAAATATTATTAACAGTATCTTGAAAGAAATGAAATTCTTTTACTTTTTTAATGTGTATCGTAAGGCGATAATTTCAAGAATGTAAACAGAAATATAGAAATATGTTATTACACTTCTTTCACTGATGTCAAACAGGATAAAAATTAATCAAAATAAAGGTCAAGATACTGTGATTTCATAATCTTAATAAATTTTCATCGAAAAAAAAAAACAGTGGTTCAGTTGATGTAGACGGAGCCCGCACACAGAGGGTCCGGTGTTCGATTCCTGACCAAAACCAATATTTAAAAAAAAATATATGCCCAAAAAGTCACTGTGATGCATAAACGGTGCATGAGCAGCTTCGAGTGCCTCTCGTGGACGCTTCTCGTCGTGCGAGGGTAGTGGCTACCTAGCTGTGCACTGACTATAACCCATTGTATCATAACTCAAGAGGTGTCTCTACCTCAGTGCCTCTCGAGGTCGTGCTTGAGTGTATTCACATCGCCACCCGGAAACTTGGTCAGCACCGACTGTATCGGCAAGGTTTTTTTGCAGTTTCCGGCCGCCCTCGGCTTAGTCACGGCGGGGAAGAAAAGGTACAAAAATGGAATTGTAACGAATGCATAGGGTTAAAAGGAGGAACACCAGAAGATGAAACATAATCTTATGGAACAATACAATAGAAATCAATTTAGTTCGATGGTAAGAGTAAAGGTGTTCAGACTTTTGGTTCTCAATTAAAAAATATGATTTCAAACTTCAAAATCAAGACGCATAACGTGGGTTGCGTTCTTTTATAAATCTTTTTTTTTTTTTTTTTTTGGCTTTTCGTAGTTTATTCTTGTGAGTTTTGAACATTAGAATATGTTTATAGAAAAAAAAGTCGACGTTTTTTCCCGTAGTCACACAGTCTATTTTGGAAAAGTATCACACGCGTTTCTAGTATCTCACTCTTGAGTTCAGAACAATATATCTTTATACGTATTTTAATCTTGGTCCGTTCGCGTGCCAGCTCGAGGCGGCGAACGGTGTCGCTGGGATTATGGGGGACGAAATCGAGGAATGCGCGGCTGTTTCGTCGAAAACATCGACGAATAGAAAAACGAAAAGCTGAAAAATACATAAGGAGATCTGTTGAATGAAATTTGAATCGTAACACGACGAATCCAGAACCGAAAAATGTTTAAATGTCCGAGGATATCGCACAGTAAACGCGAGTGTCAAAAATTGTCTAGGAACAATGTAAAATCTGCGGCTGGCTGATATAGATGCGATGATACATGAGATAGAGAAGGCCGAGAATGAGGAAGAGAGATTAAAGGAGAGTGAAAGAGAGAGAGAGAAAGAGAGAGGGAGGGAGGGAGAGAAAGAGAAAACAAGAAATAGACGAGTGAAGCGAATCTCGAGAGATCTCCGGGTCCCCGAGGCTTTATTTATACCCAAAGCTCCGTATTATTGGATCACCCCCGCGCGCCGACACTCTGCCCGGTACTGTAAATGTGTCTTATGCGGCGCGCCTCCGTCCTTTCTATTTCGTGTAGCGTTGCGTACACCAACTATGCGTGTCCTCTCCCTTTCTCTCTTCCTCTATCTCTTTCGTTTGCGTATACGGCCTATAGTACAAACCAGAAATAGATAGTCGCCGATGCTTACGAGACGACGACGACGACGACGAAGACGAAGACGACCAAGAGATCACCCTGGTATTAGTTGGAGCAAAGACACGCATCACAACTACTATATAGCACACTTCACACTTTCCCTTTTTTTTACTTTTTTCAATTCCATCTATAAATGTATATCGTATTTCTTCTATTTTCTCTCCCGCTTAGTCAGTTCACGGAATATCTCGGGATTTCCGGTCACACAAATCGACGAGGTACGTTCCTACATTTGACACATACGAATGGGATAAATGAAATTTAAAAACTAAAGAACAATAATTGATTAGGTTTTTTTTCCCTCGACGTAAATGACATTAGAGAAATCATTGGATTTCCTTATCAGTTGTCACTTAAAGCTACGAAAAAACATTCGATTTCATTCGATTTTTGCAATTATTTAAAAGCAACACGGTTATTTAGTTGATTTTTAAACCGCGGTGCACATCGAATTCATCCAGATGAACCCATCGAAATAGAATAAACGAAATATATAGCGCTCGGAAAGCACGAGCAACTCCCCCTCGATAATGTACAGTGATGTACTCTGCTCGCGTGAGTCCACATCGTTTACTTAGTCAACCATATGCT
The DNA here is from genome assembly GCA_948107755.1 of Campoletis raptor. Taxonomy (NCBI): domain Eukaryota; kingdom Metazoa; phylum Arthropoda; class Insecta; order Hymenoptera; family Ichneumonidae; genus Campoletis; species Campoletis raptor. The sequence continues at coordinate 28,602,941 of OX403622.1, read as the reverse complement.
CATATTTATAGCCTCGTGTATGAATATTTATTTAAAAACGATTTTCTTGACTTGCTTTCAATGTAATGGCCATTTAGTTGGCTCGTAAAAATTCCAGCAATTATATAATGATCTTTCAAAGCTCTGAACTCTCATCTTTAATTTGTTATTGCCATGCACAAACTATGAACAACTCGGATCAATATTGAATACAGAACAACACACAGTAAACGATGCCTAATTGAACCCTTCGAGCCAACGTTGAACTTACGTTGTCCAACCTATTCTGTTATTTTTTTCAGTTTTTTTTTTCAATTAATCAACTACTATTTCAACAACAAATAACGCTCTTTGTTTGTTCCTGGAAAATTCTTGGCATTGATGAACTTTAAAAAAATGTGAACAGGCATTATTTGTTAATTGCACGAATGCCACATTTGAATGAATTCTTTGCTACACTAGTATAAACATCGGAAAATTAATTTTTGTTTGATCTCAATGTACTCGAAAGAATTGTACAAAACTGTTAGAAATATTTCGCCCTGTGGATATTGTTTGAAAAAATTAAGAAATATAAGTAATTTGGAATTTTCAAATATCGAGTTCAGATTTGTACTCAACGAACCCAAAAATTAAACCCCCGAGCACCAAATTTCAAGTCGATTTGCACTACGGCAAAATATATGATCCAAAGGGTTAAGTTAATCAAATTTTCAAAGTTTCGATGTAATTACGATGTGTACAAAATTATGTTGACTTCGCTGCTTATGAAAGATGGTCAGGTCGAGTTTGCTGTGTGATCATGAATTATTGTATGTTTGCATTATCATTAAATTCAGGAGATTAATAGAGTGGTTAAATGAAGGGAATTGTGGTAAATTTTTCGTCACAAAGTCATTACCGAAGTCTTGAAATTTTCTATCCGCAAGAGAAAAATGTTTAATGGGAGATTGAAGAAAAGAATTTAGTCAGGCCTGGCAATTATTCGGTTTCGAGCTTTGTTCTGATGATTCTGTGAAAGACCCCCGTGAATGAAATTTCTTTCGCGATTCCAAAAATTCTGTTTCGCGACAAAAAAGTCTTCGTGTCACAACGATGCCTTGTACATGGAAGAAAGTTCCCCGAGGGAATCCCCAGGATGCTCGAGATTCTTTCCAACGGACTCTCGTACGTACATCCACGTGAAACATGATTTAAAAATTCGCTTACACTATATACTTCTTAGACTCTTTAACCTTATGTGTACAGAAAACTTGTACAGTTAAATATTTAATTACTCAGCGAGAACGAAAGTGTTATCATCATTCGTCTTTTTGGCACGTTCCACGAAACCTGAAACCATCATATATACTAAAATATCCACTCCTTTTTATACAAGGATTTCCCTTACAATAAATACAGCAAACTTAACTTCAAAAACGTTTGAAAATCTTATGATAAAATCGATAATTCCACCGTACACTGAGTTGGTGGATATTCGTTTGCACCATTTTTTTTCATCCGTTTGTATCAACGACCTCTAATATAACAGGAAATCCTCGATGCTCACGGAAGATCGAGAGGTATGCTCGTTTAACGAATTGTGTCCCAGGGACATAAAGGTTAAGGGGGAAAAAATAAACAAAGTAAAGTGAGAGAAGCATTGCCTGCAATCGTTGAGTGCAATACACGGAAGATTCACGCGTGAGGAATGCAACAACGAGACTCGAGTGAATTTGCATTCTATTGCTTACTGCACTCTCGCGAGGAAATGCACTCGTGTTCCCAGTGGAGAAGCTTGCCGAAGAATTAGGCGCGTTAACCATTATTTTGCCCATTAAACTAAATCTGCAAGAGGCAGTAAAATTGGCACTAACTTAAATCTACTTTTCCATTGAAATAAAATTTTATTCAATCATTAGTTCTATTGTATTTTTGTTTTGTTTTGCTACCCCGTCACAATCGTTGAATTTCATCAAATTTCAAAATCGTACCCGAATACTATAATAATGGGTGAATTCGAGTTCAATTTCATCCCCATGTGATGCCTTTGCCTCAAAACATCAATAGTGATAATCAAATAGTATGTTTATGTGTGTTTTCATTTTCATCAGCTTTTGCCAATTCAGTTTCTTACGCTGTTGTGCAGGATGATAAAACACATTGGAAGCTTTGCATCGATATGATCAGCCCTGGGGTCTTTTAATTTTCCATTTGCATGGTTCTGACACGGTAGACGATTGAAGTGTTAAACATTGATGCAAAGTTGATGCATATTCTGGCGACTATCATGGTTACTTCTCCAACCCAACTCGTCGAATTTTCGTGCTAGCTTTTATATATGCGATTTTCTGACGCTTTTGTTGTCTTCGCGTCCGATTCTCGAATTTTGTTCTTGTCTGACGACTGCGTTATTTTTTCTCCATCTCGATAGTATTCATTTTTTTGTGGATCATTCACTGGTATTCGAAGTTTCTTAGAGAAAAAGAGAGAAGAAGTGAACAAGAGTGAACAATCACTCTTTTGACTTTTCTCTGCTCGAATTCGTACATGAATCGGCATGTGTTCACTGGGTACAAAGTTAATCGTTTCCTGTCATTGTACAATTTTGAAATACAAGTTTTTTGTCTTACGAAGAGAGAGAAAGAGAGAGAGAGAGAGAGAGAGAGAGAGAACGACAAAACGAAATTCGCTTATCAAGCTCAACGTTATTTGAAAGTCAGAATGTTTCAGTGATTCAGGTGATGAAAATACATCAAAAAGCTATCGGTATTTCTCTCATCATTGGAAAAGAGACAGGCGAATGATTTAAAAAAAGTGAAAATTGCATGCAATACAATTGAAACGAATCGAAGTGAACAACAGTGCGTTGAGAAAGCAAGAAAGAGAGAAGTTTTGGTATCAAATGGAGTCTGGAGGGAACATCACGAGTAGAGTGATATTTTTGAGAACGAATTAGAAAAAGATAAAATAAAGGGAGAGTGAGAGAAGATGAGCGCACAGTTTCGTGCTCCGAGCTTCGCATCTCTCGTAGTGCAGTGAAAATCCGAAAGTGGCGGACGTAAGAAGCACAGTCGCATCTCGTCCCACGCAACGCGAGCACGAGGAAGCGCTCAGGAAAAGACCCGAACAGCCGTAGAAATCGAGTAAGAAAAAAAAGAGAATAAAAAAAGAAAAAAAACAGAAAGAGGGGACAAGACGAGGATAAAAAAAAATATTTATAAAAAGACAAGTAGGCCGTTGGTCCTCCTCTTTGGAACAACAAGTCGGAAAAGAAGAAGGAAGAATAGAGAACGAGAGAAGAGAAGAGGAGGAGAAGAAGTAAAACTCAAAGTGCCCCTCAGGTATTTTGCCTTGCTCTGATCCATCGTGTGCCTCTGCCGGTGGCTGGTTATGTAGCTTCTCTCTCGTTTCTTCTTTGCTGCTTTGAATTCAGATTGCAGTCTGATTCGATTGGTTTTGTTTTTGGCTTTGAAAATTTATGCAATCGGCGGCTGGTAGCCTCGTCCCTGTGGTGGCTTCTGCTCCTTCTGGTCGCATCGTCAGTAAAACGCGCGCGCGGTTACCACGCACACTCACTATATGTATTGCGAAAGCCACGTATTTATTTATATCCACGGTACCCTTTGTGTGTTAATTTGTAACCGGTGGAGAGCAGGCCGCGAAACGGGGCACGGGTCCGCAAGACCCCGGGGGCGCCCCCACATGACCGACCAACAGAACCATCCTTTTCGTTCTCTCTCCCTGTCTTCCTGTCGTTCTGTCTCTTTCGGAATTTCGCTGCGTTCCATATGTATGCTTTCATATATAAATTTCTATATACATATCACACACTCATACATACATCTATACACACATAAGCTCCCTCACACACGTGCACATACATATACGAATTCATGCTTGTCCGGGGTGGCTGGACGCGTGACTCTGTACGGGTTCACGAGAAGATACTCCGGTGTATACTACTCCCCGCATTCACACTCGACCTTTCGGCTCCGTACATTTCTCGAATTAATTGGCTCTCCGAAGCAACTTGCAGAGGGTAGAATTAGAAAAAAAAAAAAACAAAAAACAAAAAACAATGATAAAGAAACAAAAAACAATGGAGGGAATAAATTCGAAGCGTATAACCCTAACTTTTATTCCGTAGGATGAGGAATCGTTTTATTGTGTGATGATTTTCATACGGAATTTTCATCTCAGGTTAATTGTCAGTCAAATCTCTCGACAGCTATCCATTATCTTTTTTCGACAGTGACAAATTTTCAGATAATGATGACTGTTCGTGGAATAATATACGATTTTGAAAGATCTGCAAATTTATTTGGCATTTGTACATCAAAGTTTTCACACGATTTTCTTCCACGCAAAAAAATGCTGAAACATGATAGTTATGACGGTTTTTTTTTAACCGTTACTATAGTCGTTTTTCTGAATATATGACAGCTTATGAGATTTGTCTTAGTTTGTGCTCTCAAATAATTTTATTGCATGCGTTGGAGTAACGTTACGGGACCGAGAAGAGTAAACGAGCCAGGCTCGTGCGCTTGGCCTTCTCCCGCATCACGACTCGTGCGACTACCAATGGGCGGGTTCTGTCCAATAACTGTTCAAGCTTATCGTTATCATCGTTCCAAGGTGAACCTCGTCGAAACTAAATCTTCACGCGAGTACATCATGGTGATATTTCGTGGTTTGAAAAGTCCTGGGCCCTTATGTTCCTCTTCTCCGAAACTTTACATTATCGTTTTTCCCACTTACCGCCTTTTTCCGATCCGCTATTTTAAGTAAATAAAATAACTCATGCACAGGGAATTCGTTGATGTGGAGCTTAGTAGCTGCGTGGCGAACATTACTTTTATTTCATCACGTACTTAATTGCTCTCGCAAGCTTGATTGAGACATTCTGTCACATTCAGAATTGAATGTGTGTACAATGGTTCAAAGGTTATTCGTAACTGTAATTTTGTACCCACATATTAAACCCAAGGCCCTTAAAACGGGGTGAAAAACGACCCGAATTTCTTTTAGTTTTTATAGAGTTTTCATTCATTAAATTTTTATTAAATTCATGTTTACGATATACCATTCTCTTCGTTATAAAAAAAAAAAAAAAAACAAATGGTGTATAATAATGATTGAATGTCCCAGATATGAAATAGCTCGATAAATGTAACGTGTAAAAGACTAACAGTTAATGTATCTGGCCATGTGGGCTCAGCGTTTTTGCTATGGTGCCGTTTTTTCCTACATTTTTCCGTATATTCTTTCCACGTACTTTTCTCGATTCTGTTACTTTTTATCAATTCGCTTGTTACTCGATCTTTGTTAGCAGTCTCGAAGACGATTCTGCTTAACTCAGTCCTGACATTTTACTTCTTTTTACGCGGCCGAGCGCAGTCATTCGTTTCGCCTTTTCTCAACGAGCCGTTTCGACAGCTGACGCCGAAAACATTTAAAATAAATGATCAAAAACAAAAGACAATGATTTCGTGACAAAGTCACGTTCTGCCTGAAAATTTCCGTCACGTTGTATACACAAATGTACATATAAAACATCAAGCTTTTTAGCACTTTTTCTGACAATTTATCAAACACATATATTTAAATAAACAGATGGATCTAGAAACGTTGTTTATAACTTTTGTAACAAAAAAATATAGAAAGAAATGACTGGAGAAGACAAAACTGCAGATCAAAACGGGTATTCCTTTTTTCGACTCCTGGGCGCAATTCTACGATCTTATGGTTTTTAACGAGCTGCTCCGTACCGAATTCTTTGAACTTCCAACTACCTCCAACTAGCACGAACCATACGAACAACTTATAAGCGTTATGACGGAAAAATAAGAGCCCCCTTTATTTGTGAGGACTTTAGAGAAGCAGCAGGTACTACACACCCTCTCAATTTTCTTTCAGTTTTTTCCGGTCCTGCTCTGAATGTGATTCAGGCATTATGCATACAAGTATATATTTTCAAGTCTAGAAGTAAAAGAAAAATATGACGAGTGTGACTGGGCTCGTCGTCGTCGTCATAATTATAGTCGAAAATAATAAGCGGTTGAGAAAAAGGGCGTTACTGAGACATTCTCGGTGAAACGAACCGTTGTGTCTCATACTTTGATATTTTTTTGCATCATGCCGCAACAACTTTGACTGGAGTAAAAATATCAAAAACGATACTTTTGTCCTGAATCACTATGCAGCGATGTTCACTTAATATTTGCGGAACCTCTTAATTGCAGGATATTATTAATCGTGCTCATACTTTCTGAAATTTTAAAAACAATTTTTCACGCTTGTTTTTATTTTGCTTTGCAGCATTGAAGGTAAAGCTGATGCTGAGGAGGCCCATCAATCAACTGGTCGCACAAGGCATCATGCCACGTGAGTTCATTTTTTTTATTAAACAACTACGAGAAAACTACATTAACCGAATCGATCGAGTTTAATTTTACTCAAGTGTTTTACTCAAGTCATCAAAAATTACACTCATTATTTCCGTGCATAAATTCCCCCAATAAAAATATTTAATCGCCAATATTAATTATCTTTCATTAGAATTGATCGTCGTTAATATTAGAAAGCTTTCAAGAGGATTTTTCAAAGTTTTTTTTTTAACCTTCGATAGTCGCTGACTTCATTCGAGTGAATAATTTTTTCTAACGCCATAATGCAATTTTGAGATCGAATTATATCTTTATGTTCTTGTACGAGACAAGGCTCCAATTACTCCACAAAAAATTAAACATCGCTTAATTAATTAGTGCCGTTGGATCTAAAGTCGTTCTTGACCCTAATACTCTTTTATTTAATCAACGTGGTAGTTTTTTGTTGTTGTTAGTTTTTTCAATGACTCTTCACGACAATCGAAAGTTCAATCGATCCATTTAACGCTCAGGGAGAATGTTGCAATAGAAAATATATCTGCGAACTGAAATGAAAATGTCCGTTCGGAATTTGCGAGGTTACTTGCAAAAACGTTCTGTGTTTTGCTGTAACGTCACCATGTAGCAAAAAAACAAAACGGCTCTAAAAATAGATATCGATCTTACGACATCGAAAGTAAAAGATCTCTTGGGGGCTTCAGTATAAAAGGAACACGAATTATCACGATTACATCCCCTCTTTAACGGACCTTAGAGATGGCATATTCCGTAAAAAAATGAAAAATTGAAGTACACCTGAAAATTTCGTGGATGGTTTGTGTCTTTTAAAAAATGAAAAAGTTAAAAATGAGACACCCTGTAAACAGGTTGACCCCTCCCATACGTTCTCCCTCTCAGGAAACAAGAAATCACGCCAACTAACAGTACCAAATGCTGACAAGTTTTATGTTTGCGTAATGTAAAGAAAATATACCAATACACTGACAAGATCATTAAATCAGTAACTTGAAAATATTGCTATCATTATTTTCGTTATTATTGACATTTTCGTGGTATTTTATGCGCGAATGAAGCTGAATTAAATGACGGTAAATAAGTGGCGCGAACTTTCATCGATGATTTATGTTTTTCCCAAAAGTACTAGCTCTGTTCCGTGAGATAACGGTGCCAGCGAATTATCACTTTCAGGGTTTTGTGCTGTACAAGCTCATTTCCAATTCGTTCCCCAAAACAGTATTGCACAAATGCCAAAATTCTCTTAACATAGAACAACTGAGCATTTTACTAAAATAAATCATAACTTTTATAAATTTTATAACTTTTGGAATTAGTAATTAGGAATGGACTTGTGCTATTTTTCGAAAAAGAAACCTCGTCCTATGGCATAACCCTTAGTTTGTTTGAGGATAGTCATCATTAACGAAGGGTCGAAATAAAATAGCTGCAAGATGTTCACGATTTCGTTTATAGTTTTATTTGTGGTTTCACAGTCTGTAATCGTTATTACATCCTGCGACATCATCTCGTTCTCATTTAGCGTGCAAATGGTGTGCCATGCATCAAATTTTTGTTTCAAAGTCGCACCATTACGCCCCCACGTTCCATTCATGCATATTGCCATTGCCTCAAATATTCTGCTATGCTAATTAATTATAACGACTGTCAAATCATATAGAAGCGAGACAGGGAGGAACGGAATTCCGCAGAACGTTAGAGTCGGGATTCTAAGTTCATTTTTTAAATTTCAGCATTTGACGCATTGAAATTATAGTTGAATTTGGAAAAGCTTTTCCTAGAGTAAGCTCTCTTGTACTCCACTCGCCTGGGTAATTTAATAGACATATTAAAGTGCTCAGTTAACAGCTGTGGAAACTTCGGCCAAATAACTCATTGCCTCGTTTAACTCCAAACACTAGTCTCTTGCGATCTCCAAGATTATTGCAACCGAAATGACGGGAGATGTAAAAACTGTGAGAATTAATAAGACAATTGTCTAATATTGTAACGGCCAAGAAAAACTTCATCTTCTATATCCACTGCGCACTTCAACTACCCCGACTATGTTGTAATCGAGGAAGTGTTCAAGTTAAAAAACGAACTACGAGCAAACGTTTTCAACATCTAAACACTTATAAATTTATACATACGAAAAAACTAGATAATAATTAAAATAGTCGTTCACGGTTACGCTTCGGCCTCGGCTTTTTGGAAAAGTGCTCGATGTTTTCGGTTCGTTTTTCTTTTATTTCTCAAACACTTTTATTTTTCAAGTTTCAAGCTCAATATTTGATTTGAAATAATAATCAATTAACAGGATGTTGCAAAAAATCTGGTTAGTTTAAGCATAGTTCTGATCTTTGATCATTTTTGCGATAAATAAACAAAAAGCTCCATCCCCCTATAGTGAAATGTATTGTGAAATATTCATAATAATGAAAAATACTTAGGAAGCAACAAAGAGAGATGGTGGACTATCCCATTGGAGGCGGCATTTTTAATGTACAAAGCTTCCATTTTCGTTCCTCTAGACTTAAAATTTATTGTTTTAGACTTGGACACAGCTTATACTTGAGCTTATAGTCGCAGAGAAATATTATACATAATTCTGTTCTTCTGGGGATTCTGTCATCGTGGGGTAGTCTTCGACGACGTTCATAAAGACAGCAGGTGTGCGAGCACCATGTATCTTTCTCCCTCTCTATACGTCAGTTAAAATTACAACTACCCGCGATATTCGCCTAGACGAAAAGTCCCCTGGCTCTATAGTGTCTCTGCATAGTTACACATTTTACCGAGAAAGCAGCTTGTAGGTCGGTGTTAGGCATATATCATGAAAGCTTGGAGGACATGAGAACTCTATGCAAGCCGTGTATCCATATGTGCACAAGTGTGGGATCCTCTACGCCCCCGCTTTCAGACAAAACCACACGTGACACTTTCCAAATATTCGGACTCTTCTCTCTGAACTCTTGCCTCATACGCCTCCCTATTATTCTTTATGTTATCCTCCAAAAGACTGCCAAATGTTCAAAGCCGCATTCAAACAAAAAATTATGAAACATTACACGCCATTAATCGCTAGTCAAATCGACCAGCACAAATACATGCAATCTAATTGAAATAACGCCTGTCACTTTTAAACCTGTCGACTGTTGGGAGTTGAAATTGGAACAATATCAAATACCGATAAACACTCTTAGTCTCTAAATTAAACTTAGCTTTTCAAGTCGAATGTTATTCTTTTAACACTAAACTGAAATGATCGTTCTACCATTTTAAAGAAATATTTTTTACGTGATAATCCTTTATGTGCTGGTTTCAAAGAAACGTCTCCGTTACAATATTATTGCACCTTTTTGTACCGTGCAATGACAGGCATGTAAGTAAACAGAAATTACTTTGTATCGGAGCTCATATATTTCTTCATCTTATATACACTCAGTATTATCCAGTTGGCAAAATCTCAGAATATTTACGCACGATACTCTTATAGTTACGCGAGAAACTTCTCTCTCGCACAAAGTTTTCGGTGACAAATACACACGATGAATAAAAAGCTTCATACGCAATTCCGTTCACCAATCAGCAAACAAATTCGAGTTAGATCACGTTTTTGCTTCGAATTGTTATAAATATATTTTTTTAAATGAGTACATCATTCAAATTACAATAAATATATAAGAAAAAAGAACAAACAAAAAAGAGATTCGATATGAAAACACATTTGATATGGCTCGAGGGACATCATGACAAATGAATATGTCATTAATCGTGTCAGACAGGGAAAAAAACTTAACCCTACAACGAGATCGCAAACAATCTCAATTTTTTTTTTTTTTTCAAGAATTTACACTTCATAAAAACTTTTGTCCTTTTAAAGTATTTTTGGCATTCAATGTCAACCCGAATCGACTTTAACATACACCATTCTCTTTTTTATCGAAAAACGAAGAGAACATTCACGTAATATTGGAGAATAAATTCATCTGGCTTCAGTACTGCGTCGCTATATTTCATATCGACTATTCTAGTGAAAACAAAACAGGAAATATATCAAACAGGTTCCCTTTTACGATACACAAACGAGGAAATTGATTTATAGCCAAATTAATATCGTGCAGAAAAGCCCTGAATACACGATAACAAAACAAATATTCAATGACAGTTGAGCGCATTTTTGAAATTTAAGATCATCAAAATGGGATAAAACGTCGTCGCGATGCTCATTAGATGTTAATCGTCACTTAGGTGCCGCACATTTTGGTGTTTGCACCCAAATGCCAGAATATTCATCTGCGGACGCTGCATCATTCAAGATGCGCATATGCTGTTAAATTTCATGTGTATATGAGGACAGACGGGGAAATTGTCTCGCGACATCATTTTCCATGACGAATAGCACTCGCCCGACTGTTAGCATACGTCGTCCGTGTCTTTGACGTGCGATGATCTCATACCATATTTATATCATCGAAGAGAATTTTATCTCAATATGCTGCCGCTCGTGAGAAATTAGAAAAAGATTATTTTTCCATTTTCGCCTGTTAAGATAAGGTTTAACTTTTTACCGAAAACGTCAGAAAATATATCGGAATTTTGTGTCATTGCGTATGAAAAATGTAAGATCTCGACAACCTTTTTGGACTGGGATCGGTTTCGAAGGAAGATGCCAAAGTTTTTTCCAATACTCATGACAAGTTAAAGATTCTATTAGTTCAGCAATCTTGATCATTTTTGCTGTTTTAACATTCATTCACTGCATTGTGCATACGAAATTTAGTTTCGATATGTTTGAAATCTGTCAGAATTATGACCCAGTGACAATCTGACGAACGAACAAATGTGATTAATTAGTTTAAACAACAAGTCCTGGTACTAAATCAATGTAAAAAAAAACATAATGACGAACCTGCTTGGCATGAATTAACCTTCGTCAGCAGGGAAGCAATTAATTTGAGTTTTTTGAATTTAAAAACTTTATTCGTGTTTATTAACTAATGTCTTATTATTCAGACGAATGTTATAAGTTTAGTAATTACGGAAATTCAAACACAATATATGTGACACACGAATATAGAAATTGTCGGAGGTTATCACACTGCATGATATATTTGTGTGGTTAATAGGGCTTTTGACGTTGCGTCGTTGTAGCCAACGTTTCCAAACATACATAGATCGATTGACGTGTTTCACACTTTTAGAAGTTGGTCATTATGGATTGAGTTAACATTTCAAACACGTGGCGACGATTTTCAACTCCGCAACGACGTTTATATGGCAAAATCAGTTATTAATTATATTAGCATATTAGCTAATATGGAAGTTCATGTTTTCTATCATTCTGACAAGAAATTGTTGCATATAAATTTTTTAAAAATAATCCTGATATAAAGTTTATCAAATTGCATCATAATTCTCATCACGTAAAGATTCTTCAAAATAAACATTCAAATACATTTTTTCATGAAAAAGTACAAAATTCGAATATTTATCATACGTGGTATTTGTACAATTAACATATAATTACTGGTCGTATTTTTTTAACATTTACAAATGTCCAAAGGGTCATGTAGAGCCAAAAAACCCGGTATTTGTAATTGATATAGTAAATTAAACGAAAAACTGCAAGAAAAATCGGCCCGCGGGCTTTGAACAAATCTTTAAATGTGTGTTATGTACGACACTGGCACAAAAAAAAACACATTTTTGAAGATAGAAGTATACATAATTTGACTTGATTAGTACTATTTCTAATTACTCTCAATTACTTAGTTGAACATTTGATTGATAATCCTTCTTTCTCTTTCTATCTGTTCGTCTCTTAAAAAAACTAGCACTGAAAACCCCTCCGGCATTTTATGAGCAACGCAAGCAATTAGAACGAGCAAAGACGGGTGATCTCTTGAAAGCGAAGATTCAGCAACGACCTGGACGCGATGAGCTCGTAAGACAGCACATACTCGAGGACGTTGGACATGTTGATCCGAGTTTGGCAGAGAGGCAGCGTATGCTCAAGAAAGCGAGACTTGCCGATCAACTTAACGATCAACTGAGTCATCGGCCTGGACCTCTTGAGCTCATACAGAAAAATATTCTACACACCGAAGAGCCTATTGAAAGAGCAGTCAAAGGTGAGAGGCTGTTAACTTTTAGAAAATTTCATTTATCTTTGTTTTCGTTCGCTAAATACTATTTATTCCTTATATTTATTTGCTCTTTACATTTTTTCAATAAAAATCAATATTTTCATAACCCGATAAATGAATTATTGTTTGTTTTATTTAGAGGGCCACATTCCCTTCAAAGCAACATGTGAGGGCCAAGTGACGAAGCCCCAACCACCTGACCATTACATCACATTCGAGGACGATTCGCAGAGCTCGGAGGGTGCACCTTCGCCTCCTCTGGAGACCTCGCAACGTCCCGATGTTATTGAAACGACAACGGCGTCAGGGGGAATCGTCACACTGTCCCTTAGTATTCCTACGACCGGTGGTGCTGTTGTTGTTTCCTCCACATCACCGGTATTCCAACAGACAAATACCGAACCGACGATACAGACTTTTGCTGAACTCTGCAACACCGTCGTCGGTAATCAGCATCAACAACAACAACTTACCAGTCAACAAATTACTCAGCAACATGTACAGTTACAGAGCCAACAACATGCGTCGACGCAGGTACACAAATAAACTCCATACTAACTCCCTTTCTTTACATACTGGGTCATTTGTAACCAGAATCATTTTTCAGTCACTTAAACGGCCGTTGCTTTTGTCTAAGAATATATTACTGTTTTCTTTTTCATTGTAAACATAAGCCAAATTCACTTGTTCGAGTAAAAAACTTTCCAGGAAATCTCGTCATAGCAGTACTTTGGAAAATTTAATATTTTTCATAAAAATATCTCCTGCTATTGACGTGAAAAGAAAAACAATTGGCTGATTTTTAATTTTTCCAATAAAATATTCACTTTTACGTACTACAAAATCTTCAAGAATTTTGGTAAACAATGCAATTTGATAGTATCCAAATTTTCACGACGCATACACATGAAGGAATATTTATAGTATACTCCTGATTTTTTTCAATAAAAAACAACCGAAGGCCTTTTGATGACAGGCGGATCAAGTACGATTCGGATCCAATTGACCCAGTAAGCCGACCAAGAGTTGGAAACAGAAAAATGTCTTTACATCGTTGGTTCCGTCGAAAACAATATAAAATTTGATTTTTCGTAGTTGATTGATTATGAAATTTTGTCATAAATGACCGTTTGGTTGTAAGATTGTTAAAAATAGTACTGGATTAAAAAGAAAAACATTTGGTTGACGAGTGTATTTCAAGTAAATCGTCCAAGCCCGAAGCCCAAATCGGAACGACGTTTCTTGCTCTCTCTCTTTTTTTTTCTTCACATTGTAGTGCCGCTTGCGACGAGGATTGCGTTATCGTTAGAAGGTGAAAAAACCTTCTAAGGTAAAGAGATTGTAGACTCGATGTGTGGCTGCAGCTCGTGGTGAATTGAAAAAAGACAGAGAAAAAGAGAGATACTCGTTGTTGCCAAAGTGGTATTATCGAGGTCTATAGGTCGTTTTGCGAACTCAATGTTTCAAACACGTTGCAGCATTCACAAAAATTTGTTGAAAAAAAAAAAAAAAAAATAGAGCCCAGACGGTATGAAAAAATATTGATGTCATTTTCTTCTGTTTATTTTCGTTTATTAGGCGAATCAGGCGAATGGCGCAACAGCTGCATTATTGCCATTGGCACCGGCGCCTAGTCCAATATCTTTGGGCTCAACAACCTCGAGCCTTAGCCCACTCTCCAATATATCGATAGCATCACCAACGGGACCACCACCAACTGCGATAACACCCAGGCCACAACCCAGTCCAATAACGCCAACTAATTGTCAACGTAGTGACGCACCGGGGAAGGACAAAAATCGAAAAAAATCAAAAACCAAAAGTCAACCCAAAACTCGTACTATCAAATTTCACGAATATAAGGTAAGGAAAAAAAAAACTATACTTTCAACAAAATATCACATTCCTTCTGATCCTATCTTTTGGTGGGCGCGTTGAAATCTAGCCTAAATTTATAGTAGTGTTGACGGCACACTAACCCTTGAAAGGTCAATGTAAAAAATTTACTCCTTGAGCAATTCGATTACAGTATTCAATAGTTAAAAACATAAAAAACATATATTTTGAAAAATGTTTCCAAAGTTGTTTATCTAACAAAAATGATAGACGGCTCTTGCATGGGTTCGTGTTGAGATTCCTCTTTTGAAAAACATCCAAAACAATTCCGGTTCCCAAAAATTAACTGATAAAAATTATGATAAGAGCTTTAAATCTACGAACTAACATCCTTCGTTCAATGGAGCTTGAATTTCGGCAAGATCGATTTATTAACAATATTCTTAACTTTGGAACAAAGTAACATAGCGATTTTTGATGCCAAATTTGTTGGTTTCCTGCCAAAAACGAAATAATTGAGTGTACAGTGACCAAAAGAATTCGAAGTAAAACGTTCATCTGGTTTTCCAAAATTTTCTGGTACCATTTCGTTGAACGGTGATCTCGCCGTGAAGCCGTATCACAACCGTTTATCAGTAAAAAAATTAATAAAAATTAGAACCATTTTTCAAAATGTATATTTTTAGCGATGAAAAAAACTTCATTCCATTGCTCCAGTAGTTCTCACCAAAAAGAAATCTTTTTCTAGATGTCTCATTAATTTCCTTGAATCGTTGCAAAACTATTTACAGCCGAAAGTAAACAGTCTCCAATCATTAATTGTGATACAATTCGCAAGATGTTTCGATAGTTTGTTTTATTGAATGCAATAATTACTGCTAAACAGAGTTAGAAAAAAATACATCAAGGACAAATTACCTGTCGAAAAATTATAGCAAACGTTAAAAAACTGATTAAATTCTTCTGTACGTTTTTTTGAAACGATAAGATTAAGGTTCTTGAGATATAAAGTACAAATGAAGTTGTGAAGAGTTATGAAGTAGATTCGTATAATTGAGAAACTGTTTCTCGCAAATGTAGAGAATTGATATAAGGATTTTTTTTTAAATGCCGAGTGTGATTTTTAAATACGTGTTTCGGGATCCAAAAGATGTCTGGCCTGTAAAAATGCATTACGAAGCCAGTCGCCGTGATACTCTTGGAAGGCGACGATTTCGCCAGAAAAAAGGGGGAGAGAAGAGGAGGGAGAGGAAGAAATAAATAAAAAGAGAGATAAAAAACGGAATGGTTGGCGTACCGTCGAAAATTTGTGCTCTCTGGTTCATTCCTTTCGTTACGACACTTTCAGGCACCACTTTTCACTATAGTATCATATCTCTTGGGGCAGGGCGAGAGCCAGAAACCAAAATAAAAAGCGTGATGCAGAGAGAGGAGAGAGAGAAAGAGAAGGAGAGGGAGAGAGAGAGAGAAAGCTCGAGAAGTATATGAGATCGTATCGAATGATTAACTCTCGCGATTCAAAAAGGTCTTTCTCCCTCGTTAACACTGAGTAATTGGAACGCTAATTGCACTCGTGAGGAGAGATTGAAAAAAAATTGAAGAAGTGCAAAAGAAAACACGCGTTTTGTCGCTATCTACAGTTCGAGTGTTATCGCTACGATACAACACGAATGGACGTATTAAAGGGGTTAAAAAAGCACATCAAATAACTGATTAACTAAAAAGATTTTGAATCAATGTAACCTAAGGAAAACTTTCAAAAGACCCGAAATAAAGTTTTGACAGAACATTTTTAAGGACAAATTATCGTTTCTCCCCCCCCCCCCCCGCCCTTCGATTAAAAAGAAATCTCAATTCTTTCAACGCAGCAATTATATTACCGGCACTCTGAGGTTCTCTTTTAAGAGCGATTTTTTTCCTTATCAATTTGAAAAATATATTGTTCCTGGTAGAAAACGGGAGAGCTTCAGGTGAACTGAGAATTAATGATAAAACTGTTGGCAGGGTCCTCCAAGCGCGCAAAAGACGTCTGTTTCTTCGACGACTTCGGGTCTCGGTCCAGCACCGCCCGGTGAAACGCGTTACGAACTGCTCCTACAGCAACAGCAACTTTTCCTCCAGTGGCAACTTGAATGGCATCACAAGGTACGACAGTGCATTTCATCCTCTATACATCGATCAAAAAAAAAAAAAAAACAAAAACTTAAGGGGCACACATAAAACAAGTAAAGCAGAGTAACGAGGAAATACAAATTCGAGAAACGACTCGAGCAACTGTTTCAAGGCTTTTCTGTCTTAAAGACGTACTTTCAAAATAAATACGCAATTTTCTTCCAAGTAATAAATAATAGTTCCGTGAACGAAATCGAACGAATTGGACAAAAAGAATTCAACCCGAAAAATTTCGGAAACCACTCAACCGATTACTTTTCAATAACTAATTTTTTTGGATTCAGTTTAAAAGAAAAAAGTATTAACAGATATTGACTCGAAAATCGCTGTATTTTTGTTAAAAAGCTTATTAATATATATATATTTTTGTTTTTTTTAGAAGAGATGTAAATGTTTTTTTCCTGGCTCATCATGGTTTTGAACTCATCTTCATTTTAAGAGGAAAAATAAAGTTCATGATAATTCTATTTTTCAGTATCCCCACATACTTCCAGCTGCCCAAAAAACCCTTCCAATGACCAGCAGCAATGCCAGTGACGCTGGTAGCGTGAGTGGTGCTAGTGCAAGTGCACCAAGTCCCGCGCCTTCAAACGGATCCAACAATCCATCGGAACAACCACCTTTAAGGCCTCTCGGCAAACTTGAGGATATGAAAGGTAAAAATTCTAAAAATTGCTGGGAATTTTAGTGACGATTTTATTTGTTATATTGGAATCAAGAAAAAAGGAAAGCTACTCCGGCCAGAAACGCATTATTCCAATATTAATTGTTTTCGTGAATGATTTCACGTGGTTTACAAACGTGATCAATACTTTCGCTTTCCTAAAACATTCTTTCCAACTTTTTCCCTGTTACAAGTCTTCGTTTAAATCGTTTTTTCAAATTTGATTTTTTTTTTTCCCAACAGTGAGTGACTTGAAAGTGGAATTGAAACGTCGGAATTTGCCAGTCTCCGGATCGAAGCCACAGCTGATTGAGCGACTGAAACCATTCACGGAATCATCTAGTAACAATATAACTTCAAACTCAAATGGTCCACACGTAACTCACATGGGTCACATACTGATGGACACACCGGGACCGATAACTGGGGACGATTCTAGTCCGCACTCCAAAAATCCAAATTCACCGATGAAGGATGATCCCAATAGTCCAAGAACGGATTCGCCACATGGTAGTGAGCAGGAAGATCCCTCGAGTCCGTTAGGTACAGAAAAATAATAATTTCATCACAAAGTTGACCTGCAATAATCCAGAAATAGTGTAGCAATTCTTAAAATCAGTTGCTTGGGTTTTAACAGTGAATAAAAAATATTTTCCTTGAATATGTCTCCCCATAGGCATTTTTAGAAGTCAACTCACTGTCAGTGCGTTTTACTAACGTAACATCGAATGAAAAATAACGTAATTTCTCTTGGAATAAGAATTTTCTTTAAATTTTTTATTATTTGAATAAATGACATAATTTATTAATTTGCGATTGCAGGTGACGATATAATAAAGGAGCAACGCAAAACGATTGAGGAATTGAAGAGGGAGCTGTATAAGTCAAAAAAACAATTGCAACAAGTACGCCAGACTCAACCGTCAACGGTACGGGCTGAGAAATTGGCACTTCAGCAACATTTACACAACAAAATGCAGCAGCAACAATTAGCTCTGCATCTTCAGCAGTTACAACAGCAGGAACAACAGCAACAAAATCGTTCGCAGTCGCAGCCACAAAACACGCAGCAACAACACGCTGCTTTTCAACAACTCAATGCGAAAGCGAGTTTAGCTGCTTTTCTCCAGGCACAACCAAACAACGCAACTTTATTGGACTCAACAAGCTTGACCGCTATTAACAATAAGAAGAATCAGGTCAAAAACAACAATGCCACTGTACAATTGCCCGCTGCGATTGTTCTTAATCTCGCCAAGCCGACCAAGTTGATGAACGGCTCGTTGCTCGGAGCTCTGGTTGCTCAAGCTCAAGCCCAGCAACAGCAACAACAACAACAACAACAGCAGCAGCAACAGCAGCAAGCAACCGTGCTCGAAGAAGTTAAACCACCGCCGCAATACGACGAGGCTGCTAAATTATTAAAGGTTAGAAAGAAATTCTAATTTTTACCTCTAATTAACGACATGTTCGCTTAACTCTAGCTCACTACGCTTGGGTCATTTTGAAATAAGCCAAAACCAACATGTCCAACTGTAATTTCTTAAAGAGTTAGGAGCTCCCAATTTTTTCGGGATGAAACAGACTCATGATAGTAACGACAGGATTGTGAACACAGTTTTAAGGATTAAACACATAATTATTCATAAAATTCACAACTTTGCAATCAAGATTGGCAATTTTTCATCCACATGTTGAAAAAAAGAGTACATTGGTATAAAATTCATAAGACCCTCTGTCAATCGAAGCTCACAGAAAACTCCAGAAAAATTGAGCTCAAAAGGTTTCATGGCACAATCATTAT
Organism: Campoletis raptor; assembly: GCA_948107755.1. Lineage (NCBI taxonomy): Eukaryota > Metazoa > Arthropoda > Insecta > Hymenoptera > Ichneumonidae > Campoletis > Campoletis raptor. The sequence continues at coordinate 28,583,972 of OX403622.1, read as the reverse complement.
TTTCTAAGACTCATGAGGACTTTCGACTTATTGTAGTTCCCAAATTGCCACTGTGTTATCTAATTGAAAAAAAAAACATCAATTTTCAGGTTAAAATTGAGCCAGCCGCGCCAAAGAATCACGTTAAAAGTCAGGTGCTTGATGACGTTCTTGAAATTCTTATAAAGAACGGCGAATTACCACCGAGTGCAGCAGATCCAACAACGCCTACAACTCCAAATCGGCAATTGGCACAAAATATCGTATTTACGACTCCCGCCGATAGTGCAACGCACTCCATAGTTTTCGCGGCATCGAGTCCTTTAAGTCCAGTAGTTAGTCCAATGGCAATTGATGTTAATGCGAGTCACAACGCTTCCCCGAGTCCACCAACGGTGACATCGCCACCGCCACCACCACCTCCACCACCACCCCCGCCGCCGCCACTCCCACTCGCAAGTTTTGCGGTCCAGTTACCAAGTGCGCTGCAACAGCAACAGCAGCATCAAACCCACGATGGAATGCCCTCTTTCACGGCTGATCTGCTATCGTCTGAAGCCGAATTGGACGCTGCTATGTTATTGAGTCCTCAATCGGTCCAGCCAATCGGTGGCTCACCCGATCCTCAACCACCTCAAGAAGTCACTTCTTCGGACAATGTCAATCTTGACTTTAAGGTACTTTCAAACGATGTTTTTTTTTTTAGAAATCAGTAAAACACTCGATCCAAATTGTCAATTTTTCATTTATTCCCTAATTATTCACATAATCATGAAATTCAAACGAAAAATCCCTGTCTCCTTTTAGATTCCCTCGCTTTTTCACTCAAGCTTTCCAACAATTAATATATTAACGAAGATTCGAACGAATTTTCGGGTCGAAAAGTCTAGTAAAGTTTACTGATTGAGCTTTCTTCTGATGATTTGTTAAATATATTGTTGGCGTTGAAAAATACTCATTTCTTTTATCGCCTATTCTGCCCAAGTGGTTTGAGATTGAATACAAGTCCGCATGACCAATCTTATAGCACATAGAAGTTCCCACTTAAACTGAGAGCTTACAGAAAAAATATCTGGGTTCCAAGGGCCGCGAAAATAGAAAACTTTGCAAGGTTTTTCTCCGATCCGCTCTCGCAACTTGACTACTAAAGATAGAAAAATGCCAGTCGAGACTTTTCTTTAGCAAATATTACGCTCTACAAAATTGGTCTCATGATATTTTACTCCATCTCTTACCATTTTGGCAGCGTGCTAAATGAATGGACATTCTTAACAATGTATTATTAACAACAACAACAAAAAATTACTAGAGTTTTTGACTTGAAATCTGGTTCTGAATTTACGTTCACATTCCGAACCATTGATCATATTGGATCAGCTTTTATAAAACATTATAAACAATCTTGAAATGGTCAATCAGCTGCACAGCCATGAACTATAGCTTTTCGTTTTGTAATTTGAAACTCCCTTTGTGATTGACTGAAGGATCCAAGATTAATGTATATCTTTAAAGTCTCTTCTAATGCAGGAATTGGGTCTGGATCTGGATACACTGGACACGATGGACTTCAGCAGTTTAGATTGTGATCTCGAGGTAAAAACGGAAGCGTCACAAGAATTGATGGAGATTGGTGACGTGCCAATGGACATGGATCCAGATTGGTTGGATTCTTGGATTCCTCATACACCTCCAGGTTCATCGACATCGAATCATCACCACCATCATCACCATCACCACCATTATCATCATAACAATAATAATCAACAAAACTCGCCTCAATCTGTTCAATCCACGGTGACTGACGTACATGACCCAATGTTAGCCAACAGCCAGAATCCTTTCGAGCTCTTCAGCATGGAAGACGCCGATTTTAAAATGTCTTCGGAAATACCGCTTAGTTGGGACAAGTGTGATTTCGCGACCTAGCACGAGTTTAAAAGTTCGGCACTTCGTACTTAAAATACTATCTAAATTTTGTCCCTTCAACTCTTTCCTTATTTAAAGAAATATATAATCTTCGACGAAACAACGACAATGTTCGCATCGGAGAACCTCGAGAGACACTTATACTGTACCCATCAATTTCTCAGGTGTGTTTGTGTCAACCATGGAATCCAAATGTTTCGCGAGTGTGCTATAATCACGTCGATCATGGACGACATTTTGTTTCTTTTTTTCCTTCAATTCATTATATAATATACTGAGTGATATATCATTCGCCAAATTACACGAATACCCGTAATCGATATACTACGACGTGCTTTACGATATTCAATTCAGGAACATTATTTGTAATGGAGTGTATAAAAAGTATGAGAGTAAGGAAGCTTACAAATACATATACGTATTATATATTATATATACATAAATACGTGGATATACAGCATACAGAATACATAGTGTCTGTGTATGAGTGTGTGCCAAAAATCTTCTCTAGAGAAGAATTCGGTAAAAATGATTCGTTAGTCGAGACAACCCAGTCAACCACGCTTGAAACAAAAAACGAAAAACAGGTGACGATGATGATCGTGAGACCGTCTACCGAACCAGGATAATCTGAACCGGGCTCAGTGATATGGAGAAAAAAAAATTCTTGAAACGGAGCTAAAAATGAAAAATTGATAAACTTCTCGTTGCCACATCTAGCAGTTTCTTAGTTTTGACTAAAACGCGCTGGACTCTTCCCGTCAATTCTTTCTCAGCAGCTGGGGGATAATCTGGAGTTTAAAAAGTAGTCAATCCATGGGTAGGATCGGATGTGCAAACTTCGGAAGATTGAAATTGGGCGATCGATTTTCAATCGATATTGCGAGACTAAAAAGTGGTTCTACCGATAACATAGAAATTTTTTTAACTAGTACTTATGCGTCCTAAAAGTTTGCCTAACGGTCTCGTATGCGCTCTTTTAGTCTCCAATAATTCGTCACAGCCGTTTGCATCAATCCTAATATGTAAAAAAAAGTACAAGGTTTGTGGAAAATTAATTTAGAGACTTTAAAAGAAAGGAAAATTAAATTTAGTCGTCGAGTTGTCCAGAGACATGGTTTGAATGACAAATATCTTTTTAGCTGTTTTTCTTTCCATTATTATGGATTACTAATTGAACTCAAAAGAAGCAATTTTTAGGACACGAAAATACATTTTAATTGTTTCTCATTAGGAGAAAAAAAAATGAAATCTATTGCATCTCAGAAAAATAACATCGGGATTATGATCATTGAACAAATTTTTAACTGGAAATCATTTGTTCTCGTGAATCGAATCACGCAACTTTGTGCTAAAATTAAAAAAAAAAAGATATAACTACTGCTTGCAGAAGCAGAAATTGGATACGTATAATTTATCTTTTCTCTTACTCTCCTCTCACTTTAAGGCGCCTTATCACTTACGTAAGAGCGAAAGAGAGACAGCTGGGAGGCAACTTTTCATTTTTCTCTGAGACCATCGATATTTCGTTAAAAAAAAAGTTATCTCCCATTTTTTTTCCAAGAAGAACAATGTGTAAATTTTATTATTCGCGAAAACTCAATTGCGACCAAGAAATATGCGAAGCAATATTTGCCTGGACATCTAATAGAGCACTTAAGGAATGTATATATCGGCCATACAGTCATACCCAAAAGTCTCGTATTATATTTTTTAAAAACAGCACTGTTTTTATAACTGTTCGTGGACGCCCCACATTCATGATTCGTTCATTTACTTCAAAACATGTCAGTGAAAAAAAGTTCAATTTGAAGGGATCGAATGATTTATTCTTGTTGTCTAGGGGCCGAGTTTTCCATTTGAATTCATGAATTTAATGCCTGTAACAATAATTATTGTCACGTACTCACACAATGTGCATTGTTCGTCACTTAGTCCTTCAGAACTATTAACAAATGTGAGATTGAGAGTTCGAAATCAACCAATGGTTTTCAATGTTACGTGCTTGACGATTGACTTACATTGAGAAAAATATGTATGATTTAGTCCACGACGGCCATTTCAATACCAAGTTTCCCTTCTTTGGAAAAAATAGATCAGGTTTGTAATGATCGAACACGCATAAGCAATACTTATATTTCATAACAAATAGAAAAATTCTATACATGTGTTGAATGAATTTTCGATATTTAAACTCTGTTCTCATAATTTTCTCAATGACGAAAAATTTAGCTATGGACTGAATCTCCTGCATAAAAATTCGACTTTAACTAAAAGATGAAGGGAGTCTGTTCTGTTGCGCTATATTTTCATACATGAAAACAGAATTAATTAGATTCAGCTGCCATTTCAATCGAAAAATATACAGCCGAGCAATAAAGAAAACGAAAACAACGTAAAAAAGACTTCTGGCTCCTCTGACTCTCTCATCACGGTATTCAAAATTTGCCTACAAGTTGTGTGGCAATAGTAAACAATTAATGCAAATTTTATTTGTCACTTGAGACTCGAGTACTTTTTTGAGCACACAGCTGTGGATCACTAAAAAAATCATCCAATCGCCACGTTTTTCTGAAGAGACATTGAACGTCCAGAGTTTTCCGCGACGATAAGCGCTCAAAGACCTTGAACGAAACTTCTTGTACATGCAAAGTTCATTAAAATCGAAATTTCGTCGTACGCAACGAAAATTCTAACATTCCAAACTTTTTCAATTGTCCCAAACGAGAGCTCCTAGTTTCGAGAGCCTAAAAACAACTTACAACGGGAACTTCGTTTTCGAAACCTCTCCTTCCTGTTCCATTATGCATCGCCGTTATCACTTAAACTATTTTAAAGAAACTATGCAGAAATAATCTATTTTGAAAACATTATTTAAAGCCTGTGTAGTTATGCAATAACATTGTTTTTAAGGCTCCGAGTGACTCGTTACACAATCTTGAAATTCTGCCAAATTTTCAAATGCATTTATGCCAATTGATCTAAAAAATAATTATTTATGCGTTCATTTATTCATTCATCTCGTCAAGGTCAATACAATCCTTGAACGCTCATTGTTAATTCTGCAAGTAAAAAAACGAAACAAAAACAATGTCTTTTCGATGTAGAGCGAGCAAAATCCACACTGGATGAGTGATCAACAGTTATTTGCTCATTTTTGAGTTTGTTGGAAAATGAGGAAAGTCATAACACGTGTCAGGCATGATAACTTATCATGCCTGACGTTATCGTTATCATTGCAGGCATGATAACTTAAAAACTTATGTTCAAGTTTTTTTTTTAAGAACAACAAATTATTGTAATATTTATTGTATCTAGTTGAGCTACTGTTGGGTTGCTGCACTTAAGATCAAAAATCGATTCATTTTGAAATTTATGTAAACAGGACCAGCAGTCCGCGAGTTAAGAATCAATAATAACTAAATTATATACGAAATAATCTCAGGATGCTTCTCATTACATATGCAAGCAGCCCATTTTGCTTTCGAAGATATTCAAATTGAACTAATGAAAAAATTAACCGATTTTTCGATGTATCGTTCTCTTTAAATAAGAAAAAAAAATTCTGCTTCGGAATAACTTTTGCTAAGAAATGTAACAAAATTCCATTTCAGAACGTGTGTGAAAAATCTTCACGCAAACATTATTTTTTTACAGATCGTAAAAAATCTTTGTGTAAAGTAAACGAGAGTTCGCAGAAACAATGAAATTTAACAATGTAACCTCGAACTTGGAATTTTGAAATAGAAAATAACTTTTGTAAAGATAAAAATTAAAATATTTTATTACTTGAGCGTTTTTGAAACATCGATTTTTAAAAATTTTCAAGACATCATTGGGGCAACTACAAGAAGAAATAATACTTGTGACTTCTCGCCTGACGGAGAAAAAATTTCGCTTGAAAGTCGTTTTTACATCAATGAATCGTACGAGCCAAATTTCTCTCGTCCGGCACATATCGTTTCGTTACTCGTCAGCATCGTACCATTGCCATGACAATAATTAGGTTTATTCTATAATTCGTAATTTTTTCTCTTCATTATTTTGGAAAATTTTGTAAATGACCAAGTGCGTGATTGTTGGTTACAGCAGAACGTAAATATTCAGCAGCGTGCGATACTTTTTTGGAATGTGTGTCTATATAAGTGTATTGCGAATTGCGTTAGTTTTTAAGGACATGAATTTGTGAAGAACGTTTGACCGATTTTGTTATTTCTCCAAATCAATCATTTGAAAACCAAAAGAAAAAACTGGATCGTTTTTTTTTCAGTTATTCGAAGCGATCAAAACATGGAACTTTGTAATTACAAGACGACAAAAGAGACAAAGAAAACGAATTGATTCGAAATCCTTTTTACTAAAGTGAAAAATTGAGAGCATTATTTTGCTTTTCTACAATTTTTGTGGATAATAATAGAAAAAAGTTGGTCCGCGTGGCATTTCATGCGCTGAAAAAATGATCGTCCGAACATTTTAACGTGAACTCTCGTTTGTATAATTGCTTGCAAGGCTGTGCGAGTCTGGATTTCAGTCCGTCAATAAGACAAGAACGTAAACAACAATATTGGCGTTATTTTTAATTAAATTTCTGTTTTTCTTTCTCTTTAAACCTTATTTAACATTTCGTCAAAACGAATTGTACGTAAAAGGAATATGATGCGTATTCGCGTGTGTTTAAACGTATAAAGGAACGCACCAGCTCGAATATAATGCGACTATAGCTTGATCGAATGTTTGATAATGCGATTGAATGAGTGAATGGGTATGAAACTTTTGTTAATTATCACTGAATTGATTATTATCATTAATATTATTATAATTATAATTATTAATATTATTATCATTAATATTATTATTACTATCATATGAATTATGATTTTAGATATTGATCATATTATAAATATTGCTAGAGAGAGTGTTATTTATTTTTATTTGTTGCAAATTTATCGATTGCCTTCCATTTGAATTTAATAAATAAATAGAGAATTATTAGCAAATTTCGTGTCATTATTTTAATAAAGTATGTAACGAAGGACCCTTGCAACGAAATAATTATCATTTGCAAAAAGAAATACATCTTCATTTCATTCTCGTTCTTAACCATTTAAGTACTTTCCTCAATTCATTCTTTTAAACGATCCCATAACGCATAAAACTTAATCTATTCTAAAAAGTGCCATGTGTATTTGTAAACATCTGAACCGAACCCATGGTTGTAAATTGGATAAATTAAATTAAATCTAAAATGGTAAACTATATATTACGTTATCTGCTTCAATTGATACAAAAAAAATCTAAAATACTGATGCAAAGACTCAATCCTTCATTGATTTTCTTGTTTCATAAAAAAATTCGAAGTCAAAATAGAATTTTTTAAAATCATATTCTAAGCATATTCAGTTAATTAATATTCACAACTGTAAAAATATTTCATCAGATGTTGAGTGATTTTTCGTCTTTTTTTATTAATTGTTGATAGAGGAATACTTTTGGTATCGTAGAGAAATACTTGATTGAAACTGAATCAGGTACATGGTTCGGCCCTCCTGAACTCGTACTTCGGGCGCGTCCCGCTGAAATGTTTCGTGAAAAGATGAAAAGGTGAAAAGAATTATCATTGTCCTCAAAAAACGCCACTGGATTTAGGATCGCATCTAATTTCCGGTTCAACTGTGAACTCAGATCCAATTCTTTCAACTATTTCGACCAGATTCCTTCTTTGAACTGCAGATTCGGTTTACTGGGCTTATGAGTCGAAAAGTATGTCTATCGAATTGAAAAGCTATCTGTTCACCAGGATAAAATGGTCGAAGAATTTTCCTTCTACTGCACGGCCTCATTATTCATGAGGTATGGACGCGTTAGGACGACTGGATAATTTACTCTCGTAAGGAGAATTTGTATTTGGCGGGAGCAGTAATGAGGTCGCTACTGTCGGTCCATGTCCAATGTCGTCCCTTTCAGCTGCAGTCAGCTGACCGTTTGCGAGTCCATGATTGTTTTGTTTACATCGTTTACGTACATCATTGTCTATTCTCGTGATTTACTCTCCTCGAATGTCTACTAGCTGTCATCGATTATTAACTGTATTAAAGAGCCCTGAGAATAGGAAGCTTCTCTTTTCAAAGATGCAACACACCACTGTCTCGTCCAATGATGGAGCGGCTCCAGCAAAAAAAAGACATTGGCGAGAAGGTTTGTTAGACAGTATGGAAAATCCAGAGTCCGTTGTAAAAGAGGATGACAGGGTCACAGTTATTAAGGACAAATTTCCAAAGGCACATCATCACTATCTTGTTCTTCCGAAAGATAATATTTGCTCGATAAGGGACTTGACCCAAGAGCACCAAGATCTCTTGAAACATATGGAAAACATTGGTCGGGAAGTCGCCGATCAACATCAAGATTATCAATTTATCCTCGGATATCATGCTGTACCAAGCATGGCGCGGTTGCATTTACATGTTATAAGTACAGATTTCGATAGTCCCTGCTTGAAAACAAAACAACATTGGAATTCTTTTACAACGCCCTTCTTTCGACCTTCACAAAGTAAGTCTGTAATATTTTAATTCTTGGCTAGTACTTCAACTTGTTACTATATTGTCCACATTATTATTACTTTGGGTTCTACATAACCCCAGAATTTTCCAACTGTTACCAAATTAAAAGTCAACTACATCAAGGCTTCAAAAAAGAATTTATATTCTAGCAGACGCGAAAATAAATAGAACAACAAAGTTCAAGTGAATATTCTAATTACAAGAATGAAGATTCATGTTTTTTTAATGAAAAAATTTCAGGTGTCCGTGAAGAACTAAGGCAACACGGTCGAGTAAAACAAATGAGCAGCACTGAAAGTGAGAAGCATTTGAAAAAAGATTTGATTTGTCACAAATGTTCATATCGACCAAAAAATCTACCAGATCTCAAGAAACATATAGTCGAGCATTTAAATGTAAAATAATTACGCGTTCTACCAGAAAACATGACAAAAAATCTCAATTACAATAATAAAGAACTTTCATTTTTTAAATTGGGTTTTCCCAATTTTTTCAACGAATGCGTCCACATTCTACGAACCAAAACCAATCACTCGACGGTACTGTTTTCTTAGCAAAATTTGGGGCGAGTTGTTGACTTTCCATCCAGTTGTTTCAAAAATTTTCTAGTAAAAGCTAGTTGGCGCGAAGCAAAATGGAATTCAACGGTATCATTTTACGATTAGAAAGATTTTTGTCCACTCCCTTTACATTTTGTTTCTAAAGAAACGTTGCATTGAATTTTATCCGTTCGATTTACATGTTAGACTCAAATTCATTCAAAAACGTTTACATATCATATCAATATATATTCGTAATGAGAATTCGCCAAAAATAGTTCCGCTTACTTCGACACGGTTGATTTTTCGAGGAATATAAAGATCACACGTTGTTCGCCTTTCAGCGAAAAATAAGGTGTGTGTGACTTTCGTGATCAAGCGTCACTGAGAAAAATGTGAATCTCCTTTTCATCTATTTCTTTCTTACTCGCGCAACTGACAGAGCGGTACTTCAAGATCGCAAAATGAAGGATATGTAAGGTAGGATATAAAAAACAAATAGAACACAGTATTTTTAGTTTTTCCGGTATACGGAAAATTTACTATATAGGTTAATGTGATGTTACATAGTAACTAGCGTTGTTTTTTTTTTTTTTGGCAACGCTCGGCGTTAATTTTACAACCTACTATTTACAGAGTTTTATCGAACGTAGAAATTACGTCGCGAGAATATCGTACAGTGGATATTTTTCGGTTTGCTGTACATGAATATGTCTTCTTATTTTTATCATTACATAGCACTGTAAAGAGAGCCAGAAGGGGGGGGGGGGGGGGTGATGAAAATAAAAAATCATGCTTTCCATGAATGAAGTCTTTTGTGAACATACAGACTATTTATTATATTCTTTTTATTTTTTCGCATTCATATTTAATTTAGTGTACGGGCGTTTCTTTTGTTGTTTCTGTTTTGTTTTTTAAGTGTCTACGTACATTTAGTAATACTGCGATCAATAGTTGAAGCGTCCATTTCGCGTCGAAGCAAGAATTAGGAATTTTGTTAATCCGTTTTTTTTTTTACCCTTTCTGCTTTCGGCTTTGGGGCTTGTGTAGCAAGAAGTGATTCTTGATATACATAATAATAGGCAAAAACAAAAACAACAAAAAAATCTTTGAAACATTCGACTCTAGCTTTCGTTAAAATTATCCTAACTATACATTTCTTACAAATAACGCTACGCTTTGTGTTCATTTTCTTACTTTAATTTAACTATGAACTCATTTTTATATGCGTACACATATTTTCAGCTAGTGTTTGACATCGTCAATAAGTTCTGTACACGATATAAATATATATATGTATATACATCGAATTTCCGAACGTGTAGCTGTACATAAAAAATAACGATAATAATAGAGACTCGTTTGTATAACAAGAATCTCTGTGAAGCGTAAACGACGTTCGAAAAAACGAGAACGGGAAAAATTGAGAAAAAAAAAACAATCGAGAAAAGCTACGAGCACAAAAATATGCGTGATCGTGTTGATCTAGAGAAAGCCATAAGTCTGCCTAAAACGTAGACTGAGCGAAATCTCGATAAACCAACACAGAGCAACGGTATATTTTGGGCAAGAATGATATCGTGAGAAAAATCAAGTCGAAAAACAATTATTAGCTATTCTCTTTTAATGAGTATGTGTGCGTGTGTGTGTATGCTTGCGAGTAATGACAAAATGGTGACATTCATCAACATTTTAGTAACGTTACCTCCTCCCACGTCCAATCGATTCTCACTAATTAAATATATCTCAAAGAGTGACAGAACTGTCAATATCAGTCGAATGGTATTTATAACGCTAACGAAATTTTTGTGACTATCGTCCGCCCGTACTTTGCGTGGCCCACCAAAAGCGGTCATTTTAGAAAAGCCACTAAGCGACCGGGAACAATCGACGAACCCCACGCAGGAGGTAAGACGATTTTTTCGAACAAACACATGTTTTTACAATAATGGCTTGGTATTTGCCACTCGAGAGCGAAAAATCGACCATATCAACTTATTCGACAAATCGTCAATACCCTGTAAAGTCTTTGATGCTGGACTATGAAAGGTGACACGTTACATACTTCTGTCGATGAGTCGCCATTATAGTTTTTCTATTTTCAAATGATTGAGCTCGACGCGTAATTTTTTTAAAACAATAACATATTTACACATTTTCCTATCTAATATTCACATTCCAATGTTTCAATGTCGAGCTCGATCTTTTATTGTTTGTGGTTGCTCAAAGGTTTGAATTTTCATGACCGAAAACTTATGTACAAAAAACCAGCTTTTGTCGCTTATTTTTCTTTCTCAATTTTTCTTTAGGTCTCTTACGCGTTTTATTTTTTCGATAAATTAATAATGTAGTAACTTCGGAAGGATAGACGCGATAGTGAATAGTACATAGAGACAGTGGAAGTAGATTGAGTTATGGCTCGAAGATAAATTACACTTAAAAGTCGTATAGCTTTAGAATAGATGTAGTAGAATTTGTTTTCTTCTCCTTGAATTCGCATCACAACAACAATAGTGTAGAAGCAATAAGTAATATTTAATAGTAATAGTTCTAATAGTAGCAATAACAATAGTAGTTTTCGAGCATCTAGAAATAGAGTGAATAGTAATCGAGTGACATTTGAGGAGGGAGTGCGCGAAGAATATTTTTCTTTGTGATGACTATTTAGAATTAATAACAAACGAAATTGAACTGTCCTTTATCACACACACATACACACAGCCACTCACTCACACAGGTACAAAAAGATAAGCTGAAATAAATTAATGACAAAAATCACGACGCTGAATCTCGTGGATAAATAAACGAACAAACGAAAAACAAAACGAAGAAACAATAATAGAAAAAAGGAGTTCGAATGCTTCAACGTTATTACTAAAAACAGGCGTTTGTTTTCCTTTGCTCTCACATATAATAATAAGTTCACGGTTTTCATTGACTTAGCGGTACTAATTTTTGCAAAGAAGAAAACAAACATATATCTCGATACTAAATAGTAATTAACATTAATTTATCTAATACTAAAATGTTATAAGTAATAAACTAATCGGCGATTATTGATGATATCGATGGAATAAATAACGATTATTTAATACAAACGATGAATAGAACTGACAAGGTGCTAACTTGTGTATGCATTGAATTTGAGGAACTCTCCTAATTGATTGAAATCAAAGATAAGCATATACACACGCGTACCCCCGCACACGCGCTCAAACACACACACACACACACACACACAAGCACATATTCACACACCGAAATACGCGGATAGGCCCGAGGATTGTTTCGTAGGAGTCATTTTCGCTATGATTTACAAATTGCCTTCTCTCTTTTTTGAGACTTTCGTTCTTGACGCGACACACGTGTTTTAAAAAAAAAATCTCATTCACAACATTATTTCATTTTTTGGCCAACTCCGCGAGTGCTTTTGCCGGCAAAAGAGGAGGAATTTTTGCACTTATGGGGCGAGCGAAAAAGAAGGAGAAGAAAAATAGAATGTCGCCGAACTACTTAATTCTTATACACATAATCCTTAATAATTACATAGTTAACGAAGCCTGCTCTTCGAACGATTGGGACGTTGCTTTTTGTTTTGTTTTTGCTTGAGAATTACATGCTACTATGTACAAGAAAGACGTTAAAATATAAAAACAAAACGAAAAGCATTCACGAGAAATATTTGAACGAAGAGATAAAAAGGGGCAGGTGAACCCGGAAGTGAAAATAAAATCGAGTCCACAGACCTTCAGGCGACATGGTTTAAAGCTGCAAAAAGCTTTGTTCGGCGATGCATTCTATGTTTTGTTCTCTCGTTCTTTTTCGAACGAACTTTAACATTCATGATCTATAAATAATTGTAATTGTAATAATGACAATAAAAATAATAAGAGAAACATAAATACCAACAAAATTGACTATATATTTACTACCTAAAGTGATCACGGACTTGTAATCTAAGTAGTAAAAGTTACGGATTGAAATCATTTGCGTCTCGCTAAATTTTTCCATCATTCGATCATGTCTCATTTGATCTCTTGTTATGTGTCTCTTGTTGTGACCAAAAAAATGCATTATACTGATTTCAATTTCCCTTTTAAATTCCATAGGAAGAGAAGCAATGACGACGTAGTAGTTATGCTCGCCAGACTCTTGGGCGTAAATCGAAGAATAAAATTGAAATATCTCAATAAGAATCTTTTATTCTTCGTAAGGTGATCTATCATTCGTTCAGTCGGTAAACATCCTGCCGCACGTTTTATTCTGAGGGGCCTTGATTCACAAGAAAAATATGAGTTGCACGTTGTTCTCCTTTCATCACAGAACAATGTTCAACTTTTATTTTCCTCGAAATATCACGGATGCCCGAAAAAAACGTGTATTTGCTTTTTATTTATCAGTAGTGTTACAACTTGTAATTTTTGTTTTTAACTTTTTTAATAATTCGATTGAAATGTAATTGTGACTTTCTGAAAATGATTGTTTGTCAATATTTAATAGTTCAGGTCCAGCGAGCAACAAACCTTGTGCTCAAATTTCGGTAACTGAAAACCTTAAGTTACTTTCATTATATTGTCTTTCTTCGGCTATTATAAATTTATGTCACGATCAAATGCCAGACGGAAATGGTTACGGATCACCCATAACTTTTGCTGAACGTCTTCATCGCCCGTTCCTTAATCATACTATTTTTTGCTAATCTATACACTGTACAAGAATTTCGACTGTAACTTTTGCTTTCCCATACAATAGTGTCAAAATTTTCTCCATAAATAAACTAAGTGAGAAACGGTTGCTTGTTATTTTTTTTTGTGTTCCTAACGAAGCATCTAACGATTTTGCACTCACGGATCTTACGAGACTTTTTTTCTTTTTGGCCAATAAGATGAATTATTCGAACGCAGTCATTTAAAAATATGGTTCAGCGGCTCTACCATTTCATTGACAAGTCTTTGTTTCCATTTGTCGTTCAAGCTGTTTCGTTCACTTTAGTCTTCTTCCTCTTCTTTGCGCCCGAAACTATGGACTCGCATTTCTTCGATCGCTCGACACCACTCCAGAGCAAAACCTTCGGGGTCTTCCAGATAATACGTTCTGGTCGGCTATATGAAGAATAGAATAAATTCATAAAATAATTATTAAATGAAACATAAAAGTTCTCAAGTTTCATAAGCATTCGATAATATAAAAAAAAATAAGGGAGTTTAGAACAAAAGTCAATAGTCTGTTTTTATAGCTCCATCAGAATGGAGACATAAAAATGCACTCATCAAAGTTAAAATGTTTGCATCGAGATACTTGGATGAATTTAGTTGATCGTAAATATGTCTTTTGAAGCCATAACATCAAGACTAGTGGAAGATAAGAATGAAGTGGATTAAAAAACGATTTGAGAAGTTGATTGTAAGAGAGTGCAAAAATGTTTACCGTATGAACAAAGAACATCTTGAAGTTTTTCGGCTCAACCCTCAGCTTCGGACTCCAGGGCATTTCGCCTTTGAGTACCATATTGACGGGATCGACATAATACAGATGGGGGCCAGTTGTGAGAAGAAGCATTCTTTTTCTGGTAAAGAAACCCTTTCGTTTGTTGACAAAGCCACGTTTGAGTATGAGATTGTCCTTGACGAACCTGTGCCATGGATCAGTGCTGCGTTGTTTCTCAAGCCTCAATTTAATTTCTTCTTCCGTAAGATCAGCAATGCCAGGACGTGGTTTACAGTATGGTTTCTCTGGGCTGGGTGTAACAGAGACGTTAGCGATGCCCGTGACAACGGGATTGCTGGTTGGGGCACTGTTGGTGGTGCTGGTCGTCGTAGTGGGGATTTTTTTGGCAGCAGGTGGACTTCTGTCGGAACTAGACTCATCAGCCATTCCAAGACCGAGCAATCGCGTCATTTGACGATCATCCAATCCGGGCTCGAGATCATCGGGTACTCGATAATGCGATCTGAGCTCTTCGTGTTCGGAGGTGCCTGGCAAGTACGGATAAATCGGTGGTGGAGTTTGTTCGTGAAGAGTTTCAAAATCAACACCCTTGAAAAATTCGTGAGATCTTATAGACGGGTAACCAGCACCATGTTCATCCATAGCCCCCAAACGATCGCTAGCTTTTAGAACGAGCAATTGCTTGACCAACGATTCGACCAATGGACAAAAACCATCAGGTATCTCGTAATCAAGCTTAAGAATCTGTTGGAACATAAGGTACTCGTTTGGTGCTCGGAAAGGTGGTAAACCAGAGACCATTTGATAAACGATACAACCGAAAGCCCAAAGATCAGACGCTCTGCTACATGTTTTATCGGTCAATATTTCGGGTGAAACGTACTGAGCTGTACCGACAAAAGAATTACTTCTTTTTCTTGATTCTTCTGGTTCGTCGTCATCTGTTGTTGTTGTTGTCGTCGTCGTCGTCGTCTGAATCGTTCTCGGAGGCATCTCCGGATCTTCTTTGAGAATTTTTGCACTACCGAAATCGGTGATCAAAATGTGCATATTTTCGTCAAGCAATAGGTTCTCCGGCTTGAGATCACGATGGATTATACCCAAACCGTGGAGGTACTCGAGACCACGAAGTATTTCGGCGGAATAGAATTTCGTGCACTCCATATCGAACGAACCGACCTTATTGATGTACGGCAACAATTCACCATTCTTCGCATACGAGAGCACAAAGTATAAACGTTCGGCATCTTGGAAGGTGCAAAACAAACGTACGAATGAATGTTTCGCGGATGCAAGCATGTTCAATACTTCCTTCTCTCGTTTTACGCTGTCGATCTTTTTCTCCTTTATGATGTGCCGCTTCTCGCATACTTTGATCGCATATTCCCGATTCGTGTGTATATCCTTCGCCAGGTAAACCTAATAATTCAAAAATGAGTAAGAAAAACACGATAATTTGACTTAAAAAAATATGTGTATTCCTTCGATAAATTTCAAGAATATAGTCATGAATTTGAAAAAGAAAAATGTGTACTCACCATTGAAAAGCTGCCATCTCCGATAAGTTTGCCAAAGATGAAATCATTGGCCGAACGTTTGTGAGTCGCGAGCGACGACGACATTGCCGGACTTCCGGTAGGTGGAACCCGAGGCGTAAGTTCATCCGTGGCGACGACGACGACGCCACTAGTAACGTCATTCGTCGGGGGTGACATTTTCGGCACCGGCCCCTCCACCGTTAATTCCGGCTGTGGAGAAATTGTACGCGCCTGATTCGCCACCCGCTGTTACGAAAACAAACAAAACAAAAAGCCTAATTAGAGAGAGAATCATTGAGAGAGATTTTTACAAATAAAACAATATTGAAACGCGCTAAAAATGGAAAAACAACATAATTGCGGTAAAGCAGCAGAATCCAAACTACGATTATCGTCTATTATGATATTCTGCTGCGTCAGCATTGCATGTTTACGATCCTAGGGAACGACGCTTACGCTATACCTATTATCACAATTTCGTATTGTGAAAGATAGCGAAAAGAAATGTCATGCTTCAACAGCAATATTACAAGATCCAAGTACAGATATTACACACATTTTACACTCGAAGAGCAAAAAAGCATTGAATCAATTATTTCACGTTTTTTTACATCTTCTAATGAATTTCAACTTTTCGTAATTTCTCCACTGTGAAACAGACACGTGTCATATTTGTGACGTTTCTACAAGTATTCTCTGTCGGATCGGCTTTAAGGACGCTTCACTCATTCGTTTGTTGTTTTTCCTGATTTCAAAATTGATTTTCAATATATAACCGGTCCTATGGTTTGGTGGTTAGCGTGTTTGTTTCGTAACCAGAGGATCGGGAGGTCCCGGGTTCGAATCCCCGTCCCGAAATCTTTTCAAGAGAAATAAAATATGAGCTCGACGAGCTCCAGACATATAGATATGAGACATAAGTGAGTACATCTACAGGTGTATGTCACACGCATATAACTGTAACTTATATTTACGTTCTTCTTGAAAAGACGTCGCTCCAACACCGCGAAATAAAATCAAAACCGACCGTAGCTGCGAAGGTTTTTCGCAGTTTCCCTGGATCCATGAAATGGCTTGTAATGGGCGAATGTACTACAGAGGGGGAAGTCGGATCCGGCCACATGGATGTTAAATAATCCGGATCAGACACCCAATAATGTCAATAATGATAGTAATGATGCAAAAAGTTGTTAAAAAAATAATCGAACGAAACATTTTTTTCTTTATTAAAAAAAACGAGTATAAGATTTTTAACAAAACGTTTATTACCGAGATTTCGATCGTCAATAGATGTTTGCATATGAATGTATTCGTGTTGTTATTATTTTCATTCTGAAGCGTTGTTAGGAATGACAAATACAGATGAAAACGGATTATTTTGACTTCAAGTGTAACCCTGATGGTAAGGATTAATGTATGTACATTCGTAAAACTTCGTAGAGCCCATAGATGCCGAACAGTTATTGAACGACCCATAACACTTTCAAATACGCACGCAAAAATGTATCATTGACATACGAAATTCTATGTGTATTAAAAAGTTTTCGCGTACTGGCGGGAAATGTTGGCACTGATACCGAGTCTCGTCTGTTGAAAAGTGGATCAGGGACTCGGGGCAAATATTTGCTCGATTCCTCTCTTGCCACAGCATGCAGGCGGTGTAAAAGGAAAAGAAAGAGAGAGAAGGGGAGGGCGTGCCAGACAGACACATGAAAAGTATATTAAGCAAAAGTTCGCAATGATTGGTGAATTTTTTCTCTTTCTAAAGACACACATTAAATGCAAAAGAGAGAGAGAGAGAGAGAGAAGTGGAAAAAGAAGTATTGGAACGACTGAATGTAAACGACCGTTCGATTTTCGTTTTACTAGCAAAATAAGGACAAAGAATTATTTATAGGTTATGTAGTTTCAAGTAAAAACTGTAAAAGCGTGTATTTTTTCTCATATAATTACAAACTCATCGAGGATCGAACGAATTATGGAAAAAAATTAACGAACTAGAAAGATCCTGTTTTTATTATTATTGATTTTCTTCATAAAACTGTTGCCGCACGACCAAATGTTTCACTTGCGTAACTGGACGTTCATCTCGTGCCTACCGAAAACACATTCTTAACGTTTGTTGATTTACATTTGTTGTCGGTTTCCTTGTTTACCGACCGAAGCAGTACATCGAAAAAGTTTCCGACTCAAAGATCGCAGCAACGAAACTCTATTTTTTTTTGTTCCGTTATTTGCTTGAAGAATTCTCGGAGGAACGGTGGGGGAATTGATCATTCAATTCCGGTGTATTAAATTGAATAATTCGCTGGTCAAGTATCTCGAAGCTGAGGTCCGTATTGTTGCGTGTGAGCCGAAGGTCGTGCACACGACAACGACGACGATTCGTCACCGCCGAGATCGTCTCGGACCGAGTGAAAGGTCAATAACAAAAAATGGTGGCTGCGAAAGTAAGAGAAACAGATAACAGATTACAGACCGGGATACTTCCGGCTCGAAAGGAATGGTCGAGATGTCGAATATCACGTTGGCGTTGAAATTTTTTAAGAAGAACGATATAAATATATCGTCGTTCAGTCTTTTGTTTACATCGTTTTTGGCCTAGCAACAGCTGTGGCATTGAGGGGACTGTTTCGTGCGTACGTATTCGCCTTCTCACTTTTTCACTTTTTTTCCTCGTTCATATCCTGCCCTAATCAGACGTAATCACGAGACTCGATATTTTCGGGTTATGTATGAAATATATAGATCATTTCCTCAACATTCCAAACATTATTTATACTTCGCTGTTGTTAAGGATTGCCAAAAATTTTCAAGTGCAATTTCATTCGGATACTTCGAGCGACTATAACAGATTGGTTATTGAAATGATAAGAAGGCAGATTGATTGTTACGATTACAGAGAATTCTATATTTTTGTTTTTTTTTTCCCCGAATTATTATTATGATTATTTTTCGATGTTATTTAGACGAAAATCCCATCTTTTCGGGTCTGATAATTTGTTTCATCAACATAAATTTTAGCAATTACGTGGATGAGTCGTTGAAGTTTATCTCTAGACCCCTACGATCTTATTTTTCCAAAGTTACTCTTACAACGGTGACGAAAACCACCCTAATCTTGTCTCTACCATTAAATGTTCTTTGTTTGTGATGAAATGTTTTATTATACACCATTCTCTTCGCATTTCCATAACGAATCGAATGATGTATCGAAAAGCCATGTTCCGTGGATATTTCATAGTGAAAACTCAATTATTAATCGACAAAAAGTAGCGCGAAATGGAAAAAGAAGTTTTGTTTAATGACAAATATTGGGGTTAACGAGAACAAATAATAGAATTTCATCATGAGAAATTTTTTGACATTGCCAGAAAAGTGGAAAGACTATAGTGGATGCAAATACTTCTAACGTATAGCGATGACGTGTATAAAATACATATTGATATCGCACGATGATTACTCTCACTCTCGATAAACTATATTTGCAGACGCCGACTACGTCTGTCGGACTGGAAGACGCCTGTCTGGCTTATTAAAAGAATCATCTTTTTTCTTCTATTATTAAAAAAAAAATTATCTCTCTTCGGCGACGCTGTTGGTCTCTTTGTTCTCTCTCTTTCTCTCTCTCTCTCTCTCTTGCTCACATCCTCGTTTTCAATCGCATCATATATTGCTGGAGACGTGATATGGGGGACAACGTTCCGCGATGTATATCGCGAATATCTAATCGGAATAATTAATTACGCCAAGTTGTGATGATGTCTCAGTAAACAAATTTTATAACTTTTCGATTGACAGGTATTTTTATATATACACGCGCGTACGTATCGACGGAAACTTTGATGAAGTATTTCGTGCTCTTTCGGTCGAGGCAATCGATTCGAATGGCTTTCTATTTTCTTTCGAAAACTATATAAATATTCATTATAGATTCGAATTTCTTTGAATTTCGACTACTAGTGTGAAAAAAAAAATATTGTAAAATTCTTGATACATCAGTTCACGGGTGTCAAGACATTACATAAAAAAATTTCGATAAAAAATTGTACATGTTGATCCAAATATTATGAGAGATAGAGAAAGACGAAGAGAGGTCAAATAAGCGACTTTATCAACAGGAAAAAAAATCATCAATGATCAATAAAAAAAAAGTACAAGTCATGCGGAAAAGACGCTCGAATTCTTATTATCATTATCATTATCGTCAACAATAATATTTTTCATGACGTAAATCGGTATCTTCGTATAGAGTTTTAAAAAATCGAAACCAATTCCGAACCGTATTTACATCTTTCATACTTGTTATCGAATAATTGGAATTGCTAACTTAGGGATCTGAGAAAGTGAAGAGAACGAACTATCACGAGTATTTCATTGGATTTATGAATAAAAGATGGTTACGAACTAATTGAATGTCAGAATTGTGAAAAAAGCACAAAGCTTTCTTGGAAGCATTATTGTTTTCAAATCTACGTTATAACGCTATAAAATATGTAGCACGTAAAATAACATTAAAAATGAAACAAAATATCATAATCATTCACGGGCCCAACATTCGTTGAAAAAATATGTATGCATGTATGTGGAGCATATCAAGTCCAAGAGTATTTGGTAAACGGTTGCAATTGATTTCTGTACTTGCTTCCCCTTCTACGTCCCTCACGTCCACTGACGTAATCGCTATTTATCATCACGAAACGTACACGTGGCGAGGACACTCGTGCAGAGTAATAATGCGCGTATAATAACAAAATTTTTGACTTCATAATAACAGCAGCAGGACTTTCAAGAAAAAAAAAACCTTTTGAGGTAGAAGTCTTGCCAGTTATGTTCAAAAATTAAACTCTCCAGTTAATCTTTGAAAAATTCCATATAACTTGCAAACTAATCTATTAATCTTAAGGTTTAAGAAATAATCCCATTTTCCATATCAAATACACTGGGTTTATACTTTATATTGACGTATGTCTGAAACTAAATGATGAAATTTTTTTATTTTTTTAGACAAACGTTTAGAAAACATTCCACGTTATTACGTGGAATATTAATTATTATACTGCTCACCATAAAAGTGCAGTGCGGTGTATTTTGTTTGATTGTCAATATCTTGAATATGGAACAATGAATCCTTATGACATTTTGGACGTAGTTTCGTAATAGTGTCCTAGGTGTGTTTTCAAAATTGAGCAAAATTCTCTAGAGAAATCCATTATCGAGATTCCTTTTACTCTAAAGATGTTTTAAAAGATACGATACGAAACAACAAATTAAACCCAATATGCTATAAATGAAGTTGCTTAATAAAAAACCCTGACAAATCAGTATTGATAAATCTCGTTCGATAAACTTCTCCAAAAACAAACACCTAAAAATAAAGATCGACAAATCGCTTGATGAATTTGTGTAAAACCTCAAAAACGGATCTAAAAAAATCCCATCTGTGTTTTTCGCTCTAACTTATCAGAAAATTTATCTCTTTAACGTCAGACTTGATTGATCTTCGATAACATCGGGAAGAAAAAAGTAAGAGAGAGAGAGAGAGAGAGGAAATAATTAAATCGAGTTGATAGAATTTAATTTAGAGGTGAGAAGAAAGAGTTAGTCAGGGAAGAATTCAATAAGGAATGAGGTGTGTACATATTTGTCGATGTAGGCAGAGGGCAAAGACACTGACGGGAAGCTCCGAGAGATACGGGAGGATATACACGCAACGCGCCAATTTGGTCAGGCCCTTGACACGCGCGTTCATCGATCATTCCCCTCACGCATACCCTTACATATACTTGAGTGTTTGACTTTATACGTACACACGAAAATACAGTATAGTATGGGATGTATCGTGACGAAAATATAGAAACAGCTGTGTAACAGTTGTGGTCTGTACAGGACCCCTCAGAGCAGGAGATCAATATGTGGTAATATACGTTCGACGGCAAATTTCAAGTCCCAATGTTTGAGCGAGACGCTTTTTTATCTATCGAATAAATGGGACAGGGTGAGATGGGGTGCGTACATGCGAACGCCCTCTGAAGCGTGTCTTCGTTCTCGAGGTTGATGCACGCATAGCCATTTGGCCTACTTAACATAATTAATAATTATAATCATAAGGTAACTGTCGTATAAATACTTTTTCAATCACAATTTAGTCCCTGGCCCCAAGAATTCGTTATAGAACTTTAATTATGAATCAGTCTATATATCTCTAATGGAAATCGTAAAATTTAAATCGCCCATGTATTTTGGAAGGTGGGAGAGGCTTCGGGAGTTAAAAACATTTTTTATAGTGGGGGGAGATCCCAAAAATACCTTGGGATACACGCACACAAAATTGTCGTGTACATATGACGCTCGCACATTCGGAATCATAGAGAAAAAATAAAAATAACGATAGATAGCTAGAGAGAGAGAGAGAGAGAGACGGAGGAACGACCTCTAACCGATGTGTACGATTTGGTGTGTATATACACCAATGACACGACGAGACCGTCATTCCTTGAGAGAGCGAAAGGAAGAGAGAACTCTTTTCTCTCAGTTCCCCTTTCTTATTTTCTTTTTCGCTTTCTCTCTCTCTCTCTCTCTCTCTCTCTCTTCGTTTTTTTTCTTTTATTCTCTGACTCTCTCAGTCCATTTACAGGGCAAGCCATCGACAACCATGCGTGTCGGTACATCGACCTCTCTTACGACGCTATGGCGTCATTCCCCCGAGAAGCGATGCCCCCTTCAAGAGAAGACGAAGCTCTGGGAGCGACGCTTTGCTCTATGACTCGATCTCTACCATTTTCTTCATATCTCACTTATTTTCTGACCAGTTTGCTATTATCCTTGAATCCTTCTCAAGCCCGATTTTTCATTCTAAGAAAATGCAATCTCAACTCCGTTATGATTCTAACTCTTGTGATTAACTTCGTAATTATTCGTATTATTCGTAGCCCCAGTTCTACGAGTTAGAAATCTTCACACTCCCCATATTTTCGTCACGATATTATCAAAGAGTGAGAGTGCATTCAGACTACATCGAATATGGCATTTATCTAAACGATTTATTGTTTGAAACATGGAATTATCGTTCGAACTGCGTTAACAAAGTGAAAATGTTAATGCATGAACAACTCAGTTTCAGCATATTTCAATGGCACATTCAGAGGGAGAATTAACCCTGTCAAATTAACGTTGCGGAATAGAAACAAAGAATAATTTTTAATTTTAAGCACTTGTCACAATGCAGAACGTACAATTGCAAATGATCCAAAACTTTAACTTCGACCTTCGTTTTTGTTCCGTAACGGTAATTGATCAAGTGTAAATACCTCCGTGTTCAATTATTATATATATTATTTATTTTCTTTCAACTCACGTTATCGTCTACGTCGTTGTACATGTTTTGAATACAATTACGAATATTGTTTCTGTCAAATGATAAATACAGAATGTGATATAAAATAAATTTGTATCTTATAGACCGTACTGTACGGTGGCTATACGCTATATAAAATCCAACAGAAATTCCAACGAGCATTCTAATTTTAGCATCTCTTTTCGCTAACTCACTCTCTTTCTCTCTCTCTCTCTCTCTCGCTACACTGTCTACGAGTTGATGTTCGTATCGATGTACCTCGTATCCTCTTACAGTCTGTTTCGTGCGAACCTAGTCACCAAAAACCGTACACCTAAATCTTCGAGTATTTATTTATTTATTCGTTTATGATATATTTATATGTGGCAAAAATAGTTTGATGAAGATGTTCATTCGTATACTCCATATCCCCGAACTCGCTTTTACAAGTTATTGGTCAATTCAATAAAATAGAAAGAAAAAAATGTTCTATCCGATATTTTAATAGTAAAATTTTTGTCTCTACATTGCAAGCTTGTAGGCTAGGAAAGAAATGATCTATTTTCATATCGTTCTTTGTACGCGCAGGCGGCGAGAAAAGCCTTTTATCGACCCCATGTGAAATGCCTCTCAGAGAGGGCGTTAGCGTCGCGATCGTAAGTGAAACGAGAGAGATGAAGTACTTTTGTTCGTGAATGAGATGTTTTGCGTTGGCAGACGATGAAACTCGCGTTCAAGCGTCTTCTCCTGCTCTATACGTGCATGGTATTCTTTTCATCTGCCTCTTCGTCTGTCTCGAGCCTGTCCGTGTGTATAACGAACGATCCGCGCACGTGCTCTAAGTTCCAAAGTTCTCTTCGTTCAAAGAAAATATATAAATCGGGATGAGTAGTTGAAAAAAAAAAAAAAAAAAAAAATGCTCTACATTCCTACAGTTTTAATTCTTTTTGACAAAACTATTGTCAATACCAAAAACTTTCATATGCAATTATTTTTTTATGTTTATATGTAATAAATTGAGGTCTCTGTACAATTTGTGAAATAGAACGATTTTTTCCACGAAATCTACACGTTTCGGCATTAAGAAAGTCACACATGTCTATGAATAAAAATGTCCTTTGACCACAGCTACAGCACATTATTTTTATGTAGAAAATTAAGTACGTTTTCTTACTGATTATTTATAATTTTTCTTTGGAGCGTCTGTTCATGTTTGCAGAGATGATAGAGAACTGCACGTGCATGAATAAATTATGTAATTATCGGCCACTATACACCATTGGAATATATTCAATTGTTTGAAAAAAAAGGACGGGATTCTACTGTTTAATAATGATTTTTCTTTGTATCTTTAGTTTATGGCCATAGAAATGTGATTGCACACTGCACGTGTATGAATAAATTATGTACGGTTATCAGCCACAACTTCGTGAAAATATTGCATATTGTTCGAAACAAAAAAAAACATTTTTTTTCGCTCGTCCGTAGTGACTAAAAATCTCAGAGGATTAGCCAACCATTTATATCTAAGAAAGTTTTTTTCAGATTACCAAAAAACTATTCTTCCAAACGGATTTTTGCTCGCGAATATTATGGCAAAAATGGTATTTTTATTTTTTTTATTATTTTTCATTTACAAACCAAATGAAATGTGAATAACAAAATTTTTGTCTTCTGCACGTGAAAAAGATAATAAACGGGTTTTTCATGGACGATGAATATATTTTTTGAATCGATAAATCTCAATTTTCCCACTAAAATGGAAAATAATATACAATATTTACTGAAGTTGAAAAAACAGTGACAAAAATAAAGTGCAATTCAAGTTTGGACAGTCAGATGGGTTTTTAAGTCGTCGAGGTGACCTTTGTTCGAGAAATTTTTACTTGGGTCTATGGATGCATATACACGGCACACTGTGTGAATGTGAACAGTGGGAGATGGAGTTTTCCCTGTTTGCTAATGACAATGATCCGACATTAATTGTCGCCACCCTAGTCGTCTTTCGTCCACACACAATAATAGCCCATTTACATATGTTCCAGAACACAGAGTCCTGGTGTGTGAGTGTATTTATTCGTGGTCAAAACAAAAATATGCATATTACGTAACATCAGCCTGAAAAGTTGCGTAATATTGGCAAATCTCAATACGATCTACAAAGAATATTTTTAATATCCTTGACTTTCTCTCGCTTCTTTTTTAAAATTCCCTACCATTCCGTCAGGACGTTGAAGAAAAACATATTCACAAATTGAATTGACCAGAGAACCTGAAAGGATTCTCCGATTAATTATTATAATTACAAAGAGTACAGAAATTATGTAAAAAATGTGAGAATATTGAAGAGCAGATGAGATGTAAAAAAGGAATGTGCAGAGGAATCTCGTCACATAAATTTATTCGTTTCACGAGCTCTTCGCGTGACAATTTGTTTTTTTTTTTTTTTTTTCAATCGTTCACAAATTCATATGAGAAGCCAGGCCATGAAGAGGGTTGCTAATTCTGAAGCTTAGTTAGTCAAATGATGTTATTGCTAATTTGAGTTATGTTATATAGTATACATCAAGTGTGTACATATACAGTTATACACTTGACGGGAAGCTGTCGGTAACGCCTTTGATAAGCGTGAGAAGATTCCATTCACAAAGTTATAACAGTGGCAAGAAGGAAACGTAATAGAGAAGAAGATTAAGATGAAGAGTGGAAAGGTCGCTAACTCTCGGGCGTTTAGTTACAAAATATTTACTTTCTTAGAAAGGTCCAAGCGCGTGTTCATGTGTTTGAGATTTACACAACAATCCACAAACGTTAACAAACACATTCTATCGAATATTTTTGAATAACTGATCCTGAGAGCATGATTCTTCCTCGTGTTTCAAACAAAAATGTCAAGCAATATTTCAAATCTCGTATAACACTGAGAAAGAAAAAAAACGTTACGTTTTTTCTAATCAATGTCTGTCGACGTGATCTATCGACATTCTAACACTTTGTATCATCGTGACAACTGGTGGGGAGAGAGAGAGAGAGAGAGTTAGAGAGATTAGAGATACTAAAGGAGACCTTAGGAGCTGGTTTTGATAATAAACTTGGCGTCAATCGGCGCCGAGCAGTCGTTAAACAAACCGGGCGTTGTTTCCTATCAATTATTTTCAACCGTATTCTAGTCCGATTTATAAATAGAAATTGACATGAGCTTACAGTACTTTATTATTTTTAGATTTCCTGTCACCGATTCGTTCTTTTTATTATTATTCCATGCCGTTTATTCGCTCGGTAATTCAACATTTTCTGACGCTCTTTTCAAGACTGCGCTTTGAAAAAATCTTTAGTCTTTTTTCAGCGTTTCTATAATCATCATTTCATGCTTTTTATTTCAATCTACTATTTTCATTTTTTATCAACATCGTTATTCTAGTTTTCAAGTCATGTTTTCTAGCCAATATGATAGTATAAATAGAAAAACAAGGCGATGACATATTTATTTACTAACAAGTGTTATTGTCAAGTGCCAGAAACATAGTAAACAAGTTCGATCGATCAATAATTCCACAAATTTACGATCGTCGACGTTTCTATATGTTTGTATACTTCCAATAACTACACATATTTAAAAAAAAAAAAAAAAAAAAAAAAAAAAAAAAAAAAAAAAAAAAAAAAAAAAAAAAACAAATATTTCATATCGTGGACAATAAGAAATAGGAAACAATGCTCTTCGAACGACAAAATAGAACAAACTATTTTCTTTTTTCTCTGTCACTCGTTTCATTGAGATTTTTCTTGTCCCTCGGATAAAGGAGTCTATGCAAAGTTTACAGGATGTTGGTAGTGTAAAATATATATTGCATCTTTCGCAAGATTATATTTTATATATATATATATATGCATACAAACACAGATTCGTTGTGTGTTTACCGGCAGATGTTTCTCCAGACAGGTATGAACTGAGAAGAAACAAGAGAATCTGGCCTGCTGAGCACGGAGGGTATTATACTTAAAAAAAAACCTCATGGAATTTCAATGAGAAAAGTAGTATTCGTAGTAGTTGTTGTAGTAGTAGTAACTATAGTTGTGGTGGTGTAACTGCTCGAAGAGACCTGACTGCGACCTCAATCAGAGAATGAGGATGGAAAGAGAGAAGGCGAGATTCGTTCACCGCTGTTTGCATCATTTTTGCGCAGAGGCAATAAAATAGATCGCAATCAGGCAAGAGATAATTGAAACATTTGACTACCCAAGGAATTTCGGATTTTAAAAAATGTGAAAGGAAAACAATATCAATAAATAAAATCTGATCAGAGAACTCAATGATAAGAATTTTGAAATGTTTGTTTTCGAATGAATTACGAAGACGAAATAACCGCTGCCTTGTCATTTTTGTTTTTTTTTTTTTTATATTTCTTTTCATCGTTTAGGGTGTGAGCTCTATGACCCTGATGAGTCGTGGCTCGTACAGATTTGTGTGTTTGTATGTGTAAAAGAGACTGAAAAACACACGTCGAAAGAAGTCTTAGAATGTATATCCATACATGCGAATTTATCTGAATTCAAATCCGTGAAACGTAAATTATTCATACCCTGACTCGGAAGAACGAGGGTCTGAGAGAATGAGAGAGAAAGAAATATACGCTGCAAATTCCAAGACCCACGAGATCGGAGAATTTTGGAGCCTACAAGAGACATTCCAGACGAGCTCTTTTTTCTCCAACTCTTGTGGGTTGGCGGCTTCGCGCTCACTTACCCTCGTGAAAGTGAAAAAGAAAGATCGAACGAGGGGAATGAGGGACAGAGAGAGAGATAGAAAGAGACCACGGCGACCGGGTTCCCCCGAGGCTAACGGCGAAAGGTCGATGTGCGCGCGCGAGAAATTCCTCAAACAAAACTGGAGAGGGACTGTGCTTGCCTCTGTATACATACAGCAGACGCGCGTGCGTGTTTGTAAATGGGCGAAAAAAAACGTCCGGAAAGTCGTTCAAACAATTTTTTGCAATTTTCAAAATTTTTGTTGTTGTTTCGCAAACATTCCAGTGTCCCAAAGTAGCCTTATTGTGAATAAATCGATTCTGTCAACAATAATAAATTGTTTTTCCATAAATTTGTTATTTTCGATACAAAAATTTCTTAGAAACTACAAAAAACCAACTGGGAAAGAATTGCATCAAAACATCAACAACGTGTTCTCTTCAAATGTTCCTGGACTTTGATTTTTCTTATTCCGAAATTTTTCCCTTCAATTTCACGCGGAACATCAATTGAAAACAACCGAAGTCAAGAGATCGTTAGACCCACTGGAAGAATTTTCAAACTTCACTTTATATCATAATAATAAAACAATTGTTTGACAGTCTAATTGTCTTTGCAACTTGTTAAATTCATATCGGCCATTGTCGCCGAAAAAAAAAATACAGTTGTCATTGTTGTTGCTTTTTTCGTACTCGGCCATTTTATTTTTATCGGGTTCAATGAAGGGGAACGGGAAGTATATGTAAACAACCCGAACAACGACTTATTTGTTTATTTTGTATTATGGATTATCGACGAAAACGATATGTTCCTTCATCCGCAAGTATATATACTTGCTGCAGAGTTTATATATAAACTCGTGTGAGTGTTTACGTCTCAATAGCGATCAAGAAAACAACATGTTGTTTCGTAACAAAAGTATCGTACGTAATGGTACTTTTCGTAAATTTTGGCCATTCTATTCGGGAGATGAATAAATTACGTAATTAACTATCATTTTTCTAAAAAAAATATATTCACCTCTTTCATAGCATAGTTACATGCAATGCACCGATCAGTTGACCATTACCATTAGAAGCATCATTGAAAACTTAGTAAAATCTCGAAAAATCTTACGGGCGGGGCGATGGAGGGAGAGGGGAGAATAATAAAAGAGCATCACTACGATCAATGACGTAACAGAGATTCGATAGTAAATTTTATTAAAATATCTTTTTACCTTAAATAATTTCTTAAGCCTCCGATAGCCGCGATGTAATCGCGACACGTACTGCTTGTTGGAATCCAGTTTGATTGATTAAAGCCACTGTTGACGAGACGAAATTTTTTTAGCCGAACGAAAACTTTGAGATTTCGATGTTTCACCAAGCTTGAGTTTTTGTCTCCTTGTTTTTATTTTTCGTATATTCAATTTAGTTTGTTTTTGTTAGAGGTTGATGTTTTACTATACGAAGAAAACAAAAACAAAAAAATGCCTATTTCGTGGTTTTCATGTGTTCATCAAACTTTCATTCGTTGATTTATTTATGTACAAATACACTAATTTTCATATGTTCGTGTTTTATGTATGTACTCTCACAGTTGCCAGCAATCGAACTCGTTTTTATTTTCAATTGCTTAGCTCTGTCGTTTTGTTTTTTTTTCTCAATGTTTTTAAATATTGTTTAATCAATGTCCTTTGCTGAGACGTATTACCGAGTACTTTCTCCGGTGAAAGCGAGAACCGCGAACTTTGAAAAACTATTCTAAAGACGCTGCTGCATCTCTAAATATTATATCTAAAAATATTAGTATATATATGTTTATGGGTACATATATATTTTTATATTTATATTTATATTATATAAACGTGAATATTTTTTCATCCGTAACCACCGAGACTTGTTCGTTTACTGAATTCCGCGACCGATCTATCCAGAATGGTTACCCGCGCTTTTCTCCCACTCCATCGTCTCCCCTCCACAAGAGCCACTTCCGCCCCGTCTTCTTGCGACAATCGGTTTTTTTCGTCCCCCTTCCACTACCCTCATTCCTTCGTCCGCCACCATCCAATCGGCTATCCCTCCACTTCAACCGTTTCGTAAACTAATACGCAAGGTGGGGAGGAGAACGAAAATATTTCCCCTTCACTCGGGAGAAAGGGAAAGGCAGAAAGAGACAAGAAGAGCAAGAGAGCGAAGGAAACACTTCGTGTTCGTGCGGTTATTTTACCGCAACGCCCTTAATCCCATTTGCACGAACGTATTGTATAGTCGCGAAGATGAGCACTTCCCGTGGTCTCGAAAAACCACGGGACATATTGTTGAATTGTTTATTGACCAACGCGATTCATTGATAAAATTATCTTGACACGTTCTTCGAGGCATGTGTTTTCTCACTCTACAGACTTGATTTTTTGTTGGAAAATATACATAGGTTGATGGTACCTAAACTACGTACCAAAACGACAATTTTTCGTTAATTGTTTTCAACCCTTTAGATTATTACTCTATCGCATTTCGATATTTGATTGAAAAAAAATCTTCGCAAAAAACATTTAAACTTCCTCTCTGCGCATATAGTTGTTTTGCAAAAGAAAAATATCGCAGAAAAAATATTTTATCCATACAAATGACTCGAGGAACCTAAACAACATTATCTACCATTGCAGATAAAATACGGACGAATAATATCAGATGCAACCGGAGCCACTAACATAATAATAAAATTTTAAAACATTGACCCGAATACAAACATTCCTATCGGTACACACAGAGTACGAGACTGCTTATCGTATCAACACTCTGCTTTCGATCATACACGAAGAGCTGAAGATCGTGCAGACAGGTGCAGGATGAAATCATCGATGGAGAAAGGGAGAGAGAGAGCGATACAAAAGCACGATGATGACGATGAATGCGTAGGTGTCTGCATGAGTCAAAGTGTATTTTTGTTTTGTTCTTTTCGTTCGCTGGATATTTATAATAAGATATTTACGACGAGAGTTGAGGCGGCCGAGTTAGTGGAGTTTAGGTTTCTCAAAAGTTCCTCTGGCGCCGAGACACTACATGAAACAAAAAGCAAAAGAGATAGAGATCGAGAAAGAGTGAGAAAGATTGCGCACAACACGAGACTGCAACCTTAACCAAGCAAGCAAGGCATCGTCGTTTCTGGTCGGGGTTGCCGCCTTTTCCGGCGTAACTTCTCGGTAATCTGTCGGGTGAATCACCGAATGAGGGGAAAAGGCGCCGTACCGCGCCCGAACTCTCTCACGAAAGTGGGGTGCAAAGAAGGGGCAGACAGAGCTGAGTGGTGGGAGAAAGATATTCGTATAGAGATTGGATGCGCGCGCACGAGGAGTCAAAGTACGAAGCGAGTGGGAGAAAACCGAGATGTAGCGTGTAGTTGATAGAAGGGAGAGGTGAATGCGAGTCAACGGAGGCGCCAGAAACTTCCCCCTCTCCAAGAATTCCCGGATCGCTGAGGTGGGGCCGTGCCGCAAGCAACCGGAGCAGCATGGTTGCTTACGGCTTGTTCGCGCGCCCGCCTTGCTCTGTCTGCAAAATATATACAACATTGTACTATATACACGCAACTTTTTCCATGTGTTTGTTGAGACTCGTTGTAGAACTCTCTCGCTCTTTCACTCGTCGGAGCCCTTCTTCCTATGTTTGTTTGTTTATAGGCGCGTTCTGGGAAATACCCCGATATGCGAGTAACGGACTCGACGCGCGTTCGCGCGCGCTCACTCACACATACGCATAGGCAAGGCATGCAGCGTCACTTCTTCGCGTTCTCTCTATCTCGCTCACGCTTTTTACTCCCTCGTGCATTCCCATTCTGGCGGTGCATCCGGTCGGTTCTTGGATTCCCAAGTGCTAGCGACCTATACGCGCCGCGTTGTATGCTGCGTATTGACACGGTCAGACCTTTTTTCATCCCATTTTTAACGATTTTTTAATGTTTTCTTCACATTTCGCTTTTGCAGAATCCGTAACAAACGCCCACCACTTGTGATTGTTTTGGAAACGGAGATTATGATTTATTACTACAGTTATAGACTGTATTCAGGTTTATTTTTTTATTCTTATTTAGATCTCCCGATTGGAATTTAGATTGAAAAAAAAATGTATACTCAGAGACAAAAACGATGTTGTTGACCGAAAGATATTTTGTTTCTTTCAACCAAATTCTTTACGTGCAACAGAATATTTTCGAGCTATTTGTGAATGCTGAAACAAGTTATTGTTTTATTTTCTCTTTTTTTCTTTTCCATTTGACCCAACGACCTTGTTTAGTCCATTTGACAATTGATATTCGAACAAATATTTCGTCGAAGCAAACAAATGGCACCGGTTGATCGAACATTTGATTTTGCTACAGTGATTTAGTTTCCAACTACAAGAAATCTTTACGATTTAGTTCGATAAACTACATCATTTACTAATCAATAATAAAAATTGCTGAATCTACCATTTTTCATCCCACAAAACGGATTTAGTTCGATCAATAGCTCCATTTTCTCAGTGCTAGAATCAATAACAACGCCAACAATGAGACTTTGTTAATAAACAAATTTTTCAAACTATTTTTCCTCTTATTTTTTCTCAGTACTTTTCCATCTGCATGGGTTCATTTTCAATGACCTTGAAAACATGTTAGTTTCTGTGCGAACAATGTCACGGTCCACAACAAAAAATAAAACACGCACTTATCAAGATGAATAATGTGTAGAACGAACGAAAGGTATATGCGATCGGTCAAACTCCCCAATTTGTTCTTATGAATCGTAGAAACGCTCATATATACATTGACACATGTCCCAGTTCTGTTATTTTTTCCCATTTCTGTGGTTTATTCAATTTCGTTGACAGTTTTTCTTTCTTGCGCATGTTTTCGAATGCTTAACAAAAAAACAACGAACTTGTTCCGCGCATCGACGGAATCAAGACGACCACAAAAAAAGTCTCAGCATTATAATTACGAAAACATGCCAAGACTCAGTTTATTTTTTTCGCGTTCGTAATTTTACTGCCGGTGGGTATCTGATCCATAAACTACTCTACGTATCCAGCCATGTCCTTCGTAACATTTTTCATGTTTCGCCTAAAACGTAGCCGAAAATATAAGAGTGCAAAAATAAGTTTTCTTCGTATACACAATTCCATTCGTCCAATTCGCGTTATCGTTCATCGACTTTTTGTTACCGGCACAATATCGATACGTCGGTTAGAACCATGTGTCATGCCGACTGAGCTGACATGAGTGCATGAGAGATAAGTCACATTTGAAAAAATAAAATTTTCCACACCGATCGACCGATCACTATACGAGAAGAGTCTCAGCCCATTTTCGTCATAATTCTTCACGAGCCAAGCTTCTTTTATTCCAATCGTCCAAACGCAGTTGAAAATGTTGACTTTTGAAAATTCTAAGCGAACGGAGAAACTGATCCAAGGCTTTGAATGCAAAATGGCTCACCGACTGAGCTGCCAGGAATAGGATAAAGCCTTGGCGATATTTCGGGGAAAAATAATTCACCAGTAAAATTACCAAAGCATAAACGGAAAATTTTGAGAAAAATGAGACTACCAAATTTTTATAAACAAATGACGAATGGAAATATATACTGAGAATTACCTTCGATGCGTTTCTTTGTATTTGCAAAATCAACAATAATCTTCCAACATCAAAATGAAAAAAGGAATTGCGTATTTTCTATAGTTTTTTTACAACCATAACACATTCATTCTGCTTGGAGATCAATTCGACCGCGTATTTTGTTCTATTTTTATTTGAGGCAGTAGTCTCGTCGAAATCAATTTTTTTTTAATTTCGAGGACACATTCAGAGCAAAAGGATTC
The DNA here is from genome assembly GCA_948107755.1 of Campoletis raptor. NCBI lineage: Eukaryota > Metazoa > Arthropoda > Insecta > Hymenoptera > Ichneumonidae > Campoletis > Campoletis raptor. The sequence continues at coordinate 28,550,054 of OX403622.1, read as the reverse complement.
ACCATGTCGTATTCGATATATTGAGAATCAAAGATCGAAAGAATTGTAGAAAAATTGATAATTCAGAAAATAACTCTAAAACTTTTCTACAATTAAAAAAACAAATTTCTCTCAATTACAAAAGAAGATACGACGATGTTGGTCGACGAATATCAAGAATTTTGACCGTTTAGTTTCGGAGACAGAGTCGTAAGAATTAAGCGTAGACTGTAGACTCTGTGTATGGAAGGGTCGTTACCTCTGAATAAACTCTAAACTTTATATTATACACTTTTTTCAGAAAATTTTCATCATGTTTTCGTATTCCTATAACACGTAACACTAACATTATTAGATAATTCTGTAAGTTATATCGAAGTTTACTTAAATTAACCGGAAAGTTAACTTTCGAACGTGACTCTGGCGAGACGACTACGTTAAGGAAGTTGTGTCGTGATCTACATTCCCAAACGTGAATGTCTGCTAGAGACAGGAACATCATATGCCTTGACATGATCCCGATAGTTATCTTATGTCAAACTTTTGTGGTAGTAGGGTTCACACACATATACACACACGTGATAATTCATATTATCAAGCAGAACATAAGTGTATCGTTTCGTTTCATGTTTTTTTTTTTTTTCTAGGAAATGGAAATTTGTGATAATTGGTTGATTATTTTTTCATCATTTTATCTCTTAATCCCAATGAAACTTGACACATAATTTATTCATTCCTTCAATAAGCAATTCACAAATTTCCCCTCGATTTTCTCTGTTGACTTTGACACAAATTTTTATTATTCTAGTTACAAGAGACCATGCCAAATAATTGATTAATAACTTTCTAATCATCCTCCTGAATGTCATCAATTTTGCAAACTTTTTTTCTGTAATGCTTCGTTACTTGCACAGTTTCGTTATAATTTCTCTATTTTTTTTTCTATTCTCTACGAAATCTAACTCCAAATTTGGTAAGTGACAACGAATGATTTCTTAATTTTTTAAAACAAAAATCATAGTTAGACATTTTTTGAAAATATTCTGTGTAATTCTTTGCAGTGTATTCAGTCTGTAAAAAAATAAAATAAATACAATTCCAATGCTCATAATAGTTTTGTAGAAAATAAATTTTGTGATGAAAAAGTACGACATTCGACTATTTATTTGTGTAATCAATTCAAATTGTCCTAATGCAATTTATCTCGAAGTGTTCGATTAAAATGATTAACATTGGCCCTGAATAATCGTGTGAAAAAGCAGAATAATCCGAGCTCGATACGTCTACGGACAATATTTCTAACGGATCATTAAAATAATGACAAGTATTATAAAAGGAGAAGGAAGAATCTTATCAATTTTATCACGCAGCTATAAATCAGCTCATAAAGACGACGTACATTATATATATCATATACTGTTTGTATATTTATGTATTTGTGTACATTATTATGAAGATATTCCTCTTGGATAATAAAATTTTCCAATGTGGAATGACTGTATAATCATTTTTAAAAAAAGTATGTGAAGTAAAAATAGTCTTTGGTACATTGTCGATTACGTATGTATCTTGTTTTTTAATTCGTTTATACTTTAATCTTGTAAGCATGTTTTCTCTGTACTTTGTCTCATGATCCTGATTACATGCTTGGGGCCTGATCATGCGGATGGTTCTGAATGGCGGGGAAACAAGGGGTGGCAGAGTTTGGAGTTATACATAAGTTCAAGTCGTCAAGAGGGAATGTTTACGAGCGCCTTTGGAATGTAATAACAAAACGAGGGATTTTAATGTTAATTTTGGTCAAAACCATGAAAAAGGATATCATTCAAATATAGCTATAGTTACAAATGCCACCGTCATCGTGATCCTATTGCTATGGAATCAAAAGAAGGATAAGGGAATTCGATTTGGAAGCAAAATAAAAAGTGGAAGATACGAAAATAAATGAAGAAAAAAAGAAAATAGAAAAATAAGAAAAATGTAGGAGCTAGAACCGCGGGAACTACAATGAAAACCTATCAATATGGTTTATCAGTGTTGACGACTGATGGACTTTACAGCCACGTAGTAAATTGTATGTCGGCCAAGTGAATCATTGATCTTCGAACTCATTCACTCCCTCGCGATACTCGCTGCTCTCCGACGTACACACACACGTTCAAAAAATAACGATTGTATCGAAGCTCTCACAGTACCATCAACACGTAGACGGAGCTAGCAGGAAAGAAACGGCAAGACGGAGAGCAGCAGATCTGCCGCAGTGCGGAATCGGTTGGTCGAATAGAACGATCTCAAAACAAACGATGTAATCTCATGTCTCCATATTTTCACACAAAACCACCACTTAACGTAATTTCATGCTTTTGATAATTTATCATCAAAATATCATTTTGATTCGAAATCATTTTAATCATTTTAATCATTTCATCGAATAAGTCTCGTTGCATTCAGCCAAGTGTTCGTATTCTTAAGAGATCGATGTGTATGAGTACAAAATTTCAGAACAAAATCTCGAACAGTTTTAAATTAATTGTATCCTGAAAGTTAACTCTAACGACCGAATTCTAACCAACAAACGGCCTTTAATCGGTTCTTCGGTCGTTGACTTTGTAAAAATTCTGTTGCACATTATGGAATTGAATTGTCGATGAGAATAAAAGTTATACGTTGTTTTTTTGTACAAGAGAAGAATATGTTATAACTTTTCGTTTTCTCAAAACGTCATGTGTCCCTTAAAAAAATGTCAATTGGATTTTCAGCTACCGGTACCCTCGCACTGAGGTAACTGATAGAGCGCTTTACAGAATCTTGTCATACATAAAGTAACTCAATGCATCACGACCTTTAACTAAACTTTAGGGGGGCGAATAGCTCTAAAGTCTTCAAAAAACTGGTCCTTTTTTTTTTATTTTTTACAATAAAATATTTAAATAGAATATTTTTTTCAAACGTTTATTACACTTTTATTTATTAGAGTAAACATGCACTCAGAAACTATTTGTTGTTGGAGAACTTTGCTTTTCACGGACGTGTTGATAATTCATTTCTCTGTTTAAACCACTTTCTCTCTATCTCGCTCTCTCTCTTTCTTAGGATAATGTGACAAAAATATTTTTAATTTTGTTCACGTACATGTTTACTACGTACATAAAGCTGGTTCCATCAAATGATATGGTACCAATTGATTACGTTGTTTTTATCCTTATGAGTATGTAATGTTTGCTTCATAATTCTACTCTTGAGTTAAACTTCTCTTATATAATGAAACGTTAATGTTCGCTTACATTAAGCATGCACAAATATTTATGCATATATGTGTACCCTTGTGCACGTATGTTTATTTGATTGCAATGATTCGAGGACGAAGACCATCGTCCTCGATCTTTCACGAATTAACAAACGCACGTGTGCTTCTCCAGGTGTATCGTTATATTCGTTATTGACCTTGTTTTTTTTGTTTCTTTCATACTTGAGTCAAGTATGTAGAATAAATAATGTCGATCGAATGGCATACTTGTGTATATGTTCGTTCATGTACCAAAGCTATTTATTTGTGGTATTTTCACATTCACGTATATAAAAAAATGTGTGCAAATCTTTTCGATCTTTTCGATACTAACTGCTTTTCCTTATCTCAGTCCTAATATTCCATATGAATTTTTATTGGACTTAGGCATAAATTCACACAAGTTTGAATAATATCAAAACATTTATCGCGCATCATTCGAAAGGCGCTTGAAAGACATTCAATCTTAAAATTTGATGGTAAAATTTAGAATTTTATTGAGTATCGTTTATCTGCTCATATGCAACAGGATAAATGCTCCGAGCAAGAAAGAAAAAGAGTCGGGGCGTTGTAATGTCTGTACATCCTGGTAAAAGAGAAACTATCGTGCTTTTTGTTGCAATTCGATCGGATGTGTCCATAGATCGAACACCTGTTATTTTTTTCTCTCTCACTTCGTTTTGCGTCATACGTGACGTCAGAGTAACGAGACACCGTGACTCGAAAGCAAATATTAAACGAATGTTTGTCTTTCAAGCCTACACTCAATATTATTTTCGCATTTTTACGGAACTTAGGCACCGTCCGAGGTTCAACGATCACTTGGACTTTTACCAAGAAACAAAAGTGGGCTTTTCAAGAACGAGAATGAAGTTCGCGATATATATCGTTGAATGATCGAAGAGATAAAAATCGATCGCGATGCACACTCGACGCGTTTATTCGCCAATGGAGCCAAAGATCGCGAATATAAGGTGTAGCTGAAATTTAATGGCGTCAAGATCCGTCTGTCCTTCAGTCATATATACAATTTCAATTTGTTTGGTGTCAGGATTACGTTTGTACTTAAGGTAATAGTCTCGTCAATGCATTTTTTTTTTTTTTTAGAGATTTTTCAATTTATTTTAAGGACACTTCAGAGCACGATATGAAAATATGTGCAGATTTAAAAAGGATTCACCTTAATTCCTGCTTTCGAGATATTGGCGATCATGAATAACATCAAAACTTTTATACAGATTTTTTTCCTTTTTTTTCTCGAGGTTAGATTATTGCGCAAGTTATATCCAAATTTTCAAAAATTGATTGGAGTATTTACTGTTGAACTTAACTGTGGCGAGATCATTTGATTAAATCAGAATGGCGAAACGTCAAATCGTAAAACATTATGTAACAGATGCATTAGAAGGTCAGAAAGTTGCTTTCGGAATTGTTATTTGTGGAATTTGGAGACAAATTAAGGAGTTCATTGAATATGTAAGGTATCATAAAATAATTTACATCGCATTCATTAATTAGTACCATTTCACTCGAAAATTTCACATAAAGAAATAGTCTAACCTTCAAAACATTGCTGACATATTGTATGAACATTTATATAAGAAGCAAACTTTAGAAAAAAGATATTTTGCTTGAGCGTATACTGTGTTCGTTATTTCAATAATTCGGCGGAGTAGTTCGAACTGATGCTCCGGTCTGGCGTAATAAACTGTGGGATCGCTACAAAAACTCAATAAACATAAAATAAATACATATAAATACTAGTTGGTCAAAATAAATAGATAAATTTTGGTACGGAAGAGTTGAATATAAATCATAGCATCAAAAACTTATGAATTTCTTCAACATTTATCAAAGTTGTGTAATCAGCTTTTTAATGATAACCCAATATTTTTGAACGACGTCGACTTTGTAAATTCGAAAAAATGTATTGAATTCAAGATAACGAAACTTCAACACGATATTTCAAGTATCAGCAATATCAATTCGGGTACTGATTTAAAAAGTAAATGCAGGTGAAACGGTTAGTTTCGTGAAATTAAATGAGCAGCGAACATTTCAGTGACCGTTATCAAAGTTTTTTCGTGTAAAATGATTACTTTGGTGACTTCAAACAATATGATGAATGTTGCCTAAGCTAACCAAAATTTGAACTGCAAACAAACCTTAACAAACTCCAACAAACGTTACCAAACAGTATTTTTGCCCCAAAATACTATTAACCCAAAAATACTGTTTTTCAACATTTTTAAGGGTTCATTAACATTAATTGCGGTATAGATTTTGTTTCGCTTGGGTCTGTGTCTGAGCTCCTCTTATGATATTATTTGAAGTCACTAAACTGACCGTTTAAGCTACACATCCAAGTGGATGCATTTTTGACAGTCAAAAAAGGAACCCAATATTTCTATAATGCATGACTCTGTCATCGTTACCTGTTAAAACTGATTTGGAGCTACAGAAACATTGATTTCGACTCACCGACACAATGTTCCTGCTGTTTTTCACAAAAAAATATTATAGCGTACTATTAAGGACTAAATACTTTGGTGTGATATTGTGCTCTGTTTCTTCGTTTTGTCCAACATTTATTATTATTTATCACACGTTATACGTACTTTAAGTGCATCCCGAAATGTCTCTTGGTGCATATCTCGTTTCCTTTGACCACGTGCGTGAAAAATCTCTAGACGTCATCGTTCTTTTTGCGTTATCGCATATTCACGAAACTCTGATATCCACGTCGTAGGTATATCACGTAATTCGTATACAGCATATAAAATCATCTACGTATGTACGTACGCCAAATCAATGAATACACAATTTAATTTCCTCGCTCGTTCTTTCCCACTACAATAAACGAACAATACGTGCTCTCAAATAAAAGAAAAAAAAATTAACGAACGGTCTTTTGAGCTCGCGAGTTTGTTCTTGACGAATTTTACGATCGCGCGTAACTCGCGCACGACTTGTGCACGTGCGAGTCGATTTAATACCAATTCTTTTTTTTCACTCTTATTGCTTAACGACGAGCGTTTTTACCGCAAATACGTTTATCAGTTTCTTCCTCTATTTCGGTTTCGAATTTTTTTTTTTCATTTACCGTCACTAATCGCTATAAGAGTTTTTTTTGTTAAAAACTTCGATATTACGTGTGAAGCAGCACTTCACGAACTTTATAGATACGATACAGCAACTGAATGTTTGCTAGATATATTAAGTTCCAGTAATATTTATTCTTTTTATCAGAAACCGAGATAATTGTTTCCAAATGTTGGTAATAATTCTTCGCGTTTTTTTCTCCTATAATTTTTTCCGGATTTATTGTGAGGGTAAATATATATATATTTTTTCAATATTATTCCGATGAATTTCGAAAGAGAAAAAAATAACAATGCGTTTCATTGTTTTTCAATCAAATCGAAGAGTTGGAGCGAATTCACAATTTTTTCATTTATTTATTTATACTGTTCCAAATATTATTCTTTTTATTAAAAACGAGTAAAGAGTGTAGTGAGCAAAAAAAATGCGCAGTATTGTGGGCGTAGCCGCTATGCGAGACGACCATGAGTTCGGATGTACTTGAGGAAGTTTTAGCGGTACGGTCACGTTATTTGAGTATTTGAAACTCGAAAACTGTAGAGTATATTTAACACTTGTCATTACCAAACGACCTCAATAGTTTTATAATAACAATAATAATAATAATAATTAGCAAGTGTGTTGAAAAATTTGATGTCATAAAACTCAGATTTATTTATTGCTCGGAAATATGGACTGTGAATAAAAATCGTATTGACTAAAACAAATTTTGTTTCTTTCAACCGAAGTATTTGATTTGAAAAAAATTAATGAAAATACAAGAAAATTTCGTTGGAATAATCTTATTTATTTATTCATTCTAACGATACTGTTTGGTCGATTAAATAATTGAGATTTCGACAAATATTTTGTTAGAGCAATTGAAAAATATGCGTAAGCAAATAAATGGCGCCAGTAGGAACCAAACCGTTTTGCTACAGTGATTCAGTCTCGATTCATCTACGAGAAAATTTCATGACTTAGTTGAACGAACTACGTCATTTACCATACAACAAAAGAAAAAAAAATTTGTTGAATCGACCAATTAACATCCAACAAAATCAATTTAGTTAGATGAACAATTTACGAAAGCTGCCTGTGTCTCAAACGTATAGGAAACGACAAATCTGGATGTTTTATTCTGTCTGGTAGTCATGAGTCATTGGGGCCATTTTTTTTTAGCGAAATTAGTTCAAGCGGTTTTTCGGAGCCTTGGTACTCAATTCAAATAATTGCACTTGGCTTGAAGCCTACCCTGGCGCCGAGGGAACTATCCGTAACGAATTCGCGGGTAGCTTGATCACTCTGATGTTTCGATTTAAATGAGGCTCAGAGAGAGAGAGAGAAAGAGAGAGAGAGAGAGAAAGGGGCAACGGCGCGTGTATCCCTACGTCATACGCGTCACGAGTGGCCGCGTGACGATCGAGCAAGTTCTTGAACGTACACAAGCAATACATGTACGCGTCATACACCCGCAGCCGGACGTTATACGGTTGGTGGTTTGAAACGTTGCCTCTCCCTCTCTCGCAATGTTCCATCTCACCGCACCAATTCTCTTACTTTTTCGCCTTATCGGCTCTCGTCGAAGCGGTTCCAATATAGCGAGAACTCTGTCGCGCGCGTGGGACGTTGCGAGACCCACGCGCTCTCTCGTTCTCGCTCCCACGCCTCCAACACGGACATTCGCTAAACAATAGCAGTTTTTGCAGCTCCTGACACACCTTTGTTTATTTGTTTATTTTTTTTAGTTCCGATAACTTATCAACTTTTTACGACACTTATAATTTCATTTCCCTTTTTTGACTAGTAAAATGACTGATGAATTTTTATAAATTTCATCTCATTGCAGGGATATAAAGATTTCTCTTCGCTATAACTTCACTTTTTTTCTTGCATTGATTTTTCAAAAGTAATAGTAGTCTAAAAAAAGAGTTTAAAAGTAGTAGAATCGTGAAAATTGTCCAAACAATTCACTCTCCCATATTCAAAATATTCGTAATCAAAGATTGCACAATTTTTCACGCGTTCTTACATGGGAAGCAGTAGTAAAAAAAAATCTCATTTTTTTGAATAACTCAGAAACTTCACGACAGATTTTCTTTTGTCTTGTTTTTTTCTTAATTACAGAGGAACATATGACGAAATTTGTCTTAAAAAATCCATACTTTTGACCGTTGGTTTCGGAGACACAGCGATGTGGAGATCCGTACATAGTACATGGGAATGGTGGTTATTTGTCAAACTCTGAACGTCATGTTAGACATTTTTTTCGAGAATTGTTATGTTTTTACAATTCTATAAGATTCACCAATTAAAGTTATTGATTGATTACGGCGACAAGATTTTGCCGTATCGCTTGATTGTCATCGAAAGAAATTGGTACGGCCTAATTTACTTTATTCCTATAACTAAGTTCAATTCATTTATTTTCCTAATACAGTCCATCGTCACTGCGGCTTTTATGCGATTATTAGCTTCGTATAACTCATTCTACAATCTTTGTTATTACGTGAATCGTTTAGTAACATTAAAACAAATCAATCAATACGAAACACTGATGAATGCCAAACAGAGCTGGCACACATGCACTCGCAGGTGCGTGACTCTCTGTGCGCTTTTACTCAGTAAAACAGGAAACGGTGTGTTATAAATAAATACAAAGTGTCATTTTTTTTAAAAGCGACATTTTTGTACTATACCTGCAAGATTTTTGTTTTTTTTTTTAGCCACATTCGCTTTTAACTTTTCATTTTTTGTCGTCTGGCCTAGAGCGCGAGTGTCGCGTGGACCCGAGAATTTCTCTGTGTCCCGTGATTCGTCTTTATGTCGCGGTCTTTGCCTCGATTCTTCGGGTGCGACCGACGAGGTGTCACGAGAGAGGAATATACCGAATCTACTAAAGTCATGCGTGTACGGAGGAACAGAGAATGAGAGAGAGAGAGAGAGAGAAAGAGAGAAATGTGGAGTGAGAGGGATTTGTATTTATAGAAACCATTGCTTGCGGAAAATCGAGTGTCTTGCCAAGTCGAGTAAGGTGTCGCATGTATATAAGTTGCCGATGCATCTTTCGTCTTTGTCTTCTTTGCTCTTCGTAGTCTTGCTCGTCTAGAGTAGACCGGATGAATCTGGTTCTTGTTCGTGTTTGTTGCAAAATGAAAAATAAAACTTCTAAAGCAAACACATGAGATGCAGCAAATAGCTACCAAAAACTCTTTCTTCATGTTACAGGAGGAGATTTTTCAAAGATTTTCTATTATGGTCCAAGGAATAGATGTTGCAGAACTTTTCGAAAGCTCCAAGTTTATATATCAATGCGATGTATTGTTCTAGAAATATCAAATTGCGGAACCATTAATCCATGGAGCTCCATAATTTTGCTGATGTGGAACTGACTTGAAATCGGTTACTAGGAGGTTTTTGGGCTTGCCGATTACGAAACTGCAGTCAAAATATCAAAATTCTAAATAAATTGTTACTTTATTTTTTTTACCGAGAACGACAGTACGAAAAATTATGAAAAAATTCTATAAACTTCTCTGGAGTGTATTAAGTTCGTTAAAAAATTGCCGTTCCGATGTTCATAGTAGTTTAGTAGCAAATAATATATTTCATGAAAAAGTACGAAATTCATGAATTTATTTTATGTGGCATTTGTGCAATTAACAAATAACGAGTGTTTATATTTTTGTACATTATTAAATATCCCATGGACCATGTGTAGAATTAAAAGATCTGGTATTTGTTGTTAAAGCGGTCGTTTAATAATTAAAAAATGTGAAAAAAAAATGGTAAGGACAACGTGAGTCCCACTATGACTTTACTGGTCGAGAGATTCTCAGTGAAGCTTCCGATAAGATGAGGAGTAAAAAAAAGGTCTGATACGAAAGTGATCGGGAATCAATGTCTTGGTTGGGATTTTAAAAGAATTTCCAATGCATACAACATTCATGATTGTAACACTGCAGATATGAAGAGTTATGCAGCCTATTAACTGCGTCGAATGTATTTGATGTATAATATAGTGGCTATGATTTTATGGGAACGATGCCTCATGCAAATAAAGATAGAATGAGACAAGAGAACTACCTCATCGCCTTAGTACACGCTATAGCAAGCTCGTGGTGCTAAAAGTCTCCAACGTCAGCGTCGTCGTTGGCGATCGAGATGACGAAGAAAACAAGGAGCAGCAGAGTTTGCTGTTGCTTCTGATGCTGCTGGGTCGCAGCTATTTCCGTCTGTACCGTCGGGGTTCACGACCTGTGGTCTGCGTGCTGCAGGCACCCAACGGCTCCTTCTAATACTGTACCTCTCTATATAGCTACAACTATACACGCATAAATGTGGGCTAAAACAAACTACCCGTGGATCAACGAATATATTTGTCTGGCTAACGTTTTTTCAAGACGTTTTGTGTCTAGTGACGTAATCACGATCCGCCGTGTACTCATGTTAAAAGAAGTTTCCAATTAACATTTGTATATACAGACACAAAACATTGGTGAATCCGTCCACGTCACGTGCTCTCGTGTCGTTATATTATTAATCGTCGTGCATTTATTTACGATCATTAAGTAATTATCATTTAGAATTATTCAATATTCAATCTTGTATTTCAACACTATTTCTCTTGCAATATTGTTCATCATTGGAGAAATTTGGTTGAAAAAAGTTATTTTATTTCTTATGGAAGACATTTTTTTTATTTTTGTATTTTTTATTCAAATTAATAAGAGACTCTAGAATTTTATAGCATATGAGCCGCCCCCTCTTTGTATTAAAAAAAAAGTAACTTCTGGTGCAATCATTTTCCCTTACGTACGATTGACATGAACGTTTGCATGCATTTGTTTTTGGGGTCGCTGATTACGGATCTGAACTAAAAATTCGAAAACAAGCCAAATTTTTTAGACAATAATATATTGTCAATTTGAATGTACCACAAAAACGATTTTATCTACATTTTTTAAAACAAAAACCACTGATAAGAACATTTTGAAAAAATCTCAATCAATTCTTCAGAGTGCATTGAGAGGTTGTGAAAAAATTGACGTCACGATTGCCACAGTGCACTAACAGATTTTTTTTTTATCGTAAAACATCACGAATTTCGACTATTTCTTTAGCACACGTTATTCTTCCAATGTGCAAAGGAAGTTAAATATTTAAAAAACTGCAAAAAAAAAAAAAAAACCATGTCTCGAGAGGTTAGTCTTTATAGAACGACAATTATAAAAAGAATAATTTACTAACGATAACACATTCCACAAAATGTATTTCGAAGTTTCAACTAGTTGGACTTTCTATTGGTAACATTTGTACTTTCTCCTAAGTCAAAAAATGATTAGATAATTTTAGAAAGACATGCACTAATGTAGGGAAAAAACTTATATGCGCCCTTCTCCGTGTGATTTGTTAAAAAATATTTTACAGCGAAGAGCCAATGTTTATATATGTAACGTATTTGTCCATGTATATAGAGAAAGAGAGTGGAATATGGTACAAGTAAGTACGCTACCGCTTACAGAGGAGAAGGAGGAGGGAAGGACCCACCGGTACATGAGAACATAAAAGACAATGGAATGTGTCGCGTCGCGCATGCGTGGCTTCGGGGAATGCGGCCTCGTAACGGCACATCCGTTATCCACTACATGGCGTCTGCGAGAGCTGCACGCCGTCGTTGATATGTATACGAACGTAGAGTGGCGGTGAAAATGGCCGAGAGGAAAGCCAGGATCGCGAGAGTTCGCGAGCTCTGGAATTTCTGAAGATTCCATACTATGTATATGTCTATATACATATTTATTTACACATATGTATAATATGAACGAACATTCTTCTTATACTCTCGATTGGCGTTACATAGACGTCTGGAAATCGCTCGTCGCTCGAAAGTTCATTACACATATTTACATAGAAGCAAACAACGTACACGCGAGCACACACACACACACGTATGAACACCGACACGCTGCTTGCTGCAACTGCATACATACTGCACAGGTTGTTATCTATTTGCAAATGCCGTTGTAACTCGTAAAATGGCGTTATTTATGTAAAAAAAAAAAAAAAAATAGTTGGTACCGGGTTAAGACAACCCGATTTTTTGCTTCAACTACACGATCGTTAACGAGACCGTTAATGGAGAACGCCGAAGAAGATATATCACGAGAAGGACTTGATAATCAATGGCGATTCACTTTCCATCGGTTCTTTTCATGTATTATCATTTTTTTCGAGATCTTTCGGTACCGGAAAACCTAATACTTTCGTCACATACGTCGCCGTCTGGTTCTTATAAATATTCAACTTTGATATTTTGTTTTTCTCACGATACCCGGGCCACCGAAATTTTCTCAATGTTTTGGGATATCTCTGAGGCCCTAAAATTTAACGTATACGTTCATATACGGGTCAATGAAATGCTTCATTCTATTGTAATGCCTCATTTTATTGTACTGTAAAAAAAAAATTTACGTGTTACTACTTTTTACATTATTTTGGCTGTTTTCATACAACGAAAAAATAAAAATGTTGTCTTTGAATTCGCATACAAAAATGTTCATAGTAAACATAGTGGTTTCAGAGTCTGAAAAATGGCTTATTAAAGAGTTTTGATATTTTGTTCAAAAATTTCAAGTACATGAAATCAAAATCATAGAACTGACGTTCTCCACTAGTTTTTAAAATGCTGTGATGAAAAATATACGCTAGAAATTGCATCGCTTATTTTTAATTTCAATTAAACAACTGATATGAACGAAATGAAAAAATAATTTTTCCAAAACCTCATAAATGACTTATGATGTTTAAAATTGAAAATGAAAAATGAAAATTGGAAAATGAAGTTTAAAATTGTCAAATTATTAATGACGTCGGAAATGAGATGGATAATGAAGAGCGAATTAGTGGCTGGTTTAACGCGAAAGAAAGCAGAAATGTCAATAAATTTGAAGGCGAAAAAAAAGAGAAAGATATGAAAAATACTGAACGAAGAGAATGCTCGAGGGAAAGGCAAATAGTTGCGAAGAATTTAGAGAGAAGAAGCGCGAAGAGAAGAGATGAGTAAAATTAATAAGGGAGAGCGAGAAAGAGCAGGAAGGATGAAGCAAGGTAGCCGAAGAATACTGGAATGCGCTCCCAGAGGCCATTTCGGTTCGATGTCCTCTCTGCTCGCTCTTCTATCTTGCGCCTGCTGCATCCTTTGCCCAGTTTCTCATCTTCTCTTTTCCTTTATGCACACACACTCACACATACACGCCAAGATGAAAGGAACTACAAAAATGCATAAATCTGAAAATTTCGCAGCTGCTACACGGATAGTAAATTTCTTACCAGTCCAGAAAACTTTCTGCCACTCAGATTGCATACATTATTTTTAACGTTTTCTATCCAATCAATCTTTTACATTGCTACAACTTCGTTTATATGACTCGATGCAATCAACCATTTTCATAAACACTCGAAAGTTTACTTGATCGACCTTTGGAGCAAGCAAGAATTTTCCGTTACTTGGACATTAGTTCATCGAGTGCTCAGCACTTTTTAAAATCTTACTCTATCCTTTACTGTAATAATGAATAAACAGGGAACAAAAAATTTTTTATCAAACAATATCCATCTGGTTGAATGACAAATGATGAATCCAACTATTTTTTCTTGTTGCATGGCAAATAATGGAGTTTATCTAACTAAAGTTTGAAATATTCTTGTAGACGAATCGACCGAATCACTGTAGCAAAATTATTTCATTCCAACTGGTATAATTTATTACACCTTTTTATTTGCTTCATCGAAATATTTGTTTAAATCTCTATTATTAATTTGAGTGATCACTATCATTGGGATGAATAAATAAATTAGTTTATTCCAACGACATTTTTATGCATTTATTGTACTTTGTTCCGCCGTGTTGTTGGTTCAATTAATAACTTGTTGTTGTCAAAAATATTTTCATTGAAATAAACAAAGTTGGTTCGGTCAACAAATTTATTTTTTCAGTGTAAATTTCGTGTCGTGTATTCGACCAAACAATCATAAGTGTCAACAAAATTTTCCGGAAAGTTGGTAATAGAAGAATGTGACAATAAATATCCACATAAATTTGATTTTTGATATTCTCGAAAAAAAAATTCTGATTAATTGATACTTTAATCTCGTTAAAATCAAATGAATAAATTAATTCAGTAATCGCAGTTTTCTGGAAAAAGGTTGTTTACGTCGTGGTTATCTGTTTATATATAAAGTCTTCCCATTTGTTTGAATACGGAGCAGATATCGTGAAAACAACCGACAGCATGAGTGAGAGAGCGAGAGAGAGGTAGAAAGAGAGATTATGCGTTCGTTGGAGGGGAAAAATGCACGTGGCAGCTAAGAATGTGCAAGCGTGTTATTTCGTCGGCGAACGACACGTGTCGTGACCGAACGTGATCGCGCGACTGCGATATTTACAACAAGCAGTTAACCGATAAACTCATTCCTATCACTTTCTGTCTCTTTTGAGCAACAAAATGATGCGAAATCCGCGATATTACTCAACTGTAAATATATCTTTGTGTAAAAATATATTAATCAATGTACTTTATATAAAATACTCTCGTTGATACGATTGCGCTGTCTGTACGCTTGCGCCATACAAATCGCGTACCTGCTATCACCTCGAGCTTTGTTATGTTGGTGTAACGAATTTAATACTACGCCGTTGTACCCCACGTGGATTTCCCGCATGCCTCCCAGTCCGTTAATCACTATTGATTGCTGCTAAATAAAGCAACCCATCACACATATTCTTCAACACAAATCGTGCTGCTTACAAGTGTTTCTTTCCTACCGATCGTAAACGTATATAAAAATAGACAGTAAAACATAATGTAAGATTTATGTGTGAATAAAAAATTATAAACGTATCAAAAAATGGTTCAATCGTCATGATTCGAGAGAGTTTTCACGCTCGAGGCTATCTTACGTGATATTTCGAAACTGACAAAAACAACAAGTCGTAGCACACTTTAAGACTTTCGAAGTTTTGTGAAATGTTGTAATGTAATAATGGAATGTTTGAGTTATTTCACTGTATATACTTTTTTTTCCAGTCATTGTACAATACTTTGTTGAAATTCCAATTCCCCACTCCAATTATAAAAGTTCAATGCAACGAACTCCAATTCATATTCTGATGGAAAAACGGATGTGGATTTTTATTAGGTGAATGCGATAAGAAAGTTGTTGCGCTGAAATGAAAAGTGTAACTTTTCCTAACGACAAGTTGTACAACAGACATTCCAATTTTATTAATAACATCATAACTCATTTCAAATACTTCTCGAAGTTCCAAAGTCTTCGCATGGCAAATCTCCCGGTACCTTTCGTGTGATTATGCCATTTAATTACAAAAAAACAGATCCCTCGAAAACAATTACCTTAAGTTGCCTTCGATAAAAAACAAGTAGTCACGGAAAAGCCTTTCCGTTCATTTACCCTAAACCTTTCATCTGCAGAAAAACATTTAGCAATGGTACCAAAATTAAGTCGAAATCATTGTTATATTTTGTTTTATGACTGGTAGAAGGGAAAAAAGTATACGAAAAATCGATAATCAAAATTCAATGTGCTGTCGTGTGTGAAAAAAATGATTTTTCTGTTTGATCCTGGTACGATTGCTTACACCACTGATACAAATCAATTCTATATTTGGTTTCTTTTTTTCGGATGCATAGAATGTCCTTTCTTTTCCTAAATCATACAATCATGAGGAATAAAATCAGGTGTTTTCTTCATAAAAAAATTGTACGTGTTTTTGAACAACAAATCAACAGATTATATAAAAAATATTAAAAATAAAAAATAATTTTATAAGGAAAATCACTTCTGAAAAAGACATTTTAGACAAAATGAGATCTTAAGGTTTACTGAATTTATGAAAATCGAATCATCGAGTCGGTACATCAATCAGCACATTGAATTCTATTTTATACTTCAAGTGCCTCTTGATGACATAAACGTCAAATTTTTAATGTGTTTTGAATTATTCACAACCAGATAAGAACGTTTATGATTTTCTTGTGCTATAAATAACATCTTGTCCGTCAATTTTTTGCGATTTATCCATGACTTCTTGGACACCCTCTATTTGGAAAGAATCGCAACAGTGGGTAAACGCCTCGTAAATGTATACACCCTTAACAAACCGTGTGATGCTGTTGGTCGAAATAATGAACCGCCCATGAAGCGGAAGGGAGATAGAGATAGAGAAAGAGAGAGAGAGAGAGAGATAGATCAAGGTTGTTGCGATGCACTTTTGCAGTGTGTTGGCCGCCTGCAAACGAGTGAGCTGCTGATGTTCCACTCGCCAAGGCTACACGAGACGAGACGTCGTGTTCTCTCATTCGCCTTTTTCTTCTCAACATCTTCGTCGTCTTGGTCGTCTCAACTCACTCGATCTTTCGCATTCCCGCTTCTCTGATGCACCGCGCGGCGCGTGAGAGTCTTCAAATGCACGGAATGTGAAATTTTTGTGAACGGATTGGAATCTCCGATTTCCATAGGATATTCTACGTGAGATCGCGTAATTATCAGTCCCCAAACATTTGTTTGATGACCATTTGTAATGTAGAAAACATCGAGTTTTTAAAGGTACACATTCGGCAGTATTTCACTGCCTTGAATGCGCGGGAATCTTGAAAAAAATGTAGCAACTACGTAGAGGGTGAAAATTTAGAAGAAATGTAGAAAAAGCGTAAGGAATTTCCATGAACTGCTGCTTAAGTAATTGAATGAAAATCAATTGAAATTCAGGGTTTACAGAATCTTGTTTTCCGCTGTTCATACAACACAAGAGTAAAATTATGTTTCCCTCGGACTTGGGACGTTATATCCATTTCGATTTCAAAAATATTCGAGAAAAACAGTATCCGATTATCATGATATTATACGAATTATTAAAATAGTCATGTTTACTACCGATGACTGATAGTCAGTCGAATTTTCGTCATTGGAAATTCGGTCCATGGATTTTACCAGGACCTGCAATATGATACATTGTTTTTAAGAGTTCCGCAGATTTTAGAGACCCTACTTCTTCCAACTATTTCTTTATTATGCGGCTCCAGCTGACTTATCACCAGCTGTTTTTTATTTTCCGAGGACGAAAAGAAACTGCAGCAAACTGTGCCGATACAGCCAGTGCCTAACACTAACCTTCTTCGGTGGCAGTGCAAGGTGTTTTAGGGAAGCAGCTTCTCAGCAGTGATGCAATGAGCTAGTGAGCATACAGCTATGGAGCACCGTCAGCTGTACTATGAGAACCGTCCATGCAAGCAACCCAAGCTACACACTGACAGCTGGATTTATTACAGTTGAGAATCACAAGGATTGCAGTAAAAACACTTCAAGGTATGTGCAACTTTTTTTTGATGTGATCAGTCGAAAATCGACCTCATGGTGTGCAAGCCAGCTCTTTATCCACTGGACCAACTGCTCTACTGCATGTATTTCCTATTGAAATTTTATAAAAATACTTGGAGTCTTCTATGATTGACAGTTGGAATGACAAAAAGTACGAAAGCTAATAAGCATGTAGATTTTTGCAGCCTTGGTTGTTGGCTGTCGAGGACATTTTATACT
Source organism: Campoletis raptor (assembly GCA_948107755.1). Taxonomy (NCBI): domain Eukaryota; kingdom Metazoa; phylum Arthropoda; class Insecta; order Hymenoptera; family Ichneumonidae; genus Campoletis; species Campoletis raptor. Next base: position 28,532,089 of record OX403622.1, on the reverse strand, counting down.
CGAACGAATGAACTTAAGATGAAAAAAAATTTCTTCGAGTCGGTGTCGAATAGCTATATGTGCTTAATATGATAGTGTATGTATACTGCATACATGCAACAGATAAATATATCACGAACCACAATTCGAACGCCTCCTGAACGAGGCATAAACTATATCGTGGAGGCATTAATGGTCGATGCAATCTTATCGCTCGTCCAGCCACCATGCAGAGGCGTGAGACCCGTTTGCAGACTCGAAAAAGTTCGCTCGCAAAAGCTTCGTCGTCGTCCAAATCTGAACCTTAATCATGTCGGCGAATGGAATCAAAAATAACGGTGACTATCGTTTAAATGGGATTCATTTCACTATGTACACGCGAACAAGTTCTATAATCGCGTCAATAAATCAAAATGTAGTTGAACATGTAATGTGATAAAAAAAAAAAAAAACGTATCACAGTTATAAAGCGATTGAAAAAAATTATAATATCAATAATAATGAATAGATGGTCGCTCTACACCTCATGATCTATCGAGTAACTAAAGATTTTATTTCTTTGATTCTTAGTTTTTGTGTTTTCAACACAAAGCCAATAAACCTTTATTCAAATTTGCTATTTCCTGTTTCAAAACTTTGCTGTGTAGTTAATTTTTTTTTTTTTTTATCGGTTATGGTTTATGTTGTTGAATATTTCACTCCATTCCACAAATCAGTTGTTCTTGCGCGAAGTATATAACTAGCTGGGTTTTACTTTTCGCAAATATAAAAAATTCTGAACATTTCTCAAAATGTATGCTTTAACCTAGAAAAACTTCGCGCGTCCGATGACTTCAAGAATTTTTCAAAGAAAAAGAAGAAATTTATTCTCTTATAGATTTTTGAAGGCTTATAGTTGTGTCTTCTCAGCCATCGTCAAACGAATATAAAGACATAAGAACCAGTGATTTGGCTCGCATGATCTTCCTATATACATTTTGGAGCGTGAATCTTCCGGTTCTCTTTCAAGTCTTGCACACAGAAAGATGCAGGCAATCGCTACATTTCTGCTATGCACCATGTGCAAGAGAGAAAGAGACAGAAAGAGAGAGGGAGAGAGAGAGATGGACGAAGAAAAAAGAAGATGAAGAAAGAGACGAAGGAAAGATCGCAAGTAATACCGGTAACAACATCTTCCAGCTATGCATCCTCGCATTCCTCTCTCACGCTGAGGCGGTCTCGTTCCGCTGTAAGGATAAAGCAGCAGCATAGGAGGAGGAGGAGGAGGAGGAGGAAGAGGAAGAGGAGGAGGGAGGCACGACGATGCGGTGTTAAGGAGGGAACGGTGTAGGGAAAGAGGAAAAGAGAAAAGAGTAGGCCCACCAGAAGACCCGGGCCCACACACAACTATCAAACTTGAGAAGTGGGGGTGATTAAGTGGAAAAGAAAAGAGAACGAGAGAAACGGCCCACCGCGTGCGTGCATTCTCTCGTATAAAGTCCGGACTTGCGCTCGCTGGGACTCACCCATACTGTTTCTCACCCCAATATGCACGTTTCTCTATCGTGCCATCTCTTTCTTTTCATTCCTTCGTATTCTCTTTCTTTGCTCCTCTTTGGCACAGACACTATCTTTCCGTGACCGCGACTTTCTTGTTTTTTTGTCGCTTCTTAATTCTTCCTTCTTTCTTTTTCGTTCGCTAAAGTCTTCGAAGCTAGTGCAGAACTCGTCCCGGTGTCCAGCGACTCATTGGACCCTTACCCATTGGCCGCGCAAAGCCCTTGCTCTCTCTCTCTCTCTCTCTCTTACTCTTAACACGTTCCACGAACCACACTCCGCGTCTTGCGAGAAGAATTTTCTTCCTGCTAGTGAGTACCTCTCGTCTCTCTACCTCCTTCCCGCACACATGCACGGACTCACACACACACTTCCTTCTTCCATTTATGGTCTTTCGATACTATGTATTCTAAGCTTCATATATATACGCATAGTTATGCGTATACGTGCCAGAAATGGATTTTTAGAAGAGATATTGATGGCTACAAGATGTCGAGCCAATTGGTATGCCGATTCCAATTTCAATATCGAATTTCTAGACAGTAGGGAACGACATTGAGGGAGCCTTCATTGATTTATAAGAATACAGCTCACAACCGCAATTTCAATTTTTTTATTTCGTCCTCGTATGTTTTGGATAGAACCATTCTTTCTACTAAGTATCAAAGTATTAGGGACCTGAGGCAATGATTTACATTGGAATATTTTTTATTCAATTTATTAAAAGAAGATAGGTAGGAAGAATTGTTGTGGAGTACGTTCAATATATATATTTTTATATATATATATATTTTCTCAATTACAGATAAACATATGATGAGATTTGTTCCAAAAAATCAAGAATTCTGATCGTTTGGTACTGCAAATATTGTGTGATATAAAGTTGCAAGCTTCGTGTGTTAATGGAGACGGTAGTTATTTCTCAAACTCTAAATATCGTATCAAACATTTTCCGCGAAGTTTTTATATGTTTTTACATTCCTATAAGATATAAAAACTAACATAATTAGATTATTCATATTAGAAGAATTAACTTTTGAACGTGAGCGTGGTGAGCCTATAACTGCCTGAAGCCGAAAACGTTAACTTTTGCTAGTTCTCGAGTGATTCGCAATGTTTTCAGTGACCCATATATATTTATCTCACATCGATTTCCTCTGCATTATATCGCGTCGTGACATTCGAATAATGAGAAGGGATACAAGAAAGCGAATAATATAGTTAGGTCTCAGTGCATGGTAAACAAATGTATATAAATAAACACCGAAGCTTTAGTTATGTAAGCAGCTCGTTCATGAATGTACAAATGTACGAAGGCGACGTATTTCATCGACGTGAGTTGGATCAATCGAGGCAAGCACATGTTTTCATTACTCCAGCACGTGCAGGTTACGTATTTCTTTGTTGCATTTTCCGTTGCAACACATCTATTTATATGAAAAATTGATGAGAACATATCAAAACGATACTCGCATCATTTTCTTAATTTAGGAATGTATCTGGTTGTTGAAGAATTAAAAACTATTAACAAGAATAAGAGTTTGTTGAAATGTAAATTACTCTTTGCATTATACGGATCATTCAGGGCTATATACTGTTTTTTTGACAAACATCATCGCGTCTTTGGTCGAGTCTCGGTTACAGCGACCATGTAGGGACCTGTTTTGATGGTCATTATGACGAATTTACGCCACTAATGAGTGCTATTAAGCTTTAGGTAGAAGCTTCAGAAAATGAGGAGCGAAACGTTTCTCCGGGTTGCATGGAAGCTGTTCTACGAACTAACGTTAATGAATGTCCCAATAAATGAAAATAGTGGAAGGAAAAGAACGATAAAACTTGGGAATATGAGGAAACGAAATCAGAAGATCATACGTTGCGGAGAATAACTTCAGCAGCAACTGAACGCGTTCACGAAAGCGTATGAGTGCGCTGCAAAGGTGTGGGTATGTGGTGTGGGAAAGGAGGTGTGTTAGACTCCTGCAGTTATACTAAACAACTATATGGATGGTGAGAACGGCGAGGAAAAGAGTGCGGTCGGAGGACTTGCGGTTCTCTCGGTGGTCGAATGAGCCTTCTCTCTAACCCGTTCTATCTTTCGTCATCTCGTGGTGACTGTCTCTTCGTCGTTGTAAACAGACTTACGCTTGCTCATAGCCGTCGTAGCTCGCGGCCTTAGAAGGTCGCTGGCTGGACTCAGCCTGCTTTTTCGCATCGCTTGCAAGCAATGTGCAATAACTTATAGCCAACAGCAGTGAATGTTCTCTCTTCCAATCTCTATCGCTCCTGATTTCCTTTCTTGCTTTTTTTTTCACGCCTCCTCTCTGTCTTTCGCTCTCCATTCGTCCCTGTTTCTTCTATACAGAAGTTTTTTATATTCAGACCGGATTTAACGGTGAGATGGAGTTTTATCTAAAAGAGAGAAAGGGAAGAAGATGCATACGAGCCTTCTCTAGCTGTTTTAGAGCTCACCGATGGTTGAGAAAACTTGACTCGATGCAGTTGAAAAAAAACACGTGCTGACGTCTGAGAAATTCGTTTGGACGAGTGTTTACAGGCAAATTGACGCTAATGATGCCAGAACTAGACTGAAGGATGTTTACTTAACGTTTAGAGAGAATTCGCTATTGAGTATAGTATTTCACACAACTATTCCCTTGCTCAGCCACTTTGCTCCTACGATCGGTTGTAAATTTCACTTGATACGGTCAATTTTAAATTCGATTCTCCGACAATGGTTTTATACGGTCGTATATTTGATACGAAATTTCTATAAATTATCCAAGAATCGATGACATTTTTCAGTTGTGAGAAAAAAAAATTTATCGAAAATTGACAGATGTTTAAATTGAAAGCTTCACATTCATTCACAGCAATTCATGGTTTTAAATAAATCAAAATTTATTCCAATGGGGCTACATTTTTTTAGTATGCAAAATGTTATTAAAATCGATACTATTTTGGCACCTATAAATGTATCTAAACCCTCAATTGATCAGGCACATAAAAAATTGAATATCCTTCTACAATTCTAGCTTCGACGTCTAATGTAATGTTTAATTTGTATTCAGAATGAAAACTGAGACTATTCTAAGAATCGTTTTTTATTTTCATGATAATCAATGAATAAATAATTCGTTGTTAGACGAGGAATAATGCAAATAACAATATACAAGTCAAACCAATAGTCTTAAGAACAACTTACATTTTTTTTCTTTTTCATCAGTGTCGGTTATATGCTGAGATCATTAATGAATGAATCTGGATTGTTTACGCGTGATTGTTCACTGAGGAAAAAAATTGTTGGATCAATCAAATATCTCAGTACAGGGTGCCAATTAAATTATATAATCATAGCAACATGATAAAGTATTTTAAAAATACACTCGTTTTTTAACTAATCACACATTCATTTCGACCGAAAACCCTGCCATTGAATTAACGAAATGTTCCAATAACATCAAATATTATTGAAACGACAATTTTTTTCTCTCAGTGTACGCACGATGCATCAAGTATTGTTGACAGATAAAAAAAAAAATTTTTGTATGCCTCAAAATACCTTCATGCTTACCATACCCTTTACCATAGATTTAAACAAATTTTGAATCACCCCGTAGCCTATAGGAATGTAAAATAGCAGTTATATGTTGACTGCTGGTTACATATATACGATGCATGAATATAAGGATTGCTTGATCAGATATAGAGTATTATTAGATTGTAAATGATTGTAAATTATTTCAAAATTCTAATAAATGTGAGAATATTCATTGAAAATGTGCAATTCTGTTCAATAATTGTTAATACAAAAGTTTGTACTACAAAAAAATATGCTAAGTATCAAGCTCTTCGACAGATCGACATTTCCATTGTGAATTAACATTTCTGATTAATTTTCTCATTGTCATGAATTGTTTATTGATTCAATGTTTATTCAGGAAAAAAATTATATCCAAGGATAAGTTTTAGGCTGAAGTTGACGATAAAAATTATCGTGATACAATGAAACGTGGTAACTTCTATAAACATTGTATTCATTCTTGATCATGAAGTTTGTTTCAGTTTTATACTTGCTCGACTTTAGCTGCGATCTGCAACTTATCATCGCAAACCAGAAAATTTATGTGAAAGACATTCCATCAGACTCCACAAAAATTCATGATCCAGTTCGATAAAATGCATTTCAATGAAAAGGCAACTTGATATCACTGTCATTAAGAATTTGAATTTCATTCCATAATAATCTTAAGAGTCTTGTATGGTTCCTGGGATCGTAAGATTTTCGTGATAATTCAAACGCCCTAGCACGCCACACTTATTTTTCGTCCCGTAAGGTCACGACAGGATTTCCGTCCACAAGACCGGCGCGTGGCATTTTAATGTTAAGTTGCAATTCTGTGGGTGGTAGCGCATAAAATCTATAGGGTGAAATAGCCGTTTATTGACCTTTATGATATCAAGTAAATAAAAATGATTTGAGCTGTTACGTTATTATTAACCCTTCAGGTGCACAACTATTTTTATCATGGTTTTCTAACCGCTTGTTACTCCGGTTTGTATTGTCCAACTGTAATTTTATTACGAATGATTTTTTAAGCACAAAATGTTTCGTAATGATTGTTCATCATTACAAAGGGAATGTACAATTGTGATTTATATTCAAAACCTAAAAAAATGTAAAATTAGGAATAGAGATTTAAAGGAAATAACTTGGGAAATGATAATCAAAATTGAAGGAAATATGTGTTTATTATTATTGATTCCTTGAAATAATTAATGTTGATTGTTTTCGTAATGATTTCTGAAAACATGGAGCAAGGATGATTCAACGGACTTATCGATGTTTTGCTGTTACGTGGATTTTGGCGTATTCGATATTCAATTGGGAATATTTTTGGTTCCAAGAATGATTCTCATTGCTCCGATATTCATAGCCTTGTTTATACGTGTCCGCTTGCAACGACGAGCCAGTGCCGCTCCTACCTATAGCAACATTCTTGGAATACCTTAGACTTCGACATTTTCTTATTTTTATGCGCCTGAGCAAAACCGCATCTCGCGAGCCGCAACTTCCCCTTCCTGCGTCTCTATTTTTCATTCCCTCTCGCTCTTCTCTGCCTTTTCTGTCTCGAATCCGACAACGATGCACTACAGTATAATGAAAGTTCACTGCGGCCGGCATCGAACGCGACGAGCATGCCGGGCAAAGTCCATGGGACGAGAGAAAGATCGAGAGAGAAGGCTATATATCGATATATGTACCTGCTCTCGCTGCAGCTTTCCCATCTCAAATCGCGTATTCCTCAATTGCTACAGCCTTTTTTTTTAAACTGCAGAAAAAAACAGGAACAACATCCAATTCAAAATACAAACAAATATTACACAGTTATTCAATGGATTGTAAAAAAGGATTTAGAAGGATCGAAAGACTGGTGTCGACCATATATACTTTTCATTTTTTTTTTTTTTTTGGATTAATTAATTGATTAATTTTTACGTTTTTATTTGTTTCCAATGTTCCACAATTTTGGTAAATAATTATTTCCGAAAAAATGGGTGCTGTTGGGGCGTTAGCCGAGAAATAACCGGAAAGTAAAGATATAAATAGAAAAAAATCGATCAGAATCGGTGCAGTTATTCTTCAGTTATATAAGCACGCAAACAAACAGACTATATCCATCTATATATAGAAGAAGGAATGAGAGAGTTAAAAGTCGTCATTTGGTTGGAGAAAAACATTTTTAAAACCAAATGTTACCTTGAATTCTCGGAGGCATCTTCACGTAGGCAATACATGTATGCATAATAAATATAATCCTCTCGAAATAGAAAAACATTGACGACTAACATCTTTTTGAACAACACATAAATGTCATAATGAGATGCTCTCAAAATAGAACAACATTTCATTTACATATAGCTTTTAGCAACACACATTACGACAAATATTTACATAGTGTCATAATATACGGGATATAGATCGTTATTTTCCTTCAATAACACCGAGAAAAATTTCTTTGTTTCTTCCGGCCTAATAGAGATCTATTTGATTTTAAGAAATGTTTTTTTTTCGATCTGAATAATTTTATATTCCTGATCAATGGAAAAACTAGTTTTTTTCGTCTTTCATTTTAAACAAAGTATCGAAAAAATTTTACAGCATAAATTCAGTTACAAATAATATTTCGTATATTATTTATATCATTATTGAATTGAATATATTATAATTGAGTAATATTCTCATGGTTCTACAACCTGTGTCGCTATAAAAATTGACAACAGACTCAGGCATAGTCATTAGTTAGCCAGATTTAAACTTCACTGTGGTTTCCGCAATTTATCCACATCCGGAGCGCAATCCGTATGTGAGAAATTCTGCAGAGCTCTGCGCCACCTTGTGGCCAGAGCGAGAATCTTGAACTTTAACGTTTATTTAATGGAAATACAGCTTTTTAGCTGAAGCAAATACGAATTTCGTTAATTCAACAAACAATAATAATGAAATAAACGACCTTGTGTTTGAATAGACTTTTTTTCGTCGACGACGAAAGTCCCAAGATGAATACTTCTCCGCCTACGATGTTGTCGTATCGATAATCTCTTTACTACAATCTGTTTTTTTCTATCTTAATACAAGTTTACTTCTATACATTTCTAATTTATTGAAATATCAACACATGGAAATATAATCCTGGACTGCCTGATATGAATAATAATGTATAATTAACTTAATTTAGAACCGAGTCTTGGTTTCTGGATTTCAGAACTTACAGACCTGGCGAAATAACAAGGTGCGAGGGGAAACGCCAATCGGGGTCCAAGGTAATGATTCCTTTCAGAGTGCCGCTACTGGGTGCTTGCTTAGCTTTTCGTTTTTCTTTCTTTCTCGAGTTATTATCTCGTGATGGACACATCGTTATACTCCATGATCATGGTATGTGCAGTATGTACGTATCGGAGAGCGTTGTTGGAGCCGTCAGAGCTGTAGAAGTTCATCGCGCGTCTCATAATGCTTCTCCTTGCATATCCTGCGCTTGCTCGGCGCTCTTTTGCTGCGCTGCTATTGCTTCATCGGCCTCTTTGTAAATCGCGAAGAGAGTACGCGCGTGCGCGAGGGCAATTCGCGCTGAACCGATATTCGAGAGGCAAACGGCCGCAACTATGATGGCGCTATAGAGGCGCTTCGTGTGAACCAACCATACATATAAATACGAACACACCGCCGTTCGTAACTTTCGAGGACGATGTTTTGCGGTATATTCCCGCCACTCTTGAAGGAAATTTTCGAGACACGACATTCGCTATGGCCCTCAGGCTCTCCTTGACTTCGAGCTCTCTGACTATGAACAATCCCACGGGTTCGAACCTCGCTTAAGAATGAAAATGCAGCTTCACATTTGAAGTCCCAAAAACGTGTTTATTTTCGATTATTGTTGAATTAATTTTGATAGATTTTACTCACGAGTACCGACAACATATTTTACTAATTATTTTTTGTACTATTTTCTTTTTGCTTGCATTTATTATTCAGTGATGAACTATATTTCTCGTCGTATAATTTACGAGCGAATGTTTCACTCATACCATGAGCCGGGAAATGTAGGTTTTTTTCACATGGTTGTAGATCCTAGCGCGTATTCTTCCAAGCAGAGCGGCATTCGTTAATTGGTACGAAAAACACGATTTATTTCTTTCCGTGGATTATACAAACCTAACAACTAATAGAAGTAAACGTAATAGTACTCACGTACGTAAGTCTGTATTACAATGAAGATATGACCATTTAAAGCAAAATATCTATTCACTTCGATGTTCAGTTTAACGAACCATGCATAACGATGGCTCAACAATGTCAGAATCGACAGAGAAAAATAGGCGAGCAAAGAATTTAACCATATGTATTTGAATTGTTTTTTTTTTTTGTTATTTAATTATTTTATTATTCCACTTCACTGTTCTTACTCCTGTTCCTGTAGGAGTCCCCCCTCCCCCCAAAGTGTTGGCCATAGCAACTATTTTTGAATGCACTACTGTATCACGGGTACCCAAGGGCCAAGAGAAACTGCGCAACACCCTAGTCTATACAGGCGGCTATATTTTAACTGACTTTCAGTTGGTTAGCACCATCAGAAACTCAAAAAAACTGCCACAAGGTCATTGATTGATACGTGATCCGGTGCATAGGTAAGCGGTCACCCAACCAAGTACTGACCTCCCTCGAGATTGCTGAACTTCGTGATTCGCCAGAGCCACGTATTGAGCGCGGACCTATCGCTGTCGATACTGTATATTTATATTTGTTTTAATAAAATTAACCGTACGATTTTTTTTTTCTTGAATTCTTTGTAGTGTATTTTGAGTTTGTGAAAAAATTGGTATTCTGATGTTTACAGTAGCTTACTAGAAAATAGATTTTCTTATGGAAAGGTATGGAATTCGATCATTTATTTATACATGGCATTGAAGCAATTAACAAATATTGAATTTACTTGTTTTTCGTATATATTTATGAATGTCCTGATGGTGCATATACGAAAATGAAAAATCCGGTATTTATAGTAGTGAAAGTAAAATAGTGATAAAAAAAACTGCCAAAAAAAGAGCAAGGGATTAATGTGGGGCTTAATTTGATACGTACGCACGAGCTCGTCTGCACCATCTTGGCATAATAATCTGCGAAAAAATATCGTTTTGGCGCAGCACCTGTTTTTTCTGTTGAGCGAATCAACTTGGCGCTGATAAAAACTTACGATTATCACACCCACGTGCACATGGTTTGGCTGTTCAAGAGACAATGTACGGGTTGAAATGTATTTAAAATAAATAAATAAAACATTATCATGCACAGTAAACTAGGAGGAGAGGATGTTACACGTGTGTTTAGTAAACGCCACGTAAAAGCTTCGTTGGCAGAAATGGTCTCATCGTCCTTTTCCCTCCGCCTCCTAAATAGCATTATGGGGAATGGAATTTTTCACTTCCTGTCTTAGCGTAGAAACATGGCTGGTAAAAATGGTCTCATTTCGTTGAGTTCTCTAATAAAAACGTAAGGGATTTTTTTTTTCTTTCTATTCAGCACTTTTAAACACGATTTTTACGACGCATTAGTTTCACACCTTCCAAAAGAATGTCTACCTAAGAAATACGTATATACACAAGAGATATTCGGTCTCGAGACAGATAAAAGAGTTAGATAAAGTTATTCGAAACCGTGCGCGTGCGGCTAACATTCAAGTTCAACGTTCTCTGCACAATATTTAAAAAAAAAACCACAGCTTATAACACTCCGCATAGCATTTTCTCATTGAGATGACTCAGCTATCTCGCGGAGAGCCATTTGAGATATAAAATTTGGTGTGATTGTATTTATTGGCAGTGATTGTACGGTTGTTGTTGATTCATATTGACTTGATCAAATTTCGATTTACAAAAAACATTGATTCACTTATCGATCGTACAGATTTCGATATATTTATTCGGAAATCTCTCCCATCGATCAATAACAATGACTTTTTTGTTTATTCGTCTTAATACCCAGAGCAGATTGGAATTTTAGAAATATCCCATCGAGAGATTGTACTTTGGATTTTTTCCAGTTAATTTCCACTGAAGGAACGCACCGAACAAAATTGTTTTTTGTTTTCTTATATGGTTAATGCTAATGCAGTCGTTTTTAACAACTGTTTTTTCTTTATTTACAAAGTATTTACATCAGAATTAAATCTGGCGTTGAAGATACAAACAGCGCAGCAATTTTAAGCCTGCGCGATTACCTATAAATCTGCTGAATGAGAGAAAATAAAAATAAAAATGAAAATAAAATAAATTTTTAGATTCAAGCAAATGAATGTTTGCGCACACATAAATAGGTCAATAGGTCAATAGGTCAATATGTATAAACATTAATTACGTAATGCACTTTTTGCGTGACACGTACCGTTTTCGTGATCGGTTACGCGATAAAGGCGAGTAACATAGTGCGAATCGCGAAAGGTGCGACGACTTCATTCATTAAATGTGTATCGCAAGGCAAACACGATCGATTTTTTTTCTGGTCCGTTATTGATCACAAACGTTAATTTTTTATTATTCAATGATATGATTATCAAAATTGTTGAGTTCGTACGCTGCTAATCTTTCTCGATAAATATTTACTCAAACTCAATCTTGCGTTCCAACAATTTTGTAGAATACGAAGAAAGTCCGGGGTGTATACATAGTATCGTTTACTTATTTGTTGGACCAAGCAAAACGTGAATGTTATTCACAATCACGGATTTTTATCGGAGATTTGCAGTGAAAAAATGTTGAAAATATACAAAACGTTGATTCGTTGCTGATACTTATAGCTATATCGCTGTTTCAATTTGTTTACACTCAGCAGGTTCTTCCTGGATCCATCATTCTAGAAATAACAATATAAAATGTGTGTTTGCAGCTTGTAAACATTGTGAGTGTGAGTATATTTCTGCTTGATCAGCTTTTCATGGAAAACGATGCTCTTTCTCGTGTTTTTCGCCCACCTTTTTGTACGTGGAATCGTTTATATACGTGCACGGGCACCGAATGGGTAAGCGACTGAGTTGAAGAGAGATAGGCAGAGATTATATTGGCAAAAGACTTTATCACCTCCGAAAGCATGACGTAGGCTGACTTTGAAGACTTTTAATAACTGACAGGCGCCAGTTAAATGTCTACATGTATATATTTAGTGTCGGGAAACAAAAGGACATAACTTGCTCGATATGACAATCTCAGTCGTGGTTGCTGAGTCATTTTTGTTCGACAACAGTACGACGTACATGACATTACTTTCAAACGCGTAAGCGTGCATGTGTGTACTCGGTTCTGATGTAACAGAAACGATTCCAGGATTCATTAGTTATTTCTAGTGTACTTGAACACTTTCAGTGGAAATTGAAATTTCCTTGAAACATACGCCGGACTCAGTTTCACGGCTGCAACTGTTTTTCCTCTTATTTACTTGTTATTTAAAACTTACACTCTTTTCAAGACGTAAGTCGATATGGTATTTGAGTTTCCGCTTCTTTTCCTTTATCACAAGAGCAAATAACTGCGAATAGATTTCTCGATTGTAGAGAAGAGAAAAAAAATATATATATTTCTGCGTATTTTCGCTTCGGTGGGTAACCCAATATGATATCCGAGTCCCGTTCATATGCATTGTATATTCGAGGCGCCGATAGACCTATGGAATTCATATCGAGAAGCTCGAGAATTTATTACGAAAATAAAATGTAAGATTAAAAATATTTCCTAAAATGGATGAATCCGCGCTGATTATAACTTTCGTGGACTTCAACAAAAAATTCGATCTCTAGTTCAAGTTTGCCCATAATTCGGGCAGTGAACAACAAAAACATACCTTTTGTAGATTATAGAAAGAAAACCATAACAATGGATTTCCAACAGTCAATAAAATGCCACGATAACACTTTTAATGGAAACTCAGATAAAGCTGCGTTTCTTTTCACTCACGGGCTTAGATACCCCTCTGGAGATGCCAACAATGAAGTCAATTCCAATCATTTGCTTTATACTGAGAAAATGTATCCATTGAAACGATTATTTATTTATCTGGAAGGACATATTGTTGTGAATGAAAGTCGAAAACTTCATTCGTTTAAATGAATTAAATTAATTATGGTTTTTGTAAAACAGTTTTTACGTATATGTTATTTGTGGTAACCACGATTCCGACTGTTTGTTTTACTCCAATTATGAAACGAAGCTTTTTTCTCAAAGTTGCGAAAAAGAACCAGTCTTTCTTGAGATAGTTTTTTTTTTTTTAAAGCAGCATTGTCCGGAACATGGCAGAGATTCAAATCGTGAAGTCTGGAATTCGCTAATCTTTTTCCTTTTTCTTTACTTGTCAAACAAAAACTATGCATTTGAAAAATTGGGACTACACGGTTAATTTAAAAATAAAACAATTTTTTTCCCTAAAATTTGGCAAACAAAACCAGACTTCGTCGAATCCGAATATTTTCCGATGCATTTGTCGCCAAACGACAGAGGCCATTGAATCGTAAAATCGGGATTGTGCCAACTTTTTTCTTTTTTTTTTTACTTGTAAAACAAAAACGATGTTCGAATTGAAATTGCTCAACAAAGACTGGATGATTGTGTGAAGGTCCTCTTCACCAAATTATATCCAAATTGATCGTTTAGTTTTTCAGATAGTTACTGTTTTCAAAAATCATCGTTCCGATCTGTTCAAATATTTTCCGAATTTCTTTGTCTTTCATCTGCAACACATTTGAAGTTTCTGATAAACTTCTATAAAAGTAATATTGAAAGATGATACTACCGAACAAAAGTATTTAAACGCCTCTGAGTTGTATGTAAACCATTAATTGAATCGTTTCTATTACATTTTCTTTATGGTTTCGATCTAAAGACAATATTCGTGTAAAATACAACGCAATAGCTACATTCCTATCGCTATATGGCGACGTTATAATAACACACCACCCAACTAGAGAGGAATAAACTGCGTACTCGGTCCGGGTAGTATAGAGTACCTGTGTAGTCTGTTTAGGAATCCTCACAATAATAGTGCGCAGTTAGACAGCTACGAGCTATTACTGTAAGTGACATATATACCGATTTTATTGCTGTGAAGAGTATATTTGTCTGTATAATTTAATTAAGAGGCAGTGGCGCGGTTAGTTTCCTGTCTTCTTACAAGAGCATGAAGACAGACGTCATTTTGTACAAACATATCCATTTTACGTACACAAATTCTTGTTGATCAAAGTCAGTTAGTGCCAGAAAATGACTAGCAATTTGACAAAATTACATAATACCCATCCATGGAGAAATATAGGAAAGAAAACCAGTGCATCAACCGCGAATTTGACGAGACAACGAAACTCAAATTTTGTTGGAATATTTTGTCTCTGATTTCCGACTATAAAACTGAATCTGCAATAACACATTTCGTTGGATGCGATGCGAGTCTTTAAATCCATTGAATGTGAACTTTTGCTTGTTCCGCTAATTTGTGCACCAAAATTTTTCTGTAAAAAGTACTCAAAAAGCAAATGAACGATTTTCGATAAATTCATAGAAGCAAAATGGAACCTTTTTATTATGAGGCTCACCGCTATACGTCCACGCGCTGCATATGTGTCTCTTCGACATTCCGCTACAACGTGGAGCGTGCTCGCGGAGCGCTTCAATCTGTATTTTTTATCATCGATTTTATTAGTATGAGCTCGGTTTATTTATTTTTACGTATGATTGAAAAATTCACTGGTTTTTTTTTTCAAAATTCTGCATAAAAATATTTTTCCTGACTTATTTATTGCATCTTATTATTAAATCGAGAAAAGTATTTCACAGCAGAAAGGTCCACGTGTGGGTAAGGAAGTAATCACAAGTTCGCCATATCTTTAAAAAAAATGTAACCACAAATTGAATAAAAACGTATGCGACTCTGAAAGAACTTGCAAGAGTAGCGATCAACGAATCAAAGTCTTCAATCATAAAAGACGGTGAAGACATAGCACTCGATTGCGGAATCTCCAGCCTCAGAATCAGCCGAATTTTTTTAGTCCCGGTCTCTCAAATGATCGAAATTCTATTATGGATTATCACCTCGCAGTTTGATGTGAAGGATTTATTGAATTCCGTTCAATAGTTTACGAGTAGTCAAATATACAAACAGACAGTCAAGCAGAATTTTTTTTCACAGTTTTATCTATGGGGAGAATATGGCTGTACGAACTACCTTAAAAACGTATAAATACAATTTACAGCGACATACGTCTGTTCTGTGTAAATATGGGTAAGTAAAGTGTTAAAGCCAGCCTTATGGTATATGTCAAATGTTACTTCCGTATGCAGCACTAGTCGCGAGAGGATGTACTTGGCATTGGAACCCGCGCTCATTTTTGCTATCCTGGGAAGTTTGTTTCTCCGGAAG